>OX422213.1:188234713-189484713 GCA_949130495.1 Sambucus nigra
TAAGGGGTAGCCCCAGTAGAGGTTCGGATTGAGGTTCGATAGCTCCATAGGGTGTACGGGATCCAGTCAGCCCAATACCTACAGCTTCCGATCATCTTGTTAATAATGGCTTTGAGGTTCTTATTGGCGGCCTCAATTGCACCATTGGTCTGAGGTTGGTAGGGAGAAGATTTGTGTCTCTGAATCCCATAATCGTTGACTACTTCTATGACTTTTGCTTCGAAGTGTAACCCGTTGTCTGATACTAACTCGTGCGGGACCCCATATCGGTAGATGGTATTTTTCTTGAGGAATTTGGCCACTTTCTTGGCGTTCAATACTGTGTATGACTCACCTCCGACCCATTTGGTGAAGTAATCAATGGCAACTAGGATGAACTCATATCCATTTGAAGCCTTTGGTGTAACCTTCCCTATGATGTCGACACCCCAGGTGGAGAACGGCTAGGGAGAGGTCATGTTGTATCATTCTCGCGGAGGCAGGTGTTGAAGATTAGAGAACTGTTGGCATTTGAGGCATCTCCGAACATAGGCATGCAATCCTGGGCCATAGTGGTCCAGTAGTAGCCCTGTCGGATTATCTTCTTGGCAAGCATGTGACCATTCATTTGGGGCCCGCATTCCCCGTTGTGGATCTTTTGCATTATCTTCTCAATTTTAGCCCCTGCGATACAGTGTAGATGAGTTCCATCGAAGTTCCTCTTGAGTAGAGCTTTATGACAGATGATGTACTGGGCGGCCAGTCTTCAGAGAGTCATTCGGTCTTTCTTATTGGAACCCTTGGGATACCTACCATGTTTGAGGAGGCACCAGATATCATAGTACCAGTAATCGGCTAGTTCGGGATCTTCGGTGGAGACAAGCTCAATATGGTAGCAGTGGGTTGGTTTGTCTTACTTTTGAAATAGGAAGGGGGTCATCATTATTCCTTCGGGCATATCGACCATGGAGGCTAAGGTAGCGAGCGCATCGGCTAGGTTATTCTTTACTCGAGGTAAGTAATGGAAGGTGATATCTCGAAATCGGGAGGTTAACTCTTCTAAGTGGGCATCGAAGGGTTGGAGTTTTTGTCCTTGACTTTCCACTTTCTGATCACTTGACGAATGATGAGGGAAGAATCCCCGTAGACATAAAGGTATTGAATACCTTTCTTGAGAGCAACTTTGAGGCCTACTGTGCATCCCTCGTATTTCGTCATGTTGTTGGTGCAAGAGAAATCCAATTTGATGGCAATGGGAGTGTGGGAGTCATCAGGGGCGATCAGAAGCATCCCAATGTCATATCCATTTTTATTGGCAGTGCCGTCAAAGAATATTTACGATCGAAGTTTGTCTTGAGTTATGCAGAGGATATTTTCATCTGGGAATTCAGAGATCCAGACATCTGCTTCTTCTACGGGATAATCAGCGAGCTAGTCAGAGATGACACTTCCTTTAATGGTTTTCAGAATGATGTACACGATATCAAACTCGCTTAGGAGCATCAACCATTGGGCCATTCGACTGGATAAGGCGGGTTTCTCAAGCAGGTATTTGATGGGATCCAGTCAGGATACAAGTTTGATGGGGAAGGCGAGCATATAATGTCGTAACTTTTGGGTGACCAAGACAAGTACGACACACGCCTTTTCCAAAGCAGTGTAGTTGACCTCATACCCGGCCAATTTACGACTGGCATAATAGATGGCTCTTTCTTTGCGGGAGTCCTCAAGGTATTGGGCTAGCAAAGCCCTAGCTGCAGTGTCAGTTATGATTAGGTATAGGAGCAAAGGAAATCCAGGCTGTGGTGGCATGAGCAATGGAGGTTGGGTCAGATATTATTTGATTCGATCAAAAGCTTCTTAGCAGACCTCGTTCCAAACTTTGGTTGAATCCTTTCGGTGGCGCTTGAAGATCGGTTCACAGATGGAGGTTAACTGGCTGATGAACCGACTGATATATTGTAATTTCCCAAGAAAACCTCAGACTTTTTTCTCTATTCGGGGATGTGGCATCTCAAGTATGGCCTTCAACTTTGCAGGATCTGATTCTATCCCCTTCTCACCGACCATGAATCCTAATTTTTTTCCTTTTGTAACGCCGAAGACACATTTATGTGGATTGAGTCTCATCTGATACCTTCGCAGTCGTTCGAAGAACTTTCAGAGAGAGGGAATATGACCTTCTCTAGTTTTGGACTTGATAATCATATCATCCACATAAACCTCGACTTCTTTGTGAATCAGATCATGCAGGATGGTTGTTGTAGCCCTTTGGTAGGTGGCCCCAGCATTCTTGAGACCAAATGGCATAACGGTGTAGCAAAAGGTTCCCCATGGGGTGATGAATGCGGTTTTTTCTTGGTGGTCTGGGTTCATCTTGATTTGGTTTTATTCGGCAAACCCGTCAACGAATGACTTGAGAGCATGACTGGTTGTGTTGTCTACGATAATGTCGATATTGGGTAGCGGATAATCATTATTTGGAGAGGCTTTGTTTAAATCTCGGTAGTCCACACACATTCGAACCTTCCCTCCTGATTTTAGCACAGGTACTATGTTGGCTATCCCTGTGGGATATTCGATCACACGAATGAAGCCCACGTTCAACTATTTGACTACCTCTTCTTTAACCTTGAGCGACCATTTGGTGCGGAGCTTTCTCAATTTTTTTTAACCGGCTTGTAATCTGGGAGAGTGGGGATCTCGTACTGAGCTATTTTAGGATCAATGTCGGGCATATCATCATAGGACCATGCGAAGACATCCACGAATTCCTTTAGCAATTCTTCGAGTTGTGCGCACTCATGCTCGTCAAGGGTGGCCCCTATCCTAATCTCGCGCAGTTGGCTAATAGAATCTAGATTAATAGCAACAGTCTCTTCTTTATTAACTTGAACGCGGTTATGTTGTTTATTATTAACCTTATGTAGATCAGTTAAGAATTATTCATTTGAAAAATCATCATCATCAAAAGTTCAATTAGAATCCAAATAATTAATGTAAGGCACAACAAGATACTCAAAATCTTCGTTTATTTCATTAATAGGAAAAAAAGCATTTAGACCCTTATCAAAAGAGGTCTCGATTACATTTGAACAAGGATATATAATAGTAGAAGAAATATGGTAAACATTGGGGTTAGGGGAGATTTCAAGAGGTATAACTTGCACAACATGCCAATTGAGGAGGGGTGTATTAGCAGCTTTAATCAGATGGGATGGATCTATTGATGTAGTGCCTAAATGAACCATGCAGAGTGCCAGCCCCAGTGTTTGTAAGTTAAAGGAATCTTCGGAATCACTTTCCTCAGTCTCTTCGATATCTTTGATGAGCGGTTGTACTTGGTGTTGGAAACTTTCGGCCCATGGGTAGCTATCTTGGAAAAAGATCTCCATTCCAGGATTCATCTTCTTATCTGTGTGGTCATACCATGGTTCTGGAAAATCGTAAAAGGGGAAGTATTCGCCTTCTTTGGTGAATCGTCCATTCAAGGAGTCTCCTGGGGTAGTTGGGATGCAGTCTAATCTTCTCTTTGGTCGAGACTGCTGAATCATTATGAGCTCTTATTTTGATGGTTAATACCCCAAGCCACAGGGAGGGAAAGCTTTCTTCAGTTCGATGGGCTCAAGTATCCCTTGTTGCCTTTTACCTAGTCCCAGTCCGGGCATGAAGTGCATGTTTCTGAATATCTGAATCATATTGACATTGCCATGAGGGTCATATTCTGGACAAACCCTTTCTTTGAAACCATCCCCTGCCGGGAGTAGGAGTGGCTCAACTCGAAATCCTTATAGGAGCATATCATTTGACTCGTGCTGTATCTTAAGGATTGGACTATTGGTGCTTGCACCCTCGACATTTTCGTCGTCGCCCAAAATGGTGATGACTCACCCATCGACGAAGAACTTTAATTTCTGATGGAGCGAGGAAGACACACCCTTGATACTGTGTAGCTAGGGTCGTCCGAGCAATAGGTTGAAACAAGCTGGGATGTCTATGACTTGGAATTCAACGACAGGGTTTATAGGTCCAACCCCTATTACAAGTTTTATGCATCCCATCACCTCATGACGAGTATTATCGTAGGTACGTAAAGTGGTGGAGGTTGGAGCGAGGTTTCTTTCTTTCAGGCCTAAACACTTGAAGGTTATCAATGGGCAGGCATTCAAGGTGAATCCATTATCGATAAGAGAGAGTGGCACGGACTTCCCCATAACTTCGACGGAGATGTTGAGTGCATGATTGTGATTTGTCCTAATTCTGGGGATTTCATCTTTAGAAAATGATAACATTCGGGTAGAGGTCAAGGATCCGACTAGATTTATCGCTTCTTCTGGTGTGGTAGAAGGAGGAACTGTGGGTCCAGTGAGCAGCTTGATAAAAGCATTTATGTCCAGTTTGGAAGATATGAAAAGCCACCATAGAGTGATGTTAGCTTGAGTTTTTTTCAGTTGATCGAGGACCTTGCTCTCATCGATGGTCATCTCTGGCATAGGAAGGTTTTCAACGCCCTTCCCTTTGTCATTTGCTAGTAGTGAGCTTAGAACTTGGTAATGTCTCCCTGATCTGGTCATATGATTTACTTAAGAAGGGAAGAACATGAATCCCATTTCCTCGTCAATCTCAGGTTGTTCTGTCACCCTGTTTATTTCTCCGAGGAGTTCTTTAAATGATATCATCCCACATATGTCGGCTACTGGGCTAGTTATTCCTGAAGCTTGTTCTTCCCTCGAATCTTCAAATTCTTCCCCCCATCTGGTGGAAGAAATTTTATCTTTCCATGTAAAGTCAATGCATTCCATAACTTCAACGGCTTCTTCATACAGGTCTTCCCATTCTGCGGGGATATGTATGGTTGAAGGGACCAAGCACCCTTGTAGCTTCAAAATGTCAAGTAACCCAGTGATACTACAAATGATGTTGGTTTCCCCGAATAATTCTGCCATAATCTAGACAACATCATCTAGGCTGACTTCATCGGTTAGTTGATTCGTATCGAATATTGCATCTTTTCTCCCTTTATCTTTATGCATTCTAGCACTTTTACGGTCCTAAATGCCTATAATTATGCTCATTAACCATACACCCTTGGATTTTGATATATACATGCTTTGCAGGTGTTATTTGTGCTTTTGTAGGTATTGGAATGCTAAAAGTAAGGTTCAGTTGCATTTCGAAGAAGTTTTGTCGTCGAATGCTACTTCAAGGGAAATTTGGTCTTTTCAAACTCACTATTTTTTATTGAATAAAGTTACCAACATGTATATCATCAAATTATCTTTCCGTGGCCACTGATCGTGTGTCATTCTGACTCTGTATGTGGAAGTTATGCCCATTTTCAAAAGGTTTCGGTATTTTCTTCTACTTCAAGGGACTTTTGGTAATTTCATACTGCATAATTTAGAGGGTTTCAAAACAGAATCATGTAGATAATTGAATTAGCTTCGCATCGGTTCCGACCACGCCTCATTTCGATTACGTATGAGGGAGTTATATCCGTTTCCGTGCAACGCGTCAAAATTGGTTCGGAGTAGAAAAGTGGGTTGTTTCCAGCCCAAGGCAAATTCCAAAAGTGCGGTCGACCGGTCCCAAAATAGGGTTCGATCGGTCCCATCAGATATGGATGAAAATTGACTTATTTTGGGTTTTTTGGCTTGCTTTTGTTTGGGGTTTATTTTGGGGTATGAATAGAATGTTGTAGGCTTTTATTTGGGAGATATTATTCATTTTAGATAGTTGAGATTAGGTTTTTGAGAGCTTCTCTCTCCTAGGGTTCCATCCCATTTTGTATGTAAGTTGTTACTATTCATCTTCTTCCTCTTTAATAAAGCTTCCATTATTTATTTCTTGTGTTGTTAACTAGTTTACAAGCTTTGATAATTAGTTTTACTTGTTTTAATTTACTTCCTTGCTTTAAATACATGTCTTTCACCATGCTTTCTAGATAATTTAGTCTAGGTTGTGTTGGATTGAACTCACCTAGGGTTGATGTGTTGCTTTGCTTTGGTGATGGTGTTTACGGGTCTATTTCGGGTGCGTTGTCCTAGTTATTACGCCTAGGGGATTTGACGAGGCATATCATGTATGTTCCGTGCTTACGACCTTGCGTGCGTAATTTTTGGGGTATTTGTTGACACCTAAATCATATTAGGCTTTTATGCAAATTTAGGGGCGTGACAACCCTTGATTTAATTAGCTGTCGAAACGATACGCATTTCTAATAACTCGTCGACCCATGTAACCATTTTATACTAATTAACTCGGGTGAGGAATATTCGACGCAACCTATAGTTTTTACTCGCTTTCTTAATCTAGCTTTATTCTCCCTCGCCTAGATTACTTTTTCCATTTTATGCATCTTTTCCCTTTTTGTGTATAATCATCTTTTATACTTTTATTTAGAAATATTAAACCTTATAAATTCTAGCAACTCGTCTCTGTGGATTTTCGATACCCGAACTTATCCACTATACTCCCTTTTTTAGTGTAGTCATAAGTTTAGATTTTTTGTAATAAGGCGGTGATCAGAAAACAACGATCAGCGTTTGACACGCGCTACTTTTCACCCTTAACAAAATGGCGCCGTTGCCGGGGACTAGTTTGGTTTAGACTTTATTTGATTTAGTATTCCATATTATTTCCTTCTATTTGTATTATTTTCTAACCTTTTTACAGGAATTCCACATTTGATCACTTAGAAACGCTCAAATTTTTCCCGCACGCACCTATTTTCTGGAATTCGCCACTTGATCCATTATTGGGGTAAGCATGTCTTATTCCAATTCTTTCGGTAATCCTTGTTATAATTCTCAAAATTCTAGGCCTATGACTTTCGGTGAATACTTAGCATCCCAAAGTAAAACAAATTAAAATATTACTTTGGGCGAGTATAACGAAAGTCGAAACTTAGGTTATTGGAATTTTGATGATGATGATAATGATTTTGGGCCTTTACCTCCTTATAATAAGAATTTTGAAACGAATTGCAATAGTTTTCAAAATTCCTATATTAATGAGTTTTTGTTTAAGTCCGATGGTAATTTTCAAAGTTCACATTTTCATGCAACCGCACCTCGACCCATGACATTCGGTGAGGGTTTACGTATGTATGAAAATGAGAAAGTTGAAAATCGCTATCGGGAAGAAAATCGTTCGTGGGAACATGAGTTAGATTTAATATTTGAGTCCGACGATGATTTTGCTTCCAAGACTTTCGAAGTCGAAGAATGTTTTGAACCAAATGAGGTACTTGTGCCTACTTTGAAACAAACCATTCTAGACTTTGCCCATCTCGTAATAGATATTGAAAGTGAGGATGAAAATGACTTAATATCTATTTGCAATGAAATGATTTCCTCTTTGGCCCCCAAAGAAGAACATTTCATTGAAAATGATATTATTTCCTTTGAAATTCCAACTTCATCAGATGATGATTCATCTCATGAGTTTGAATTTCACTCATCCCCATTTTCATTCTCTGTTATCACACTGTCACAAGTACCTGATGATTCGGTTTAAAACTTTAATGTTTTAAATCCTATCGCCGATGAGGAGTACTTGCTCGAGTCTCCCTCCACGATCGCATCTTTGCCTTGGTGTGCGTTGCCTCCCATTCCAGCTTCAAAATTATTGGGAGGATATTCGACTTTTCTCGGTCCCCAAATGTTTTTGTCACCTATGCAATCCAAACCTCCCATCGTCCCTCCAAAACTTTTAACTGGCGATGGTTCATTTCTTCCTCCTTACACCTGCCTTCTGTTGTTCAAACGGAATCCATATTTTTCAGAGGGCGTGCTTGTATGTGAGGGTACACCGGTTATCCTCCAAAGTCAAATCGTTCTTATGGTGGACCCTCAGTTATTTAGACTTCTAGTGTACAGTTAGTGTGAAGTCTAAATAGTAGGCTGTATATAGTTAGCTTTTTATTCTTTCTTTCTTTTTATTCTCGTATAGGGTAATTAGTTAACTCTTTGTTATTTCTTTTTGTTATGCTCGGTACTAACGTGTTTTGTAGATTATTTGGACTTGTTCTTATGGGGATCGCTCCAATTTTGGGTAATATCGCTCTTTTCCTCTCTTAGCTTGGTTCTTAATTCACATTGAGGACAATGTCAAGTTTTAAGTTAGGGTGTGTGGGATATTCTATCCATTTCACATGTTTATTCCATGTTTTTGCTCACATGTTAGTTACTTAGTATCCTTTTCTTAGAAAAATTGAAATTTTCAAAAAGATTTTCTTTCTTTTTTCTCCTTTTTTGGGTATTTTGCCTTTGTTTCCGATGATAAATTTCAATAATTGCCCGATCCAATTAACAACCCAATGATGCATGTTCTCGATTTTAAAAGTTATTAGACTTTAGTCTCACTCATTGATATTATGAATAACTTCATGAATTAAACTTTAATCCCATGAGCACATGCACTTTTATTGTTCTATTGATTTGGTTTAAGATTTTTATAACTTGTTATTCTTTTGTTGCATTGTATATACTTACACCAAGTAAGATTTGTACCTTTCGTCGTTTGTGAGTGTATACACTATTCTTTTCTCATTGAAAACGTTGAATTCATTGGTAATCTCACTATTCTTTCGTTTGACCGTTCATTAATTGAGTTCATACTTGAAATGTGTTACTTGAGCATGATTTTCATATATTGTTTTGATTCGAGAATAACGTAAACTTTCGGAAATGATCACAGGCCATCTTTGTTATATCGCCCATATTAGCCTTGACCTCACCCTTATATGTTTACCCTCGTTAACCCCTTTGAGCCTAAATATAGCCTTTCGTTTCATAACCCAATCCCATAACCAACTCTAAATTGGAGTTATAAACCATACATACACTTTCCATACCTTTGTTTGGAATGTTAATTGGGATTGAATGATGTTGTTATGATGTCGGTTGCAATTTAGGCATATGAGAGTTTGACAATTAAAGTAAAGAAAGATGTGAAAAAGTGAAGAAAAAGAGAAAGCAAAAAAGCAAAAGAAAACAAAAGAGAAAAATGAGAAAAAGAAGAAAAGAAAAAGAAAGAGAAAGTTGTAAATATTGTATATAGTTCAATAAGCTTTGATTACTCTCCCCGATGATATATCTAATGCCATTTTGGAACTCGTTTTCCAATTTTGATATTGCCCGCATTTTCCCATTATCCCGAGTTTTCATCCCGAACACTTTGAATCCGTATATACATTCCTTTCATTTCATACCCTAGCCATACATGTATTATAACCCTATTAAAGTCCTATGTGATCTTAAGTAAATGTAATTCAAAGGTTTAAATAGTTATGATCATCTGTGAAAATACATTTTGCCCCCGTTAATGACTGGTATCCTTTCATTGAGATTACATTTTTCATTTTATATATAGCGTTCTTCATTTGTGACATGTGTGTGGCCTAGTTTCCATTTACTCCTTATGCCCGCATGTCCCGTGTTACCTCCCTGTTTCGAGTGAATACGCTTGATGAGCGTAATGCCCATGAGGATTGAATATATGCTTGCTTTAACGTTTATCCGATTTATATAAGTTTTTGCCAAATCATACTTTGCATGTGCTCTCTCCCCTCCCACATTTTAAGGTTTCAATTCTATGAGGTGCATTCTATAATGTTAATGATTTGGACTTTTGTGTGAATTCATTCACTTTGCTAATAATGCATATGAAATCTTTTTCGCTTTTGTTGGGCTTGTCGCATGTTGGTTTTGGCATATTTTGAGGAAACAATATGATGTTTGTGGGTATCATCCCAGAAAACCCTCACGAGACGACACTCGTCCACTAGGGTAACCTAGGGGTTTAAAGGCTTATTGCATATGCTAAATGCAATCGTGTTCCCTACAAAAGTGGCAATTATATTTTGATGCATATATGCGTTTTGTATTTCCTTCTGTGGACTAGTTTTGTCTGTTTCATCACTAGGGACTAGCAATATTTAAGTTAGGGGGTGTGATTCGTATCGAATATTGCATCTTTTCACTCGTTATCTTTATGCATTATAGCACTTTTACGATCCTAAATGCCTATAATTATTCTCATTAACCAGAGACCCTTGGGTTTTGATATATACATGCTTTTCAGGGGTTATTTGTGCTTTTATAGGTATTGGAATGCTAAAAGTGAGGTTCGGTTGCATTTCGGAGAAGTTTCGTCATCGAATGATACTTCAAGGGAAATTTAGTCTTTTTAAACTCACTATTTTTTATGGAATGAATTTACCAACATGTAGATCATCAAATTATCTTTTCGTGGCCACTGACCGTGCGTCATTCTAACTCCGTATGTGGAAGTTATGCCCATTTTCGAAAGGTTTCGATATTTTCTTCTACTTCAAGGGAATTTTGGTAATTTCATACTGCATAATTTAGAGGGTTTCAAAACAGAATCATGTAGATAATTGAATTAGCTTCGCATCGGTTCCGACCACGCCTCATTTCGATTACGTATGAGGGAGTTATATCCGTTTCCGTGCAACGCGTCAAAATTGGTTCGGAGTAGAAAAGTGGGTTGTTTCCAGCCCAAGGCAAATTCCAAAAGTGCGGTCGACCGGTCCCAAAATAGGGTTCGATCGGTCCCATCAGATTTGGACGAAAATTGACTTATTTTGGATTTTTTGGCTAGGTTTTGTTTGGGGTTTATTTTGGGGTATGAATAGAATGTTGTAGGCTTTTATTTGGGAGATATTATTCATTTTAGATAGTTGAGATTAGGTTTTTGAGAGCTTCTCTGTCCTAGGGTTCCATCCCATTTTGTATGTAAGTTGTTACTAGTCATCTTCTTCCTCTTTAATAAAGCTTCCATTATTTATTTCTTGTGTTGTTAACTAGTTTACAAGCTTTGATAATTAGTTTTACTTATTTTAATTTACTTCCTTCCTTTAAATACATGTCTTTCACCATGCTTTCTAGATAATTTAGTCTAGGTTGTGTTGGATTGAACTCGCCTAGGGTTGATGTGTTGCTTTGCTTTGGTGATGGTGTTTACGGGTCTATTTCGGGTGCGTTGTCCTAGTTATTACACCTAGGGTATTTGACGAGGCATATCATGTATGTTCCGTGCTTACGACCTTGCGTGCGTAATTTTTGGGGTATTTGTTGACACCTACATCATATTAGGCTTTTATGCAAATTTAGGGGCGTGAAAACCCTTGATTTAATTAACTGTCGAAACGATACGCATTTGTAATAACTCGTCGACCCATGTAACCATTTTATACTAATTAACTCGGGTGAGGGATATTCGACGCAACCTATAGTTTTTACTCGATTTCTTAATCTAGCTTTATTCTCCCTCGCCTAAGTTACTATTTCCATTTTATGCATATTTTTCCTTTTTGTGTATAATCATCTTTTACACTTTTATTTAGGAATATTAAACCTTATAAATTCTAGCAACTCGTCTCTGTGGATTTTTGAAACCCGGACTTAGCCGCTATACTCCCTTTTTTAGTGTAGTCATAAGTTTAGATTTTTTGTATTAAGGCGGTGAACAGAAAATAACGATCAGCATTTGACACGCGCTACTTTTCACCCTTAATCATTAGTACCACCCACTTGTGTGAATCTCGAGCCCACTTTCCTACTTCCAAGAACAGTGTACTGAACCTTTGGCAATCGATGACCATCTGTGAGGGAAATTTCATCTTGAACTCTAGGAGTTGGTTTAACACCTCTGACAATTCCATATTTCTATTTTCAAAACGGGTACGGACGGCGAAGCATGCTCTGGTAAGGAGTGACAGTGTCTGATCAACGAGGCTAGTAGGGTGTAGGAGGAAATATAGGTAAATTTGAAGAGGTTTAGGAGAGTATATGGGTGTGATTTGATTTGAGGGATCGAAATCTGGGTTTTCTTCTAAAAAGATGGCATTGGCGTGATTTGGGAGTGGATTGTGAGTAGTGTTTGGCTTTGGATTGGATGGTGGGGCGATGGTACCCCGATCAATGATATCTTGTATTATGTTTCAAAGGTGAAAGCATTGTTCGATGGTATGGACAGCAGTTTGGTGAAAGGCGCAATGAGGATCGGCCTTGAAGTTTCTTAGGAGTGGATTTCGCAATGGACGGGGATCCAAGGGTTTGATGAGTTTTCGGCTTAATAGGGCTTGGTAAAATTTGGAGAGGGGATCATGTGGCTCAGTGTATTCCCTTTGGATGGGGGCAGGGCGACTTTCTGGTGCCCATGATGTGGTTGGTTGAGGGATGTTGGTTATGGTTGTGACTATAGCACTTACAGGGTTGTCATACTTTCTAGGGGTGAACTGTCCGGACACCTTCTTCGGTTCAACCTCTATTTTAACAAGGCTTTCCTTGATTTCTACCCCTGCTTCTCTAAGATCTAGGAAGTGGGGATAGTATTGTCCTCCCTTCGTTGCTCAGACATGGGGAAAGAAGTTCTTCTTCACTATGTTGACCTGTTCTTCCTCAGATGGCCGATTGGTCATGCTAGCTGCTTGCTCCCTCCACCGGGTTATGAAGTTACTGACTGATTCCCCAGGTTCTATTTGAGCAGCTCTAAATCACGATGGGTGACCTCAAGCTCTTCGTTTTATTTGTACTGCGATATGAATTCTCGGGATACATCCTCCCAGCTACGGATTCTTGATTCCTCGAGAGATAAAAACCATCGGAGAGCACTATCCTTCAAAGTTTTCTTAAATAATTGGGCCATCACTTCTTCAAAATCCCCTAGTAGGGTCATGGAACGATCATAATTGTGAATATGAACAATTGGGAGTCCACTCCCTCCGAACTTCTCGATATTTGGCATTTCGAACTTCTCGGATAACCTCGCTTTAGGATAAGGAGACATGTGGGTGTAGTCTATGTAATTCCCAGAGATTCTGACTTGGTTGAACTTCTTGGTGAGAATCTTGAGATCCTATTTGACTTTATTCAACTCCTCCTATTTTGGATCAGTGACCATAGGCAGGTTAGCCATAAGCTGGGCAATATTTGGCATCTGAAGCTGGGCAGGAGGTGGCCCATTGACAGGAGGGTCACGTGGAGTGTGATGATATTCTTCGAGAACCCAGATAGGCTCGGGTGGACCCATAGAACGAGGGAATAGGGCATCGAACTCTTGAGGAATAGGAACCTGGTTTCGTTGCATCTCTCGGATCTCAGTTTGGAGGTTGTCAATCTTGGATATATTCTCCATGGAAAGTGGATGGAATCTGGACTCGGAAGAAGTAGTAGAGGAACGAATGAAACTCCGGGGTGATTTGATCGAAGATCGAAGCCAATAGGGAGCCAAGCCAAGGGTTTACGATTGACCTGAGAAGGTGTAGAATGGGATTTATTTTTGAGAAAAAGATAAGAAACCACTTTTGGATTTTTTATAAAGAATGGAGAAATGTTTTTGGAGACGGAACTCAGCATGATAATTATGATTATTATGTTCTCACTTGTATTTACTTCTCCTAAATGCAATGACGGACGGGACCCGAGCCTGGAAAAGTGGGGTATTTAATATATGCAAAGCTACGACTGGACTTGTAACCAGGCTCACGGATAGGGTCCCATTTTAAAAATGTGCAAAAATTGGGCGGCAGGATGACCCGAAATTTTGGCAGAGTTTCGTATTGAAATCGTCAATCTAAAGTGCGTGTCCTAGGTTTGACACCTATATACGGGTATACAGTTGGTTGGGTGAATCCCCTTTGGCGTGACATCCACGATATACGTCTTGCTCTTTCAGGTAATCGGTACGTGTGGACAAGCCATTTGATGTACCTGAGTGTACGTGAATTGCCTCACTATATACCTCGTGGGGACGGTACGTGTGAGAGAAAATTCGATATACTCAGCATATGTGAACGAATTCCCTACAATATACCTCCCGTGATGACTTCGGTCAAGCGGTACGATGCGGGGGAACCGTTCGATATACGTCGAAGGTACTTGGCCAATGGAAGGTGAGAGTCATATTCCTTAAGCTAACTACGCCCTGCCAGACCAGCGCCCATCACGAAGTGACCCTCTAGTTACTGGGTAAAATTTGGTCAATAACAATGCTCTTTGGTGATGTCGTGTGAATCATGCACGATTCTCTTATTAGTATCTTATGATGAGAATGCTCTTCTCTATTATGCCAAACAGGGAGCAAAGTACAAGTACCAAAGGTATACCAAGTATGGATGGGTGATGCGTGCAACATGTGGATATATGTGATCCTAGGTGCACGTGGTATGAAGTGTACATGGAGAATTTTCTACAAGTGTGTGAACAGAAGAATAAGCATGGGATACACATGGAAAAGGGTAACATGCAGATATGGGGGAAATTATAAACAAATATAACATCTATGTAAATAGAGTCAAGCCCTCAAAACATATCATATAATCCACAGAAGATTCGCCAATGTGTCCATCCCTAATCCTCGCCACGGGCGGGCGCATGAAGGAAGGATCCTTGGGTCCCGCGCGTCCCTTTCGGGAGTGCTTCGGTCGGCGTCGTTTGAGATGAGGTGTAAAAATGTAGAAAGATTTAAAGTCGCCAATCTATTTTACTCAAAATAGACAAAAGAAAAAGGGGAATCCATCCCGAAGGATGGCATCCAAAGACATACTGGTGCATACGGAACCAAAATGATTCGATAAGGTTTCGGAGGCTAAGTTATGAAATGGGAAGGTGTTAGGAACCCATTCCGCCCTTTCGGTCTCTCATGGATGTTTGCTATTTTCCTTCTTTATTTTCCCCGTGATATGTGTGCATGTGTATATATATATTGGAGATAGGAATCCTCGACTTGTATTATGGAAGAGAAAAAGCGAGTAATCCGTAGGAAGGTATAAAAATAATATTAGAAAATAAGAGTTACACGATTACCCTTACGTTGATCGTTATAATGGAACGATAACACATATGGAGTAATACGTCACTAAGAACAAGTATATTGAATATAAGAAAATTGGATTTAGAGAAGATAGACAATGAGAGAGAAAGTGAAAATAGGACTCGAGTCTCGGGTTTTACCCTGAGATGCCTACGTAGCCTATAAAGCCATCAAAGTCCACGTAGTTCACATACAAAACGAGGGGTGGGGTTTATTCCATAAATCCAAATGGGGGATCTCATATTTGTGAGTGTGAGTGTGAGTGTGTGTGTGTGTAAAAAAAAGTGTTTTAGTTGTGAGAAAATTGTGAGAAAAATATGAGAATCCCTATTTGGAATTTATGAGCAAACCCTCTTTTTCTAGTTTTTTGGGTTTTATTTATATGAAACTAAGAGATGTGAAATAATACTAAATAAAAATTATATTAGGATGTGTGAGATGAGATAATAAAAGTGCTAAGTAATAAAACAAGTTATTGCAAATTTAAGAGAATTTGAAGCGTAAGTAGAGAAAGTTGGACCTTCTTGAAGATCTTGAGCTTGATATTGAATGTTGGAGAGCAGCCTTTGCACTTGAATGATGATGGAGAGTGTCTAACTCACCAAGTTTGATGAAAAGGATGATGAAAAGTGGAAGTGAGAAAGGGATTTGGATGTTGAAATCGCGTTGTCTTCGAGAGTGGTTTTTGGGATTTGCTGAGAGCGATTTTTATCAGATTTGGGCTCCCCTTGCAAATGAGGTGAAGGCCTCATTTTATAGGCCCGGGTCACTGCCGATCAGCATAGAACTGGTCTTGCCTATCGGTAGGTGTCGATAGGCAGGGTCTGGAACCTACTATTTGGCAGTGTGTTTCAAGCCTTTTCGGAAAATTAGCTGCTGAGGGCAAATCGTTGGTCAAAATCGTGCATGGGTAAGACCGTTGAAAAGATAATTCAAATACCTTTGAAAGTACTTTGGACTGCTCCCAGGTTCAGGAGTTGATTTTAGGTCAAATATGGCTTATGAGCGTTTGTCGATCCATTGGATGGGAAATCGTTCGGACGTAAACAGATCGTTCGTCTGCATGGTAAGTCCAAATTGAGCATGGGACAGAACATTGGAAAGGTTAGGAGATTTACTTCGACATTCCAAAGAGTTTCACCCAATTTGGGGAGTTGACTTTGGTCAATCGGGCCCTGGAAGCATTCGGTGACTTCTTAGAGTCAAACGGATCGTTCGTCCGCATGGTAAGTCAGAATTGCACATGGAGTGGACCATTGGAAAGGGGTTTTAGTACCCTTCAATGATTCATTTTGCCTCGGTCGATCTGAAGAGTTGACTTAGGTCAAATAGCGCCCGGTAGCCTCTAGATCAAGTTTTGGACGCAAACGGATCGTTCGTCCCCATGGTAAGTCGGAATCGCGCACGGGATGGACCATTGGAAAAGGAATTCAATTCTCTTCGAAGATTCATTCATCTTTGGTCGAGCTGATGAGTTTGACTTTTTGGTCAAACGGAGCCTGGGAGTGCTCGATGGCTTCTAGGTCAGTACTCGGGGTATGACCTGGGTATATAGTGATGAAGGGAGGTACTAGGGACCTAAGGAGAGTTAGGGGGTAATAGAATGGGGTGTCTACAGACACACCATCATGTTACCACATATTGAATTATGTGATGGAACTAGCCTCATACGTCTCACTCAGGCAAGACGGTTAACCCACAACACATAGGATTGGGACATAAACCTGTAGGCAGCCTACATCATCATCCAAGGGTAGAGTACCCAATCATGTGAACAACCCCATAAAATCCCCAATGATATATTCCTCACGAGTAAACTCATATACCATGGTATGTCCATACACATATCATACAATGCATAAACAATCGATACATATATAAAATTACAATAAATAACTATAATCGTATAAAATGGGTTAAACTTACCCTAAGCTAATCTCAATCCCATATATTATATTATAACCTATCTGTGTAGGGGGAAAATCATATATTCCACATACACGTACACACACACACACACGCTCTTATAAAGTCCCATGGTCATAGGCTTCACCTCTACACTCTATTCCTCATTAAAAAAAAACTTGGCATCCCTATTGCTAAGACCTTATCGGTCAGCCTAGTGGGCACCCGATCAGTCAACTTGTTAGATGACCTATTCGATTGGCCTAGGAGGCACCCAATCAATCTGCCCCTCACAACCCCGATCAATTGGCCCTCAAATGTCGAGATCAATCCGATCTAACTCAAAATGACGTAATTTTATAAATTTTATCCCATAACTCAATTTCTTTTATTTTCTCCGCCCTAGATTTTAATATAAGGTTTTACCAACCTCTAATGAGTCCTAAAATAACATATTAAATGTATTTCTAAAGTTTTATAAGAAGGTGTCATTATAAGATCGTTAAGAGTAATAAATATAACCTCTAACAATGATTATTCCTTAACAACATCATATTCGTCATTTAGTTTCATTATTAATCTAATGTAAACCATTTAAATTATAGATTTATTAAATAATTCATAATCTAACCATGTGAAACACTAATCATCTAATTTGTTCAATATATTTAAAAATTCATTCATGAATTATTGTATTAAATTAATTCTCCATGAACAACACAATGATCCATCCCTGATTATAAGGTTCTACCTAACTAGGGATCATGATCATAGCATTTAATCATACATAAATGGTAGTTAATAAATCAAGAAAAGTTAGGTATTTCTTGCCTGGATTTCTTAATAGTTCTCCTTGATGAAATCCCGTGGTATAAATACCATTCATATGCTACTAGGGTTTTACTTCTGTTTAATGTTATGATCATTAGATGAATTAGTGAACTTATTTTATCTCTAACTGGTTGTAAACTCGCGCGATGTGCGATCGAGACGATTGTGTATGCGTGATTAAAAATACATATTTTTTTTGAAAAAAAAATACCATTTCAATGGTAAGGTAGCATACTCTTAAATTATAATATTTTTTCAATATACATGCTTAGTTTTACATGTGGGTTTTTATTACAAAAATCTACAATTCTAACATTTCTCCTCAAGCATAAACCTTAAGCACAACTTATGTATTATTATTTGCAGAGACAAAATTTGTTGGTATAATCACCACAAAAACCAACCTAAGATAATCAGTCAAAAGTAAGGATTGAGATAAAGAATTGACATTTGTTTCAAGGAAAAAATGTCATGAAAAACCCTACACACACACACACACACACACACACACACAGAGAACGAGTGGCAATGAGAACTTATTTATCAGCATACCTGGTCGGGAATTATGTCAAACACCGAGCATGCAACAAAGAAATGTAAATTTAGAAAATCCCCCATTTTAGATTCAACCACTACAAAAATTAAATATTTGTAGACATATTATCCAACACTAAAAACTTTCGAAAACTTGAAAAAAAATTATTCATACCTTCAAGACGTTGAGTTGTCAACAACATAGGTCTGGTGGAACGGAGGAAATGTGGAGAAACATATGAACCAAATTTAATTATGAAAAAATCAAGATAACCCTCCTTTGTGTGGTAAAATAAAACTCTTTGTATGAATATAAAATAATATACAAAAGTAAAGAAATAAAACTCACCATTCTTTTGGTCGAATAATATAGCTAGTCATTCTTCTCGAGCCATTGCGAAAATTCCTAGTGCCAACATCCTCAAAATCCCAAAACTTGTAAACCCAAAAAACAAACATAAGAAAAGGACTTTGAAAACCCTAAAATTAAATCTGTAGAGAGAGGAATACCTTAACGATGTGAGATTTTATGGAAGTCGCTGACATGGGGGTTATATTAGTAAGGTTCAAGTCTTGTATTTTTTGGGGAATAGGAAGAGACTTGAGGAAGAAGAAGCGTAGAGTCAAGAGTAGGGAAATGAGGGGACTTTTTGTCTCTTGTTTTCTGGTTTCTACAACTCCACGACTAAATATGAAAAATAAACCATATTCCACATGGATATATCCTTTGTTTAGTACTTTTAATGGCTTGTAAAGCATTTTAGAGTATATAATAGATATGGCAGGTACCCTATGGTGCTAACTTAAGCACCCTCAATAAGGCCAAAACAATAACGGCATGCTTCCAAAACATAACCCAAAGGGTTACTCAACCCTGGGGCCTAACTTAACAACTTTTCAACACCATTCGGGCCTCTTAACTCCTCTTGAGCCCGATCCAATAGTAAGAACCCTCAAATATAAAAACTTTTAATATTAGATTTATTAATAAACATAAACACGTAGATATTCAAATTAAATACCTAATAATTTTATTATTTAAAATTAGGGTGTATTCCATTCTTCCCCATAATAATGGAATTCATTCCTTGGTTTTGTATTCATTCCCAATTCGAAGAGTCTTGATTGAATCTCTTTCATGTCACTCTCTCTCGCATAACTCGCATTGGATAAAATTATATATAACCCATGTTAGTATGTTGATACACCCTCCCATCACTATTGAACTTCTAGCAACCGGATCCACGCAATCGAGATCATGCTTCTTCATATCCATCTAACTTTTTTGACCACTTAAAGAATTCATCATCGTTTCCTAATAAGGGACACCTTCTCTGAGGTATTCTTAACTTAGACCCAAGTAAGTTGTTATTCACTACCACACATCCAAAAATGTTAAAACGATAAGTCCACCCATATACTCCCTCGAAGGGTTCCATGCCAAAAGGCAATAGACACTTATGCTATAGGAGAAATCCAATAACATAAAATGCTACTCCCACCATTCTTTTAAGCCTAATAGGCAAGCTCGTAGCATGTTTTCCCAAAATCTAATTCACCTATTCAGTTTTCCCATCACTCTTTTGTGATATAAAGTGCTCAGGTGTGGCTAAATCCCTATAGCCTACTAAAAAATATACCACAAATGCAATACAAATGTCTCGTACTTGTTAAACATAATTTATAATGGTGCAACATGAATTCTCACTATTTTGATCATGATAATGCTCTCCCATTTCCACACTAGAACCTCAAGAGGTTGTAGAGCACCTAGTGATTTTTGGTGATCCACTTTCACCCTCTTAGTAAGTGGAAATATGGGACACAAACAATTTGATGTCCCTCTTCATTCTTACCGACCAATATTGGTACCTCCTATCCTAATAGGTCTCCATATCTTTCTCTAAGATATATTGCGAATTTGAACCGATGTGCCTCCATCAAAACAGCTCACGCAAACAACTACTAATTATCAAACCATCTCTAGACAAACATATATTTCAAGTTAATAACAATGGTCATCCAACCAACACTTCATAACACCACACCAGACTGCCTATTGGAACTGGACACCATGCGTTGGACATAAAATTCCAAATAAGGAACCCACCACCCCCACCCGATATGCTTTTGTCTAACTCAGATGGTCATTGAGGTCTAATATGTGTTGGACTTAAAACCTCAAGAACACAAGTCCTTCACACCAAGATATTACATTACAGAAGTACCATTTCTAAAGACTATCACTACATTTTGTGCATCTCCCTACATGCTAGAGAGTCTACTCTCAGTATTCCCTATCTTGACTATAGAGGGTTCCTAGACCTTCCTAGTACTAATTACAGTTTATATTAATTATGCATTTATTTTAGGTATAATGGTAATTTATATTACAAGTTACCAAAAGGGGTACTTTGGTCCAATTAGTGGTTCGAGTTAGTAGAGATCGAGGGGCTTAGGATCCCACCAAAGTAGCCAGTGGGATCTTTGAGGGTTTTGGCTTGGAGGCAGGAGAATAAGATTCGTTGAGTGAGGTAAAATTCTCAACCATTCTAATATAAGAGAGAAAAACACCAAAAATCTTGAGTATCGCACGGCTACTTGAGAAAGTCACACTACCCTCGTGGGACCTTAAGGTCACTCGAGAGGTTATTTACATTAAAGTTAGTCGAGGGGGATCAAATACCCTCGATAGGTCAGTTTCATAAATAGTCACTCGAGGAGGCTTCACGCCCCTCAAATAATATATTTTACTTTTAGTCATTCGAGAGGGTTCATATCCCTCAAGAAGTCATAATTAAATTAACAGTTAGCCGAGCAAGCTCACGACCTCTTGACAAACCATGCTCACCACATGAATGCAATGTAATCTAAAAAATATGATTTTTAAATGACAGTTTAATATTTACTTATTTATTTTAGTCCCACGAAAAAGGGACTTGACATGCATATATTTTCTAAAATAACTATTTTGGGTCAAGCGCGGAGTTTGTCCTTGGCTACGTCCTTTTCATGTCCCACAAGTTTCATTATATCATTTAAATGATAAAGGCGAGTTCATTTATATTATTTTAATGAGGAAACATGTCACATTTTGGTGAAACCCAAATTTATCCACGCCTATTATAAATAGAAAACTTATCCCTCATTAGAAAAGATAATGTGAAAAGGAGGGAAGAATACTCAACATAAATGGAGGCTCTTAGTCTCAAGAAAAAAAGCCATTAAAGCATGAAGTTTTAGCTTCATAGTCATAGTATATTACACCAAAATTATATCATCAATAGTAAGTAGACCTGGCAAAATGAGGCACGACACGATAACACGACACGACACGAAATTATAAGTTAATGGGTTTAGTCTTATCGGGTTTGGGTCATTAACGGGTCAACACGGTAGAACCGTTATCATAACGGGTCGTGTTTGGGTTTGTACTCTTACACGATTAAACCCGTTTATACCCATTATCACCCGTTAGTGGTACCGGGTTTTATTGGGTCGTGTGACCCGAACCAATATTACACGGGTACTAATGGATATTAACGGGTACTAACGGGTGCTAACGGGTACTAACGGGTATTAATGGGTACTAACGGGTATTAATGGGTACTAACGGGTAATAACGGGTCACCCAACCCGTTACCCGTTTAGACCCGTTAATATTAACGGGTGTTAACGGTTCGGGTCGTGTACCCGTTAATATTAATGGGTCGTGTTTGGGTATTATAATTTGACCCGTTAGTCTTAACGGGTCGTGTACGGGTTAAGGGTGTTTTCACCCGTTAACCCGTTGACACGACCCGTTGACAGCTCTAATGGTAAGAGTCTATAGCATTCATTCACACACACACTTGGTGCTTTTACACACTACTACCCTCTTTCTCTTATTTTAGAGTGATGATTCTTTCACCCTCTTCTCCAAAGCTTTCAGAGGTTCTTTCATGGATTTTAAATATCTTCTATTATTTTTGTTGAATTCTACACCAGAAAAGATTTACACTAGACTATTCCTTTAATATCCGTTGAAGGCAAGTCACGCCTCATCGGATCCAGTTATTCATAGACCAAGGTTACACTACCCTCCTACATTTGGCGACTATGCTAGGGAGGTATTCTTGTTGAATATGGATGTTGGAGGAGCATAAATATAGTTGATTTTATCTCCAGAAATCTCATATGACATCTTACAAGGAAATTTACTCATCTTAATTTTGTATCTTGCTCGAATATGTTTATTCTAGTAGTTTTTGATCTCATAGAAAAAACTGAGATGCTTGTTGATTGATAATTTTATTTTAAATATCTTTGCATTAATTGTAACTTCTACCCATGTAAAAGTAGATGTGACAAGACAATAATGTTTATGAAGTTGTACAAATTTTATTTACTCAAACTTTCTCATAAGGAAGTAAATATGACGTAGAATTTGGCTATAAGTAGATATATTAAAAATAGAAAAATAGATTTAAAGAAAATTATAAAATCCATCGTACTTGTCATGAGTGAATGGAGATACAAAAAAAGGCTCATTAAGTAGTTATAGAATAATAAAGATTTTGAAAGGTAGAAGGCGGCGTCATAAAGACCAAGAAAATCATGAAGCTTTTTATGATCTTTGAATTTGAAATGAAATGAAATCACCAGAGAAACTAATTTGTGATGTCCAACCCTGAGCTAATAGATCTGTTGTTTTTTAAGAAACAAGCGAGTGGGATATTCCATTACATTTCCTTTTGACCAACTAGAAGTATTAATAATATAACGAAAGATGGCTTTAATATCGAAAGGTGGGGATGCTTTTGGGTACACGATAGTCCACAATATGAGAGTTGTCAATCTCAATATTTTCCCATTAATTTTATTTATTCTTGTTTCAACGAAAATTTAGAAAGAAAGATACATGTTATGTTATAGAAGGATCCTATAACACAATGCTAATTCACTCTATTAGTGAAGAGGCTTAAAATTGTATAGCATTGTGTGTGACTGTACTTGTTTACTTTTAGAAGTAATAGGCAGTCCTATTGTTTAGAGCTAGACACAATAGTTGTTTAAGTGCCTCTAGGTCTACGGATGACAACCCCGCTCTCTCTTCTTTTGACTTTTTGGACAAAATGATAGGACCATTTGATAGAAATGGTCTGGTATAAACAAGTGCAGTGATGTTTTTAAGTATATTATATTTTATTAAAATAAATAATAATTTACCCCTAGTAATTTATAAGTGCTTACGAGAAAATAGACTTATATGCTAATCTTCCACCAAGTCATGTGAATTATCTTGAAAATGGTGATAGAAGTGATGTGGGGAATTTTATGGGATTTTAAAAACCTTATTTTACTTCAGATTGTGCCTTGTCATATGACATTGTTTTACTTTTTCAAAGACTTGTTATTTCAAAGGGTATTGTTATCAAGTTACTAAACTTGTTAGTGAATACGTTCATTTCACAAATACCAAATCCCTCTATATATGAAATTTCATTGGGAGAGCCGATATGATATTTATTATCCAAAAAATGCACATCAATAAATGTGCTTCACAAAAGGCCCGGTGCTCAAGAAGGTGAACACATATTTTGTGAGAATGATTATGTTTCACACCCAATGCTTTCAACGGTTTTATTATCAGTGTAAAGATATATGCATTTATCCTGTCATATCATTTTAATATAATATGGCACAACTTTTTCATAATATTAATTCTTGCGTGCTAACTATCAACTACACTGACTGTGTTTGAGGCATTAATAACATTACTCAAATGCAGATGTGTGAATGTAATTAGTAATTGTATGGTTGTAGTTTTAAAGATAAACTCTTATGCGTCATATGGGTCGGTTCTCTAAAAGAAAGGAGAACAAGTGTACCCACAGGTTTCAGCTTTTCAGAAAGACTTTATGACCCTAAGCATTCATATACTTTTTAGAATTCCTTACACGATATTAAAAAGATATATAATCATATATTTTATTTTTTTTAAATAAATAATTTAAAACCCTCTTTGGGGGTAGACCTGGCAAAATGAGGCACGACACGATAACACGACACGACACGAAATTATAAGTTAATGAGTTTAGTCTTATCGGGTTTGGGTCATTAACGGGTCAACACGGTAGAACCGTTATCATACGGGTCGTGTTTGGGTTTGTACTCTTACACGATTAAACCCGTTTATACCCATTATCACCCGTTAGTGGTACCGGGTTTTATTGGGTCGTGTGACCCGAACCAATATTACACGGCTACTAACGGATATTAACGGGTACTAACGGGTGCTAACGGGTACTAACGGGTATTAACGGGTACTAACGAATATTAATGGGTACTAACGGGTAATAACGGGTCACCCAACCCGTTACCCGTTTAGACCCGTTAATATTAACGGGTGTTAACGGTTCGGGTCGTGTACCCGTTAATATTAATGGGTCGTATTTGAGTATTATAATTTGACCCGTTAGTCTTAACGGGTCGTGTACGGGTTAATGGTGTTTTCACCCGTTAATCCGTTAACACGACCCGTTAACCCGACCCGTTGATAGCTCTATTTGTGGGTATAAGAGAGTATATGTGACTAGTCATGCAAAGAATAAGTATATCTACTGCTCTCCATATATCTGTTACAAATCTCATCAAATATTGATAATAAAGTAAGTCTTATTTTACAGTGGTTTCAAAACCCAATGTCTGGAAAAAAATACAGTGTTTCCCCACCTACTACTCTCAAAATAGACCTCCGTTTAGTTGCTCTAAACCAACACGATTTGAGACTTCTCGACCTAAAAGATTTAACAATTTTCTATATTTCAAAGATTTATTGCCAAATCTCAGCACGATTTGAGAGTTGCTAGGATTCAAAACCCCAAAGCCCTCTTTCACGGTATATGTAATACGTACGAAATCAATAATGTAGGTATTTTGGACCCGGGTTAAAACTGATTTCGAGCAGGTTTAATGCGAAATCAAGAAAAATGAAAAGTTTTCAAAGATCTACACAAAAGAAAACCGAAAATATGACCCAAAAGGCTACCTTCTCATGACTCCATTCCCAGCTGGATTTTTGCTCGTTTGTTTTCCTACCCTTTTGTCTCAAATAAAAATAATTTTGTCATAGGTTTATCCCAATAAGAAAGAGACGAGATTAAAAGATTTCAAGAAATCTTCTATCTCCTGTTTGATGTGGAAGAAAGGGCGAGAGAGTTACTTGGAAAGAACCCAATGAAAAATAAAGAACGAGAAACATTGAGTGGTTGGATTATAAAAATGCACCTACTTTCTTTAAAAGTTAGCGATAAAAAGACATTTTAGGGTGTATATTTCTCAACCCTTAATACTTAAAAATATATTCGAGGAGTACAATATAAATTATCATTTTATTTTGAACATTAATATTCCAGAAAGTGATTAACTCTCCAATTTATTTGGCCAAGTCCCACATCTTTTTTATATGGATTCGAGATTACAAACTGTAAAGGCACTCGCTCACAAGTAAAAAAGTCTATCGGATCAAATAGTGATACAAGTCAGATTTGAGGTATTTCTCATTTAAAATAATATGATTTTATCCTTGAGCATTATAGGATAATATAATGTTGGGGATAAGCTTATTGATAATTTCATATAAGTCAAACTATCTAATGCTTTAAATTGGGTTCTCCAAAAGAACCAAAATAGTACGTACTCGGGTACCCTTGAGACCGTTTAATTTGTTTGAATTCACACGGTTTAAGTAATATAGTCTACTACATTGCTAGCATATGTACAAATATCCTTACATTTGTGGAAACATTTGAATTTCAAGACAAGACATATAGCTAAAATAAAAAAGAGATCAGATGACATAAAAGTATAATTACTTTCTTGTAGAATTGATACTTTTGAAATTTTTCAAGTCGTTCATTTTGTGTGAACAACTTCACACACCATAATTTGATTTCATTTAAATGCAGGACATAAAATAAAATTTGTCCAAATATATACTATATACTTTTCTAGCATAAAATTCCTCGAAGAACGAGAGTGTCCATTTATAAGAAAGTATCTTAGACATAAAAATAGGGTTGCTTGAATTTATAATCCAAGTACTTTTATGACCGAGGGTTGTTTGAATTTACAACACAAGTTTGTACGAATAATGTTGCCCAAATTTAAAACTCGCATGTTTGCGTGTTTTAACAAAGTTCTTTCTGGCATACCCAAGTAAACCAATTGATAATCTTAAAATTCTTGAATTTGTTTACTCATAATTGTTCGTGTGAACCAAACTAATTCATTATATGAGGAGAGAGAATATTGTGACACCCCGCCTAATTAACCCCGGGTGATCAGTCCTAAATTAAGTTAGAACAGGTTTTTCAGTTGGATCATTCTTAGCATCATTGCCGCCTTTTTAATTACTAACCACCTAAGTGAGAAAATTATTCTGGTGCCAAGTTTTATCTTTCATTATCTTAAACGAAACTCATGCGGAAAATAAAGCAACAATATAATCTTAATTAACTGAATCAATCATACACAATTAAATGACTAACCGAATAAACCATCGGCCCAAAATCAAACAAATATCAAATAAAGACAAGTAATCAATCACAACAAGTCTGACAAAATTTAAATGGACCGTGAGCGACATGCTCGAAATAACTAAGAGTAGTCTCTATACTAGAATGAAAGAGTGAGGCGTCTATCAATCTCCCGCAACATCTATAATATGTTGCAGCAACGGATCCCTGAAATTGAGTCAAGCCTAACGTCCCTGTGGCTGGACACCTAAAAGGTTTTTAAAAATTTTATAGTAAGGGTTAGTACCCAAAAACATTTGAAAACATTTAGCAAATGATTAACTTGCAGTAATAATTAAATATGCATGCTCTCCATATTTTAGTTAGTGTCGCACTCCCTTGAGGATATCCTCACCCCTCCTTTAATGTGCAATACAAACGCCTTTTATAAATTTACTTAGTTCTTCATCTTATGACTAGATAAATTATAAAACCCCTTGTAAACACCCTACTCTAACCGAGTATGCTTAAATTATGATTTTTAAGTTGTTAGCATCATCATCTTAATTAAATCATTTCCCCTTTTAATTTCATATAACTTCCACGTCGGTTATACATATAATACAACTCATGCTTTGTATTAATTTGCCCGTATATAATTATTTGCCTAATTATATACTGAATCATATTACAATATTCACAACCCTACTGAAATAACATTTAATAATAGTATTTCCGCCAAGTAAAGTCTCACCGGGTATAAATTCTCTATAGTGCTATCCCGCTAGGTATATTCACATAACCTAGTTACCCCAAGTTAGAATTGTTTACTAACTTGGTAAATACATAAATGTTGGAGGAAGTCATATTCCTTCCCTGAAAGTGAGATGCCCCTCACCCATATAACGGACGCTATGACCTAGGATTATACTCGCCCTACTCTTCAAGCTAGGGGATTCATCCACTACGCGCAACCTCACCCTATAGCACTAGAGTATATATATAATAATAATACCTATTCACTGATATTAATGTACACATCATATATATATACTATCACACACCGTATATATATAAATATAAAATATCCCGGCTACACCGTGAACTAAGTCCGTGACACAAGCCTATTCCATTTTATTTTGAGTTTATGGCCCAACTCTAATTATTAATTAATTTACACATCAATTCCTTTTGGTACCACCCCAACCAATGTATTCAGACTTACTCTCGTGGCCCGAAGTAACATTACCCGAGTCTAAATCTCCGACTCTAAACTATTTAGCCTTCACTTAAATACAATTTACATTTTGGTATCGCACAAATCGTTATTCCCGAATTTGTTTACTACATCCATATTTAATCATTTCGAATCAAACTTTCCAAAATTCTACCTTAGTGTATCACACCTAATTTTCTCCAAATACAAATTAATTTTTAATTATGATGTCACACCAAACCGGCCTCAAATCCTAATTAATCTTGATTCACAATTAATTACATTTAAACCCATGTATTAATTATTCAACAATTAGGCATGGAAGGATTTTTAATTATTTTCCCTATACATTAAAAACTGGGCAAACTGTCAAAATTTCCGGACCATCGATCGATCGATGGTCCACCTTCGATCGATCGATCGATCAGGTCCTCGTCTTTTTCGAGTTGGCTGTTTCAGCCATTGATGGACACCTCCAAATCTTAGTTTCTTCTACACTGAAAAATAAGTTTTCCCATCAACAAATAACATCAAAAACCTTATAAGGATCCTTCTTAGAGTCCAGAAACATCACTAAATTTTACTTTCTCCACTGTTTCCACGAATTTGGGTAAAGACCCATTTAATCTTTAACCTAATTAAACCTCAATTCCATAATACCAATTCATTTCTAAATCATCTAGGTTTACACATTTTACCAGATACGAATACCAATCTCAGATTGTATACGAATTTCTACTCAATTTTAAAAATCAGATTCATGGTTTACATAACCCCATGTTTATCCCCTTTAAATCCCAAAATGAATTTCTATAATTATCCACATCATATAAATATGAATTGAATTTAATTACACTTTAAATGCTAGAGCATGTTAACCACTTGCCTTAGGGTTCGTAGAGTCTGAATTTGGAACCGTGAATGCTCAAGGTTGAAGATGACTCCTTTTTGGATCTCCTATGATCCCCAAATTTGACTTTGGTTGTTGTTAGGGTTTCCTAACCCTCTAAGTCTTTTCTCTAATTAATTCGGTCATTCCCCTATTTCTTTTATTTGTTTAATTAACCTTAATCCCGTTTTTTGTCTAATGGGCCAAGCCCAAGTGTCCCAAATGCCCCCGTGTGGGCCCGACTATGCCTAAACACGTCCCGTGACCCGTTTACTACCCCGGGTACACTTTTCCGACTATCTAGGCTCATCCGAACTCAAATGTACACTCAGAATTGGCATCTGAATTAATTTCTAAAAATCCTTATTTCACACCCAAATTAGTCTATATCGACTCCCGGTTGAAATAAGTACATGTCCCGTCATTAATACTCGAAATGATGTATCTACATTATTTCTATTCACTTAGTAATTAAGTTTCCCTAAATATTAACCATTCACTTCCCGATTAATATTTAAATATAACTTGCCATAATTAATTCAATTTAAAATTACGACACACAAGTAATTTTGAATTCCCGAATTAATTAAATATTAAATGCATGAAAATACGGGGTGTTACATACTCCCCCCCTTACAAAGGAATTTTGTCCCCAAAATTATGTCGTACCTATGGTGAAAAGCTCTGGATATTGTTCCCGCATATCCTCCTCCCACTCCCAGGTAGACTCGTCAACTTTGTGATGACCCCACTATACTCTAACTAGTGGAACAACCTTGGATCGTAACTTCCTCTCACTACGGTCCAGAATACCCATAGGTCTCTCCTCGTATGAGATGTCTGGCTATAAATCAATTTCCTCGAGTGGAATGTTCCAGAAATCCGTCTCGCTCCTGTGATATTTCTTTAGCGATGCTACATGGAACACGTCGTGTATTCGCTGAAAGTGCTCTGGAAATCCCAGCCTGTAGCCTATTGGCCCCACCCTCTCAATAATAGGGAAAGGTCCCACATACCTTGGTGCTAACTTACCCTTCTTGCCGAATCTCATCACCCCTTTCATAGGGGACACCCGGACCAACACCTGATCCCCAACCTCCAACTCCACATGTCTCCGTGAAGCATCAGCATAACTTTTTTGCCTATCCTGAGCTATCTAAATCCTCCCTCGGATAATATTTATCTTGGAAAATATCTCCTGAACAATCTCTGGCCCCAAAAGTTTGTTGTCCCCCGCCTCTAACCAACAAGCGGGTGAACGATAAGGTCTCTCGTATAGTGCCTCAAATGGTGCCATACCAATCGTGAATTGGTAAGAGTTGTTATACGCGAACTCTACCAAAGGAATATATTTCTACCAACCTCCCCCAAAGTCTAATATTAACATTCTGAGCATATCTTCCAGCATCTGATTGACACTCTCAGTCTGTGGGTGATAGGTTGTACTCAAACGTAACTCTGTGTCCATGGCTTCCTAAAAGCTCTGCAAAAGTGGGCCATAAAGATCTTGTCTCTATCAGACACAATATTAATCGGTACCCCATGCAGTTTAACTATCTCAGCTATGAACAGCTGCGCATATCGCATCGTCTCAAAGTCTGTGCGAACCGGCAGAAAGTGGGCCACTTTGGTCAACCGATCCACAATGACCCATATGGAATCGTGACCCTTTTGCGATGAAGGTAACCCTGTAATGAAGTCCATAGAGATGCTCTCCCACTTCCACACGGGAATCTCCAGTGGCTGTAGCAACCCTAATGGTCTCTAGTGGTCAATTTTCACAAGCTGATACGTGGCACACTTCGAAACAAACTCTGCTATCTCTCGTTTCATTCCTGCCCACCAATACTGCCTCCTCATATCCTGGTACATCTTATCCCCACCGGGATGTACCGTGAATCTCGACCCATGGGACTCTGTCATAATGGCGTGCCTCAACTCCTCATCCTTTGACACAATTAACCTCCCATTAAGGCGTAAGCCTCCTTCTGAGCTGACCGAGCAACCCTCTGCTCCCGCAGCTAGCAATTGGCTCACCCTATCTCGACAGATCTGGTCCTTTGCTTGCGCGCTCACAACCCGCATAATGATCTCATGTGTGATGGATAATGCTGACAAGCAAGCCCTGGCTACATGATCCTCATATCGAAGCTCTTTCCACTTCGTTTTCCAAACTTCTGATATTTCCCCGATCGGTCTCTGGCTTAATGCATCTGCTACCACATTAGCCTTACCAGGATAATACTGAATATTAAATTGATAGTCCTTCACGAATTCTAGCCATTGCCTCTGACTCATATTCAGATCCTTCTGTGTGAATAGATACTGAAGTGATTTATGATCCGCGAATAACGTCAACTGCTCTCCCAGAAGATAATGTCTCCATATCCTCAAAGCAAAAACGACCGCTGCTAGCTCCAGGTCGTGAGTGGGGTAATTCCTCTCGTGGGGCTTTAGCTTTCTGGAAGCATAAGCTATATCCCTTTCCTCCTGGTGAAGCACACCCCCAAGTCCCTGTAAGGATGCGTCAGTATAAACCTGATATTCTGATCCTCCCTTCGGCAACGCAAGTACAGGTGCAGATGTTAACTTGTCCTTTAGATCGTTAAAATCTAATTGACAATGATCATTCCAAGTGAAAGGTACCCCCTTCCGGGTCAAATTCGTCAAAGGGCCCGCAATCTTTGAGAATCCTTTGATGAACCGATAATAATAACCGGCCAATCCCAGAAAACTGCACACCTCGGTCGGTGTCATGGGTTGTCCCCACTCCCTCACCGCTGATACCTTACTTGGATCCACCGTAATACCCCGGTCTAACATCACGTGACCAAGAAATTGAACCTCCCATAGCTAAAATCCACACTTCTCGAATTTGTCATAGAGCTGGTGCTTTCAAAATATCTGTAACACTATAGGCAGATGCTCTGCGTGCTCCTCCTCGGTGCGCGAGTAGATCAAGATGTCATCAATGAACACGATGACAAACTGATCGAGAAAATCCCTGAAAACCCGGTTCATAAGGTCCATGAACACTGCTGGTGCATTGGTTAGCCCGAATGGCATCACCCTGAACTCATAAGATCCATACCGCGACAGGAAAGCGGTCTTAGGAACATCCTCCTCTCGGATACGTTATTCATGATACCCTGACCTCAAGTCGACCTTGGAGAAGTAAGACACCCTTCTCAACTGGTCAAATAGATCATCAATCCTAGGCAACGGATACTTATTCCGTATCGTCACCTTGTTCAGCTCTCTATAGTCCACGTATAACCGTAGAGAGCCATCCCGCTTCTTTACAAACAACACTGGTGCACCCCACAGCGATGTACTCCGCCGAATGAAACCTTGACCCAGAAGATGTTGAATCTGCTCTCTCAACTCACACATCTCTGACGGGGCCATACGGTATGGGGCCCGAGCAATAGGCCTCGTTCCTGGTGCTAAATCGATCACAAATTCAATTTCCCTGCTAGGTGGCAACCCCGATATTTCCATAACACATCCTCAAAGTCCCTCACTACCAGGATTGAGTCCAACGGAATCACCACCTCCTGTGAGGTCTCCTCCTCGATGTAATATAGGTGCGTGCGTGACCCCCCTCGGGTAATGGCATTGCTATCAAAAACATTTCCTGTCCTGGAATGAAGAACACGATCATCCTCTTGTAGCAATCCACCGTCGCTCGATAACCTTCCAACCAGCCCATACCCAAGATGACATCGTACCCCTCCATATCTAACACCAAGAGGTCCGTCGCTAAAATAAGTCTCCCAATCAAAATGTCCACCCTCGACAAATCGAGTGAATCGAAACCCTGCTGCCTACTGGTGACTCAACACACATCCGAAGACTACCTGCAGTTTCTAGTAACTCGGCCCTTTTAGCAAAATTATATTTAACGAATAAATGCGATGCTCTCGTATCAAAAAGAATACTACCCTCATAACCATGAATGCGAAACATACCCTCAACTACTGGCGATGCTTGCGGCGCTGGAGGATTAGGAACATCCCTGACGTTATACACACGCCCGTAGTGCATCTGCCCCTGCTGCGGTGGGGCGGGTGGGGCTGGTGCTGCTGGCGGCATTTGCCCTCATGGTCCCAGTTGGGCCTCCTGTTGTTGACCTCTTCCCCTCTGTGGGCACTCCCTCTTGAAGTGTCATGGCCGGCCACAGACAAAACAGTGTTTTTGACCATCTCCCTGTCGTTGGCTCTATTGGCCCTGACGTGGCTGGCCCTGCTGGCCTCCCCCATTGTTCCCTTGGCCCTGACGGCCCTGAAGAACCTGCTGCTGCTGATTCGGGCCCAACTGCCCCTGCCTGAACCCCTGTCCTCCCGGTCAGAACCCACCAGGCTTAAACTTCTTAGCCTGATTTCCCTACTGACTGCCCCTCTGCTGCTAAGTACCACTTGTGTCACCACTAGTAACTTCCTTGCCCTGTTGGCTCGGCTCCCCTGTTCTCTTGCTCCCTTTCGCATGGAAGCGATGATCCTGGCAATGCACAAGTGCGGCATTAACGACATCTGTATAAGTCACCAACGCCGGATTTTTGATCAAATGTTGCCTGATCCTCCAGACTAAACCATCCATTAACCTCGATTTCTTCCGCTCCTCATCGCTCACCTTATTTGGCATAAAGTTTGCCAAACGGGTGAACTCTTCCTCATAGTCTGCTACTGATCGGTCACCCTGTACTAAATCATTAAATTTCTTTCTCATCTCAGCCTCTACCATTGGTGGAAAGTATTTACGGTCGAACCGCACCCAGAACTCTGCTATCGGCATCAAATCCCGCTCCTCGGTGGTAGTAACTGACTCCCACCACTGTAAGGCTTCCCCCGATAGGCAAAAGGTAGCCAGCATATGTTTCTATACATCGGTACACTCCAGCATGCGTAGATGGCGCTGAATGTTCTTCTTCCAGTCACAAGCCTCTACTACATCTTTGTTACCCTGAAACTCAAGTGGGTGACCCTTCTGAAAGGTCTCCCTAACTCTCTTCCAAGATGGTGGCCCCACTGGAGCTTGAACTTCCGGTACCATTGGAGGCGATGCCTGGGGCTGTGAAAAGTGAGCTTCCATAGCTCGCATCGCTGTCTCGACCTCTTGGGCCACTATCAGTGCCACCTGAGTAGTGGAAATCAACTCAGGTGGGGGTGGTGGTGGCGGTACCTGTGGCTCCTGATGAGCCTCCCTGACCTCATCCCTAGCCTCAGCCCTCTCCGCTCTTAGTCTCCTTGGTGACATCTAAAATACACTGAATCGTATAAGTACACAATTTACACAAAAATATTCACAGCAGTAATACAATATCTCACAAGCGGAAAATGAATCAACAGTCCTAATAATAGGGCTCTATAACAACCAAGTGCCACGCTGAAATGTAGAAAGCCTCACAGATCCTAAGGACCCTAGAACCTGATGCTCTGATACCATCTATGACACCCTGCCTAATTAACCCCAGGTGATCAGTCCTAAATTAAGTTAGAACATGTTTCTCAGTTGGATCATTCTTAGCATCACTGTCACCTTTTTAATTACTAACCACCTAAGTGAGAAAATTAGTCTGGTACCAAGTTTTATCTTTCATTATCTTAAATGAAACACGTGCATAAAATAAAGCAACAATATAATCTTAATTAACTGAAACAACCATACACAATTAAATGACTAACCGAATAAACCAACGGCCCAAAATCCAACAAATATAAAATAAGGACAAGTAATCAATCACAACAAGTCTGACAAAATCTAAATGGACCGTGAGAGACATGCTCGAAATAACTAATAGGAGTCTCTATACTATAATGAAAGAGTGAGGCGTCTATCAATCTCCCGCAACATCCACAATATGCTGTAGCAACGGATCCCTGAAATTGAGTCAAGCCTGGCGTCCCTGTGGCTGGACACCTAAAAGGTTTTTAAAAATTTTATAGCAAGGGTTAGTACACAAAAACATTTGAAAACATTTATCAAATGATTAACTTGCAGTAATAATTAAATATGCATGCTCTCCATATTTTAGTTAGTGCCGCACTCCCCTGAGGACATCCTCACCCCCTCCTCTAATGTGCACTACTAACGCCTTTTATAAATTTACTTAGTTCTTCATCTTATGACTAGATAAATTATAAAACCCCTTGTAAACACCCAACTCTAACCGAGTATGCTTAAATTATGATTTTTTAAGTTATTAGCATCATCATCTTAATTAAATCATTTCCCCTTTTAATTTCATATAACTTCCACATCGGTTATACATATAATACAACTCATGCTTTGTATTAATTAGCCCATATATAATTATTTTCCTAATTATATACTGAATCATAATACAGTATTCATAACCCTACTGAAATAACATTCAATAATATTATTCCCCCCGAGTAAAGTCTCACCGGGTATAAATTCTCTATATTGCTATCCCGCTAGGTATATTCACATAACCGAGTTATCCAAAGTCAGAATCATTCACTAACTTGGTAAATACATAAATGTAGGAGTCGGTCAAACTCCTTCCCTGAAAGTGAGATGCCCCTCACCCATATAACGGACGTTATGACCTTGGATTATACTCGCCCTACTCCTCAAGCTAGGGGATTCATCCGCTACGCACAACCCCCCCCCCCCCTATAGCACTAGACTATATATATAATAATAATACCGATTCACTGATATTAATGTACACATCATATATATATATACTATCACACACCCTATATATATAAATATAAAATATCCCGGCTACACCGTGAACTAAGTCCGTGACACAAGCCTATTCCATTTTATTTTGAGTTTATCGCCCAACTCTAATTATTAATTAATTTACACATCAATTACTTTTGGTACCACCCCAACCAATGTATTCGGACTTACTCTCGTGGCCCGAAGTAACATTACCCGAGTCTAAATCCCCGACTCTAAATTATTTAGCCTTCATCTAAATACAATTTACATTTTGGTATCACTCAAATAGTTATTCCCGAATTTGTTTACTACATCCATATTTAATCATTTCGAATCAAACTTTCCAAAATTCTACCTTAGTGTGTCACACCTAATTTTCTCCAAATACCAATTAATTTTTAATTATGATGTCACACCAAACCGCCCTCAAATCCTAATTAATCTTGATTCAAAATTAATTAGATTTAAACCCATGTATTAATTATTCAACAATTAAGGCATGGAACGATTTTTAATTATTTTCCCTATACATTAAAAACTGGGCAAACTGTCAAAATTTTTGGACCATCGATCGATCGATGGTCCACCTTCGATCGATCGATCGATCAGGTCCTCGTCTTCTCCGAGTTTGCTGTTTCATCGATTGGTGGACACCTCCAAACCCTAGTTTCTTCTACACTGAAAAATAAGTTTTCCCATCGACAAATAACATCAAAAACCTTATAAGGATCCTTCCTAGAGTCCAAAAACATCACTAAATTTTACTTTCTCTACTATTTCCACAAATTTGGGTAAAGACCCATTTAATCTTTAACCCGATTAAACCTCAATTCCATAATACCAATTCGTTTCTAAATCATCTAGGTTTACACATTTTACCAGATACGAATACCAATCTCAGATTGTATACGAATTTATACTCAATTTTAGAAATCAGATTCATGGTTTACAAAACCCCATGTTTATCCCCTTTAAATCCCAAAACGAATTTCTATAAATATCCACATCACATAAATATGAATTGAATTATACTTTAAATACTACAGCAAGTTAACCACTTGCCTTAGGGTTCGTAGAGTCTGAATTTGGAACCGTTAATGCTCAAGATTGAAGATGACTCCTTTTTTGCTCTCTTATGATCCCCAAATTTGACTTTGGCTGCTATTAGGGTTTTCTAACCTTCTAAGTCTTTTCTCTAATTAATTTAGTCGTTCCCCTCTTTCTTTTCTTTGTTTAATAAACCTTAATCCCGTTTTTTGTCTAATGGGCCAAGCCCAAGTGACCCGAATGCCCCCGTATGGGCTCGGCTATGCCTAAAAACGTCTCGTGACCCGTTTACTATCCCGGGTACACTTTTTCGACTATCTCAGCCCATCCGAACTCAACCGTACACTCAGAATTGGCATCCAAATTAATTTCTAAAAATCCTTATTTCACACCCAACTTAGTCTATACCGACTCCCGGCTGAAATAAGTACATGTCTCGTCATTAATACTCGGAATGACGTATCTACATTATTTCTATTCACTTAGTAATTAAGTTTCCCTAAATATTAACCATTCACTTCCCGATTAATATTTAAATAAAACTTGTCGTAATTAATTCAATTAAAATTATGACACACAAGTAATTTTGAATTCCCGAATTAATTAAATATTAAATGCATGAAAATACAGGGTGTTACAAATATCTCACAATCCTTCAATCACGCATACTTTGCCCATTCATTTAAAGTATAAATGACTTCGAAAGATATTCATTAGTATACCACGAGCATTATTTTGTAATATTAATTGTTTAATAATGTTCACTATAATTATATTCATTTAAAAAAGTAATGTTGTGCAGCTAAAAGATTATGGTTAATTTAATGGAAACTTTTTTTCTCTCGCTTGCTTGGAATTGATTAGCGGGGCCAGCAAGCAGATATAGGAGCCTTTGATAAAAAAAAAAGTTCAAATTTTAGATTGACTTTATTGAAGTATGCTCGACTCCAACATGCTTCATGAGCATTCTTACTCAGATTCAAAGACAAAATCTAGCTATAAAAAGTATGAGGTATCAATTATACTTTGTTAGTAAGATTAATGCTTATGAAATGTTAATTTTTTTTATATAGGTTGTGGTGCCTCCTAGTGCATTTTTTAATTGCTAGTATTTCGCCACTTAATAAAATAGGACAATAAGTGTGAGAACAAAAAGTATCTACAAAAGTATAAATTACAGTATGTAAAAGGTACAACAGTTTGGTACCTCGGGCTCCAAGTGCATAGGATCTCTCACAGTATTAATCTTAAAGTAAATAATCGGGTTGCACAAACGAGAAAGTGCCAAGTATAAATAAAAAGGTACGACAATTTAGTACCTAAGGCTCCAAGGGCACCTGAGCGCTCACAGTATCAACCTTAAAATAAAGAAACAGGTTAAGTAGATGAGAAAATGCCAACTATAGATAAAAAGGTACGACAGTTTAGTACCTAAGGTTCCAAGGACACCAGAGCGCTTATAGTATCAACCTAAGAACAAATAAACGGGTTAAGTAGACGAGAAAAGGCCAAGTATAAATAAAAGGTACGATAGTTTAGTACCTAAGAATCCAAGGGCCTTAGAGAGCTCATAGTATCAACCTAAGAACAAAGAAATAGGTTGAGTAGTCAAGCAAATGCCAGGTATGAATAAAATTGTAACAAAGGTATGATAGTTTAGTACCTATGGCTCTAAGGGCACCAGAACGTTCATAGTATTAACCTTAGAACAAAGACACAGGTTGAGTAGTCTAGTAAGTGCCAAAGTACAAATAAAATAGTAACAAAGATATGATAGTTTAGAACCTAAGGCTCCAAGGGCGTAAGATCGCTCATAGTATTAACTTGAAAATAAAGAAATAAGTTAAGTAGACGAGCGAATGCCAAGAGTAAACAAAAAGGTACGAAAGTTTAGTACCTCATGCTCCAAAGGCATCGGAGTGCTCATAGTATTAACCTGAAAACAAAGAAATAGGTTAAGTAGACGAGAAAATGCCAAGAATAAATCAAAGGTACGACAATTTAGTACCTCATACTCCAAGGGCATTGGAGCGCTCATAGTATTAACCTGAAAACAAAGAAGCGGGTTAAGTAGATGAGCGAATTCCAAGAACAAATAAAAAGGTATGATAGTTTACTACCTAAGCATTTTTGGGCACCTGAGCACTCGTAATACTAACCTTAAAAAAAAGAAATAGGTTATACATATTAACAAGTGCCAAGTATAAATATTAACATATAAAAATGTACGAAAATGGGACATACTTTGTTGAAATTCGCTCAAGACATAAGCCTAAGGCAAATTTACTTTATTTGCTCATTAAATTTTAAGGGGACATACTTTGAGGTCAATGTCCAGACATCAAAATACAACAAGCAATGAAACTTTAAAATTTCCAAAGCATAAAATGAAATTCATTTTCTTTACTTATTAAGTTGAACTCTGTTGACAATATTTAGAGGGGATATACTTGCATAGTTAGAATCTATTTTCTCAAAAATGAAACATAACGAGCATATCAATTTGTTCCCACACTATAAGGGAAAGTATATCATATTATATATGAAATTTACAAAACACAATGTCCTATGACTAATAAATCCCACGGTATAAGGGAAAAGCAATAAGAGTGCATCAACACTTAATTGAAAAATATTTGTGAACAAATAAACCCACAATATACGGGATAGTCAACAGTATAATATTTACTCGAAAAGATTTTACATGCAAAATTTTGGCGAGCAAATAGTCGCGGCTTAAGGGAAAAGTAAATAAAAATATCAGAATTTACTCATAAAAAAAATTTGTACAAAGTTTCGCGAGAAGATAGACCAAGGGTATGGGACAAGACAAAAAAAAAGAGGGGTGGAAATAATGTTATAAACAGAAGGGGTAGTGCTAACCCCTAGAAAAACTATTACCCACTAGCTTTTAAATTAATTTGTGCACATGTATTTTGCATAAGGGGGATAATGTTGAGAACTCCTCTAGCAAGTGAACAAAGAGTATAATTTTGATTATGCTAATGATAAAATAGTTGATATTTCGTGCACAAGTTTCTCGACACTTCTGCAACAAACTATGTGTTGCAAGTCTGCACCTAAAGTAACGTATGGCACAAGTGGGAACCTAGCGTAAAGATGAAAGTGCAAGCATGTTGAGGTTGTTATTACCAATAAGAGTAAAGGTTATGAAAACTTTCATGATGATTAAATTTTGCGTACATAACACTCTCACAAAGCAAGAGACTTTTGTACGAGGGGGATAATGTAAAGGGTTCCCGGACCTTCTTAGTACTAATTACAATTTATATTAATTATCCATTTATTTTAGTAAAAATGGTAATTTATATTACAATTTATGAAGAGGGTAATTTTGTCCAATCAGTCTTTCGATTTAGTAGGCCTCGAGGGACTTAGGATCCTACTAAAGTAGCCAGTGGGATCTTTGAGTTTGGCTTCGAGGCCGGAGAGTAAGATTATTTGAGTGAGGTAAAATGCTCAACCATCATAATATAATATAAGAGAGAAAATCACCAAAAGTCTCGAGTAATGCACGGCTACTTGGGATGGTCACACTACCCTCGTGGGACCTTAAGGTCACTCGAGAGGTCATTTACATTATAGTTAGTCGAGGGGGATCAAAGACCCTCGACAAGTCATTTTCATAAATGTTCACTCAAGGAGGCTTCACGCCCCTAAAACAGTATATTTTACTTATAGTCATTCGATAGGGTCCATATCTTAACAGTCAGTCGAGCAGGATCACGACCTCTCGATAAATCATTCTCACCGCATAAATGCCATGTAATCCAAAAAAAATATCATTTTTAAACGACAGTTTAATATTTACTTATTTATTTTAGTTCCATTAAAAAAGGGACTTGACACGCGTATATTTTATAAAATTACTATTTTCCATCAAGCGCAGAGTTTGTCCTTGGCTACATCATTTTCGTGCCTCATAAGTTTCATTATATCATTTAAATGTTAAAGGAAAGTTCATTTATATTATTTTAATCAGGACAAATATCACAATTTTGTGAACCCTAATTCAGCCATACCTATTATAAATAGAAAGCTTATCCCTCACTAAAAAAGATAATGTGAAAAGGAGGGAAGAATACTCAGCATAAATGGAGGCTCTTAGTCTCAAGAAAAAAAAAAGCCATTGAAGCTTCAAGTTTTAGCTTCATATTCATAGTATTTTACACAATATTTGTATCATTAATGGTAGAGTTTATAGCATTCATTCACACACACACTTAGTGCTTTTACACCCTGCTACCCCCTCTCTCTTATTTTACAGTTCTTATTCTCTCACCCTCTTCTCCAAAACTTTTAGAGGTTAATTTATGGAGATTAAGTATCTACTATTATTATTATTATTGAATTCTATAAAATAAAAGATTTACACTAGATTACTCCCTTAATTTTCGTTGAAGGCAGGTCATGCCTCACCAAATATAGTTATTCCTGGACGCCGGTTACACTACCCTCCTACAATGACAAAAACCAAGGATCCCCTCAATTTAGACAGCTCAATTTCCTCACTTCATACAATTACCCAATGGATGGTTCACGCATTCCTAAAGTGATTCCTCCACTACATGGGGCTAACTGATCGACAAATGCCTTAAAATATAATGCATTCAGAATGACAAATGAGGCATGATTCTTCCCATACTATATCCAATAAAGCATCGTAACCGCTTATTTACATCTGAACATTTAATCATTCTAATAAGGGGCATACTATCACTAGGAACCCTATCAATACTAGTATTTACTTATCATGCTATCAACACATGTTACCATACACAAACTCTTAAAATATGAGAAAATTTACTCCTATTAACCCATCTCTCAAATTACCCAACTAGTAATACTATAAATACCTGTCACCGCGTGTATTCTTGTGAACTAAGTGAAAGACATAACTTGTTAACTAAATCATATTGGTACCCCATTAATTTTGTCACAATTATGCACCCGCTAGCATATCACCAAGAGTACACCCAACTCATAACCAAAACCAATTGTCATGCGTAGGCCATAAGTAATCATAATTACCATCACATCCACCGTGTGAATCCCTGATAATGGTAAGAAATATGATTTTTTTTTCTTTTATGAAATTGAGGTTATTTTAGCATGTTATATTCTTTGAATTTTTCAATAGCACCCCATTAAAGAGAAAATGAATACCATCTACTCTAATTAATGATATAGTTAATGACTCATATACACCTAATGTGATTTGAGTTTACTACGATCATACATGCTTATGATAAATGAATGTCCTTCAAAATTATTTCATATCCAAGCCATTGGTGCTTTTTTTACCATTGTAAGGATAAATGTTTGAAGAGTCAATTTGTATGTATTGGCTTTATTTCGTGTTGGGACAAAACTTATTTGACTCATAGGTTAGGACTTGACATATTTGTCCTGCAAGCCTGTGATGTGTTTGATGATACGCAAATATTGCGTATTTAATCTCTCGAACCTACGCATTTTAGCCCCTTCGGGTGCCTTAATCTCTATATTTAATCCCGTTAACCATACAACCTCGGTTTATATTGATAACATGCTATATGAGGTATAATTGGGCTTTTGTAGGTATTTAGGTACCAAGTATGGAGTTCGGATGCATTTCGGTGAAGTTTCGTACGCAATCGCACGTTCAAGGGTATTTTAGTCTTTTCACAGCTTGGGTACCTAGCCCGATATTTCACAAAAGTTGTAACCCTCCTCTATAGTTTCGTGTGGCTGCAACGGTGCGCGGTTTCGAGTCTGTATGATGAAGTTACGGCGATTTCAGCGAGGGGAAAACAACGAAATCAAAAGAGGAGAAGAAAAGAGGAAGAAAAGATGCAGAAGTTGCTGCTGCATGCTTGATCGATCGATCGACCCATTTGGTCGATCGATCGACCATTCTAAAATGTCTAAATTTGGCCTTGATCGATCGAACGACCACAGGGGTCGATCGATCGATCCCCTATTTTTCAGCAGATATTTTGCATTTGTTTTCTTTCTTCTTTTCTTTTATTCTAACTTACTATATAATCCAATTTTGTTGTAATAAGAACATATTCAGTAGATACACGATTTTAGGTTAGTTTAGCTTAGGGTTTTGGGTGATTTTCTTAGTTTTTCTTCATTTCTTCTTGGATTGACACACTTTTGGGCTTGAATATTGACTATTCATCATCCTCTCCATTAATATAGTTTGTATTTCTTCATTTCTTGCTTTGTAGTTAATTTACAAGCTTTCTAATTTAAGTTTACTTTCTTTATTTACATGCTTTGATTACTTATTTTCTAGTGTAGTTTTATCGCGTTTATTTACATGCTTTCATTTATCGCGTTTTTAACATGCTTTCTAGTTAATTTAAATTAGGTTATTTTTTAATGGAACTCACTTGAGTTGATGTGTTGCTTTGCTTTGGTGATGGTGTTTACGTGTCTATTTCAGGTGCGTTGTCCTAGTTATTACGTCGAGGAGATTTGACGGGGAATATCATGTATGTCCCGTGCTTATGACCTTTCGCGCGTAATTTTTGGGATATTTGTTGACGCCAAAATCTTATTAGGCTTTTATGATGATTTAGGGCGTAACAACCCTTGATTTAATTAACTATCGAAACCAGACACATTTGTAATAACTCGTCGACCCATGTAACCTTTTTATACATATTACCTCGGGTGAGGGATATTCGACGCAAATTATAATTTTACTCACTTTCTTAATCTATTTTAATTTCCCTCGCCTAGATTAATCTTTCCTTTTCATGCATCTTTTATTTTAGTTTGTAATTCACCTTTTACACTTTTATTTTGGAATATTAAACCTTATAAATTCTAACAACTTGTCCCTGTGGATTTTCGATACCCTACTTACCACTCAACTTGCCCCGCAAGTGTAGTTATAACTTAGGTTTTTGTATTGAGTTGGCGAAATGAAAAACAACGACTAGGGCCTTTACACGCGCTACTTTTTTCACTTGATCAAAATGGCGCCGTTGCCGGGGACTAGTTTGTTTTAGACTTTATTTGATTTAGTATTTCATAGTATTTCCTTTCTATTTGTATTATTTGTTAATATTTTGCAGGACTTTCGCATTTGAGCAATTAGAAAAGCTCGAATTTTTCCCGCGGGCACGTACTTTGTGAAATCTGCCATTTCGGGCCATTTTTGGGGTAAGCATGTCTTATTCCAATTCTTTCGGTAATCATTGTTATAATCCTCATAATTCTCGCAAGCCTATGACTTTTGGTGAATACTTAGCATCCCAAAGTGTAACAAATTCAAATATTACTTTGGGCGAGTATAACGAAAGTCAAAACTTAGGTTATTGGAATTTTGATGATGATGATAATGATTATGGGCCTTTACCTCCTTATAATAGGAATTTTGAAACGAATTCGAATAGTTTTCAAAATTTCTATAACAATGAGTTTAAGTTTAAGTCTGATGATAATTTTCAAAGTTCCCATTTTCATGCATCTGCACCTCGACTCATGACTTTCGGTGAGGGTTTGTGTATGTATGAAAATGAGAAAATTGAAACTCGTAATCGGGAAGAACATCGTTCGTGGGAACATGAGTTGGATTTATTATTTGAGTCCGACGATGATTTTGCTTCCGAGACTTTCGAGGTCGAAGAATATTTTGAACCAAATGAGGTACTTGTGCCTACTTTGGAACAAACCATTCTAGACTTTGCCCATCGCGTAATAGATATTAAAAGTGAGGATGTTAATGTTGTAATATCTATTTGCAATGAAATGATTTCTTCTTTGGACCCCAAAGAAGAACATTTCATTGAAAATGATATTATTTCATTCGAAACTCAAACTTCATGCAATGATGATTCATATCACGAGTTTGAATTTCTTTCATCCCCATTTTCATTCTCTATTATCCCACCGGAACAAGTACCCGATGATTCGGTTTAAAACTTTAATGTTTTAAATCCTATCGCCGATGAGGAGTACTTTCTCAAGTCGCCCTCCACGATCGCATCTTTGCCTTTGTGTGCGCCGCCTCCCATTCCAACTTCAAAATCCTTGGGAGGATATTCAGCTTTTCTCGATCCCACCATGTTTTTATCACCCGTTCAATCCAAACCACCCATCGTCCCTCTAAAACTTTTAATTGGCGATGGTTCCTTTCTTCCGCCTTACATATGCCTTCCGTTGTTCAAACGGAATCCATATTTTTCAGAGGGCATGCTTGCATGTGAGGGTACACCGGTTATCCTCCAAAGTCAAATCGTTTTTGCGGTGGACTCTCAGCTATTTAGACTTCTAGTGCATAGTTAGTGTGTGTATATAGTAAGCTTTTTATTTCTTTCTTTTTATTTTTTCCTCCCTTTTTAATTTAGTCTAGTGTAATTATTTAACTTTTTGTTACTTGTTTTTTCTATGCTCGGTACTAACTTGTTTTATAGATTCTTTGGACTTGTTCTTATGGGAATTGCTCCAATTTTGAGTAATATCGCTCTTTTCCTCTCTTAACTTGGTTCTTAATTAACATTGAGGACAATGTCAAGTTTTAAGTCAGGGGGTGTGGGATATTCTATCCATTTCTTTATTTAGACCATGTTTTTGCTCACATGTTAGTTACTTAGTATGCTTTTCTAAGAAAAATTCAAAATTTTCAAAAATATTTTCTTTCTTTTTTCTCCTTTTTGGGGCATTTTGCCTTTGTTTTCGATGATAAATATCAATAATTGCCCGATCCAATAGACAACCCAATGATGCATGTTCTCGATTTTGAAGTTATTAGTCTTTAGTCTCATTTATTGATATTTTGAATAACTTCATGAATTAAACTTTAATCCCATGAGCGCGTGCACTTTTATTGTTATATTGATTTGGTTTAAGATTTTTATAACTTCGTAATCTTTTGTTGCATTGTATATACTTACACCGAGTAAGCTTTGTACCTTTTTTCATTTCTGAGTGTATACACTATTATTTTCTCATTGAAAACGTTGAATTTGTTGGTAATCTCACTATTCTTTCATTTGATCGTTCATTAATTGAGTTCATATTTGAAATGTGTTACTTGGGCATGATATTCATATATTGTTTTGATTCAAGAATCTCGTAAACTTTTGCAAATGGTCATAGGCCCTCTTTGTTATATCACCCATATTAGCCTTTACCTCACCCTTATATGTTTACCCTCGTTAACCCCCTTGAGCCTAAATATAGCCTTTCGTTTCATAACTCAAATCCCATAACCAACTCCAAATTGGAGTTATATACTATACATACGCATTCCATACCATTATTTAGATTGTTACTTGGGATTGAATGATGATGTTATGATGTCGATTGAAATTTAGGCATATGAGAGTATGCAAAGTAAAGAAAAGAAAGTAGTGAAAAAAGTGAAGAAAAAGAGAAAGCAAAAATCAAAAGAAAAGAAAAGAAAACATGAGAAAAAGAAGAAAAGAAAAAGAAAGAGAAAGTTGTAAATGCTGTATAGTGTTCAATAAGCTTTGATTACTCTCCCCGACGATATATCTAATGCCTTTTTGGAACTTTTTTTCCAATTTTGATATTGCCCGTATTTTCCCATTATCCCGAGTTTTCATTCCAAACATTTTGAATCCGTACATACATTCCTTCATTTCATACCCTAGCCATACCTACATCATAAACCTATTAAAGTCCTATGTGATCTTAGGTTGATGTAATTTAAAAGTCATAATAGTTTTGATAATCTGTGAAAATGCATTTCGCCTCTTTTAGTGTGCGGTATCCGTTCATTGAGATTATAGTTTTTCAGTTTACATATAGTGTTCTTCATTTGTGACATGTGTGCGACCTAATTTCCATTTACATTTACTCTTTAGCCCGCATGTTTCGTGTGTTACCTCCCTGTTTCAAGTGAATTTCATTTGATGAGCGTAATGTCCGTGAGGATTGAATGTATGCTTGCTTTAACGCTTATCCGATTTATTTATGTTTTTGCCAAATCACACTTTGCATGTGATCGCTCCCCTCCCACATTTTAAGGTTTCAATTCTATGAGGTGCATTCTATAATGTTAATGACTTGGACTTTTGTTTGAATTCATTCAATGTGCTAATAATGCGTATGAAACCCTTTTCGCTATTGTTGGGCTTGTCGCATGTTCGGTTGGGTATATTTTGAGGAAACCATGTGATGTTTGTGGGTACCATCTCTGAAAACCCTCACGAGATGACACTCGTCCATTAGGGTGACCTAGGGGTTTAACGGCTTATTTCATACACTAAATGCAATCGAATCGCCCGCAAAAGTGGCATTTTGCTTTTATAACATACTTTTGTACTATCTCCTTCTTTTGGTTTTCTTGTAGTTCTTATTGCATCTTATTTCATTGCTAGGGACTAGCAATGTGTAAGTTAGGGGGTGTGATGATACGCAAATATTGTGTATTTAATCTCTCGAACCTATGCATTTTAGCCCCTGGGGTGCCTTAATCTCTATATTTAAGCCCGTTAACCAGACAACATTGGTTTATAATGATAACATGCTATATGAGGTATAATTGGGCTTTTGTAGGTATTTAGGTACCAAGTATGGAGTTCGGATGCATTCCGGTGAAGTTTCGTACGTAATTTCACACTTAAGGGCATTTTAGTCTTTTCACATCTTGGGTACCTGGCCTGACATTTCACGAAATTATAGCCCTCCTTGCTAGCTTCGTGTGGCCATGAATGGTGCGCGGTTCCGAGTCCGTATGATGAAGTTACAGCGATTTCATCGGAGGGAAAAATTAGGAAATCAAATGAGGAGAAGAAAAGAGGTAGAAAAGATGCAGAAGTTGCTGCTGTATTCTACCCTGCTTGATCGATCGATCGACCCATTTGGTCGATCGATCGAACATTCTAAAATTTTGAAATTTGGCCTTGATTAATCGATCGACCACATGGGTCGATCGATCGATCCCCTGTTTTTCAGCAGATATTTTGTATTTGTTTTGTTTCTTCTTTTCTTTTATTCTGACTTACTATATAAGCAAATTTTGTTGTAATAATAACATATTCAGTAGATACACGATTTTAGGTTAGTTTAGCTTAGGATTTTGGGTTATTTGCTTAGTTCTTCTTCACTTCTTCTTGGATTGACACACTTTTGGGCTTGAATGTTGACTATTCATCATCCTCTCCATTAATATAGTTTGTATTTCTTCATTTCTTGATTTGTAGTTAATTTACAAGCTTTCTAATTTAGGTTTACTTGCTTTATTTACATGCTTTGATTACTTGCTTTCTAGTGTAGTTTCATCGCGTTTATTTACACGCTTTCATTTATTGCGTTTTTAACATTCCTTCTAGCTAATTTAAATTAGGTTGTTTTTGAATGGAACTCACTGGTGTTGACGTGTTGCTTTGCTTTGGTGATGGTGTTTACGTGTCTATTTCAGGTGCGTTGTCTTAATTATTATGCCTAGGAGATTTGACGGGTCATATCATGTATGTCCCGTGCTTATGACCTTTCGCGCGTAATTTCTGGGATATTTTTGACGCCAAAATCTTATTAGGCTTTTATGATGATTTAGGGCGTAACAACCCTTGATTTAATTAGCTGTCGAAATGTGACACATTTGTAATAACTCGTCGACCCATGTAACCATTTTATACAAATTAACTCGGGTGAGGGATATTCGACACAACCTATGGTTTTACTCGCTTTCTTAATCTAGTTTAATTTCCCTCGCCTAGATTAATCTTTCCCTTTCATGCATCTTTTCTTTTAGTTTGTAATTCACCTTTTACACTTTTATTTCGGAATATTAAACCTTATAAATTCTAACAACTTGTCCCTATGGAATCTCGATACCCGACTTATCGCTCTACTTGACTCGCAAGTGTAGTTGTAACTTAGGTTTTTGTATTGAGTTAGCGAAACGAAAACAACGACTAGCATCTTTACATGTGCTACTTTTCGTACTTGATCAGTGTTATTAAAGATTATAGCGACTAAACATAAAGCCACATTAAGTGTGCATCATGTTTGAGCCGATTTTTGTCTTCATCATCCAAGGTATCTCAATGAGATGTAAATACATTTTTATGATAGGATTTTATGAAATTGTTTTTAATTGTTTTAAAATGATTTTGTCCCTTTTAATATTTTTTTGTAAGAAAAATATTTTTCTCACAACCGTGTTAGAACAAGATATGTTATGTCATTCGAACAAGATACAAACCAATTTTTTCCTACTACGGAATCTCATTAGATATTTCTTTATATATATGTTCAAACGAGATTCTATACTTCGTTCAAATGAGATACAATGTCATCCGAACGATCTAGCATGTTTTCCAATGTAAACTTCATTTTATAATTTTATCTCATTTTTAGAAAACCTCCTATAAATAGGAGTGCAAAGTAGTAATTTTTTTAGATTATTTTTCCAACCTTTTTGAGTTCGCAAACTTGTTTAAAAAACTCTCCAAGTTTTATGTGTTTGTTTTGAGAAAAAGTCTCCTGTCGATGCAATTATTATGCAACACAAGTAAATATGAGAGAAACAATTATCAAGAAAAGAACAAGGAATACAAGATGCCAATCACACAACAAGGGATGTACGTGGTTCAGCCAAGATGTTCCTACGTCCACGGTGGTGCAGTCGATATTATTTCTATATATTCCGGAGAGTGATTACAGAGAATACAACCTGTCCTTTTGCCCCGGACCTAGGGTTTAATATATACATGTACATGTAGATGAGTGGAGGTGATGGGTTCCTCCATGTTTTCCATTTCCCCTATAACTTCCCTTAATGGGATCGTAGGGGGAGACTGGATCAATTATAAAAGATGAAGGGCCTGGACTTTGGGCCGCCAGGACTGGGCTACTCGTCCAGGCCCATAGTTCTAATTTTTGGGTACCCACAATTTCCCCTAAATTTGTTGGGCCATGTTTATGGGTCCAATGGATTTAAATGATCAGTCATTATGGCTGATTTGCGATTCTTCGAAAACTGTGAAGTTGCTTTGGCGGCACCCGCTTCACTATTTGTGCGCTATGATTAGAATTGAAGGCTTGTTGAGATAGCCACTTTTTCTTCCGTCTCTTCAGCCTTTCTAGTACTCTTCCTTCTTCTGAGAACTCTAGCGCCTCGTACCTTCTTCTCTTAATACCCATTCCCATTGATTCTTAGTCGTCTTGAGCTGGTGCTTCTTCATCACTTGAACCGATCTTCTATTTTGTAAGTTTCTCGTGCCCTTTCTTTGCACTTTCTCTTTGGTTTGTAGATTTTCTTGAGTTTTTCAATGATGAAGATTCGAAATAGGTCAATCTCTGAATTCAGGAAGTTCTACAACATTCCTGAGTGGGTATATATTGAATGTTGTGCCTCTCCTCCTAGGAACGTTAGGGATATAGAGGATGCCCACTGGATACATGTTTTGTTGCTTTCCCAAAGGGGACTTACTTTTCCCCCTAATGATCTATTTTTTCATTTCTTTGGCTATTTCAATATTGTTCCCGCACAGTGCTCGCCCAATGTGTGGAAGATAGTAAATGGCGTCCATAGAATAAACCAGTTGTATGGTACTAGGTTAGGACTTGCCGAGATCTGTTTCTGTTATTCCTTTTCTCAAACTAGTTCAGGTGTTTTATACCTCAAAGCTAGGAGTCCTGATAGGGTATTGGAAGTAAACCTACCTGATTCCCATAAGGACTACTGGCAAGAGGGTTTCCTCATTAGGAATTGGCAGTTTCCCCAGTTTGAAGGGTCGAGGTCTAAGAGGTTCTCTGTTCCTTTCTACGGAGAGGAATATATAGGTAGACATTGTACTGTTGTTTCAACTTTTGCTGATTTGTGACTTTTCTAACCCCTCTTTTCTTTTTCTTCCACAGCGAGGACAAAGAATTTGGAGCCTGCTCTCAGCGAGGTTCGTATCTCGGAGTTGGTGAAAGCTTAGAATATCAGGGAGCCTCTGGGTGATGGCGAGCATCCCAGGTCGGCTGCCTTTTTGCTCGAGTATAAGAACGTTGGCTCCAGCTTCATAGCACGGCCTGTGGATAGTGTTCTAGAGTTTGATTCTTTCGGAAAGACTACTGCTGAGCCTATCCAGTTGGACGAAGAGGAGAACAGCTCTGAGAGTGAGCCTGCAGGAGCTGCGAGTAACTTGGGTGAAGAGAGCTCTGACAATAGCAGTTCTTCTGACTGTGAAGAGGATTCTAAAGCTCGAGGATCATCAAGCACTTCCAGCAGTTCTGGTGAAGAGATGCCTCCAAGGAAGAACGAGATTAGAGACGATGATGATGAGGACCACGTGCTCCTTTCACAAAGGTCAAAGAAACAAAAGTCCACTTCAGGGGCCATGGATACTGGTTCTCGGTCTTCTACTCAGGAGCTAGAGAGGAAGAGGAGAGAGAGAAGAGCTGGTGAGAGAGAGGGAAAGGAAGAAGGAGGAGGAAAGAAAGAAGGTGGAGGAAAAGTAGAGGATGGAGGAGAGGAAGAGGACGGAGAGGGAGAAAGAGGCAGAGAGGAGAAAGATGGAGTCGAGGACGAAGGATGGGCAAGCCTTGGTCCCGGTGTCTGCTTTACCCGAGGGGGCCTCAGTTGCCATTTCTCCTCAGCTGGCACCTGCGCTGCTCGAGAGGGAAGTTCTTCCTGCAGATCACTAGAGGGCGCTGGGGTCTGATCAATTGGCCCTACAAGCTATCCAGAGGCTAGCCTTGGTAAGATCCTCTCCATTTTTTAATTCCTTGACAAGTTTTAGTTGTTTCTCCTTCTTGATCTCTTCTTTATTTTTAACAGTTTGTGACTGACTTCGCCGTGCTCTACCATTCTCGCGATGAGTTGGTGAGAAGGAATGGCGAGCTGGAGCAGCAGAAGCCCGCTCTGGAAGTCAGGGGTTCTCAGCTGGAGGCTGATTTGAAGGCTGCTGATGCCGCCCGAGCTTCCTCTGATCTGGCCCTCATCAATTCCAATCGAGAGAGGGATGCGGCGGTTAAGGAGCTGAGAGAGCTGAGGCAAGCCTATGACCTAGTCTGCTCGAGCAAGCTGGGTGTCGTGGAGGAGAACAAGGCTCTGACCGAGCCGTTAAGGGAGAAAGAGTCCCAGGTAGCCACCATCAAGGAGGATTCATATAACTCCGGGTGGACTGTCGCGTATGAAGATGCCAAAGTTCAGATAGGCTACATCAATCGTTTAAACTTCAAGAAGGGTTGGAATAAGGCCTTCTTAGCTGCTGGTGTTGATGCTCAATCTCCTCTATTCGACGAGCATGACTCGGGTCCAAGGCCAACTATGGATAAAGAAGCCCCTACCCCAGCCATCGAGGGTGTTGATCTTGCCTCTCAGACAATTCCTGCCGATGCTGGTCCTGCCCAGGCGAATGAGGGAATCCCTATAGAGGGGGATGCCTCTGCTGCTGCTGACAAGGGGAAGCAGCCAGCCACCTCTGGGTAGCCTGAGGTTGCTAGTTAATCTTCTTTTAGGACTATTTTTGTACTTCTGCTTGTAATTTTTCAAATTTCTGCTCGATGTACTTGACTTTGTTAATGAAATGAAAAGGCTTCTTTTTCCAGTGCATTGATTGATTTTTCTTTCCATTGCCCTTTTATGTCTTGTAGATGACTAATGTAGAAGAGTATATTCCTGCCACATCTCAATTGGGCAGGACTCTTGGTCCCAATGCCAGTCCTCAGGTTTGTCAGGCCTTTGTTAGGCTTTGCAAATCTCTCAGGTCAAGGAATCAAAAGTATAAGGAGCAGTCCGAGCTAGTGGCTAAGCTGAAGGATAGGCTCCAGGAGATGGCCTATCGAGCAGCCCTTCTTGAAGTTTAAACGGATGAGAGAAAGGTTACTAGAGGCCACCGAGATAAACCAAGTTGGGGAGTTCCTGCAGCGGGAGAATGAAAACCTGAGGAGGGAAGTCTTGCAACTTAGAGAGCATGCGCCGAGCACTGTTTCAGCGGTTTTGCAAGGCTCCTCGTCTTCGCGAGCTGGACATACTCCTCCTATGGAGCGAGGTTCCACTCGTCCTCCCCTCCCGCGAGATGGTAGGAGCACCAGGGGCAGGAACAGGGAAGAAGATGAACAGCATGATAAGGAGATGGAAGAGCTCCGTGATGATGTCCGGCGAGCATATGTAATTGTTACTGGGCTTCAAAAAGATGTTACCCGATTGTGGCACTTATTCAAGAAGGGTCCTCGACAAGCGTGGGCTGAAGGTTATGATCAAGGCTAGCTAGATGCTCCAACAAGACTATCCGAGTTCGAGGAACTTTCTTTCATCAAAGGTTGGTTGAGTGCCTTGAAAGAGCTTCAGGTCCCGAGGAACTCGGTGTTATGGTATCGTCACGAGATGTCCTCCTCCACTCTGATGCCCAACCCATTCAGGAGGGATGATCGATGGATCCCAATTGATGCTATTCCTCGGCAACTATTAGAGTTGGACACAGATGAGGTTGTGGAATAGCTAGTCCCCGCTCCTGATGACGGACGAAGAGCTAGAGTGGCAGATTATCTTGTTCGGAGGCTTCCACCTTCTTGAATTTTTGCAAGTTGTTATTCTTTTGATAATGTAAACGCTTTGGGAGAGCTTCGCCGACTAAACATGTATTATCACTGTTGTAAATATAACAAGTTGTTATTATTTTATCTTTTTTGATAATGTAAATGCTTTGGGCGAGCTTCGTCGACTAAACATGTATTATCATTGTTGTAAATATAAAAGATTAAGGAAAAGTTCTTGTTTTGGGCAATTTTGCCGACTAAACGTGTTCATCCAATCTTTTTATATTTTTGCTGCTTCATGATCCTTTTTTTTATCATGCAAGTGTCCCCCCAGTCCAGTATAATACCAAAATACCATTATGCCCCAATTTACCTTTTAGGTTGTGTCGTCACACTCCCTTAGGCCTAAGTAAGGCAATTGGCGAGAACACACCTGGTATTGGATGTCTTCATCCGATCAGGATTTCGCTCAATCGAGATAGGTTTGATGGCCAGCATAAAATTTGGTCGCATTGCCTAAGAATCCTCTGTAGGGAATTATATATTGCCAATGGCAATGCTAATAGGTCTCTCGTGTTTCATGACGATGACCTGAGGAGGGGTATTCCCCTGCTATATCGACCATCGTGGTTGTGATTTGGAAAAGATGTGTGATAAAATGCAACTGTTATGGATTTCATTAGTAATAAGGGGAATGAACTGTCCTTTCACATAACAAATACAAGAAAAATATTCAACAATAGAATTTCTTGAGAAGCTAAAAATAGAATTTCTTGAGATTAGCTGCGTTCCATGCTCGTGGTATCTTTCTGCCCTCCATCGTTTCCAAATGATAGGCACCTTGTAGGTCATCCTTAGTTACTTTAAAGGGTCCTTCCCAGTTTGGGCCTAGCTTGTCATCTAATGACTTTACTGTGTTGCCCAGGACTTTCCTTAGAACATAGTCCCCAACTTGGAATCTTCTCGGGTTAACCCTTTTATGGTAATGCTTTGTGAGCTGTTGCTGATAGCTCGCAAGCTTCACTAGGGCAAGCTCTCTACGCTCGTCGGCGAGGTCGAGTTCAGCGAGCAACGCCTCATCATTCTGGCCTTGGTCGACAAGGTCAGATCTCATTTTTGGCATACCCACTTCTAGTGGGATGACTGCTTCCATGCCATATGTTAGCAAAAATGGGGTTTCTCATGTTGCTCGCCGAGGAGTTGTTCGGTATGCCCATAGGATATGGGGTAGCTCGGTTGCCCATGCACCTTTGGCTCGCTCTAATCGCATCTTCAATCCATCGATCACAGTTTTGTTAGAAGCTTCTGCTTGCCCATTGCTCTGAGGGTAGGCCACCGAACTAAAGTTGTGCCTGATCCCGTGTTCGTTACAGAAGTCCTGAAAGGGGCCACTCTCGAATTGTATCCCATTATCAGTGATGATGGTTCTGGGGATTCCGAATCGAGTGATTATATTCCTCCATATGAACCTTATCATATTAGCGTCTTGGATGTTTGGTTCTGCCTCGATCCATTTGGTGAATTAATCAGTTTCAACTAACAGGTATTTGCGATTGCCGATAGCAGTGGGTAGTGGTCCCACGATGTCCACTCCCCATTGGGCGAAAGGCCATGGGCTGGTCAGGGATTTTAGGTCGCTGGCGGGTTGGTGGACCATTGGAGCGTGAAGTTGGCATTTCAGGCATTCGCGAACATATACTACGAAGTCCTTTTGCATATATGGCCACCAATAGCCTTCCTTCATTGCACGAAAGGCTAGAGACCTTCCTCCGACATGACCTCCACAGATTCCTTCGTGAAGCTCGCGCAGCACTTGCTCGAAATCGCCTGGGTGGATGCATCTAAGGTAGGGACCGAATAAGGACTTCTTATACAAATCACCTCCTGCGGATAAGTGAAAGCGGGCAGCTTTGACTCTTATCTGGTGGGCAGTTTTCTTATCCTCTGGGAGCGTGCCCTCCTTTAAATAATCTTTTAAGGGGTCCATCCAGCTGGGGGCTGATCCCACCTGGAGTATTTGTTCCACGTTTGGCAGCTTGCTGTTGTGGTTAATGCGTGGAAAAATGAGGAAATCTATAGGAATGACCCTTTTAAGGATAGAATCAATTGCCGAGCTTAGGGCTGCTAAAACGTCAGCATGACTGTTTTGCCCTCTGGGAAACTGTTGGATGTTGATCTCCTCAAAGCTCATCATTAGTTTTCTCACCAGGGCGAGGTAGGCTGTCATTCTTTCATCCTTCGCATTATAATCTCCACTTATCTGATTGGAGACTAGTTGAGAATCGCCGAACACCTGTAAACGTTTTGCTCCCAGAGTTTGCGCCTTTTGGAGATCGGCTATTAGGGCTTCGTACTCTGCTTTGTTGTTGGAGGCTGCAAATCCAAGCCTGATTCCTTGCTCAAGGATGGTGTTTTCTGGGGTGATGAGAACAATTCCTACGCCTGCCCCCTTTGAGTTGGAGGCTCCATCAATGAATAGTTTCTAGGTTTCCACTGTTGTTGGGTTCTCCTATTGCTTTGTTGGTTGAGGTTGGTCGGGGAGTTCTTCGCCGGTGAATTCAGCTATGAAATCAGCGAGGATCTGACCCTTAATAGCGGTCCTTGGTTGAAATTGGATGTCAAACCGGCCGAGCTCGACTGACCACTTAGACAATCTGCTTGACAAATCTGCTTTCCTTAGGATCGCCTTAAGGGGGTACGATGTAAGGACAATGATAGTATGAGCTTCAAAATAATGCTTCAGTTTCCTCGAGGTTATTACCAGTGCAAAGGCGAGCTTCTCCAATGGAAGGTACCTTTGCTCGACAACTAATAAGGTCTTGCTCGCGTAGTAAATGGGGTGTTGGATTCCTGCGACCTCGCATATTAACGCCGAGCTGATAGTATGATTGGTTACCGAGAGGTACAGGTACAAAGAATCCGTTTGTTGTGGTATGACAAGCAGCAGTGGAGAGCTTAAGTAGGACTTGAGTTCGTCCAAAGCTCGCGAGCGGTTCGGGCTCCATTCTATCGGTTTACTCCCTTTTAGAAGCTGGAAAAAAGGCTTTCACTTCTCGGAGGATTTGGAAATGAAACGATTTAAGCCTACGAGCATTCCAGTGAGCTTCTGTACGTCCCGGACTGTTCGAGGGGGTTATACCCTGTTGATTGCATCGATCTGGTCCGGATTAGCTTCTATGCCTCTCTTACTGACCAAGTATCCAAGAAATTTTCTTGACTGGACACCGAAGGAACACTTGCTCGCATTAAGCTTAATTCGGTACTTCCTGAGGATTTCGAAGGTCCTTGACAGGTCTGAGAGGTGATTTTCCTTCTTCTTGCTCTTAACGAGCATGTCATCGATGTAGACCTCCATTGTGTCTCCCATTTGATCCTTGAACATTTTTGTGACCATCCGCTGATAGGTTGCCCCCGCATTCTTGATCCCAAATGGCATGACCTTGTAGCAATACAACCCAACTGTCGTGATGAACGCCATTTTGTCCTGGTCTGGGGCATGCAAGGGGATCTGGTGATATCCTGAGTATGCGTCCAGGAAACTCATTTGCTCGTGAGCTGTAGTGGCATCTACTAGTTGGTCTATCTTTAGGAGGGGGAAACTATCCTTAGGGCATGCTTTGTTGAGGTTAGTGAAGTCTATGCAAACTCTCCACTTCCCATTGTTCTTCGGAACTACTACTGGCTTGGACAACCACTTGGGGAATTTCACTTCCCGTATGGATCCTGCATCCAGAAATTTTTTGACTTCTTTTTCGACCTCTTTAGCCTTCTCGGGTGCAGTTCTTCGTGCCTTCTGCGTGACTGGCTTGAATGTGGGGTCGACGTGCAGCTGATGACAGACTATATCAGGATCAATGCCAGGCAGCTCGTATGGTTCCCATGCGAAAACATATACGTTGTGTCTCAGCAAGGTCGTCAACTCCTTCTGTTCTTGGTCGATGAGACATGCTCCAATCAAGAAGACTCTGGTACTGTCACCAACCTCGACTATAACATCTACCAGTTCCTCGATGACATGCTCAGAGGGGAGGAGCCTTGTCTCCTCTACTCCTGGTCTTCCATACTTTAGTTGCTATTTAGAAGGTATCACACCCTCTTCAACTTTCTCGCTGGATTGACCGGCCTTATTCTCTGGCTTTGGTCGGATGGCTGCTATGAAGCACTTCCTCGCCATCGCTTGGTCGTCGTGGATCTCCATTACTCCTCGCTCGGTTACATACTTGAGTTTCTGATGGTAGGTCGAGGAGACCGCCTTCATCGCATGAAGCCACCCTCTGCCGAGGATGGCATGGTATGGTGATTCAATGTCAACTACCAAAAACTCAATCATCTTGGAGACATTCCCGGCACGAACTGGCAGCACTATCTTGCCTAGGGGCATGGTCATTTTTCCAGTGAAGCCAACCAAAGGAACAGTAGCTTCCTTTAGGTCGGCGACGCTCAACTTAAATTTCCTGAATTGGTCGAGGTACATTACTTCGGATGAGCTTCCTTGATCGACGAGCAGCTTGTTGATGTCAAAGTTGGCTATCCTGAGTGTAATGACCAGGGTATCATGATGTGGGGTCCTTACTCCCATCAAATATTCATCCGTAAAAACAATATGCTGGTTATAGTTGACGTCCTCTGCTCGTCGATGCTTTCCTGACTATGACTTTGCTGGATCGATTTGAAAAGCCTACATTACCGCTGTAAGTTTTTTCATCTCCATTCGAGATGAGTTACCTTGTATCTGGTTGATGTCAGATACTCCGTAAATTACTGCGAACTCGTGTCCAGCATCATCCTCCAGCACGTTGTCGGGTCTCACCTCTCTGTTGGCAGTCACTTTCTCTGCCCTTTTTTCCACAAAGTCGTTCAAATGCCCGGACTGGGCCAACTCTTTAAGGTGAGACTTAAGAGCTTTGCAGTGCTCGGTCTTGTGTCCTCCCTCTTTGTGAAAAGCGCATCTTAACGCATTGTTCCTCTTCGAGGGATCTCCCCCCATCTTCCTGGGCCACTTGATGAATGGCTCATCCTTGATTTTCACGAGAACCTTGTAAATTGGTTCTTTAAAGATGGTGTTGACCACCTGGAATGCTTTCGACGCGTCCTGGTTCCCTCCGTTCTTTCCTCCTTTCCTATGGTTCTCAGTTTTCTCACTATTGATACCATATTTAATATGCTGATATAGACGAATCATAAGAAGACACGTGTCGATCTACGTGGCACAATAGCAACGAGGAAGGTTATTTCCCTGACCAAGACAGACTCACTCCGAGCAAAAAGTATACTCCGAGGAGCTCTAATACTCCGAGGAACTCCGACGCTCTGAGGAACTCCTGAACAACGAGCAACTAAGGCGGTCCGAGCTGCATCTCGACCACAGCATTGATTGCCAGATAATCAACAGTTCAACTATTCATTGAATGCTTATCGTACAGACGTATACTCTTAAAGGGCATTAATTGCTTACCCTTTCACATGTACATCCTAAAGGCCATAAATACCTTGTATCACCCTCATTCAAGGGGACCGGATTTTCTTGATAGAATTACATATCGAGAATCCCAAAAATACTTGGCAATAACAGAAACAGTGGACGTAGGCCATTCTTATAAGGCTGAACCACTTTAAAATCCTTTGTCTCATTTATATTTATCTGTGATTAAATAATTAGAAGCAATTTATTTTTTTACATCAACAGATTGGCGCCGTCTGTGGGAACGACTGTTGTTATCGTTTTTCACCAAAAATCATTCATCATCAATGGCAGATAATCCGGAATCTAGCAATCAAAACGCTTGAAATGCTGGAAATCCTTCAAATCCCTCTGCACCTCGAGATCTGGCTGGAATTATGACAAATCTGGCTCAAGGACAAACCGCCATGCAAGAGATAATACGGCAACTCATACAGACCCTTCATGGCGGTGCACCTGCACATTCAGGACAGCGAAGTGGTCAGAGACAAACCTATTTACTATCTTCACGATCCAGGCGTACAGATGCGTATCGTAATGAGGAATCTGATTATTTCTCTTATCAACCTGGGCGAACTTCATCAATACGGGCTACAGATACTGAGCAACGTATCACTCTCTCTCCAGAGAGACCCAGCGCCTTGGAAAGACTGAGCAGGGTATCTCCTTTCAGTCGATTAGGCCCTAGGAGGAATAGGAGTCCACCTAAAACCATGTCGAGGAGTTTTCGACAACCATCAGATCTAAGAGAAGGATCAGCACAATCATGACTAGTTGCTCGTCAAGATAGATCTCATGAGGTCACATCAGAGCAATCAATTGCTCGAACTAACAAAGCCCGAGGAAGGAAATGATGCATGGAAAGGTACCATTCAGCGGTTGGAGGATAGATTGGGAGAAATGGCTAAGGCGAAGAACCCCCTACAATGAACTTTTATTCAAGGGACACCTTTTGTACAGACTATTGTGCATTTTCCTACACCGTCGAAATTCAAAGCAACTGTGGTGACCCCCAAATATGATGGAAAGACAGATCATGTTCTTCATATAGAGCAATATCAAGCTGCTACCGACATCTATGCCATCCCCGACGAGATGAGATGCAGAGCATTCTCAGGAACTCTTACTGGATCTATCCAGATATGGTACAACAATCTTCCTCGAGGTAAGATTTCAACTTTCTTTCAGTTAGCCGAGTTGTTCATTGGCAATTTCTGTTTTGGAGCGAAGCTAGTAAAAAGAGTAGCACACTTGTTAAGTGTTAGACAAAAATTTGGTGAGAGTACTAGAGATTACATAACTCGTTTCAATAACGAGAAGCTGGAGGTCATTGATTATGAAGAAAAGACAGCAATCACTGCCCTGATGAGTGGGTTGTTGCCTAACAAGTTGTATTACACTTTGGCCAAAGATCCACCTACAACTATGTCAGAGTTGATGGCAAAAGCGGCCAAAATCATGAATGCCGAGGAGGCTATGGCTGCGAAGAAGAATATACATAAAGAAACCAAGGTGGAAGATGACAAATCCAAGAGGAAAGAGCATAAGGGCAATGGCGGTGACAAGCATTCCAAGAATAATAAGTCGTCATGGGAAGTCCTGAAGAAATTTGATAATTATACTCCTTTGAAAATGGGTATTAATCATGTCTTGGAAGAAATGAAGAATAACGAGGAAGTAAAGTGGCCAAAGAAACTGAGGTCAGAACCTGACACGAGGAATAGGGAGAAATATTTCGAGTTCCATAAGGATCATGGCCATATGACCAAAAATTGCATAGCTCTTCAGAACGAGATTGAAACACTCATCCGAAGAGGGAAGCTAGCAAAGTATGTTGATCGGGGAGGTGAAAGAAGAAATAATGATCGAACTAGAGAGAGGTCTAGATCTCCTCGTCGATCAGAGGAGAAGAAGAAGAGGGATCATGAAGATGATACAGAGGATGACCCCGATCTTCCCAAAAGGCCAAGGCAACCAGAACGCGAGGTATTTTCAATACGTTTCGGAACATTTGATTGTAATGTTATTACAGGCGGAGATACAGGAGGAGGAGATCTTACTGCAGAAAGAAAAGCTTACCTCGATGAGGCTTAGGCTTGCTCATACATTTAACGGATAAATTTGGCTAAAGAGGATCGCCCGAGGAAGGTAAACAAAGAGAAGCTAGTCATTGGTTTTTTAAAAAACGACCTTGCAGGTGTTCTTTGCCCTCACGACGACCCTTTGGTGATCAAAATGAGGATGAAAGAAGTAATGATTTCAAGGGTTCTGGTAGATAATGGTAGTTCGGCAGATATCATGTTCTACGCATGCTTTGACAGTTTAAATTTAAAATTATCTCAATTGGAACCTTATCACAAACCTCTTCTGGGTTTTGCTGGCGAGAAAGTCTTTCCACTTGGGACGATCAAGTTGGATATATTCATTGGAACTTGGCCTGCTTGTCGAACAGAAAGAACACGCTTCTTTGTGATGGATAAGAATGTGCAATCAGCTTACAACATTATCATGGGAAGAGTTGGTTTGAAGAAGTTCGAAGCAGTTCCATCTACAGTACATCAGTGCTTAAAATTCCCAACAAATTTTGGAGTAGGAGTTGTGGAAGGTGATCAAAAAGTAGCTCGGGAATGCATTTATTCATCTGCCGAGCAAGAGGAGCTTGAAGAGTCAAGGAAAAAGACTACTACCTACCAGGTGGATGAAGGTACAGAAATTGAAACACTGGATCCCAGAGATGAATCCCAACTTGTAAAAGGACAGGTGGTGGAATCTACGGAAAATGTTATTCTGGACGACGAGCACCCTGAACGAATAACCCAGATAGGTTCGTCGTTGGATGCTTCAATAAAACAGGAGTTGATAACTTTCTTGAGAAGCAAAAAGAAAACTTTTGCATGGAGTCATGAAGACATGCCAGGAATAGATCCAAACTTCTTATGTCATGAGCTCAATGTGAATAAGGAGATCAAGCCTGTAAAACAGAGAAGACGAGTATTCAGTCCCGAGAAGAATCAAGCTATACAAGAGGAGGTCGAGAAGCTCCAGAAAGACCAATTCATTGAAGATGTGAAATATCCAGACTGGTTGGCAAATGTGGTGATGGTAAAGAATAAAAACAATAAATGGAGAATGTGTGTTGATTTCACCGACCTCAACAAGGCATGCCCAAAGGATCACTTTCCATTGCCCAGAATTGATCAACTAGTGGATGCTACCTCGGGACACGAGCTGCTCAGCTTCATGGATGCTTACTCTGGCTACAACCAGATCAAAATGAAACCTGAAGACAGGGAAAGTACTTCTTTTATTACCCCTAGAGGAACTTATTGTTATAATGTTATGCCTTTTGGTTTGAAAAATGCAGGAGCGACATACCAGCGGCTGATGAATAAGGTTTTTTCCGAACAAATCAGTTGCAATATGGAAGTCTATGTCGATGATATGTTGACAAAGAGCAAAAGAGCTACGGATCATCTAGTTGACTTAGGTCAGACCTTTGATCAACTGGATAAATACCAAATGAAGCTCAACCCTACGAAGTGCACATTTGGAGTACGAGAAGGAATGTTCCTCGGGTACATTGTCAACCAACGAGGCCTTGAGGCGAATCCAGAAAAGATCAAAGCTCTTTTAGGGTTGCGATCTCCGACGACGAAGAAAGAAGTGCAGAGCCTTACAGGACGAGTCGCAGCGCTCAACAGATTTGTATCCCGAGCAACTGATAGATGCCTCCCATTCTTCAAAACACTTCGAAAAACTTTCGAGTGGAATGATGAATGTGACAAAGCCTTTCAAGACTTGAAGAAATATTTGGGAACACCTCCATTGTTATCCAGGCCAGTAATGGGAGAAAAGTTGTACTTATACCTGGCAGTATCAGAGAATGCAGTCAGCTCGGTATTGATCAAAATAGAGAATGGAGTCCAGAAGCCAATTTATTACACAAGTAAGGCTTTCCGAGGTGCAGTGATCCGGTACCCAAAGCTGGAAAAATTGGCATTGGCATTGATAGAGGCAAGTAAAAGAATGAGTCCATATTTCCAGGCTCATACCATCGTCGTGTATGCCGACATGCCTTTGAGACAAGCCCTTCATAAGCCAAAAAAATCAGGGAGACTGATGTACTGGGCAATAAAGCTCGGTGAATATGATATTGTGTATGAACCCAGATCATCATTAAAAGGGCAAGCTGTAGCTGGTTTTATAGCAGAGTTTACTTATCCTGATACTCCCGAGGAACAAAAGTTGCTCACTGATCAACCTGTGGATGTTACAGGATCAACAAACACAAGTTCAGACCAACTCCGGTTGGTAAAAGGACTTGTGGATGTAGAAGGATCATCAAATTCGAGTTCAGACCAACTCCGGTTGGTAAAAGGGTAAGAAGAGATGGTCGACGACGAGCGAGAAATACCAGGGCAGGATGAAAGGAAATAGCAAATATTTCACCGTGGAACTTTCTCAGATAAGAAATTTGAAGACGAGTTACCTACATGGAGATTATATGTAGATGGGTCATCTTCCACAACAGGTTGTGGAGCATGGATTGTTTTGAACACCTCAGACGAGATTGACATGGAATATGCCTTACGATTCCAATTCAAAGCCTCCAATAATGAGGCTGAGTATGAAGCCTTAATAGCAGGTCTTAATTTAGCAAAGATTATGGAAGCGCAACAAGTGATGGTATTCAGTGATTCTCAATTAATTGTGAATCAGATGATGGGAACATATGCAGTTAAAGGAGAATTAATGGTCAAGTATCATGCAAAAGCGATGGAGTTGTTGGTAGAATTTGATGCCATTTAGTTGATCAGAATACCAAGAATGGATAATGCACAAGCAGAGGCACTAGCCCGACTAGCATCAGCTACTCGTACCGAGCTGCGAAGAACGATACCAATTGAGGTGTTAGAAAGTCGAAGCATAAATGAAGACCTGACGATGAATATTATTACTCTTGATTTAGGACCATCTTGGATGGATCCCATCAGGGCATATGTTGAGGAAGGAGAATTACCAGAGGACAAGCTCGCTGCCAAGAAATTGAAGTTTAAAGTTGCTCGGTATGTATTAACTAGTGGTGTTTTGTATAGGCGAGGAATTATGGCAGGTTTGCAAAGATGTGTACATCCCTCCGAGGTGAAAGAATTGATTGAAGAGATCCATGAAGGGTCATGTGGAGCCCATGTAGTAGGTCGGACACTTTTGCAAAGGGTAATAACGCAGGGATACTACTGGCCAACGATGAGGGCTGATTGTATAGCCTATGCTAAGAGATGTGATAAATGCCAACGTTTCTCTTCCATACGACGAACTCCACAAGCATTGTTGACACCCATACCTTCCCCTTGTCCATTTTCCATGTGGAGAATTGATTTGGCTGGACCACTGCCAACGACCCGAGGAAGATTCAAGTACCTCGTAGTCGCAGTGGATTATTTTACTAAGTGGGTAGAAGCTGAACCTCTGATTGATATGACATACGAGAAGGTGTGCCAATTCGTTTGGAAGAACATCATCTGCCGATATGGTCTCCCTCATGCCTTCATCACAGACCATGGAACACAATTTGATAACGAGGAGTTTGCCGCTTATTGTCATCAGTCAAACATTTTGAAGGTTCATTCAGCACCAGGCCATCCTCAAAGCAATGGACAGACTGAAGTGATGAACAGAACATTACTAAATGGTTTGAAGAAGAGGCTAAGTGAGGCTAAAGCTAATTGGATTAATGAGCTACAATCAGTATTGTGGGCTTACAGAACAACTCCCCGAGCTGCAACTGGAGAATCACCATATATGTTGGCATTTGGAAGTGAGGCCGTAATACCTGCCGAGTTGGGTCTTCTAACACACAGAGTGCTGAATTTCAATTCCCCAGTCAGCAACTTGATGAGGAGATTAGATCTGGATATGCTCAAGGAAGTTAGAGAAGAGGCAACCATTAGGAATGCTGCTTATCAACAACGAACAACCCTGTTCTACAACAAGAGGGTGAAAAAATGCGACTTAAAAGAAGGAGATTACGTGCTAAAGAAGGTCATTCAGAAGCACAATAAGTTGGAAGCAAACTGGCATGGACCTTACCGAGTTACAGAAGTTGTTCGACCAGGAACTTACCGAATAGCGACTCTAGAAGGAGAGGAATTTAAGAATGCATGGAATGTTGAACACCTACACAAGTATTATCAGTGATGTAAAATGTAAAGGAGTTCCATCAATATGAATAAAACGACGATATTTTGCCATCTTCTCTCCTTTTGTTGAAAGTTTTTCGGGGAATACTAGTGTGTGTAACACTACGCTGCTCGGCAGTAAAAACAACACGATAGTTCAAGCTCAGACTAACTCCGGTTGGTAAAAGGGCGAGAACACGATAGTTCGAACTCAGACCAACTCCGGTTGGTAAAAGAGCAAGAACAAACCATACTCCTTTGGTTAGGAGGCGTACACTAGCTCAGACCAACTCCGGTTGGTAAAAGGGCAAGTGGACATGATAGTTCTAACTCAGACCAATTCCGATTGGTAAATGGGAAAGAACACGATAGTTCGAACTCAGACCAACTCCGGTTGGTAAAAGGGCGAGAACAAACCATACTCCTTTGGTTAGGAGGCTGACACTGGCTCAGACCAATTTTGGTAAAAGGGCAAGTGGACATGATAATTCGAACTCAGACCAACTCCGGTTGGTAAAAGGGCGAGAACAACATCAACATTCCTAAAAATGCCAACGTGTTTGGTTAGGAAACAAGATATGCTCTCAAATGCCGACTTATGTTGGTCAGGAGGTAAGATTATTACAGAAAATACAAAAAGTTCCTCGAAGAACAAAATATTCCAAACTGAACCAAGTATGGTTGGTCGGGGATCAAACTCCACTAACTGTAGTTGGTCGACGAGGACAAAATATTTTAAACATACCAAGTATAGCTGGTCGGGGATAAAAACCCAATTTTGGTAAAAGGGCAAGTGGACATGATAATTCGAACTCAGACCAACTCTGGTTGGTAAAAGGGCGAGAACAATATCAACATTCCTAAAAATGCCAACGTGTTTGGTTAGGAAACAAGATATGCTCTCAAATGCCGACTTATGTTGGTCGGGAGTTTTCGATATAGGCTCCTCGCCAGCAGGAGGATCTTCCAGGAAAAGGGGAGAATTAATGAAGTTAATATCTCAAAGCATTCTGACGTTCATTATTGAAGGTGTGTCCAGTAGATGCTCGGGACAAGATACCTCGACCTGAGAATGAAGATTGTAGTCACCGAGGTATTTTCCAATTAAGCTCTGAGGAATGGCACAAGATGGGATCCATTCCATGTCCAATTTATAAGGTGGCACAGGCAAGTCTAGTACTCCAGGATCATAATAGTCCCACAGGTAGTGTCCTTGTTCGAGCTTCAGCACGCCCAAGGCATTCAGCCAACCTTGCTTGTAGCCCTCATTATTGGCATTCTGGATACGATCATCTAAATGGAATAATGCTTCGTTGTATCCAGCCATCCAAAACTCCCTGGGCTGTTTGTGAAATTGAAATGTCAACCTTTCAAGCTTCTCGTGAAGACTTTGGATGAAAAGTTCATTAGTCGCCAATGCTGATGTCCTTGAAGAGAGTTGTTGTTCCAGTTCTCTAATTTTCTTTGACATGTCAGACAAAGCTTGGTTCCTAGCCATTAATTGGAATGCTTGATTTTCCAACGTTGATCGAGTACGAGCTTCTTAAACAGTACGACTAAGAACTCTTGATCCTCCCCGAGCAGGTCGAGAAATTGGTTCCTCGACAACATTCTGAACAGCTCTTCCTCGTCCACGAGAACCTCTTCCTCGTCCCCGAGTAGCAATAGAAGGCCCAGCTCTTCTCAAATCTTCTAACTCTTCTCGCAACTTGGCATTTTCCACTTCTAAAAATGAAAATCCTTCATCGGTGACCGGTGCCAAGGCAGTGGAAGATGAAGCTGCAGACTTATATTGTGCTAATTCTTTCTGAAAATTGTTATTCTCTTGCTCTAGAAGCTCTGCAATCTGTCTATATGCTTCAACTTCACCCTTTAGGGTTCTCTCCCTGACATCGTACCCAGCAATGAGCTTTTCGTGGCCCCTCTCGGCAGAAAGCTGCTGATACCTCTTCTCATACCCCTCATGTAACAGGGCAGTTGATTCTTTATACTGCTGCTGAAGTTCATCGAGAGTACCTTGCAAGTCTTCAATCATTTCATAATAAGCCACATTGTTGGCCACAGCTCGGTCAAGTAAGCCTTTCAAGTACCGATAAGCTTCTACTGCCTGCTCTGAAGCATCATGACCGAGGATGTCAGCAACTTCTGATACACTCAATTCTGTATAACCAGCCCTATAATATTCATGACATTGCTGCATCAGCTTTGTATCATTAGCAGATAGCAGATCCATCCTGGCCAGAACCTAGAAGAGAAAGAAAAAGTAATCATCAAAAAGAAGATCAAGACAGAGTACAGAAGAGAAAAGAGACAATCATATGGAAGAAAAGAACTCAAATTTTATTAGATCATAGTGCAGAGTTACAAAGATCTTGGTTACACTTGAAAAAGAAGAAAAATAGAAAGAGAATACCGAATAACGTCACACCTTTTCCTTGTCTCCTAAGACTTTCTCGGGAGGCTGGGATGAGGAGCTCGGTTGCTCGGTGGGAACAACGAGTTGGACGGCTGGAGCTGGAACTTGTTCAAGAGGAGCAGGCAGAGATGAAAGCTCCTCGTCAGCAGGCTGGGTAAGGATGAGATCACCCACTACCATTGAAGATTCTTCGGAGGCAGCTTCGTCCTCTTCTTCATCTTCGATGGCTGGGGGAGGACCAGGGAGATGCTGTTGAAATAGTTCTGAGTCCTCATTAACTTTTAATTCTTGGAAGGCAGTAACCCAGCCATCTCGGAAGTATTTCAAACTCCCATACTGCACCTGAGTCATCATGGCCGCTACCCCCTTGTTCCACCCTTTGTCCCAACCTGTGTTGAAGGACTTCTTTATTGCCATTTTTCTTTTAATTTTCTCCTAGGAGAGCTTCTCGGATAGAAGATCCTCGGTGGCCTTCAACTTAGCATCCACCTCCTCCTTCTGCCGATTTACTTCTCGCATAAGGGTTAGCTCTTCCTCAGCCAATTTCAACTTATTTTCAAGCTCCCCAAAGTTCGTGAGATTCTCGACGTACTTCTTTTTCTCCTCCTCCAAGTCTTTCACTTTATTTTCCAACCGCACCTTTTCTGCTTCAACTGCAGTCAACTTCTTCTCCCATTCAGCCCTATCCTCGTCATATTTTTGACGAGAATCCTTCAAAGATTTGGTTAACCCCAACAAAGCATCCTCCACTCCAGATGAGGAGCTTGAAGCCTTGATCGCTTCATCTTTCTTCACAATGGTGTTAAAGCAACTCACCGGCTGAAAAAAGGAGATAATAATAAGTCAGCACAGAGATACATGTATTGATGGAAAGAAAGAAAATTCAGAATATGAGAAACTTACTGAAGCAATGTGACAAGTAGCCAGGGATGTAAGCATATCCCTAGACATACTCTCCTCAATTCCTTGGACTTCAGGAATAGTCCAAGTCTTTACCGAGCTCATTGCAGAGCTCGGGGGAATGATAGTTGGAACACCAGCTCCACTAACTTGGAGCTGGGAAATGTTTTCAGCCAAATTGACCGAGGAGGATTTTTTCAGTCTCCTCGGTGGCATTTCATCAGTTTCAACCAAAGAACTTTTGGTGGGGGAGATGGTGACCACTTCCACAGAAGCACTTTTCTTGCTCGGAGCCACTGGGGACTTCTCGACAGCCTTCTGCGGAACAACAGAAGGGGCGACATCTACTTTCTTTGTCCCCTTTGGGACGTCAGCCTTGTTCCTTTTTCCATCTCCATCAGAGGTAGTCTCCTCAAAGAGAGCAGGAACTCTTCTTTTGCCAATTTTCTGACTTAGAGCAATGTGAGATTCTGGAGAAGAGTCCTCAGGAATTGATGCTGGTTCACTGGTGCTGACCACAGGACGAGCAGTAAAGGATGTTGTATAACTCCTATACTGCAACAAATATGAAGCAGACCTGATGTGCTCGTCTGCAACTTTAAGATGCAAATTCCAGATATGTTTCAAATGCTTAATATTTACTTCTGATTCTTTTGGAGTTTTTCTCTTACTGTCAACTGCAAACAAATACATAGTGAAATATCAGTCTCACATTTATTCAAACATAATGAAATCACAAGTTCAGAAATAAAATAAGATGAAAATAACCTATCCCATTGTCATATGAAGGGCATCTGGGACCTTGATATACTTCATCTCCAGTCAAAGGGGCATGTTTCCAATTATTGATAATTACCCCATGTTCAAAATAATCCCTATTGGCATCAGGGAGGTTGACTACTAAGGCCCTATTCAAAAATCTAGTTTTTAAATAAAAAATATTATCTAGAATAGCCCATCTATAATAATACATAATCTCAAGAATTCCTATACGGTTTCCATGAGTTTGATTTAACCTATACACCCCATTAACTATTCTCCATGTGTTGGGGGCTATTTTTGCAGGGACAACATCGAAATACTGACAGAATTCTAAGCACAAAGGATTTGGTGGAAAAGAAAATCCACATTCAGCAATAAAGAGGCTGGGGAACCAGTGTCCCTCAGCCAAACGAAAATAATCTAAAGGCTCAGAAAGATTTTCCAGAGTTACCCAAGATGGAATAGAAAAATCAGAACGGAATTTCTCAAGAGATTCAATAACATAAACCATGGTGAATAAAAGAAATGAATAAGAAGGAAGAAGATCTTACAGGAAAAAGGGAGATCTGTTGACAATGAACGAAGAAAAGGATGAACACACTAGAGAGAGAAAGACTATGGAAAACTCGAAAGCAGAGATTGGAAAAGGACAAAAAGTGCACAAAGATCGATTACGCTAAAAGGACAAAAAGTGCACAAAGATCAAGCGCTTATAAAAATTCAAAAAGGCGGATTCTGCGAATTTGGATGACATTCAAACACGGAGAAAATGCTCCTAAACACCAGGAAGGTCATTTAATATTACCATATACCGAGAAAGAATGTTCCATACTCCTCAAATTTCGAAATATGAAACATTGGGGGCTTCTGTTGATACCAAAATTAATATGCTGATATAGACGAATCATAAGAAGACATGTGTCGATCTACGTGGCATAATAGCAACGAGGAAGGTTATTTCCCTGACCAAGACAGACTCACTCCGAGCAACAAGTATACTCCGAGGAGCTCTAATACTCCGAGGAACTCCGACGCTCCGAGGAACTCCTGAACAACGAGCAACTAAGGCGGTCCGAGCTGCATCTCGGCCACAGCATTGATTGCCAGATAATCAACAGTTCAACTATTCATTGAATGCTTATCATACAGACGTATACTCTTAAAGGGCATTAATTGCTTACCCTTTCACATGTACAACCTAAAGGCTATAAATACCTTGTATCACCCTCATTCAAGGGGACCGAATTTTTTTGATAGAATTACATATCGAGAATCCCAAAAACACTTGGCAATAACAGAAACAGTGGACGTAGGCCATTCTTATAAGGCTGAACCACTTTAAAATCCTTTGTCTCATTTATATTTATCTGTGATTAAATAATTAGAAGCAATCTAATTTTTTACATCAACACTCACCTACCTTGGTAGTGAGCTTAGCTTGATCGTTTTCTCATGTATTAGGGCGGGTGACATCTTCCACCTTTGCGTATTTCTCGATTCGGGCCATTAGGTCATCAATAGTCGTAGCTTCCTTCTTCGTTAGCGATTGGTAGAGGAAGGAAGAACTAGGGAGCCCAATTTTGAAGGAGGCCACTGCCACTTCCTCTGCGTAATCCTCGATCTCATTGAATAACTCCCAGTACCTCTTCGCGTATTCTCGAAGGGTCTCCTGAGGTGTTTTCTTCATTATTAGTAGAGCATCCATCCTTTTGGGATGGAAGCTACTGGTGATGAATCGGGCCATAAAAATTTTGACTAGGGATTTGAAATTCTTGATCGACCGGTGGGGGAGCCTTTTGAACCACTTATGTGCTACATCATGAAGGCTCGAGGGGAAAATATGGCACATCAGGGCATCTCGGTGACTCCAGAGGGTCATGGCCTGTCGGTATTGCCTGACATGATCGATGGGATCAGTCTTTCCATCGTAAATCTTGAACCTTGGAATGGAAAATTTCTTGGGAGCTTCCTCCTCTTCGATTTTTCTTGTGAAAGGCTACTTCATCTGGGTTTTGAGAGCTCTCCTCGTGAGCTCTCTAGTTGATCTTGTTCTATGGTGAGCGGGATGTTGGTCCATTTCCCTGCGGACATGTTTCGTAAGTTTTCATCGTTGTGAGCAAGGCTTTGGTAGCAACGAGCTCTTCGCAGCTGTTCGTGGAGGTCATCGTCTGACTCGTCTCTTTCGTCCCTTTGAGATTCTCGCCTAGGGCTCCTTCCTTGGCTGCGAGATTTGCTCGCCTGAGGGCTAGGATTGCGATATGGGCGTCTCCGGTTATCAAGATGAAGCTCCCTCTCTAGTCTTTCCAGTCTTCTTTTCAAGCGAGCATTCTCAGCCTCATATCTGCGAGAAGACTCCCTCTGCTCTTGGAGCCTTGCCTCGTACGCATCAATCAACCTAGATATCTGCATGGACCTTGCTGGTCCCTGACTTTCTTCTGAGGCTGGTCTTTCCAGGCGAGCTCTCTGATCTGAATGTCGGACTTCAGACCTAATCCTGCGAGGAGCAGGTGGCTCTTGAATATCTTCTTCTTGAGGAGCATTGCTACTGTGGCCAGACATCTTAAACTCCTTTCTTGACGTGGGTCTTCTCAGGGAAAGATGAATGCTTCCCACAGACGACGCCAATTATCGATGCAATTATTATGCAACACAAGTAAATATGAGAGAAATAATTATCAAGAAAAGAACAAGGAATACAAGATGCCTATCACACAACAAGGGATGTACGTGGTTCAGCCAAGATGTGCCTACGTCCATGGTGGTGCAGCCGATATTATTTCTATATACTCCGGAGAGTGATTATAGAGAATACAACCTGTCCTTTTTCCCCGAACCTAGGGTTTAATATATACATGTACATGTAGATGAGTGGAGGTGATGGGTTCCTCCATGTTTTCCATTTCCCCTATAACTTCCCTTAATGGGATCGTGGGGGGAGACTGGATCAATTATAAAAGATGAGGGGCCTGGACTTTGGGCTGCCAGGACTGGGCTACTCGTCCAGGCCCATAGTTCTAATTTTCGGGTACCCACATCTCCCTAACCAAAATCCTAGTTTACACCCATGTTTGATATCCAAGAATCATACATACATATGTCATTTTGGAATCTCCCGATTTTGCATCAAAGTTATTTTCCCTTTATATTGTGAACGTTTCCTATGATGGATATCATGGCTGATGTTGTGTGGTGGTTGGATTGGTCATGAGACAAGTAAGATAGGTGGGATACCAAGACATGGGAAAGCACATGCGTTATGTCTCTATTGGAATGTATCCAACAGTGAGTGTGAAGAAGGATACAAGGATCAAGGAAGAACGTCAAGGTGTCAGGTCTGTGATTAAGTGTAAGTTGGTCTTGTTAGCTTCTCTTATTGTAGTGGACTTGTGTAGCTGATACATCCAAGATATTTCCCATTGTGGTTTTCCTCATACATCAGCATGTTATGATTACTTGTTTTACTCTTGTTGAAACTCAGCTAGATGCAGGCTTAGGTCTATACTAAAATTGGTATATTAATTTTATAGAACTATTTTCGTTTTTAAAATCGGTGCAAGTTAATTAAAAATTATGAATTTTAAATTTGGTGGTGTTTTTTCTATAAACCCTAGGGAAACTTGCATTGTCAAATTTATATCAGAGCAGGTTACGTAAGTTTATTGTGTTAGATAACTGTTTAGTAATTATTTAGGATTTAAATGGAGTTTAACTGAGAGGGTAGTTTCGTTGGCCAACCATCATTGTTTGATAGGTCCAATTATCCCAATTGGAAGGCGTAAAAGAAATTTATCCTTAAATCGATCGACAAGGACAGTTAGAACTCGGCTGAATATGGGTGGACTCCTCCCATTGAAGGTGGTGTTACTAAAGTTTATGCCTCTTAGATAACGATTGGAAAGAATGCCTCGACTTTTAATTCCAAGGGTGTGAATGCTATTTTTTACATTGTGACCACTGAAGAGTTTAGACGTGTTATGACTTGTGAGATTGCAAAGGATGATTTGAATATTTTATGTTCCACACATGATGGAATAGATATTATTAGGGTTTCAAAGTTACAAAATCTGACGACTAACTTTCAGATGATTGATGCTAGAGATTGAGTCCTTTGATAAGTTCTATGCCAAGTAATCAAATATTGTCAATTCCTCATTCAACTTAGGATATCCTATCCCTGAGTCTAGAGTGATGCGTAAAATCTTAAGGTCATTGTATAGAAGATTTAATGCCAAAGTCATTGTCCTAGATTACTAAGGTGGTGTTGACGCCATGAGATTTCAAGAACTTATAGTTGACCTTCAAACCTATGAGAGTAACATGTGTCCTCTGAAGAAACAGAAGGGTATTTCTTTGAAATCCTAAAAAGAGGATGTGTTAGATTCCAAATGTGGTGATGATCTTAATTTTGAAGAGATAGATAGGTTTGTTAGAGTTCAATAAGTTTCTTAATCTTAGATGTGAGAATAGTTTTGAAAAAAAAACTAAGAACTTTGATGAGTGTGATAGGAATAATAAGGATGGTCCTAAGAAGGTAAATGACCAGAATAAGTGATTTGAATGCAAAGTCTTTAAGCATTATTCTCGTCAGTATCCCACTAAACAGAGGAAGTCTGGCAAGAAACGTAAGGTATATAATACCACCCTTAGTGATAATGAGTAGGAATAGGAAGTTAATTACCCCGTAGATAGAAAATACACTGCGTTCATGGCTAGTAATGTGGGATTAAATGAAGTGCCTTCCCTCATTAAAGATAATAATGAGCATGATAGTTCATAGGTCCGATCTTTAAGTTCCTCGGCTAGTGAGGAGAGGAGCGACGAAGAAGAATAGAAGGAGGATTGTGAGATTCAAGTGGCCTTTGGGGAGTTATATGTGGAGTCGTTAGAGTGAAAAATGCCAACTTGCGTTTAGAAGATAAGATAAAATAATGTACTATAGGAAATGATGATGCCAAATTGATTGAGGATCTTAGGGCATGTGAGAAAACTCTTAAGGAGAAGCTCGGGTATGTTGAGGGGGAGAGAGATAGACTTCGTGGCCTGATGGAGGTTTTTAAGAAGGAGCTTCTTGAGATTGAAGAGTCTATGGTTTTTCTCGAGTCTACGATTATAGAGTTAGGAAAGAAATTAAGAGAGTCGAGTAATATTAAATTTGATTTGGAGTCTAGGACATAAAAGTTGGATAAAATACTAGGCACCGTCTGAATCAAAGATGACACTTGTGGGATTGGATTCGATGATACTAATACTTTTGCCGCTAAAGCTAATATTAATGTCTTGAGAGAGTCAACCATTTCTAAGGGCATTAAAAAAGGTCGACCAAAAGGTAACATTCCTCGTGTCTACGCTTGCACACTTTATGGTAGTAAAGGTCACCTTAGGCATTTTTATTATGATTTAGAATTGATCATATGAAGTCTAAGATTGGTGTCAACCCAAACCCTAGATCGTCATGTTATACCTATGTGGATTAGGAGATCTGATTTAGAGGCTTTTAATAATAGACTTATTGAATCTCGCGTGCTATCACATGATTATTCCCATGTTATATTACACAAGTGATTATGGTTGCATGTTTTCATACACTAGCTCGTGTGCTTCATGTTATATCTCATTTCTAGTTATAGGATTTTTTTTTTTAATTTTTACTTTCCATTTTTTTTGTCTTAATGAGAAAATTACGAAAATATTTTGTTTGTCTTTTGAGTCGTTTTGAAAAAAATTAAAAAATCAAAAAGATTTTTTGTTTATGTCTTATTTTACGCCTTCTGTGTGGCATGTCGGTGTGTTTCATCCCATTCTTTCAATCTATCCATGTCACTAGAACATTTGATTATGATTCTCAATACTTGAATTATTCTTAGTCTTATTTGCGTGATGTAATTTGAAATTGATTTTTATGATGGATTCCTTTTGTATATGCCTATGCATACACTTGCACGATCCCTTTTTAATTTTAGCATCATATGTCACATGAGCTAAGTGAGTTGTTGTCCCAACAATCTTTTTATATACATAAAAAAAATTACTATGGATGAGCTGTGCATGTAAAAACCATTGCTCGTGAGTTTGGTGTTATACTAAAATTTTGTGTATACAAGAGAAAGGGGTACAAATGGAGAATTCCCTTTGTGTGAAACGCCACCATTGGAAAGAGCCTAAAATTGTTGAGAAGCAATAAGAATAGAAAATTTTCTAAGGTTGAATTATTTTTTTACATTGATGCTTCAAAAATTAGAAATCTTCAAAAGGAAAAAAAAAAGAAAAATTATATATTTTTTAGGGTGTCTAGTTGAAGATCAATGGGTTTGCACAATGATTCTTAGTTTAGCTTCACTGTTTTGACGTTATTGATTTTAGAATCATCAAAATTTCTAGGGAAGTATGCATTGTGTTTGTTTGTCCTTTTGAGTTCTCTATTTGACACGTGAGGCAAATCGAATGTTGATAATTTATTGCAGTCAAATCAATTAACTTGGACATGTGTGAGTGATTGGATCATTTTCTCGTGTTTCTAGTTCATGCCCCTTCACTCCGTACCACCATGTTTAGACGCATTAGTACTATGAGAGTGTGTAAAACTTATGTGTTTGTGTCTTTTGTGGTCGTTTATACCTATATATAATTGTGCTTCATTGGTATATGTGTGGTCATATATATGGTATTTGTTCTTTGAGTCTTTCATTTTCATTTAATCCATGCTTGCCTTATGCTTGATCTTTGATTTATAGTGGCATGTGTTATGATCATCTTGGTACCTTATACTCCAATGCTTTAATCATAGTTGATATTATTTTCTCGTAGTTCGGATTATTTATTATTGTGTTGCCGCATTGCTTGTCATTGAATGCTTATTTCACACAACTCCATGACGTATATATTTTTCATTTATTATTTTCCATGCTTCACTTAAGGGGAGATTTTGTTTTATAAGGGAGAAATGTTTTATTATTGTGCACATTATTATTTCTCTATTCTTGAACAAAAAAGTGGATAAATGGTATCTAAATCATTTCGTGTGAGGGTGATCGTTAACTTAGGGGAGACGTCATTTCTTAGGTAGAGATGGTTTGATAAATAAGGATGGTTTTTTATATGCAATTTATATATTATTATATTCTCTTTGCATTTGAAGTCGTGCTTAAATGTGCAGATTAGCAATGATGCGATAAAGGTTTACACAAGAGCAAAGCTAATCATGTTTGTGTTGGTCAACCTTCTGTAATTTTTTCTTTTGGGGTTGGAAATTGAGTCTTAGTGATATTGACAGTCTAACGGGTTTTTATTTTGAGTTTTGTCTCGGAATAACCAAAATAGAAGATTTGTAAGGATAAATTTTCAAATTGAGTCAATTTGTATGTATTGTCTTTATTTCGTGTATGGATAAAACATATTTGAGTCATAGGTTAGGACTAGAGTCATTTGTCCTTCAAGCCTGTGACGTGTTATTGAAGATTGTGGCGGCCAAAGATAAAGTGACATCGAGTATACATTATGTTTCGAGTCAAGTTTCATTTTCATAATTCGAGAGATATCAATGAGGTATGAATATATGTTAATGTTTGATCCCTGAATTTTGTTTTGGGTGTTAGGAGTTTCTAAAATTATTTTTAATGGTTTTAAAATAATTTTATCCCTTTTAATATTGTTTACGAAGAAAAATATTTTTCTTGCGATCTCGTTAGAACGAGATATGCTATGTTGTTCGAAAAAGATATCGTACCTCACCAAAATAGGTTTTAACAAGTTTCAACGAGCTTCGATGAAACTAACTTCTGCCTTCTCTGTAATCTTATGGGATATCTTATTAAATACATATTTGAACAAGATGCCATACTTCGTTCGGAAAAGATACAATGTCGTTCGAATTAGTTAGCGTGTCTTCCAATGTAAATTCATTTTTGGAAGACATCCTATAATTAGGACTACGGAGAATTAATTTTATAGAGATTTTTCCAAACTTTTTGAGTTCCCAAACTTGTTTGAAAAGCTCTCCAAGTTTATACGTTTGTTTTGAGAAAAAGTCTTCCAAACCAAAGATCAATTTTACACCCATGTTTGAGATCCAAAAATCAACATACATATGTAGTTTTGAGATCTCCAGGTTTTGCATGAAAGTGGTTTTCTCGTTATACTGTGAGTGTTTCCTGCATTTGATATTGTGTTTAGTATTGTGCGATGGCTGGACTGGTCAAGAGATAATTAAAATCAGTGGGATACCAAGACGTGGGAAAGCGCTCGCAATGTGTGGTTATTGAAAGTTGACCAAAAGTGACTGCAAAGAAGGATATAAGGATCAATGAATAGTGTCAAGCCTTGAAGGCATCGAGCCTATAAGTGAGTCTAAATTGGTCTTGTAAAATGCCTATATCATAATGGACTTGTGTGGATGGGTCGTCCCGAGATTTTTTTCGTTGTGGGTTTTCCTCATACATCGTCGTGTTATGATTTAATTATATTGCTCTTGTTCATTCTCACCTACATGTATGCTTAGTTCTAGACTAAAATTGGTAAATCATTTTTACACAACACTTGTTGTTTTCTATTTAAGTGGTTAGCATTCTAAGAATTTGAGAAGGGTTCACCATCAAGATTTTTGAGTCTAAAAGTCTTTGGAATAACATCCTCTGTTACTTTATATGGCTCGTGCCAGTTAGGACGAAACTTGTTTGGTTTCTGCTAAACCTTCTTCAAGACTAAATCTCTAATTTCTATTGACCTAGATTTCACCCATTTATTGTAAAACCTTATAGCTCTCTGTTGATAGGTTGACTATGTGATCGTAGTATCCTCTCTTTATTTCTTCGATCAGATCTAAATCCAACCTCCTCTCTCCTATGTTGACCTCTGGGTCATAATTTTGGACTCTGTGGCTTAGGAGTCTGAGCTCCGTTGGAATAACCGCCTCAGACCCATAGGCTAACATAATGGTATCTCTCCTATCGACATTCTTTCGATAGTCCTAAATAATCATAAGACCCCATGCAACTCATATATCCACTCTCTCTTTTCATCTTTTAGGTTTTTCTTGACCCTGTCAAGTATGGTTTTATTGGTGACCTCGGTTTGACCATTAACTTTTGGTCGTCTAGGCATAGAAAATAATTATATAATGCCAACCTTGGTGCAATAGGCCTCCAATGACTTATTTTTTAACTGCTTACCATTATCTGATATCATGGAATGGGGTAATCCATATCAGAAAATGATATGGATTAAATAAACTTGAATGTCTTCCCTTTTGTGATAGTTATCATTGCCTCATCCTCTACCCATTTTGAAAAATAGTCAATCACCACAATCAGATACCTACAGTTTCTCGATGCTCAAGAAAAAGGTAGGATCGGCATATTCCACATACTGCAAATGGCTAAGATGTCGTAATACACGAGTGAGGCTGATGATACATGTGAGGAATACTTACGAACATTTGGCATTTATTACAATTTTTAACATACCCGGATGAGTCCTTGACAAGTGTTGGCCAAAAGTATCCTTAGGTGATGATCATCTTCACAAGAGATTTACCACCAATGTGACTTGCGCAAGACCATTCGTGATATCTCGTAGGACATATTCGGTCTCTAAGGGGTGGATGCACTAGAGCAGCGGGAGTAAGAATTCTCTCTTATAAAGAATGTCGCCATTGATGGTGAACTTTGTTGCCCGATACCTGATTTTCTTCCTTTCTGCCTTTGATTCTGGGAGATTTTCGTCCCTGATATATTCAATAATGGGGTCCATTCAAGACTCCCCAAGATTTAAGTTTAGGCAAAAATTTATGGAATTCTCCTCTTCTTCAATACTCGACCTTTTTAGGATTTTAACAAGTACGAATCGTCAAATTTCAGTCCTATTTACCGATGCCAATCTAGACAAAGTGTTGACACGGCTATTATTTAACCTTGGAACTCCTTTTACTTTGAATTCACCAAAATTCATTAACATTTTTTTGAATCTAGCCAAGTACTTGGGCATTTTCTTATCCTTAACCTCATAGATCCCCAAACTCTGATTGACAACTAACGATGAATCACTATGGGCTGGACAACATTTAAAGCTTTGTAGAGAGAGAGACCTACCAGCAGGGCCTCGTACTTTGATTCGGTATTCTATGCCTTGAAGTTGAATCTCAAAGCATATTCAATATATTTTTCATTTAGGGTCAATAGTATTAACCACTCTCGCATGACGAGCCATCTACAAATAAACTCCAGAGAGGGCCCCCTTTTGAGAAGGGGCCTTCACCCAATATTCCATTTCCGAACAACACATCCTTATCTACAAGGTCGGCCTTTGCATTCTCGACTAATGGCTCTACTAGGACAGCTATAGGAGTTCCTTCCCTTTCACTAATCTCGTCATTATTCTCGACCCAGGTAAATTCGACCATAAAATCTGCCACTGCTTGCCCCATGATTGTGTTTTAAAGATATTAGATGATGTCAAACTCACCTAGATCTAATGACCAATCCATTAACCTACTCGATTTATCGAGTCTATAAATAACTTGCCTTAGAGGAATGTTAGTGAGCACCTCTATCGTATGTGCTTGGAATTACGTCGTCATCTTTCTTAAGGCATGGATCAATGAATAAGTCAGCTTCTCTATCTTGAGATAGCTGAAATCAGCCCCTTATAAGTCTTTTTTATTGAAATATACTGGATTTTGAATTCCATCATCATCTTACACAATGGTCGCGCTGATAGGTGATTCTGAAATGTCTAAGTACAAAAACAACTTCTCTCCCTGAGCTGGTCGAGACAGCAGCATCAGAGACCCAAATATACCTTTATCTTTTGAAAAGATTTCTCACATTCTTCATCCCAGACAAAGGATTCCTTAATATCCTAAATAAGGGAAAACACTTGTCAGTCACTCGAGAGATAAAATGATGTTTTTGAAGTTATAATACCCATGAGTAGGGTTTCAAAATAAACTTGATTTAATCATGATTCTTGGAAGAAAAAGAATGGATTTTGATATATAATTGGGTAGGTTTGCCTGTAGAATTATTTACTATTTGTAGAGAATTAGAAATCATATGACAAAGACCCATAATCACGAATTAAATCAGACCTTTTCAATGAATAGTTGGAAAGAACACAAAACTAGGTTTTTGGAAGAGTTTTGGGTTTTACTTCGTTCTTGATTTAATTCTGTGAAGATTTTATATTTTTAGAATGTTAGAAATCATACTAATGCATGTAGAAATGGTTTAGGACTATTTGTTATGATTTTTGTGAAGTAACATGGAAGTTGGAAATTGATAATGGAGGAAAAATGCATGAACTGGATGAATAAGACGAAGTACAAATAGGCGAACCGATTCGGTTCAGAGGGCGAACCGGTTCGGTCCTCGGAGAAATTAAAAATTTCCTGTTTGGGCCTAGTTATTCTAAACGGACATCATGGGAAATTTTGGGACTTTGTTAGGATGTAATAAGATATTTATTACATTATCATCGAAATATACTGGGTTTCTGGCTTAGTCTTATTGAGAGGGTTAAGATGAGAATAAATTTGGATGAACTGTGTCGTAATTTATCAGAGAGAAGATAACGAATTATGGGAACTTTGCATGAATTAATAAGTAGATCAATCTGGTGAATATTGATTTGACTTTTGAAATTAATAACGGGGTAACTAGGGCCCTTAGAGTTGTGTGAATACTCAAATAAATAAGATAGTGAGATAAATCATAAAGGGATAGGTACCGTAAGTATTCGAGAGAAATATACTACGTACTAACATGTGTGATCTGGTTGTGTGAATACCTATTGACGTATATTAATACATAGGTCGTGAGAATACCTAAAGTGCACTAAATAAATATTAGTGATCGAGGTAGGATTCCGAGCCAATATAGATGACTAGTATTGGTGATCAAGCTACGATTTTGGGCCAATCTAGATATGATTAATATTGGTGATCGGGGTGTCATTCAAATCCAATATAATAAATAACTACTGGTGATCAAGGTATGATTTCGAGCCAGGATATATATCAATCACTATTGGTGATCGAGGTAGGATTCCGAGACAATAATCCTTTACGTGTGATATGGGGATGTGATTATAAAGTTTCCAATTATAGTATATATTGTGGGTGAAATATATACTTTATGATTATTCTACTAATGAGTGATAGTAGACTGGAAGACGTTATATATATATAAGGCAAATTAAGTAGTGAGACTTAATTATAAAGATTGAAATATAACATATATGAAATGTTACATGAAAATATTAACATATGAGTTATGTTAATAAACTAATGTACTGTATGGGTTGTATAGGAACTTAGAGGTGCAGGTAAGTTCAGTTGAATACATGAGTCTAGTTAGCTTGGGTAGTATATCTAGGTGGGCTAAGTATAGAGCGATTAGGCGTGCACTATAGACGAGAGGTGAGGAAACTCAAGAGAGTGTACATGAACCTAACATGTATAATCAATAGCCTAATTTATTGTAATAAATCCTTGCTAAATATTTTTAAAATGTTTTGAGTACTAACTCTTTCTATCAAAATATTTTCCAAACCATTTAAGTGTCCAGTCACGGGGACGCCGGGCTTGAAGACTCCATTCCAGGGACTCAGAGATGTAGCACTGTGGATGCTGACAGGATTTGAGTAGGCCATTATTCCTTTCAGATCTAGCGTAGGAGCTCATTTTACATTTCCATGTATGGACATATTGTCCATTGACAATTTTTCATTCTTCAGTTCTTTTGTTATTATGGAGTATTTAGTTTTGGATTTTAGACGATGGTTTATTCGGAAAAACTTTATCCATTTATATATTGTGATGGTTGGACTCTATTATAATGTTAATGTTAAGTTTTAGTTTTTTGCTTTTTCATTTTTATCTGTGTTAAAGAAAGATAAAATAAATAAATAAATAGGCACCGGTCTAATTTTACTTAGGTGGTTAGTAATTTAAAAAAATTCGACAGTGATGCTAAGAATGGACCATATGAGAAACCTGTTTTAATTTAATAAAAGCCTGTTCAATTGATGTTTAATTAGGCGAGGTGTCACATCATCTTTATGCGTGAAGATCTGATTGTATACAGAATACACGTCTATAAAACTCATAAGTTCATGCCCAGATGTGGCATCTACCATCTTATCAATCCATGGTAAGGGGAATCAATTTTTTGGGTAAGCTTTTTTCAAATCTGTGAAGTCTACACAAATTATCCACTTCACATTTTTTTCGGCATAATTACAACAGTGGAGATCTAGTTGGGGTACTGGACCTCTCTAATCAAGTCTAATATCTCTAGCTTCTTCACTTAATCTTAAATAATCTCATATTTGTCTTTAGCAAAGGTTCTCCACCCTTGTCTGATTATCTTCACATATTCTTTGCTATTTAGCCAATGGTAAATAATTTTGGGGTTAATCACCGGCATATCTCCAGGTAAAAATACCTTGCCTTCTTCTCGATCTCTTCACCAGCACTTTCTTCACTTCATCTTTTAAGGATGAACCAATTTGGATGGTTTTTCCTAGATCATCCTCATTAAGGATGATGGATTCTACCTTCTCAATGGGTTAACCCCTTTTAAGCTTCCTCTCATCCCTTAGGTCGAGAGTGTCAACGTTGTATGATGTCATCTTTCTTTTTTGGATTTCTCTTTCCTCAGCTGATGTAAAGTAGGATTCATGAGCTTCCACTTGGTTACCTTGTACTTCCCTTATCCCATAAGGAGTCGAGAATTTCATCATTTAGTGAACGGTGGAAGGTGCGATCTCAAACCTAAGTATCACTTTACCCAAGATAATATTGTAGCTCGAGAAAACATGCTTATCTATAACAAAAAAAGTTGACCATCTTATTAATAAACCTCATCCAGGTTCCCATAAAACATCCATCTCGTATACCCCTAGTGGGTGAACTTTATCTTCGCTAATGGTAATCAGCGGTTGGTGATATGGTACAAGTCTCTTCTTACTCAACTTAAGACCTTTGAAACAGTCACAGAACAAGAAGTCCATCGAGCTTCCACCATCGACGAGAATGCAAGACACACCATAGTCGTGCACTCACGTGATAATGACTAGGGGTCATCGTGTGGAGACAATATCCCTTTAAAGTCTAATCTTGAAAAACTAACCATCAGAGTATCCATATCTACCTTCTGTAACTTTTTTGACTTTGCCCCAATCTCTACAAAAGTCACTTATATTCTCTTCGATACGATTTTTGCTTTATTAATGTCAGACTTCCTATCGACTGGCTTAGTACCTCCACCTGATAGGCCACCATAGATCATTTTCATATCGAAAGAGATCATATTTAGTTCTCCTTTTGCCTCCAAGATTTTTGTCGGGAGGTGTGGGTCATCATCTACGATGTCGTCTGAATTATCATTATCTTTATTAGCCTGAACCTCCCTTATTGACTTATCATCTCTTCCACGACTATGTCTCTTCCTTCCATCATCTTTTCCTCCATTTTTATCCACGTACTGACAGAGTTGTCCCTATTTTATCAGATTTTCTATCTCATATTTTAAAGCAAAGCATTTATCAGTTGTACGGCTATGGTCTTAATGAAAGTCACGCCACTTGCTTTTATCTTTGTAGTGAGGAGGAGATTTAAGCTTTTTTGGCCAATTAAGTTCTCTTAAGTTTTTAATTTCATTCAAAATCAAGTCTGGACTCACAGTCAGCTCTTGTGTTGTCGAAAGTCATACCTTTTGGCAACACAACTCTTGTGTTGCCAAAGATATTGCTTTTGGCAACATAAGACCTTTGTTGCCAAATGTATAGCCTTTTGGCAACACAACTCTAATGTTATCAAAAGTTATACCTTTTCTCAACACAACTATTTTTGTCGCTGTTGAGTGACTTTTGGCAACACAAATAATATTTTTTATTATAAATTTGACAAATTATAAAATACTTTTGGCAACACAATTGTGTGTTGCCAAAAGTATACCTTCAGCAACACAAGCCTGTTGTGTTGCGAAAGGGTTTCCTAAACAAACAACAGGCAATAAGCTAGAAACAAAGCAAAATATGTTGCCAATGCCTTTTAGTAACATATTTTTAACTTTAGCAACATAATTTGTATGTTGCTAATGGTTCAAATTCTTGTAGTGTTACTTTTTCCTAATTTCTCATTGCCAGACTCTTTTTTTTCTCCACTTTTAGTTACCATGGCCTCCTCTATATTCATGATCCTCCTGAACATGGCCAGGAATTCTTTCATGGTCTTTAGAGGTTCCTCAAAGACATTTTGTAAAAGTTTTCCTGGTAGTAGGCCACTGATGAGGGTTTTCATCGAAATGTTTTCATCGTTGTCTTCCACCTCCAACTTTTCCTTATTAAAATGAGCGATACACTCCCTCAAAGGTTCATTCTTCCCTTATTTGATGTTCAATAGGTGAGTTACATACTTCAGTGGCTTCATGCTGAAGCAAAAGTTGTGGATGAACTTCTCTGCCAACTGTTTAAGTTTTCTATAGAACCTCTTAGCAAGCCAGTGTACCAAAACATACGCTGCGCCTGTGAAAGTGCCTGAGAAGGCTCGAAATCTCATCTCTTCAGGCGTTGAATAAATATCATCTACCGACTAATACATCTCAATATGGTGTACAAGATTTGTGCTCCCATCGTACCTAGGTGTTACACTAAGAGGTTTGAACTTGGAAAGGGTAAGATAACTTATAATCCTAGGCTAAAATGATGACCCGTAATGAAACCTCGGTGACTTAGGTCTCGACTTTTGATCAAGTTGCCAATATTGTCTTCCAACCATTAAATGGATTTGTTCCATATCATTTCCTCTGCCAAAACTTTATCATCACCCCTTCTATCATGACTGCCACTGAAGCTAGCTCTCAACCAATAGTCCTATATCGGATGTTGACCCCTCTCTGGTTATCCTTTCATCACCATTTCTTCCATTCCTTCTTATTGCATCGACACTGCGAAAGAGGGAATGTCTATCTTGTCTAATTTGATATTTGGTACCGAGACGATTAAAAACTAATTCGCAGTTTAATCTGACAAAAGCTTAGGCACTCTATTGGCTTCCAGGAGTATGTTGAATGCTTCCCGAAAAAGTTAAAACTGGAGTCCCTCTAGGATGGACGGTGACCATGGTTATTTGGGAAGCCTTGGTCTGATTTTAAATGTGGAGACGTCGCGAATCAGTGACATCCCTCCACCTATGGTAGTGTTGTGCCTATTTAAATGGAGTTGGGGTTGATCTCGCTTCCATTGCACCAACTAACTCTCTAGCGGTCAGAGTAATGATCTCTGTCGTTGGGTCGCCAGGAACCCTTCCCAATGCACTTTGTCTAAAGGTCATGAACTGCTGTTGCATTTATTATTAGCTAGAAACATGGGACTTTAGAACTTTCACCTCCTCATCCATTTCTAACTGGTGAGGTGGTTGGCTTGATCTTCCACTGGCATTTCAAGGAGGATCTAAAGTCATTTCAAATGAAATTTCCTCAAAGAGAGAGAGATTAAAGTAACAGAAAGCTATAAATGAGCTGACCCAAAGAGAAGATTGATAAGCACAACTCTATCTCTTTAAATGGTGATTTAGATCCAACAATTGTGGATCTAGATCACCACTAGAGGCATAGAGAGATAGTTTCTAAGAAGAAGAAGAAGAAGAAGAAGAAGAAGAGATAATTTATTCCCACAGATGGTGCCAAAATGATGATACCAGAGATGTCAGGCCAAAATGATGATGCCAAATAGTCACCACATCAAATCATTGAATAGCTCAAGTTCTAACTCTGTTAACGATGGTGAGAACAACACAACAATGCAAGAGATAAGTATATAGCTAAAGAAAGGATGAGAGATAAAAGGAAGACACAAGCATGTAAGTGGTTCAGCCTTAACCTACATCCACTATGTGAACAAGTGTTTATTTCATTATAATTATGGTAAAACGCCATTAATGGAGTTATAGGCTTTTTCTCTCTAATTACACAGAGTGACGGAGTTTCAGTAGGGTGTTCTATTTTGTATACCTTTTTAGGAAGATAAAGTTGGCGTTTATATGGTTGGGGGGCACAGTGTCACCCCCAAGCATGCACCTAGTGTGCACAAGATTAATGAACAAATGAGATAATGCCACATATCTTCTTTATGTGTATGTTATAATGAATTAATATTATCCCCATATGGGGGCGTTGATCTTCTATAACGATTTTGTCCACGTGCTTTGGGAATGTACAGGTCACATGTTCTATTCGAGATGATGATGTCGATTCTGGGAAGTCTCGATTGGCTGAGACTTATGAAGTGGCTTCCTAGTGGATAATGTCGAGAGTGACACCCATTCTGCAAATGTTACAATGGGTATTGGCCTGAAGGCGTCGTATGAGGCCAACACATGGTAGGGTCGAGACTTAGAAATAATGTGCCATGAGTATTGTGATAGCCTTTGTGGACGATCGTAAATATTCTTCTGATTAAGCCTCGTAGGCCGAGACTGTTTGACATGGACCCCCAAGATATGGGCCTATATATGGATGAGTCTGAGTTCCACTGAGGGGGGATCATAATTGCAGCCTGATTATCATCTAGATGAGGTCAAACTTATGTATACCAAGTTCTCTCTACCTGCCATTATTTCTCGACAGTAATCTCCTTGGAAGTTGTGTTTGATAAATTTGAATGGTCCCTCCCAATTGGGACTTAACTTGTCGACTGAAGATTTTCTCACATTATCGATAACCTTCCTCATCACATATTCTCCAACCTGTAACCTGCTCAGATTGATACCATTATTGTACTACTTGGCAAGCTTCTATTGGTAAGATTCCAGTTTGATCAAGGATTGTTCTCTTTGTTCCTTGGTCATATCAAGCTCCGTTGGTGCTTTATTCGGCAACGGTGCTCTTTATGGTCAACAAACTTGCTTCTAGTGGAATTATGGCTTTCATTTTGTATTTCAAGATGAAAATAATTTCTTCAATCGACCTCCTGGGTGTAGTTCGGTATGCCTAGAGGATGTGGGGAAACTTTTCCACCCAAGCTCCTTTGTCCTTTTTTTAATCTCTTTTTCATCCCATCGATTGTGTTTTTATTAAAGGCCTCAACCTATATGTTACTCTAGAGTTAAGACACCGAACTGTAATAGTGCTTGATATTGTAGATATTGTAGAAGTACTGGAATGGATCACTCTCAAATTTTATTCCATTATCGATGTTGATCGTCCATGGCACTCTAAATGGGACACGATATTCCTTTAAATAACTCTAATCATGTTACTGTGCATTATGTTCTCTAGAGATTCAGTTTCTATCCACTTGGTGAATTAGTTCGTGCTGACCAGGAGATACTTCTAATTACCAAGTGCAGTAGGTAGGGGGCCTATAATATCCAACCTTTATTTTGCAAAAGGCCATAAACTAGTCAGAGACTTGAGGTTGTTTATTAGTTGATAGAGCATAGGCGATAACACTTGGCACTTCCTGCACTTTCTTTCATATGAAATTTTATCCATCTATATGTGAGGCCACTAGTACCCTTCTTTTATGGCCCTGAATTTCAAAGATCATCACCATATGTGACTCCCACATATCCCCTCATTGAGCTCATATAAAACTTGATCGAAGTCTCTTGGGCTCAAGCACTGAAGGTATGTCTCATTAAAATATTGTCTATATATCTCTCCCTTATGGTATAGGTAAAATTGAACAGCCTTGGCCTTAATATGGTGAGCCTACTTCATATCGATAGGCAATGTGTCATCTCACAAGTATATGATAATCATATTCATCTAGCAAGAAGCCTTTTGAGGGGATAGAAATTATTTGGGGGCATTCGCCTTTATAATGCTCGACTGAGAAACATATTCCACCCTGATCATTATTCTAAGGTTGAATTCGATGAACAGAGACAAAATGGCTAAAGCATCTGCATGATTGTTATTCCCTTAAGGAAACTATTAGACTTAGATGTACTTGAATTTGGCGATCAAGCCCCGAGCGATCGAGAAATATGCTAACATGCACTCATCCCTAGTGTTATAGTCTCCTAATATCGAGTTGAATACCAGACATGAACTGTAGTAGACTTCAAGATAACTCGCGCCAAGGGATAAATCCTTCTTTAATCTGATAATGAGGGCCTCATATTTGGCCTTATCATTAGACACATCAAAGTCAAGTTTGATTCCTTTCTCGAGCATAGTCTGATATGGGGTTACTAGGCAATACCCATACTTGACCCTTTTGAATTGGAGGCCCCATCAGCGTAGATCATCCACTTGTAGAGCTAGTCGACCTTTCTAGCAGTTTGGTTGAAAGGTTCTCTTTCATCAACCTCATGACCTCCAGTGAACTCGGTACTAAAGTCTACTAACACCTATCCATTGATAGTAGTTATTGGTTAAAAGTGGATATCGAACCTGACACACCCCAACCTACCTACTTATAATTAAGTTTGAAAGTCAAAGTGAGCCTAACCATAATTAATTTAACCAAACATAAACACGAGTTTTAATTTCAGAATCATCAACGTAAATCCATACAACTAAAAACTTTTTACAACATTAAAGTAGTTATGAATTTACAAACTTCTTGAAGGATAAGTTAACTTAATTACATTATTTACATTTACACAAAATCATCATTTCACCCATTCCTGGCTAACCCAACCCGACCTCCTAGATTTGGCAGTGACATCACGTTACTTGAAAAACATAAACATAGGAACCGTGAGCAAAATAGCCCAGTGAATGCATCACTATTATACTACTCCATAAATTTAAATGCAATAAATCATGTCCATATAATTATGTATTAACTTATCTGGCTCAATCATAATGAATGACCTAACTTTTCGAATCATGATTCACGTATCATGTCTATATTAGACAATTCTCCCCCATTCCTGATCGAGGAGGTAACCCCTCGTCACTAATATACAAATCCCCCCCATTTCGGGTCGGGGAGTAACCTCCCATTTCGATAAACCAAAATGAACAAATTCATATTCATTATATTCTGATCATGTCAATAACATGATACAAATATCTCTTTCCAATGAGTACACTCACCTTGGGTTGTCAACTATATATTTATGTTTCCTTCGAGTGGAGCTGAACTGGATGGATTAGACCTTACACCTTTCAATCCAACTTAGTTAGTATTGAATCCAAATCATAAGTATTATCCTAACATAGTTATATAACATTCAATGACAATACAACAATAATATAATTCCACTTAAGTCACATTCCATGAAACATAAGTAAAGACGAAACAATGGTATAAAGATATGACCATTCAACCGTAGGAAATACCTCATAAGAAATTTATAACTAAATCCAAGTAAACATGAAATTATACTTCTCAATGTATATACACATGAAACATGTACTCAAAATACCTTTTGTAAGGAGGAGATAAAAACATTCTTTCATGGGGTATTCGGTATGGCCTTAAATTATTGCCCTACATACTTAACCATTCTATATTCATAAATTGTACAACTACATGTGTCCAATCTTATAAAGATGAAATCATATCTGAATACAATTTCCATCACAAGTGACGACGTAATTTTTCAAGCTTTCTCGAGAAAGTTATGACCATTTCTTTACAACACAAGAAATCTTCCCTACAATCTCCTCTATTGTTCCTTCAACTTCCAAGAATTTTCATAAATTTTCTATGTCATAAATTTCCATGATTTTCCACCCATTTTTAATAAACATAATGAATAAACAGAATTAAAGTTTCATAATATTTAGAGTTCATTTTCTATGTTAAAAGTTTTACCAAACTCGGGTTATATCGAACTGAAATATACAAATAGCAACTATGTACCAACTTGCAACCATCCCTAAGGCCTAACCACAAGGAGTTAAATTCTAATATTTGGATACAATATGAATACATGAGTCTCGTTTCATATCCAATTATAATTTCTCAATTACATTAAGCACACAAAAATATATGCAAGTTTAAATACAAGGGATTTAAATAACAAGCAATACGGGCTACATACACCACTTATCTCGCATATGAACAAATACTTATTCTCACAAAGGAGGATGGAATTTTAATAAAAAAATTCATGATTTATATACTTTGAAATAAGTTTAATACAAGATTAAAATAATTTTAACACATAATTATACCTTGGAAACACCTTAGGGATTTTCTTGGAATTTTTACTAGCATTTCTTGTAATCTTTTTCTCCTTAACTTCTACTTTCTCTTTCCTCAAACCAAACACTCTTCAAACTGAACCTAGGGTTTAAATTTCTGAAGAAATAAGTTAGAGAGAGATTTTTAAGTCTCCCAAGGCTGCCTCCCATGCCAACCAATCAAATTAAACCATTTGGTTTACTAAAAGACAATTTCCACTTAAAGGGAATGGACAGATTGACCCTTATTCGTAAATTCGTCTTAACTTCTTATTCAGACATCCGTTTGATGCAACGTTTATTGTGTAGAAAACCTAACTCATATATATATACAACTATATAGTTTTCACCTTGAGTTAATTGTTACATTATAAGGGTCAAAACTAGTCTCCAACAGGAACATTTCTACCGAAAATAACAAAATTTTGTGTTTGTAAATAATTTGACATTTCATGATTTATGAAAGTAGGACTAGACTAAAAATAATCACATGAAATTATATATACTAATAACACATTATTCATATCACATAAGATAAGCATGATTTAAATATAATTTATCATAATTATATCCGGGTTGTCACAGAACCTCCCTAGTTCCACCGACCATTTGGACATCCATCTAGAGAGGTATACCTTTATAAGGATTGTTTTAAGTTTAAAAGAATTGACAATGATGACTTAGTGAGCTTCAAGATAGTTCTTGAAATGACCACTAGGGAGTATGCTAGTTTTTCCAGTGGAATGTAGCATCTTTAGGCATCTTGTAATGTTTTTCTCACATAATAGATTGGGGAATCATATTCATCCTCGCATACTAAGATCAATCTAAATGTGTGGTCGGACATCGCGAGATACGAGTAAATTAGATCACCTGAATTTGGTATCGTGGGCAGAGGTGGTTGGATTAAGTAAAACTTTATTTCTTCAAGTACCTTTGAACATTCTTCATTCTATGCCTAACTCTTCACCTTCTTTAAGAGTTAAAATAATGGTCAACATTTCTCAGAGGACTTAGAAATTAAGTCGTTGAGTGATTCTAACATTTCAGTTAGCTTTTGAACGTCCCTTACTATTTTAGGTCGCTGAACATTATTTATCGCTTCAATTTATTCGGGATTTTCTTAAATTCCCCTTTGGATGACTTAACAGAAGATCTTCTCGTACTGAACTCCAAAAGATCACTTGGTTCTATTAAGCTTCATTATGTAATACATGAGGACCTCGAATATCTTTGCCTGATCAATTAGGTTGTTGCCTTTGTACTTACTAGTCTGTATTTATTTAAATTCCCCTTGGCTGACTACATAACCCAAGAACTTCCCCGATTGAACTCCAAAAGAGAGTTTGGTTACTTTAAGCTTCATTCTGTAACACGTGAGGACCTCGAATGTCTTCACCCGATCCGTAAGGTGGATGCCTTTGTACTTACTCTTTACCAGCATATCATATATGTAGACTTCCATGGTGTCACCCAGTTGCTATTTGAAAATCTTGGTGACCAACTGCTAGTAGGTCACTTCTATATTCTTAAGTCTAAATGGAATAACTGTATAACAGTACATGCTAAGGATAGTGATGAATGAAGTCTTCTCTTAGTTGGGCCTGAATAAATGGATCTGATGATTCCTTGAGTAAGCATCCAAGAAACTCATTCATTTATGGATGTCTATTGCATCGACCAACTGATGAATCTTAAGCATTGGTAAGTTTTCTTTGGGATAAACTTTATTGTGGTCGGTGAAATATAAGCAGAATCTCCACTTCCCATTTCTTTTCTTGACCATGACTAGATTTGAGACCCACTTAGGGAATTGAACTTCTTTAATAGACCTTTCCTCCAAAAGTCTGCCCACTTCCTCTTCTATTACATTTGACTTTTTAGGGGGTCGATTGTCCTGCCTTCTATATGATGGGTGATAATGTCACGTGAATTTTGTGTCACGTGACATCGGGATCAATCACTGGCATATTTTATGGCTACCAAGTGAATGCATCTTGATTTCCTTTGAGGAGACAGTTTAGCTCCTCCTTCTCGTGATCAGCTGGTGAGTTGCCGATTAAATATTTCTTCTCTAGGTTTGAGTCTTAAAACATAACTTCTTGCATTATTTCCAAGACTCTATCCAAAGGGGCCACCTTTTTTTCTTCCACTCATAGTCTTCCATATTTTAGTTGTAATTTGAAGGGAGCTGCCCCTCCGTGTTCACCAATTTCTCCTCCACCTTCACTTTATTATTTTCCTATTTGGGTCCAATGGTAAAGAAGAAGATTTTTCAAGAAATAGTGTGATTCCTCTGTATCTTCATTATCACTAGGTCGGTGATGCATTTGAGCTTCTGATGGTAGGTGTAAAAAAATAAATTTCATGGCATGGAACCATCCTCGTCCTAAGATCGTGTTATAGGAAAACTCAACGTCTATTACTTAAAATTTAATTAGTTTGGAGATGTTTCAAATTTATACTGGGAGTACCACTTTTCCCGGGGGCATTATAATCATCTCAGTGAAGCTGACTAAATGGATGGTCACTTCCTTGATATCCTCCATCTTGAGGTAGAGTTTATTTAACAACTTCAGATACGTGACCTATGAGGACTATAACATGCCCTATTTTCCATGCATGTTTATTAAGACTAATACACGGAAGATATGGGATAATTAATCACTATATAAATCTAATTATCAACGTAAATAAATATGGCAGTAAAAGAAAACCAACTATAACATAATAACGATAAAAGATGACAATAAGAATAAGAATAACTAAAGTGAGATAAAAAGAAAATCAAATTAAATTAATTTCGCTATAATAAATCTCCATTATACAAATGTCTCAAATGAAATATAAATACAATTGTCACCGCCTTTGATAAAAATTCCTAAATACAAGCGATAACTAAAATGAAATAATAATTCATACTCTAAGGATGATAAGTTGAATCTCTAACCACTGCAAGCCTGACGGCTCAACCCTACGATTCATGTATATAACAACAACAACAACAACAACAACAACAACAACAACAACAACAATAATAATAATAATAATAATAATAATAATAATAATAATAATAATAATAATAATTTATAATAATAATAATAATACTTAGGGGGAAAAGGTTTATAGATTTGGGTCAGGGCCCAAAAGTTGCAATAAATAAGTTGTTGAAATAAAACAGTAACAATTACAAGACTTATTTATGATAAACATGACAACCTGTCAACACTCGCATACAAGATACTTTACCCCTCATCATAAGTGAATAGTAAACGATTGTCCCAGACCAAGGCATAATCGATACTAGTAAGTCTCTATCACTATACTAATAAGTGATATCACTGGATGAAATACTAATATGGGATGGAACTAACTACACATGTATAGAATACAACCCAATATCCATCTTTTACTCTTTAAGATACACCCGGTTTCATAATATAACATTTTCCCATTTCTTAACATCTTTTAATTAAGCGTGTCCATCATTGGACTGTATCACGCGTACATAATACCATCTTTCTCTAAACCCCACTCATGTCACACGTACAGTAATATATACTCAATCTCATAACAAAGCACATAATGTGACATAGAGATTTAATAATCAATATATCCATCATTATACAAATATCATACACATATAAGTCTCATAACAACCACACGAAATCATCTACCTTCGGGGGACCTTCTTATGCTTCTATCGATAAACTCGTAGGAGTTCCTCATCGACCAGAGTTAGAAACGTACACAGATATAAGAATGGAGGATCACTATGAAATCACACCACCGCCTAATCTTGTACGAAAAAAACTCTGATGGATTAAGTTATCTACATCTCACGTTGTGACGCATAGACCAACTGAACGCATGATCTAAATGTGTCACCACACAATAATAGCATCGACTATCAAGCATATGGATCGAATCACTAGCATCTCATGACGCAAGGTATTGATCATCCTGAATGTGTGATCAAAATATATCGACATCCACAAAATCCTACGTCATTAATTAGGAGTGCGATACACAGTTATAACCACTTGAATCAAGGCTCCAATCGATAAATTCTCCATGAGTAAAATGGTATGTTCACATGATAAATTCACCACTTGAATCAAGACTCCAATCGATATATATATATATATATATATATATATATATATATATATATATATATATATATATATATATATATATATATATATATATATATATATATATACATGTTAGCGCATAGCCTCAGCATAACCGAATCATCCCAATTCCAAAACACCGAATTTTCTATTATATTCTTAGGTTTATTAATTCTCAAACCATATTAAAATCTTCCCCCTACTTTATCACACTATAAACTATAAATACATACATACATATATATATATATATATATATATATATATATACATGTGTGTGTGTGTATTCCAACTCATAATTTACATACAAATATCCCACGGATCATCCCAGCAACAACCAAGCTCGAAATATTCTTCAAAAACCCCACTTATCATACTTATAGGGGTCGGTTCTATTTCGAATGAATTCGATTAGTGTGGAACTTTTTTCTCAGCCCTAACCTCCATTTTTAACCCATAAAGATTTTACATAACATTTAAATCTCCATTATTACTCAAATGAAGTACGAATTCATGATCCTAAAAAGTTTCTACAAAAACTAATGCCTTTCAAATATAAATAAAGGTTCGCTTCTGCAAATTCCCAAATTAACTAAATTCATCTTTTACATTCAATGGAGTCCAATTAAGATGAGATTTTAAATCTACATAACAAATTAGCAAGGGGCTCAATTAAATACAATTAATTCAAATTATACATGCATTTTAGCAATAGAATCGTAACCCAAAATAATTCAATGTAAGGTTTTTCCTCAAAAACTTCCCTCCTTATAAATCAGATTCAAACCCATTAATAGTCCATGGTCTAAACCCAATTACTCTTGATAAAAAAAAGTGATTAATATATCCAATTAATCCCCAAACATGCTTCTAAATCCCAGTCAAATATGTTACAATGAAATCATAAATGAGATACAGATTACACAATACTAAAGCAAGGGATTTCTTGGATGAGCGGTACAAACAAGTGATTGATCATCTTGATTCCTTGTTCTTACTCTTTAAAGTCCTTTGACATTCTCCAAAATCTATGAGGAGGCAAAGGTTTGTGTTGTCAGAGCAGTAGACTAAAACCATACTTTATGTAATAGTTTTAGTTACGGCTTTACTATTAAAATAAAATCAGGTTTTCCAATTTTAATGAGAATCGTGTATGGACATAATGTTTGCATTATTTTATATATTGTTGATTTTTTTTATTCTACTTACTTGGTGTTATGGTGTGAAGAGTATGTATTACACACAAAGGATCATATCATCAATTCTTGTACAATATAAGTTATATCATTCATAATCTTACATGGAACTGCACATGCCATCAGTAGGGCTATAGCAAAATATTTTAGTAAGTCTATCTTCGTTACAGGAAATATTATAATTTCAATTCATTGTGCTAGTACATTTTATGTTTGTTGAATGGGACAACCTTGAATTCATTGTCTTTATACCTATTTTATAAGACAATGTACACCCCATGATTATTAGGTTTACTTAAAGCGCTTAATCCTAATATGATTGATGGACAAATGCACTAGTTATTTATTGCTTTCACCTATCGGGTAAGATTCATTATTGGATCAATAATCTTTATAAATTGAGTAGTGGTTATTAATGTATGGTGAAAGTATTTTATATATGAAATTCACATCTCGGTATAAAGACTGATGATACCCCCTTTAGATGCTTATAAGTTTTGTATGTGTCAAACCCTACTTGTAGATTATGTTAATCCGGCACTACAAATAAGTTTAAGTTGAACCTCTCAATAACTTAAATAAGTTAATCAAATAAATTATTAGTAATTTATTTTATTAACGAGTAATTATAACTTAATGTGGGGAGAATTAAGTAATTAATAATAAGTAGCTCAAAATACAATTATGAGTTAAGGAGTGGAATTGAAATTATAATTATGTTTTGGTATTAATTATGATTAATGTATTAGAATTAGAATCCGGGTTGGATTATTTTTTCTCTTTCCCGTTAGGAGCCACTCTCTTAACTCTCCTTAGGATCCCTACCGTAGCCTACATATATGCACCTAACTCTCTTTTTTCCTCAATCCAGTCGACACTCTTAAGGCTCAAGAACCCTAATTCGGATTTGTGAGAGAGTCAAGAGAGACAAATGGAGAGAAGAAAAGGTGGTAACGAAGGAAGCGCCCACACTCTTCTCGTGGTTGTTCATATCGAGAATACGATAGAAGATCGTGTGGTCCACGAGCCTTCTTTCTAGATCAATCGTCATTATATGTTATTCATGCTGAGACGAGATCAAAGAAGAGAGATCTCAAATGTACACCCTAATTCCACCATGTAGGGTTTTATGTACGTGTATTTTTTTTGCAGTTTGATTTATATGCGTAATCAACATTCCCTAGGGCAACGGCTCCAATAATTGGTATCAGATCCTTGTTGATACCGCATACAGGTTGAAATCAGCCATATTATCTAATTAAAACAATCGTATATGTGCATAGATGTTGGGTAGAATATAGATATGTGCTAAATTTTGTTTTGCAGCAATCTAATCCCTCTATTATAGTCATGTTTTATGTTTATACTTTCTGTGATTGGATTCCACAATAGTTTATTCGTGGTTAATTTTTTTTTTTATTACGTTGGATGAATGTATTATTGATGTAGCATGTGAACTCCAACTAGGAGTCATAAGAACTATGTCATTTTTTATATTCTAAATGTAGTATTCATTTAGAATTTAAACTTCCTCATGGAGGTATAGGACTTATGTAAACTATTATTGTTTTAATTGTATTTTAATGGAGGATTGTGAAACTAAATCGGTGGTCAGAGGCTATTTTTTTGCATAAAAATTAGTTTCAGCAGCATAATGGCAATATGAAGTTCTTGGGGTTCAAAGAAGACTGATGAGGACTCATATCTACAATAAAGTTGCATCTTGACCATAATAGTCAGGAATCCTTATTTATCTCGATTTCCTTATTTATGTTGATTTATATCCTTATTATTCTTGTTTTAATTATTAGGCTATTTATATGTGTTAATGGTTTCCTTAGAATTATGGACAACATGAAAAAATGATCGAACTTAAATTATGTAGAAGCTAGTGTGACTAATTTATGATTATTTTAACTCTAGACATTGATATGTGTAGTTAGAAATTAAAAATTGAGTGTCAATTTTTTTAAAATAATAATTAAGGGTATTTAAAAAAATTAGTTAATACACATTTTCTTGATATATTAAACTATGTGTATCCCGGTATTTTTGAAAATGCATAAAATGTCCTAGCCTTTTCAAATTAATTAAAAAATTGGGCACGCATTTTTTATAGCCCTCATACATTTTTTTAAATTACTAAGTGGGAGAGGGAATTTTCCATGACCAAATTCGACGATCTCCATCATTTATTTGTAAACTTTTAATAATAAGTATGTCCTCTAATATGGAATGCTAATTACTATGGTGATCGGTACAAATTTCCTTAAGGGTAATTTTTGATTCATTATTCACATAGCGCCCCCCCCCCCCCCCCCCCCCCCCCCAACACACACACACACAAAAGAGGAGTCTTTGTGATAAGTAATGATCTAAAATTAGTTGGTGGTATACACTTAGACATAAAATAATGGTAGGTTCTCCAAAGAGGAATGCTATTATATTGTGGGACCAAAGTGTGTGCTATTTAATTTTATTTCACATAGTCATTATCTAGATAATAAAATTAAAAGGAATTATCTTCACTAATTTGTTTTTTAAAGTCGGTTATCCAAAGAGGAATATTATTCGATTGGTAATTTATATGCCGATGAATTCTTTTAAAATTGGTAGAGGGAACCTTAATCGTAATTTAGAATTCAAAAGTTATATGACCTATAATAATTCATTTTATTATTTGATTCTCAGTATTAAGATGGTAAGCACTTTCAATCCACTTGTTGTAATTCTCAAGAAAAACAACTTAACTGGACCTAATTCCATTGACTGGAAAAGAAATTTGAATAAAATGTTGACTGATGAAGAGTACAAGTTTATTTTGTGACCTATGAGACTTGTCATGAGTAACTTAGTGAGGGGTGACTAAAAAGGAAACCCATTCCTATCGAAAATGTATTAAGGATGATGAGATGGAACAGTGTTACATTTTCGCATATATCTCAAATATTCCACTAAATCAGCATCAGTAGATGACCCATGCATATGACGTGATGTTGAACCTCGAAGGTTTATTGATCGAAATCGTGCTACAAGGCAAGTTGTCATTAAACAACTCATGAACAAAAACATGGATGAGGGGAACCCATTGAGCAAACATGTTTAAAGTATGATGGCTTTTCTCAATGATCTTAAAATCCTTAGAGAAGAAATTGATGGGGAAGCCCAAGTCGGTATTATTATCTAATCGCTACCCAAGTCATTTAAGCAGTTCCATCCAAATTATAACAATAACAAACTTTCTTACTCTTTGGTTGAACTAATTAAAGAATTATAAGCAGTTGAAGATCTCATCAAGAAGTAAGGAAGTGCTGTTGTTGAAAAAGGTTTTACTTCTAAGCCCATGGGAAAGAAGAAGTAGAAGAAGTCTCATAAATAGGTTATGATCCCTTATACATATCATGGGCCTTGGGGAGGTGTGAAAAAGACCAAGTTCAAATTTTTCCACTGTAAGTAGTCAGGACACTAGAAGAATAATTTTTCGATTTTCCTCAACAAAGAGCATAATGCTGGTAAATTCCAATCACTTGCCATTGAATCATGCTTTGCGGTTCATACTATTGGAATCTGGTGTGTAGATTTGGATCCCCTAATCATGCATATAATTCTTTATAGGGGCTTCTTGAAACCATGCGAGTTAGTTATATAGAGATTTATCAGACTATGGGAGATGCTACGAGAGTAGCACTTGTTGTTATTGGATACATTCATTTAAGCTTTAGTAGTGATATGAGTTTACTTTTAAAAGATTGTCTTTATATACCTTCTATTAGAAGTAATTTGATATCAGTTTCTTTCTTGGCCTTTTATATATATTCAGTTTCTTTTAATGAACTCGTGGTTATTAAGAAAACTAACTCTTTTATTTTTTTGAGTATATTGGTTGATAATCTTTACATTGTGATTTTTTTCTCTCCCACCTAACAAATTAATATTTTTCATCATTCAATTGGATTAAATTTAAAGATAAAGGAACCTTCCTTAGAGAACAAAAAGTATCTTTGGCCCTTATGCCTAGGTCATATAGATTTAAAAGGTAATCGTAGATTGGTAGAAAGTGGGCAATTAAGCTCACTGAAAGTGGAGGCACTTTCAGTTTGTGAATCCTATTTAGAAGGTCAAATGAGCAAGAGGTCTTTCTTGGACAAGGGATATGGAATTAGTTCATTATGATCTATGTGCCCCGATGACAACCATATAAAAAAGGGTCTTTGAGTATTTTATGACTTTCATATATGACTACTGAAGGTTCGGGTAAGTTTACCTAATGCACCATAAGTCTGAAGAATGAGAAATTCAAAGTATGCAGGGTAGAAGTAGAGAAGAATCAAGGTAAAAGTATCAAGACATTGCGCTCTGATCATGGTGGCGAGTACCTCTTAAGGGAGTTTAAGCAGTATCTAGAAGATCAAGAGATCACATCCCATATATCTGCACCTAATAGTCCTCAACAAAATAGTGTAGCGGAAAGGAGAAATAGGACTCTTTTGGATATTATTAGGACCATGGTGAGTTATAAAGATCTCCTAGATTCCTTATTGGGACATTCTTTAGAAACAAACACTTATTTACTAAACTTGGTACTTTCAAAAGCATATCCACTACACCCAAGGAATTGTGGATTGGGCGCAAGCCCGGTATGAAACATATTCAGATCTAGGGTAGTCTAACACATGTGTTGAAGAGATATCCCAGTAAGTTAGAATCAAGATCAAAAGTGTATTTATTTATAGTATATCCTAAGGAAACTGAGGGTTACTTATTCTATGATCCTAAGGATTAGAAGGTCATTGTTATAACTAATGCAAGATTCTTAGAAGAGGATTACATGATGGATCATAAACCCAAAAGTAAAGTTGTTCTTAAATATTTGAGAGGGAACAAATAAGTTTATTCAACACTACCAGTACAGGATGAAACAACCTAATGTGTTTACACTAGTGCACCATCATAGGGACTACCTCGTTGTATTGGGAGGGTTGTGCGTTAACCTGAAAGATTTATATTCTTGGGAGAGTCTTATTACAAGGTCCCTGATGAACTCAAAGTAGATCCCTGTAAATATAACGAGGCTATCCAAGTTAAATATGCATATCTTTGGCTTAAAGCTATTAATTTTGAGATGGAATATATGTATTACAATTAGGTCTGAAATCTTGTAGATGGACCCGAAGGGATAAAACCCATAGGATTAAAGTGGGTCTATAAGAGGAAGAGAAGGGTGGACAAGAAGGTTGAGACCTTGAAGGCACGACTTGTTGTGAAAGGATTTCCTCAAAAAGCGGGCATCGATTATGAGGAAATCTTCTCGTCAGTAGCTATATTAAAGTCCTTACGGATTCTCTTATCTATTGCAGCTCATTTTGATCACAAAATTTGGCAAATGAACATTAAGACTAAAATTCTTAGTGGATATCATGACAAGTGTATTTATGTGGTGAAGCCAAACAGTTTTATAGATGAAGGCCAAGAGCATAAATTATGTAAGATTAAAATGTTCACTTATGGACTTAAGCAAGCATCTAAATCTTGGAACATTCATTTTGATTAGGCAATTAAACATTTTGGTTTTAATTAATGTCTAGACGAGTCTTGTGTACAAGAGGTGCAAAGTAAATGTAGTGGTCTTTTAGTATTATATGTGGATGACATTCTTCTCATTGGAAATGATGTTTGGGTGTTGTCTTTGATTAGAGTGTGGTTGACATCCAATTCGATATGAAGGACTTAGGAGAATCTAGTCACATCCTTGGGATCAAGCTTATGCGAGATGACAATAATATAATGTTGGGATTATCATAAACAACTTATATTGATTCCATTCTTTCCAAGTTTAGCATGCAAGATTCTAAGAAATGGTCCTTCCCTTTCAGACATGGAATATCTCTATCCAAGGATCAGTGTCCTAAGACACCTGATGAGATAGAGAAAATAAAAGGCGTCCCTTAGGCTTCTGCATTTGGGAGCCTTATATGTGTTATGCTATGAATTAGACCAGATATTTACTTTTTTGTTGGCATGGTTAGTAGATTTCAGTCTAATCGTTGACAAGAACATTGGAGTGTGGTAAAAAATATTCTTAAGTACCTAAAAAAGACACGAGATTATATGATAGTTTACCAGGCAGAGAGTTTAGTACCTATCAGTACACCGAATCGAATTTTCAGTCTGATAAAGATCCCAGAAAGTCTACCTCTGGATATATGTTTATCCTATGAGGTGGAGACATTAGTTGAAGGAGTATCAAGTAATCATGCATTTTTTATTCCACCATGGAAACTGAATATATGGCAGCCTCTGAGGCACCTAAAGAAGCAATATTGCTTAGGAACTTCCTAATCGATCTAGGAGTGTTACTTTAGTTCAATCGGTTATTACACTTTATTGTGACAATAGCGGTGCAGTTGCTGACTCAAAGGAACCTAGGAGCCATAATAGAGGTAAACACATCGAGCGTAAGTATTATGTCATTTGAGAATTTATGAGGCGGGGTGATGTCATAGTTACCAAGATTGCTTCAGAGAATAACCTGGCAAGCCCTTTCACGAAGAGCTTAGTAGCTAAGACTTTTGTTATTCACGTAGAGGAGATGGAAGTGAGATGCATTACAGCATGGCTTTCAGTCTAAGTGGGATATTTTTAGAGTAGTAGACTAAAACCATGATTTATGTAAATAGTTTAAGTTATGGATTTATTACTAAAATAAAAATAGTTTTTCCTATTTTAATGAGAATTATATATGGACATAATGTTTGCATGATTATATATATCATTGATGTCTTAAATTCTACTTAGTAGGGGTTCTTGTATATAGAGTATAACTTACCCATAATATGTCAGATCGTTGGTTCTTATGTAATATAAGTCTTATCATTCACACTCTTTGATGAAACTGGACACACCATCAGTAGGCTTTTAGCACAATATTTTAGTAGGGCTATCTTGATAATGGGAAATAGTATAGTTCAAACTTATTATGCCAGTAAATTTTCTGTGTATTGAATAGGACAACCTTGATGTCATTGTCTTTATACTGGTTTTATAAGACAATGTACACCTCATGATCTTTAGGTTTACTTAAGGCTTTTAATCCGGATATGATTGATAGACATATGCACTAGTTATATATTCCATTTACCTATAGGGTGAGATTCATTATTGGATCGATAATCTTGATATATTGGGTAATGGTGATTAATGTATGGTGAAAGTCTTTTATAGATGGAATCCATGTCTCAGTATAGACACTGATCATAACCTCTTGAGATGCTTATAAATTTTGTATGTATCAAATTTTGCAGGTGGATTATGTTAATCTAGCATTACAAATAAGTTAAGGTGGACAGCTCAAGGACTTAAAGAAGTTAATCAAATAAATTATCAGTAATTTATTTTATTAACGAGTATCTACAACCTTAACATGGGTTGAATTACGTAATTAATAATAAGGATCTCCAAATATAATTTTGAGTTAAGGAGTGGATTTGCAATTATAAATTTTATGGTATTAATAATAATGAATCGAATGGGATTATAATTTAGGTTGGGTTAGGTTTTCTTAAGCCCATTAAAAGCCACATTCTTATCTATCCTTAAAGTCCCTATCGTAGCCTATATATATGCATCTAAGGATCATTTTCCCATAAGCAAGAAGTCACCCTTAAGACTCAAAAACCTTAATTTAGATTTGTGAGAAAATGAGGTTGCGACGAGAAAAAAGAGAGAAAAGAAGGTGGTCACGAAGGAAGATCCCAGACTCTTCTCGTGACTGTTCATATTGGGAATATGGTATAAGATCGTGAGGTGCATCAAGTCTTCATTCTAGATAAATCATCATCACATAATATTCATTCTGAGACGAGATCAAACAAGAGAGATCTCGAAGATAAACCTTAATTCTGCCTTGTAGGGTTTCACGTATGTGTAATTTTTATTTTTTTGCAGTTTGATTCATATGCATAATCAACAGACCCTGGGACAACATCTCCAACATGTGTTTTGTGTGTAAAATGTTCAATTAATAAGGGTTAATACCCTTAAAATAACTCTAAATCCTCATGTCATTAAAAGTCCTAATGTTGGGCCTCTAAATGAGCCCAAGCTGGTCCAAAACTTAGTCCCAAGGTATGTCTACCCCATAGGTTGAATCTGAAGCACTAAAAACACACATTCGAGCCTTGGTATCACTCTAAAGTCTATTCAAATGGTAGTACCTCACCACACATGGTAATACCTCAGCATAAATAAAATACACTCTTAATTATTTTACGGATAACACATAGTCAAATTTCATATAATTAACATCACCAATAATTTTTTTCAAATGTGTGCCACAAAAAGAACGTCACTTGCAAAATTTTATTTTCATCTAAAGTATGCATTTCATTAATACTATATCACACAAGTAATTATTTATCCCATTTATAAATTTATTTCCAATTAATAAACAATAAATAAAGGCCACAAAAATACGGGTATTACAAGGAGCTCCCTTGTACAACTAGTAGACTGTCCACATCCCAGTTGGCTATTTTGAGAGTAATGACTAATATGTCATGATGTGGTGTCCTGACTCCAACTAGGACCTATTAGGTGAATACGATGTGGTTGTCATAGTTAACATCTTCTAATTAGCGACGCTTCTCGACTAAGGTTTTAGCATGGTTGATCTCAAATCATCTATAACCATAATAACGGTCTTCAATTCCATACGAATAGTATTACCCTAAATATGATTCGGGTTTGACACCATGGATGACAGTGAACTCATATCCCATCGCATTATCATCCAGAAATTATTGGGATTTTTATCATGTTGTAGAGGAGCTTTGTTGTTCTTTTTTCTACGTATTTATCTGATGACTTACCTAGGCAAGATCCTCCAGGTGTGACTTTAATGCCTTGTAGTTACTGTCTTGTGCCTATGTTCCTTATGATAGAAAAATCTTAGGGCAGTATTTATCTTAGATGGTCCCATGTTATCTTCTTCGTCCATTTGAAATATCGTTGACCATTAATCTTGTTCAAAATTTTATAGATCAACTCTTTAAACATAATATTAATATCTTAGTGGGATTTGTTTGGTCCTACCTTATCATCGCACTTAAATTATTTAATTTGGTTTGTGCTCCCATCTTGGGAACGTCCTTTTTATCCCCGTTCTTTATTGTCTTCGTTCGGCAATTATCCTGATGTGTGACAACCACCACAACTTCCACTTTTGCACACTTCTCAATTTTTAACATGAGATCATCGATAGTGAAGGCCTCATCCTTTATAAGGGACCAGTGAAAATTAGAACTTCTCAGTAGGATAATCATAAATGAAACCACAACAACTTGTTTAGATCAATATTCACCTTCATTTTAAGTTTCCATTACCGTCGAGCGCACTCACACAAGATTTCATGGGGCTTCTTATTCATACTAAGGATTGAGTTCATCCTCTTTAAATGGTAACTTCAGGTGATAAATCTGGCGGTGAAAGCCTCTACAAGTTGCTTGAAGCTGGTGACTGACCTGTGTAGTAAATTTTTAAAACACTATTGTGCGATATCCCCAAAACTAGAGGGTAAGATGAGACACATGAGGGATTCATAATTATCTGGAGGGTCATGGTCTATCGATATTAATGAACATGATCGAGGAGAACATTCTTCCCATCATAGGTTTTAAATTTGGGGTAGATGAACTTCTCGGGATGTTTGGGATCTTTGATCGACTTTAAAAAAGGAAAGATGGAGGGCCTCCTGGCATATTCTTTGGTGAATCTAAATCCATGACGATTTAGATGCTCTTCCATGTATCGTCGGATTAGTTTGCAAAGATCTCTCTTATGATGACTTCCTTCCTAATTTTTTCGATCTATCGAGCTCCAATTCTTTGAGTGATTTTGAATGAGCCGCGAAATCCTTCATCAACTATGTGTTCCGTTCGCCTAAAGGCTTAGGGATGCAAGCATGGAACTTGTGTTTGTATCCACCGAGATCCTAGTCCATTATTTCTAAATAACATTAAAGATGAGCGTTTTCTTCTTGTTGAAGGAGAGCGATGTCCTGATGTTGATGGAGTCTTCGTTCGTAGGAATCCACAAGTCATGAGATTTGGTTATATCATGGAGGTTCATTGCTCTCCATGGTCTCCTCCTCCTGGGGCTGGAAATATGAGCTAGGAGTTTTACACTCTTGTTACGATGGACTCCATACCTAACCCTAGGTGCTATATGTTCATTTCAATCATTCTAACGGTTGTCGTGAGATGGAAAGAATCAGTTATGTGATTGAGACATGGTTGCTCATTGTCTTTGTTGATTGAGAAAAGAAAATAATTCCCACAGATGGCATCAATTGTAGGTAGTAAAATTCTATTACAAAAAGGTCAGGACAATTAAAGCCGAGAAAGTTAAATAATCTCAATCACACAACAACACAGTATGTAAGTGGTTCAAAAATGTGCTTATGTCCACAGGGTGTTTCTCTATCTTTTCTGATCAATTCTTGATAACAAATATTACATGCCCCTTTTCCCAGGGGTGTGGGTTATATTTATAGAGAACAGAAAGAGATCGATTTGTGTGGGACTCCATGACCTTAGATAGTTATCGTGACTTAATCGGTTGAATCTAATATTGAGATTTCGTTGATCGAATTACTTAAAGGCTTAACGAACACGTGCCATTTCCTTATGGATGTTCAGATGATTCCCCTATATGGGCAATGGATCCCTTTAGCCCCTTGCTAGTTTCGTCTCTATCTCCAACCGTTAATGAAGAGGGAAGTAGAAAACCTTGTGATAAAATTAGTGAACATATGCACAATACTACTAAAAATGAGATATAAGCAAAATAACGCAATGAACAAAATAGGACTCGTATCCCGATAATGACTCGGGCCACCTATGTAGCCATAATAGTCATCATAGTCCACGTAGTTCGACATATCACAAGGGTGGGGTTTAACTCATAAACCCAAATTTTGGACTCCTCTTTACTTATTCTTGCAGGAAACGTGCTCAAGTGTAAAAATGTAGAAAAAGTGAGAAAATCCTACTTTTGGAGTTTATAAGTAAACCCTTTTTTTTCCTTTTTTGATTTTATGAAAACATATTATGAGAATACTAAAAATAAAAAAAATATTATTTGATGTGAGATAATGGAGTAAGACTAAAAGATATCAAAAGTGGAAAAAAAACAAAATAAAACTCATTAATTAAATGATTTAGAAAAGAGTGAGAGTAGACCTCCTAGAAGACTTTACCACTGAGTTTTGAAGGAGAGTTGGATGATTTTATGGTGGTCGGTATGATGGTGAAGTCGGGGTGAGGTAAATGGCCAAAAGTGGTATAAAGTGAGGTGAAAAAATGAAAGGAATATTGAAAATTTTGATTTTTTGGAACGACGGCACACTGATTTCGAGGGAATGTTCTGATTGCTGAAAAAGGAGGTCCTTGGGAATGAGGTCATGGCCTCCTTAAATAGTAAAAATTAGGGTTTCAGGAGGGTGGTGACTGACATAGGTCCTAGTCTTCCAATCTTTATACCCATGTCTTGCTGGAGAAGTAAAGTACACCCCCTGTATATAGGCAGGGGGTCTGGGGTGCCTATAGGCAGTCCGAAAAGGACTTTTTCAAAAAAATGAACAAAAAATGAAAATTGCTAGTCCAAATCGTGCACGACTGAGATTGTTGAAAAGGGGATTCAGAGCCCTCTGAAAATCCATTAAGACACTCGTAGGTTCAAAAGTTGACTAAAGTCAAACGGGGCTCGAAAGTGTTGGGTGGCCTCTAGACGGGGGTTCTTAGACTAAAAAGGTTAATACGCGTGAACTATATGATTGATTTGACCACATTATAGACCGTTGGAAAGGGTATTCAAATCCCTATAAGAGTACATGAGTTTCACTCAGGTTGGAGAGTTGAATAAAGTAAAAGGGGACTCGGGAGCGCCCAGTGCCCTTTAGATTAGGGTTTGGAGTAAAAATTTGAGTACGCACAAACCATGAGGTCAATTTATTCACAGTATGGACCATTGAAAAGGATATTTATATCTCTATGAGAGTGCAATGATCTTCTCTCAAGTTGGAGAGTTGACCAAAGTCAAACTGGGCTCGGGAGTGCCTAGTGGCCTCTAGATCGGGGTTTGGAATAATAAAGTGAGTACACATGAACAGTGAGGATGATTCATACATCGTATCGACCGTTAGAAAGGGAATTTTGAGCCCCATGAGAATGAAATGAGTTGTCCTAGAGTTTGAGAGTTGATCAAAGTCAAACGGGCTCGAGGGCGCCCGATCGCCTCTTAAATCAAGGTTTGGAGTAGGGCCTAGGGTTCCATGGTGGGAGGAGTAGTGTTAAGTACCTAAGGAGATATTTAGATTGTACTAGGATGGGGTGCTATGCTTGGAACAAGCGAAGTTCATCAAAGGTAGACACCTCATAAATGTTTAAGAGTTTTAGAGGGTCGAGGTTTGTGTTGGGATTTAAAGTGGACTAATATAAAGGGTTGAGGTCGATTTTGCAGACCTAAAGATTTGAGGTGACCGATTCAAAGGGTCGAGGTCAATTATGTAGACTTAAACAGTTCAGGTGGCCGATTCAAAGGGCCAAGGTAGATTCTGCACACCTAGGTCAATTTTGAGAACCTAAAGAGATGAGATGGCCGATTCAGAGGTTCGAGGTTGAATCCGCAGACCTAGTCCTATTTCATGGACCTAAATAGTTGAGATGATCGGTTCAAAGGGTAGAGGTCAATTTTGTGAATCTAAGTCTATTTTATGGACCTAAAGTTTTGAAATGACTGATTCAGATGGTCGAGGTCAATTCTGCGAACCTAAAGAATTAAGGAGATCGATTTAGAGGCTCGAGGATGATTCTACGAACCTAGGTTGATTATGAAAATGTAAAGATTTGAGATGACCGATTTAGACGGTCGAGGTCCATTCTGTAGAGCTAAGGATTTAAGATGTCCATTTCAGAGGGTCGAGGTCGATTTTACATACCTAGACCAATTATGCGAACCTAAAGAGTTGATAACAGAGAGCGTTCTTAAATTCTGACTTTGCTAGGGAGGGTGATGGTTATGTGAGTGCTGACACACTTTGATCTTTATCCCATTGGAAAATTTACTTAGTGACGATTCTATGATTTCTTTCGCACCTTTTGTTATAGAGTATGTCGGTGATGTGAGTTCTAGCGCACTTTAATTTTAGTTCCAATGGGGAGTATAATTGTGATGTGAGTGCTGGCGCACTTTGATTTTTGTTCCATTGGGAAGCATGTTAATGATGTGAGTTTTGGCACACTTTGAATTTAGTTCTTCTGGGGAGTATGTTAGTGATGTGAGCTCTATAAGTTTTTTAGTTCTTTTTAATGAGTTTTCTTGAAGATATCATGCATTCGGCCTTGCGGAGATGTTTTTAGAATTTTTAGGAAAATTTTTGTCTTTTTTGGAATTTTTATGATGAAATTTCGAGGGGACTGCCAAAAGGCATATCCAAAGGGGTGCCTATTGCCATAAGGCATAAACTTCTGAGCTTCTTAGGGGAAGTGAGGGGTCACTGCTAGTAGGCAGGTCTTGGGGACTATTGATTAGCATATCCCCTAGTTCCTTATAAAGGGGGAATCCCGTCTCACTTTCCACACCTTCATTAGATCAAATCTCTCCTTTTCCCTCTTTTATAATTAGTTTCAAGCCTATTTCTTTAAAATAACTCATGGAGGGTGCATTGGACAATGCTTGGATGGCCACTATTGTCTGGGCTGATTTAGAATGGCGTGAGGTTGAAGAGCTGTTACTAGGAGCGAGAATACCTACGATAGCTTCAAGCCCATTATTGATGATGGGGCTCTATTACAGAGCCGGCGAACCACTGCTCTGCGAGGGTGAAGAACTCGAATGACTATGTAAGTGATTTTTTTTATTCTTTGAGTCTTTTTTCTTTTTATCCTTGGGATGATGAAGGGTTTTTTTTAAATTTTTACGCAGTTCAAAATTGCTTCGTCAAGTATTCGCTCCCGTAGTTCGACGGGGATGAATAAGGTGTGGCAAAAACACCCTCAGGTGTTGTAGTTAATGGTAGAGGATGATATATTTGGCCCTTTAGTGGTGGATTTTCAATAGATGTCTCATTCTACAGTGGAGTCGTGTGCTTTGGGCAAGATATGGTGGGACACCATTTATACATTCCATTTAGGTGTTGGGGAGATCATAGCTACGCCCTTGGGTATTCATTAGTTAACAAGGCTGGAGTCTGAGGGTCAACATATAGTGGTAGACCGAACTTTGCATATTTTGAGCTTGTAGTTCGGGTTTCCTTAAGAGATATTTCGTTAATTGTATCTGGAGAGTCTATTTGGATATCACTGTTGAAGAAAACCTTATTATCTAGGGATATCGACGAGACTGACGAGAGACAAATAAGGTAGGCAGACTGCTTATTTTATTTTTATTTTCTTGGAGGGTTTATGGTGGAGACATATTGTGATGTCATCCATTTGTGATTTCTTCCTTACTTGAGGATTATCTCGAAGATTCACCTGTATGACCAAGGGTGCTTTATGTTAGCATTCCTTTATGATTTTATTGATGCTTTCAGTTAGGGTTGTCGATAGACTTTTACAGGGCCCAGGTATCTTTTGGATGCAATTTTTGGATACAGTTTCCTCTTATTTTCTTATCATTCTTCCCATTTTTTCCATTTTGACATTCTATATTACTTTCTGCAGACGTGGTTCTATGAGGTGATTGGGCACAATATTGGATTGATATACCTAAAAGCGAATGAGATGGGGAACTTCTCGAGGATGTATAAGTGGAGGAAGTCAAACACGAAATCAAACCAGGACTTGGTTTTAAAGAATGTGTGGGCGGCGTTGAATTCCTTGACGAGCAACCAAGTTAGTCTTTATTTTTCGCCCTTTCTATGGATTTCATTTTTCTTTTTGAACTTAGTAGATGACAAACCTTTATTTTGGAAAAATAGGTGATATTCTACCCTTGGCGTCTATCTTCGAGGGCTACAGGGATTACATGCATGCATGCCGAGATGTGGAGTTCGTTGGTGCATGAGTTTGGGTGCATCTGGTACTTAGGGGAGAGGGTTGTGAGGCAAGTGATGGAGGATGAGGTAGAGGTCCCACCATCATTGCCCTCGAAGTTCATGAGGCAGGTGAAGGAGATATCGGACGAGGCGAGGGTGATGGCGATGGAGGGCGAACCTTATATGCACCATATGGACACGACGACTGGATATGATTATCTAGACTTTGTGACGAGTTGGTTAATGTCAACGTCTATTTATGACATAGAAGGTATGACTCCCCCAGCAGCGAGATTAGGGAAAGGTATTAGTTCATCGGCAATTACATCTCAAAACATGAGGAGCGGGGCATTGTCAGTGATGGAGGTTCATGTTCAGAATATTTCCATTCCCTCTTACCGTATTGGGGTGGGCGGTGGGGAGGTGGTTTGAGTGCCTCATCACCCTTGGGCGTAGATATACGATTTTATGGGTCTTCCTGAGGATGTTCTACGAATAGATATATGACATCTTTATCTATTTCATATTTTTTCTTTTGACTTTCCTTCTTGTACTACTAACTTTCTGGCTTTTGGTGTATTGTTCCTTTTACAGACTATTCGCGTATTGACATTCTGCTTGTGGGACATTCGGTATTAGATGGCGTCGGTGTCTGATTATGTGAGGAAATCGGTCATGTCTTGCATGGTTCCACCAGCCACCTCTCAGAAGAGCTCTGATTCTGGGATCTACTGCACGTCAACAGGGGAAATACGTTCGTTATGGCACCTGATGTGATGGTTTATTAGTTGGGTAAAGTTTTTTGGAGGTTCGAATTGTCCTAATTTATCATATTTTTCTCCTTTTTTTTGCTTTTCTTGTTCTCTTTATACCTAGAAACGTGTAATTATTTCGACAAGTATATAAGATGAATTTTTTATAATTGTTATTTATCTTGGATTACATGACCTAGACTACACGCACTTTAATTTTCTACTGAGGTTTTATTTTTTGCAAGCCTAAGTAGAAAAAATAGAAGAAATGCTCGAAATAAGCTTTTTTCCAATAGATTTATTTTTTACAAAGAAAAGTCTTTATTTGGGAATGATATATGCAAAAGAGGAAGGTAGAATTTTTTTAAAAAAAGGGGGTGTTGATCAGCATACCCCTTTGGCCTGCCTATCGGCATATGGGTCAAGTCCAAACATTTTCCTAGATTTTATTGCACTTCGTCTATACTTAAGAGTACTTAGGAACAGTGGTCGTGACAGTTGGTCGGGCTTCTTATTTCTTATGGATATTTTAGGCATAAAAAGGGGCTTGGAGGGGGGTTTCCATAACCACAATTCAATCTTCTCTCTTTGTAACTTTCATCTTCCTTTAAAATGTCACTTTCCATTACTGAAACATTTGTGTTTTATTTCGAAGGTTTGGAGGCCATGTGCCTCTATAATGTCAACTATGAAGCCTTTAACTTGTGTCATGTCTCCTCTTAGTGTAACCGTCCTCTAGATTGGAACCTCTTAGAAGTGGCACTACAATTTTGGTATCCTAAAGATCATGTTTTTAGCTTTGGTCTAGATGAAGTATGCCTCACTTATGAGGAGTTTTTTGCAATATTGGGCATAAACCCAAGTGTTGCAGTATCCATGTCAACTTGTCCCGTACCCCCCAGGTGTCATTAGCCAAGTTACTCAACATCTCTCCCCCGATTTCCTGACCACTATTTCATGAAAGAAGTATTGTTCTGCCAATGGTATTGAACTCAATGTGTCAAATATATTATACTGATAATGGCATTGGCAGTGTTATGGCCCTGAGATTAACTGCCAAGCTAATTTTAGAGACCGGTGACATGGTGGTGGACCATCAGGTGGCTATAATAGTATTTTGGATGTCTCATCACTGTAATCCAATTATTGTTATACTAGTAGAGACTCCGAATGAACTAGATGACTAGAAAGAAGGTCGAGCTAATTTTTCACTAGTGATCCCTGTGATGTTGTTCATGTGGTTGTCTGAGAGACTGTGTCTGGCGGGCCCTCCTAAGTACCCTCTGATGAGCATTCCCAATTTCTTTTTTCGATCTTTCTTAAGTTTTATCCCATCCATAGAGATTTGGGTGAATTGGCCCGTAAACCATGGGGCATGTAGTCTTTGTTGGTTCGTACCATGGTGGGGGAAATGTGTAACATGTCCTGTAATTGGGTGATTATCGTTATGTGCAATTGGTGGGACTTCTTCGGACTTATTTATATTTTCCATGGAGGCTTTTTTTGTCAGTGGGCTGGGAGCAGATCGTTCCTCCCTATATAACCAACTTATTTCTTGTGAAGGACCTGACTGAGTCACTAAGAATGATTTTGGGGCCTTCAAGGCAATGGCTTCAACTATTTGTCCATCCATCTCAATCTGTTAGGGAGGTTGGGTTCATATCCAATGATTATTTGAACTGGTTTTGGAAGAGAGTGGTTATGAATATTTCTACTAAAGAGACTGGACAAAGGTGACTTGTTATGTTTGACAATTTGGAGGAAGGTGTCATGGTTTCATCCAAGCTGATTAAGGCATACTGCCAATCGTAACCAGGATTGAGATAAGAAATGACGATGAGGTGGGTCCATCTAGCAGATAAAAGCAAGTTTTGAATATGAGGGGGTGTTGATAATTTATGGGTTTGTTGTGTAGGTTTTGAGGTGTTTGGCTTATGAAGCTTATAAGAGTGTTGGTTATTTTTTGTTCATATTGCTTATGTTTCATGTAATTATCGTATATTATTTTTTAAGAAAAGATGATGATGATTTTGATGCATTTTGCCATGCCTTTGATGAATTATTTTGTTTGAACTATCTATACTGATTACTGAGGCATACATAATCCTTTTGTTCGTTTAAATGATAAGGGAGACTATCATTCTCAAAAGGAAAAAAGAATAGAAATTTATGAAAGAGAAAGGACTATGACCATGAGTGTCTTATTGACTGCTTATGTACCCCTATGGGGTTTGAAAATTATGAGTTGTTCTTTTTAAAAAGGTTATTTTTAAAAGGATCGGGTACTACGTAGTTCTAAGTAGAAAGGCGGAGAATTTTTTTTTTAAATAGCAGGGAGGTGAGAAGAGTCATAGCGCGACGAGAGTTCGAACCTTGGGTAAAATTTCTTAAGATGTTCCAAATTGATTGGACGCGCCATCGAGTCTCCATCGAGGTTTGTGAGCATAGCGGTTCCACACGATGGGATTTTTTACAATGTAGGGGACGCTCCAGTTGGGCTTGAACTTTCTTTTGGGATACCAAATGGATTCTATGATTTCCTTGAGGGGTATATCTTCTTCTTAGACACTGCAGTCCTTGACCTTTTTAGTGAATGATCGCACATGACGATTATACCCGTGTATGTGATATAAGGCTTTCAATCTCCTTTCATCTAAGAGTACAAGTTCGTCATAAGGATTTTGATTCTAATCTTCTTCGCTAACTTGACTTTCTAGCATAACCCGTAGGGAAAGTATTTCTAGTTCAACAGGTAAGACCACCTCCATGACGTATATCAGAGAGTAGAGAGTAGTAATAGTGGGTGTTCTCATGGAGATACCGTATCCCCAAAGGGCCTATAGGATCCGGTTGGTCCAGTATTTGAAGCTTTTGGTAATTTTTATAATATGGTCCTTAGGGTTTTATTTGTGGCTATAACAACACAATTAGTTTTAGATTGATAACGAGAGGACTTGTGCCTTTGGATTCCGTACTCATGTACTACTTTTGTGACCTAATCAACGAAATGGATCCCATTGCTTGATACCATCTCGTGGGGAACTCCGTAACGGTAGATGATGTTTATTAGGATGAATTTAGCTACTTTCTTAACATTCAACACCGCGCATGACTCTGCTTCGACCCATTTTGTGATGTAGTCAATGGCAACCAAGATGAATTCATGCCTGTTTGATGCCTAAGGAGTGACATTACCGATGATTTCATCGGCCCATGGTATGCCCAAGTTCAACCTCATCCTAAGATAGGACTTGCTCATCCCTGGCCGACCTTATAGAGCATAAAATCTACAAGGAATCCATCACCAGCGAGCATAACCTCGACCATCTTCTCAGGATGAGACTCACCAATAGCTCTGTCCACCTACTTATCTCGTCTCATCTACCATCCTTGGCAACCGATTTTCGACTTGATGTCTTCCCACTCGAGAGTACACTCCTCCAATAAATTACTGAAGAGGACTCTGAGGTTCTCATAGTTGGCCTGACCGAGAGCCCTCTATATCACATCTCCACCACGTGTGATGCAAGACCTCAGCACAATCACTCAATGTGGACTGACATTTATAACCAAATCGCATGTACACATGGGGGGAATATTTACTTCATCATGATCTACATATTCTAGGGAGAAGTGGCCTCACCTCGTTGGTCAATGTATACTGTACACGCTTATTACATGCTTGGGGTACATTACACCACCCAGACACTATATAAGTTTGTCTTCTTTAATAGTGTAAAGGATTGATGATTGAAATCCTATCCAAAACTCCGTTGTATTCACAATAGAGAGATAAAGTTGACTGAATTGTATCACTAGGCCATTAGAGCCCATTTTCATACTGAAGTTCACACACCCATGCACATTGGAGTAGGCCAGATGGATGAACCACTTATTTTATAGTCTCTCCCTCCATTGCCTCACCTCCTTCTTTACTTGTCTATATATTTTATTTTCAATATTATTGCACCTTCAAGTTTGTCCTGGATTGAGCTCTTACTATATTACTTGGTGGTACCATAATTGGTATCATCAGTTGGTGTCGTCAGTGGGAAGCGATATACTTTATCTTTTTCTTTTCATTTGCAGCTTCTACCTCACTAGATTATCTAGTGGTGATCCAACACCATGGTTGGTTGGGCTTAAATCACCATTGAAAGAGCTCTGATTTGAGTTACCCAAGCTTTCTTCTAGTTCATTCAACTCTTTTAATGCACCTCGAGTCCTTTTTTGTTCACCAAATTCAATGGCTTCAGAATTTCTACCAAGCGTTGGCCCTAGTTTCAGCCAGACGTTGCCTCAGTCAGAGATGGCTGAGGTTGTAGTGGTGTTGTGCTCACTAGGCTAACCAAATAAAAATTAAGGAGAAATTGGTTGCTTTCAGTCAAAACATATTGACTAGGCCCACTGGAGCGGGAGAGGAAATGATAACTCCAGACTCCAAGAAGGGTGGAAATCTAACAACAGGAGGACCACCCCCGGCCCCACACAAATAGGCATTTCAACAACATAGACATAGGGATGTAACTGACCCTAGGCGATTACACTTAGGGAAGCAAGGCCAAGAATTTCAAGATGACCCATGTGATGATGATATGGAATATTGGGAACCCTATGAGATTTTTGGGGATATTGTGCGCCCAGTTCAAGTCAGTAAGGTAAATAGTGTCAGGTCGAGCCGAGAAGGCTAACCTCGTGCCTCAGCACTTGACAGAATCAGCTGGGGGTCTACCTTTTATAGATTTGACCCAATGGGTGATTTTAGAGATCCATTCTCCAGGTCTCGGAGTATAGTTGGTTAAAGAAGAAATGAAGGATGTGTTGGTCGTCGGCCTCCATGTGGCTAAGACGAGGAGCAAAGAGAAGTCAATAGTCATAAAAGTACGGCTGGAAGAGAGCCAGTACAATGATCGGATGACAGAGAAGGGGATGGTTATAATTCCATTGTGGCCGAAATATATGTTGCAACTACAGTCGATAAGCCATGGAATAATTCAATTCAGAGTCTTGAAAACAAGATTGGTGACATTTTGAAAAGTCGAGACCCCTGCAAAGTGGTTACATGGAAGTGTCACCATTTGTAGCCAGAATAGTAAGCTACCCAACCTCGACTAAGTTCTAGACACCGGTTTTTACCCCAAAATATGATTGAAGCACCAACCCAATTCACCACTTGGAAATATACCAATTGGTTGCACGCATCTTTTTAGTTTCTGATGAGATGAGATGTCGGGCCTTCTCTAGCACTCTTACTGGTGTTGCTCATATATGGTACACCTCTCTCCCAAAGAATTCTATTGAGAATTTCAAGCAATTGGCTAAGAGGTTTATCCATAACTTGTATTTCGAAGTAAAACCCCGGAAGAAGACCACCCATTATTGCATGTCAAACAAGGCAAAAATGAGTCTCTGGGAGACTACATAAACCGTTTCAACAAAGAAAAACTGAAGATGGAAGACTATGATAAAAGTATTGCGATGACTGCCTAAATGGGAGGGTTACATAAGGGAAATATCATATGGAAGCTGGTCAAATATTCTCCAAAGTCCATGGAATAACTCCTGCCTACAGCCAGGAGAGTCATGAATGCTGAAGAGGTCATAGAGGCTAAAAAAGTTGATGAGAAAGGAGCTAGTGGAAGTAAATCCCAAAAGTTCAAAGAAAAGGGAGGCAAGAAGAGGTTGGAAAATGATAAGTTCACTTACTATACTCCATTGATAGCCACTCCAGAGATGACCCTGAATGAAATTAAAAATGATCGATCCTTTAGATGGTAGGAAAAGCTGAAGGCCCCTCCTCACAAGAGGGATAAAATTAAGTGGTGTGAGTTCCACCAGGATCATGGCCACACCGCTAGAAACTGGTTCACACTTAAAGATAAGATAAAAAAGATGCTGAACCAAGAGAAACTCAAGAAATATACAGATAGGAGTGGTTCAAGAAGTGACCTAGACGACACCCGAATGAGACAAAATGATAAGTGTAAACGGGATAATCCAGTGAACAAGGATAATGATGCCTCAGATGATGATGAGTCCCACCCTGACCTATCATCGAAGAAAACTAATTCTAAGGGTCGACTGAATTCGATTTCTCATGGAGTGAAAATGATATGCGGATGTTTAGCAGGTAGTGGTAAAGACATAGCAGACCATAAATCCCATTTTTTAGAGGCAACGGCTATCCCAAAAGTGAAGTGGTAAACTCGACTGCAGTCGATTCAAAGACGGGTAAGAGGAATAAAGTTGACATGAACACCTTGGTAATAGGGTTCTTGATATTGGACTTCAAAGGGATCTTAGCCCTTCACGACGACCCTCTGGTGATCACAATGAGAGTGCATGGGTACGAGGTTCCTAGAATATTAGTCAATGGTGGAAGTTCGACCGATGTAATGTTTTGGGAGTGCTTCAAAGGGTTGGTACTAATCAAGAAGAGACTCATCACATATTATTTGCCTTTAATTGGCTTTAGTGGAGAAAAAGTCCATCCTCCTAGGATTTATGAAATGGATGTCTGTATGGGGGAGATATGGCTGAGATGTCTCACAAAGAAGATAAATTTCTTTGTGATGGATGAGAATTTTATTCATCCTATAACATCATAATAGAATGAGTAAACCTCAAAGAATTTGAGGTAGTGCCCTCTACCATTCACCAAATGATTAAATTACCGAATCCCTATGGAGTAGGGGAATTTCAAGGCGATCAGGTAGAGGCACGAGAATGTTATTTCAATTATGTTGAGGAAAGAAAAGCTCATAAGAGAGCCACCACCACTTACAACATCGATACTCTCGATTCGAGGGACGAAGTGAAACTAAAAAAGGGCCGCTATGAGGGTAAAATTCATCGTCCTTAATGAGTACGAGGCGGAAAAAAATGTTTAAATAGGCAAATCCCTAAAAAGAGAAATCAAGGAAGAGTCGAACAAACTACTGAGGGAGAGACAAAGTATTTTTCATGGAGTCGTGAAGATATGTTGGGGATTGATCCGAAGATACTTTTCCATAAATTAAATGTAGACGAAGGAGTTAAGATGGTTAGATAAAGGTGAAGGATCTACTCTAAGGAGAAATATGAAGTCAAAAGAGAATAAGTGAAGATGGTAGAGAAGGCAAAACTCATCAGGGATCGTCTACCCGAAATGGTTGCCTAATGCAGTCATTGTGCCTAAGCCTAATGGCAAGTGGAGGATGTGTGTATACTTCACCAACTTGAACAAATCATATCTGAAGGATAACTTTCCCCTATCGAGAACTGATCAGATGGTTGATGTCATGGTTGGGCATGAACTGATGAGTTTTATGGATGCCTACTCAAGCTATAATCAAATATTTATAGACCCAGTTGATGTCGAGAAGGCCTCGTTCATCGCCGACAAGGGTGCGTATTGCTATAAGGTCATGCCTTTCAGCCTCAAAAACATCAGGGCAACGTATCAGAGATTAGTAAATAAGATTTTTAAGGATCAAATAGTCAATACCATGGGGGTATATGTTGATGACATGTTAACTAAGATCTCAAGGACAAGACGCATGTGACTGACCTTGCGCACACTTTTAATATAATGGACAAGTATTGAATGAAGATCAATCCCGCCAAGTGTGTATTCAGGGTTGGAGGAGGAAAATTCCTAGGGTTCATCGTAAATCAATGAGGAATAGAAGCTAACCCTGAAAAAATTAAATCAATGGTTGAGATGAAGACTCCAAAAACCATAAAATAGGTTCAGAAGCTAACTAGATGAGTTACTGCATTGAATAGGTTCCTGTCAAGGGCTATAGATAAGTGTTTGACCTTCTTTAAAGTGTTGAGAAAATCCTTAGAATGGAATGAGGAGTGTGAGAGAGCCTTTCAGGAGTTGAAGGTTTACCTCTGCTCCCCACTTTTGTTATCCCGGCCTATTCAGGGAGAAAATCTATATTTGTACCGGGCCGTATCAGAGTCGGCAATTAGCGCAGTAATTGTACGAGATGATAATGGCGTACAGAAGCTAGTCTACTTCAATAGCAAGGCCCTTTAAGGGGACGGGAAGAGGTACTAAGACATGGAGAAGCTGGCGTATACTTTAATACATGCATCTGGGAAAATGAAACCTTATTTCCAGGTTCACACGATGGTCATCCTTATAGACTCTCCACTTAGACAGATCATCTATAAACCTACGAAATCGAGTAATCTGATGGCCTGGTCAATAGAGTTGAGGGAATTTGATATTATTTATCGAGTGAGAATATCCATCAAAGGGCAGGCTTTAGCTGTTTTCATAGACGAGTTCACTTAGGATGAGTTCGAAATTGAAGAGTTTATTGATCCAATATATTAGCCAGAAAAAGTAAGTGCAAACCCTACTGAGGCTAAAACGAGTGTTGCTAGAACTATGATGGTCGAGAATGAAAAGAAGAAAATTCTATTCAAGAATGAAGTGCTGGATGAGGGAACTTTCTCAAAAGAAGACAGTATTTGGAGCTTATTTATATATGGCTCTTCTTTCGAAACTAGGACCGGTGTTGGCCTGATAGTGTTGGCCCCAGATGGGACTGACATTGAATACACTTTGAGATTCAGTTTCAAGGCATCCAAGAATGAGTCAAAATATGAGGCTCTTTTGGCGGTAATCCCACACCGGGGCATTAAATGTTGGGCTGACGACAGTTCATAGTGACTCCTGATTGGTGGTAAACCAAATCCTGGGAGTGTACGAGGCAAAAGATGAGAGAATGGCCAAGTACCTAGCAAGGGTAAAAGCAATGTTAAAGAACTTAAAAGAGGTGAAGTTAAAAAGTATCCCTCGACTAGACAACAGTCGAGCCGATGCCTTAGCAAGATTAGCGTTTGTGACCAGAATGAAGATTAGAGGGTCAGTGCCAATGGAGATCCTACATCGACCGACCATTGGAGAGGAAGACGATACGGTGGAGTTCTACTTAAACTTGAACCTAGGTGCATCTTGGATGGACCCTCTCATTCGATACATCAATGATGGTGAGCCGCCAGAGTCAAAAGTGGAGAGAAAGAAGTTGAGATATAAGGCGTCCAAGTTCTCAATCATAGAAGACGTCTTACACAAGAAGGGATTCATCATCCCTTTATTCCAATGCGTTCATCTGACAAAGGTGGAATATATACTAAAAGATGAACATGTGGGATCTTGTTCCAGTAATGTAGGAGGGAGATCATTAGTTAAAATAATAGTCACTCAGGGGTATTGGTGGTCGACCCTGGCCAAGGATGCGGCCATGTATGTGAAGCGATGTGACAAATGCCAAAGATATGCCAACATACCTCATCAACCTCATCAACCCTTAACATATATTACTTCCCCCTGGCCATTTGCAGCTTGGGGGATTGACTTGGTAGGGCCCTTGCCCAGGGCAACAGGAAATTATAGATATCTTATTATGGCGATCGACTATTTCTCTAAATGGGCTGAGGCAAAGGCCATGATAACCATCACCGAGATGAAGACCTTCAAATTAATTTTAAAGGAATATCTTTTGTAGATATGGTATGCCCCACACCTTGATCTCAGATGTTGGCAAACAGTTTAAGAACTCATTCTTAGAGGCCTACTGCAAGATAATTGGTATTAATAAGTTTTTCTCAGCTCCAGGACGACCTCGGGAAAATGTCCAAACTGAGGAGGGGATCAAGAATAAATTAGAAAATGCCAAGGGACTTTGGATTGAAGAGGTACACGTGCTATGGGTATACAGGACAACGGAGAGGACACCAAAGGGGGAGACCCCATTCTTTCTTGACTACGGATCAAAGGCGGTGATACCTAGTGAGATCGACCTACCAAGTCATAAAGTTCAAACGTATAACTCGAAAGCAAATTCTGAGGAGGGTAGGTTAGATCTCAACCTCATCAAAGAAAGACGAGAGGATGCAGAGGTTAGGTAGGCTGCTTATCAGCAAAGGCCTGGAAAATTCTACACCAAGAGAGTTATAGCTAAGCCAATAGCCATTGTAGATCTGGTGTTAAAAAAAGGCCTGGCAGAAGCCTAATAAGATCCATGCAAACTGGCATGGCCCTTACAGAGTTACCTGAGGGAGTTTTTTCTGGCACTTATCGGTTTAAAAATTTGGAGGGAGAGAAATTCTCAAACCCTTGGAACACCGATCACTTAAATATATATTATCAATAAGATCTTATATTTTGTTTATATTACCATTGTATGAGAGATGTACTTAAAATTATGATGAATGAAAAACATCAAGTGTTCCTTCATATTTTTGTTGTACGAATTGATCAAATTACATGATACAAGTCATCCTAAGATACAAAACATTATTATGTAGTGAAATGGCAGTAACTCACTCTCGATGACATGAGAATCTAGACAGGGCTCACCTTGTCTATGGTTTCTCAATAACAACGAAAAGGGGGAACAGTGGGATAACATCACCAAGGTGGTGAAAAACATAAATCAAAATGGAAAATCATTTAATTATGGTTAATTTGAACATCATTAATTTGGTGGTCTGAGAGTCAAACTCTTTTGACAAGATGACAGTGTAGGATGAGACAATACTCATCCATAAACTCTCAAAATGATGAGAGGGGAATTTCAATTAAACATCATTAATTTGGTGCATTCAATTTGAAAATCGTTTAACTATGGTTCATTTAAACATCATTAATTTGGTGGTATGAGAGTCAAACTCTCTCGATAAGACGACAGTATAGGACGAGACGATACTCATCCATACTCTCTCAAAATTACGAGTGGGAACTTGAAATTAAACACTATTAATTTGGTTCATTAAAATTAGAAAATAATTTAGCTATGGTTACTATAAACATCATTAATTTGGTGGTATAAGAGTCAAACTCTCTTGATAAGTCGACAGTGTAGGACGAGACAACACTCATCCATACACTATTAAAATGACGAGGGGTACTTGCAATTAAACATTATTAATTTGGTGCATTCAAATTGAAAAATCATTTAACTATGATTCCTTTAAACATCATTATGTGGTAATATTTAATTTAAACAATCATTAAGTAGGTTGAACTTCTTCTTGCCTAAGGACGAGTATATATCAACAATTAGAAGGTTTGTAAAGTTTTAACCAGACACGACACAATGAAAAGAATTGGAAGAAACAGAAGATGCAAATATTTATACTCAAGAACATTCAATAACATTACACGAGATCGAAAATGAAAGGTGTTCAATAGTTACATTGGACAAAGGGCATAAAGCTATAGGCAGTAGCCTTGACAGAAGACAGGAAAATTCGAGTTAATGTGTTTCCCTTAGTATCCACCTGAGCCGAACCATCAACGGCATCATTCTTCTCAGTCTCAGTATTGTTTTCCTTCTCAACATGAGTTGCCTCAGCCTTATTTACTGTCAGCTAATTGTCGCCCTCCTTATCAACTGTCTGGACGGTCGGCTCAGGTTATACTGACCCCTCAATTTCAAATAAGGTTGTCATAGCCAAAGGGTCAGAGACGCTAAAGGCCTTGAGTTGCAAACTCATATGGGAGATATCTGGGAACCCCAGTGTGGCCCAGCGACAAGATATTTGAGCCCTCCTCTCAAGATATTGGAGGTTATATCCTAAAAACTCCTCTGAAGATTTAAACTCTTCAATTGCATTTTTCTTAGCCTCATGAAAGGCGTTGTCAACAGTTGTCTTCACCTTCTCTTGTACCTCAGACGCCTGCTTCTCGATCAGGGCCTTGATGGTAGTATCATGATCAGAAATCAGCAAGTTGATGGCCTCAATGTCATGAGTCCTCACGTTATTGATGGCCTTCTTGTGATCATTTTCCTGGGTCAAGATCTTCTTTTTCATGTCCTTCTCATTTTTTATAACCTCTCGGACTAGCAGAATCTTAGGAAGCTTTTCAGATTCCCACTGATGCACTTTTTCAAAAACAGAATAGACTATAAAAAAATAAGAGACATCAGTACGAGAGGAACCTACACATGTTAACAGAAATCAAATAAAAGCACAAAAGTTTACCAGAATAGCTCTGTGCAAACAGAAATCACTCAAAAGAGAGATATCCATGGATTCTAAAAACTGATCATCATATTCTGGTAATATGGAGTCCAGCAACACAAAATCCTTCTTTTCGTTCCTTATGAGAGAGTTTGACCTTATTTTTAAGTTGGTCAGATGAGCCGAGTGCATCTTCAGAAGATATTATAATTGTATTTGTCGACGTTGTCTTAGACGAGTTATCCTTACGCTTCTTTCAATGGTGGGATATATGGGCATCCTCAATGACCTCCTTCCTATTTTTGGCCCCCTCAGCCTAAATGGGATTACTAGTTATGGATTTCTTGGTCAGACATAGGGTATCGTCTTTTTCCCCACTTATTAATCAGACTAGCAAGATTAGGAGCAGTCATCTTTCATAGGGCCTCTGGTGTATTGGGTGGACGATCTGCAAAGTAAATACGAGGTCAGTAACAAAGATAAGGAAGATATAACACAACAGTCATAAGAAATATACTTACATAATTCGGTTACGGGGTCAACCCCCAAACATGTATAATCTAGAAAATAGGGAATCATCAACTGCTCAAACTCTACAAGACCCCCCCCCCTCCATACCCTGCCTTCTAATTTTGGAAACCCTTTTAGTAGAACCAATACTTAGACATGGGCCTGACTTGGCCGACATTGGTGTTTTTTCCAATCTCTAAGGAACCCTAGGCTCCAAGGCACCACAGGGAACATCTGGGCCAAACTCCCAAGCTCTAGATATGAAAAATAACATGGTTACCAGTTGTGAATATAAGTATGCTTTACAAGTAAGACCTTCGTTGTTGGTTTCTTGACTACGAGATGATAGTATCTATGTTGAGTCTTTGAAGATGACACGTTATAACAACCCCTAAAAATGCTAACTGGAAGGTCAGTATGGTGAACCAATTTCCAAAATAATACAAAATCAAGGATGATCCTCCGAGCATTTGGTGATAGTTGAGAGGGGCCGAGACATAAATTGGCCAAAATGGCTCGTACTGTTGAGTAAATGGGTAACCTAAATCTAACCCTGCACATTTGCTCATAGACCGAGATCTCTCCATCTCGATCATGAAATTATCTCTCGTCCTCGAAGGTCATATATTGTTGAGGTTTATCCAAGTCAAAAGATCTACTTCAATAACTATGCTGGAAAATATTCAGCATAGGATGTGTCAAGTGTATCCTCAGCTGAACCTTCAGTGTCATCCAAATTATTGGCCTGGACATCACCTGGAATCTTTCAGTGAACTCGCTACCCGGAATGGTCAATAATGGGACTGCCATAAGAGGAGGGGTAATTACAACTTCCCCATTGACTCATCAGGATCCGAGATGACTTGTATAGAGGAGTTTTACTAATTTGAAGACTCATTGTGCTGAGAAGATGAGGCTCGAGAAGAAACCTTAGCTTCTTCAGACCATTTAGAAGAGGTAGCAGAAAGTCTCATCGCCTTTTCGTAAGAATACACACTCTTAGGTGTGTGGGAGATGGAAGGATTATTATCTTCGAAAGCAGACGACTGAGACATTGAGTCACTAAGCTCAATGGTGGGAGGGCGTATGATAGCTAAGGGGACAGGATGGATTAAAAGTGTAGGGACGGCCTCGTCTTTACACTCAGCAATAGCCTCAATTTTATCCTTCGTATCTCCCTAAAAAAATGTCTCCCTAAGATTTAAGTAATGTTCGGTTAGTTCGTAAAGGGTTTTAAACATTCAAACAAGTTTTTGGGTGGACTAAGTTTGATTATAAGATCAAAAGGGGGTAACTCAATGTTTTGGAGAAAGAAGAATAAGAACAGTGGTCAACTACTTCACCGGAGATGGTGATCAAAGACTCACCAAAATGTTCAAATTAAAATGAAAATGGATGAAAAAGTCATAAATCCACCCTAAAACACCACTAGTTGACTAAAATGTGCCAAAAAAAGGTAAGATACAACCCCAAAAACCAATAAACGTCTTGCCAAAAAATGTAAAAGTCGTAGAAAAATGGAAAAACAAAAAAAAGCACACTAATTCAAACTGAAATTAAAGGGAACTTGGTGGAAATAAGTTATCTAGATGAAGAAAATCTCTTGGGAGGAGAAAAGGATTTAAAAAATGATAAGAACAACGAGAATCGAAGATTTCTAGTAAAACGATAATGTTGGTTTGTACAGAACTAAAGGCGGGAGAATGCGATTGCAAAGAAGAGAGACAAAAGTCTCCAATGTGGGTTTTAAACTTCAAATATTTGGGAAATATTTTCAAAAAGAATCATCATTAGGGCGTCAAACCCTAATATCTTCATCCATCGCTTATACTTGGGTGAGACATTGTCCAATGGAAACTGAGACATGTGTCAACTCAAACTTGTTTAACCACAGGCTAACTACCAACTTCCAACTTAATGGCTATCACTAGCTTAGATTTGACATCGGATGGACAGCTCAGCCATTAGTCAACATTGTTACACCAACCCTGTACTCTTAGATGCTTATAACCCTCAGCTTCCTATTCACATTGGAGGCTAAGGGCTAGGGGTGATTGATATTCCCAAGTGCAACCTCGCCCAAGCATAGGATTTGCTCAGCCTGGTCGACCTTACAGAGCACAAAATCTATGAGGAATCCAGCACCAGGGAGTATTGCCTCATACATCTTCTCACGCTGAGACTCTCCAACAGCTATGTACACCTACTTATCTCATCTCGTGTGCCATCCCGGGTAGTCGAGACCTCATTGGTTCTGTTATAAGCCCGTCTCGACTTGACATCTGCCCAGTTGAGATTATACTCCTCCAACGTATTACTGAATAGGACTCCAAGGGTCTCAAACTAGGCCCAACTGAGACCCCTCTAGACAACATCTTCACCATGTGTGATGCAAGACTTCAGAACAATCAGTCCATATGAATAGATAGTTATAAACGAATTGCATGTGCACATGGGGGGATATTTACTTCATCATAATCTATATCTGCTAGGGACAGGTAGCCTAACCACATTGGCTAATATTGGCTAATATATATTGTACACGCGTATTACATGCTTGGGGATACATTACACCACCCAGGCACTATATAAGTTTATCTTCTTTAATAGTATAAAGGATTAATAATTGAAACCTTATCCAAAACTCCGTTTCATTCACAGTAGAGAGATAAAGTTGACTTAATTGTATCACTAGGCCATTAGAGACCATTCTCATAGTGAAGTTCACACACCCATGCACAGTGGAGTAGGCCAGATGGATGAACTACTTATTTTATAATTTCTCTGTCTCCATTGCCTCACCTCCTTCTTTACTTGTTTATATATCTGATTTACACCATTATTTCACTTTCAAGGTTGTCCTGGATTGAGCTCTTACTATATTACTTGGTGGTACCATAACTGGTGTCATCACCCCAGGTGGATAAGGGCCACGGTGAAGTCATGTTATACAACTCCCAAGGGCGCAAGTGTTGAAGGTTGACATTCTGTTGGCATTTGAGGCATCTTCTGACGTAAGAAGCGCAGTCTTGAACCATGGTGGTCTAGTAGTATCCTTGACGGATGATCTTCTTGGCAAGCATATGACTGTTCATATGGGGGCCACATTCACCACTATGAATCTTCTTCATCAAGTCTTCGATCCCAATCCCTGTTAAGCAATTCAAGTAGGATCCATCAGAATTCCTTTTCAAGAGTGCCTTATCAAAGGTTTGTGGTGGATCCAGGAATTTGAGTAAAGGGGGCAAAAAAAATTGTCGAATGCCGAGAGTTTAGGGGCAGGAGCCCCCGAGCCGATTTTTGTAGGTTGTTTTTTTTTACGTTTTTTTTTTTGCAATTTTTAACCTTAAAAATGTTTAAGGTAGTAATTAACTAAATTTGGATTCCTACTTCATTCTTGGATTTTTTTATAATAATTTAACATAATATTACCCTAATGGGTTTTTATGTTGTCTCCTCTTTTTCATTTAAAAAAATTCTTCATGAATTGACTTCCTATATTTACAACAAATTTAATTTAATTTCAGACTAATAGATTCTATGGATTTTAATTTTAATATTCATTATAAATTTAAACACATATAAACAAACACATATAAAAACTATGCACATATAAAATAAACACATATAAAAAATATACCTCTTTTTATTGATTGAATTGAGATAAGGGAGGGAGACGTAAGAGCAGAGAGCTCTCCTCTGCCACTGATATGTTTTTTGTTCCGGTAGGGGCAGTAACGGTGGTGAGGTGGTATAATGGTTTTTTTTTAATTTATTACATATTTACACCCTCATATTTGTAAATAATAAGAAATAACCTACAAGTTTGATTTTTTACCAAAAAAACCCTATTTATTTTTTAAATTAAAGTCCTAGGGTGAATCCTCCCCTGTCAAAGATGATGTATTGACCATCCAACCTGCAAAGGGCCGCGTGATCTTTCTTATCAGTGTCTCGAGGATACCTACCATGGCTGAGGAGGCGCTTAACATCATAATACCATAACCCTGGCATGTTCGGGTCTTGTTTTGTAACGAGCTTAATGTGGTAGCAGTGAGTGGGTGTTACTTGTTTTTGGACAAAAAAGGGGGGCTATTGTTATGCCTGTGCGCATATCAACCATAGAGGCCACGTTTTCCAGTGTGTCCACTAGGCTATTCCTCGAGCGAGGGAGGTAGTTAAAGGTGATACTTCGAATTTGGAGGTGAGCACTTTTAGGTGGGAGTGGAAGGATAAGAGTTTCTCATCTTTGACTTTCCATTTCCTGAGGATCTTCCCCATGATGAGTGTTGAACCTCCATAGACATCAATGCGCTTGACTCCTCTCTAGAGGACGATCTTGAGACCTACGGTACATGCTTCATATTCTGTCATGTTATTGGTGCAAGGGGAGTCTAATTTGATGGCAATGGTAATTAAGAATCATTGGGGGCGATCATAAGTATCCAACATGATATTATTTATGGTTAGCATCTACATCAAAGAACATATGCCATCTAAGGTCCTCGTAAGATGTGCAGAGGATGTTTTTATTTGGGAATTCATAAATCCAAACCTCAATTCCTTCTATGGGATTGTCAATAAAGTAATCAAAAATGGTCCTTCCCTTCATAGCCTTTTGCGTGATATATATGATGTCAAATTCATCCAGTAACATCAACCAGTGGGCCGTTCGGCAAGAAAATGTAGGATTATCTAACGGGTATTTCATCGGATCCATTCGGGACACCTATTTGATAGGGAATGTGAGTATATAGTGTCGGAGCTTCTGCGTGATCCAAACTAAGAAGACACATGAATTTTCCAATACAGTGTAGTTCATTTCACACCCAGCTAGCTTTTGACTAGTGTAGTAAATGTCTCTTTTTTACGGGGTTCTTTTATGTACTGGGCCAGCATAGGCCCTATTGCGGCATTGGTGACGGCGAGGTATGGGAGGAGAGGGAGACCTTACTGCGGAGGCATGAGCATCGGAGGTAAGGTGAGGTATTATTTAATCTGAACGAAGGCATCCTGACATGCCTCATTCCAAACTTTAGTCGAGTCCTTATAGAGAATCTTGAAAATGGGCTCGCAGATAGAGGTCAGTTGGCTGATGAATCGACTGATGTATTAGAGCTTACCTAAAAATTCATATACTTCTTTCTCCGTTTGGGGTGATGGTGTCTCGAGTATTGATTTTAGTTTGATAGGGTGCCTCAATCCCTTTTTTTGGATCATGAATCTGAGGAGTTTACCCTTTGTGACACCGAATACGCACTTTTATGGGTTGAGTCGCATCTTGTATTATCATAGCCGCATGAAGAATTTTCTCAAGGCAGGAATGTGACCTTCCCAAGTCTTGGACTTGATCATCATATCATCGACATAGACTTCGACTTCCTTATGGATAATATCGTGAAGAATGGTTGTAGCGTCCCTTTGGTAGGTAGTCCCAGCATTCTTGAGGCCGAAAGGCATGACTTATAACAAAAATATCCCCACAAGGTGATGAAGGCAATCTTTTTCGATGGTCGGGGTGCATCTTAATTTGATTATACACGAAATGATTGACAAATGACTTAAAGACATAACTAGACATTTAAATCAACATCTAAATATTAGGCAAAGGATAATTATTCTTAGAGCTGCCTTATTCGAATCTCGACCACTCTGTCCCGAGCTTTCTTAATTTCTGCTTGACGGGTTTTCTTTCTGGGAAGGTGAGGATCTCATGTTGTGTTATTTTGGGGTCAATGTGAGGCATGTTGTCATAGGACCACGCAAAGACATCCACAAACTCCTTCAGAAGATCTTTGAATTACGACATCTCATGATCACCAAAGGTGGACCCTATTATAATCTCGCGTGGATGGTTACTAGAATTGAGATTAATAACAATAGCATCGTCATCATTAGTTTGAACGTGGTTAAGCTATTAGTTTTTTCCTTATTGAGATTAGTTACGAATTGTTCATTTATTAAATCATCTTTATCAATCGTTTGATTAGAATCAAGGCAATTAATATAAGGCACAACAAGATACTTGAAATCATCATTTATTTCATTGCAAATATTTTTAGGAAATACAATGGGGAGAAACTCATCAAAGGGGGCCTCATTCACAATTACATCATAAATAGAAGAAAAAGAAGTAGATTCAAGTGTTTCTTGGTGTAGGAAGTGAGTTCTTGAAATGATATCAATGTCAAGGGAGGAGTAAACCCTTATCAAGATGGTAATTATGGCCTTAGAACAATCAATGACAACAATAAATGCAAGTCTCAAGTCGGCAAATTCGATAAACAAAACTCATGTATTAAATGTGTTCTTTCAACATAAATGCTATAGAAAAATAATCGATGAGGGATATCCCATGGTTGACTTGGTCGGAGGGAGTGGGCACAAGCACCTTTAAGGCACTAAAGGCAAGGCAGTAACCTTAAACACAAATGGAGTAAATGGGGATGGTCTCTTAATAAATGTTATCACGATAAACTCTCTTGTATGGGAGTACTCTGGTAATAATTCTAGGCTAGAAAAGTGTGATCCTCAAATAGTATAACTTTTGAGGTATTTACAGGAGATTAGGATCATTCGAGTGACCATCCTGCAATAAATGTGTTTGACCCCTCTTGATGTTAATAATCTTGTGCATTTAATGCCAAAGATATTGCATTAAATGGTCCATACATGATATTTTGGCGAGAACACAATTTAGACTCTTAGAGTTGTGAACGCATTATATAGGACATGATGTGTCAGCTATGGACCTACCATCCTAGGAATATCTTTACTTGAGTGATATTTTATCGAGTTCTTGAATGTCAGACATGCTGACGTCAAAGAGTTGGTAAACAGTAACCTGTGAAGGATGTGTTGCCACATCACTCAGAAAGGTAGTTCGTTTAATTGAAGGTTGCTCGACTAATGACTGTTTGAACAACTTGTGGTGTGTGTAAACTTTAGGGGTTAATCGTTTGGACAATTGTTTAGGACTGAGGACCCTCGAATGGGTTCCCAGAGATTTTATCTCGAGATAATACTAGGCAATGTTGTGTATAAACCAAGGTTTTGCCTAAATATCCTAAAGGGGTTGGTCTCTTCCAATGTTGCCTTGCACCCAATCCTCCAAATCAAATCCTTACAAGATACCCAGAATGAGGTTGTTCGATAGAGCATGTAATCTCTCCCATGTACTGCCAAATATGGTCCCTCGAGGATACCGAGCAACCTCAAAGCTTTACAAAGTAATCTTTATATGTACAAAGAGGGATAAATATAAGTACATCAAACTTTCTATTATAATTTTTGTTTTCCAAGTTTATCTCCTAGTCTTGGTATTTGTGGGATATCGTTTGACCAGCTTGTCTTTATACGAGACACCTTCTTTACATGATCGTTCGAGGTACTTCAGCTTTGTGAGAGCACCCATCCCTAATCTTTCTTGTGAAGTATTGACACTGTATTAATCAATTTTAAGCCTGGACCTCCCTCTACATTTGCCCCTTCCTAGTGATATTTGTTTGTTTGAAGAAATATATTTACGAAAAAATGACTTCACATACTCTTTCGATTGATGTGCACATGTATTTGTTAGAAGTAAAAGAAATTCACAGATTTGTATATTTACACGGCATAAAAATAAAATTATGGGTAACTTTAGCCTGTGTTCAAGTTACTTGAAACTCTTCTTTCTCGCATGGTATTACCCCTCTAGATACTTTTATTTCTCAGTCTTTTATCATGGGGAATTATAATGGTTTTTAATAAAAAAAAAATCCAAAACCAATTACTTGCCCAAGTGTGAAAAAGCATAAAGCTTCTCTTCCAAACGTCTCATGAATTTCTCCCAAAAGTTAATCATTATTGTGTGTCTACATTTTAAATGCATCTGACAGCCTTTTCCCCATCCATACATGCATCGATTGATGGCCCGCGTGTGTAATCCATGCGAGCCAATTGAGCCAGCAAAAATTTCTCTATGATGATTATATATCCCACGCGTATATTTTTGTATCAGTCATGTCTTCTTTCAAAATAATACGTCCGTTATAAAATGGTTTCCTATGATACCCAAACCTTTTTAACTTTGGTTTTTTGAGCGAAGTGTTTCCTTAACTTGTAAGAGCAAACAGTGTTTTCTGATTCCCAAGCTTTCTTCTTTTCCTCTCTTCTCTTCAATTTTCTACTTTCTATCGTGGCACCAGTTGTGAAAAGAACTCCCTCAGTCGCAAGTATCTCCACTGGAGAAACCTCCTCTGATATTGTTGACCATCGTTTAGAGTGGGAAAAATACCATTGTGCCCCCTATCTTGGCACTGTAGACAAGTTCTGAGAGTCCGCCAAAGCTTTTCCTGAATACCTTGTTTCTAAGGCAGACAGTTTGAACTTGTTGGTTGGTGAAGACGATGTGATATAGAATTATGCCTGTCCCTGGTTCCACTGTTACCCGGTTCAAAGTTGAGAGGGGAGACTATCCCTACTCGAATGTTGAGTTTTAATCAGATAGTGGATCTTGTAAAGGACTAGGTGTCTGGACTGATTACATCCATGGCAAGTATGTTGTGGAGTTGCTGACAGTCGATTTATCCAGTACCAAATGGTTTGGCAATGTAACTTTTGCCAAAAATAATAATACATTAAGAACCTTAGTTTCTCGCTGTCATAGGGCCCACACCTCCGTTACTGCCTGGGGTGAATTCACCATCACCCTGAAGGATGTGTGAGAGATCCTTGGTTTGGAAGTTGCTTGGACTGATACCTACTTTAAGGAAGCCATTATAGAGGAAAAAGTTGTTAAGCATAAGGAATTGAAGGGTGTGATAAAGAGGTATATGAAGACCTATAATAAGTGCACTTATTCAGAGATTATTAGGTATTTCTTCTACATGGAGGATAGAGTGAGGGCCCTTACTCGCTAGAAGGCTAAGAAAGAACTAAAGGATAAAAATATTATGGAAATTCCTCCCACTGAAGAGGGATATGAGAGCAAAATTGAGCTCGTTGGGTACATTTGGATTGTCCTCTCAAGGTTTTATTTACTCGAGAAACCCCACAACTACCTAAGGAGGGATCTCATAAATATAATTGTTCCCCTTACCTCTGGGGTGAAAGTCCATTTAGCTACTATGACCCTCATTTCACTTTACACCTAGCTTGATAGAGTTCAAACTGATTCTGCTCGGTCTCTTAGACATTTTAATGTGTCCAACTATGCCAAGCACATACTTCTTACATCGTTCATCTATGCCCGGTTTCCTAAATATGCCCCACTAGACTTACTTCCTACCACTCATGAGGTTAAGGTCCCCTGAATCCTCTCTTGGAACCACACGAAATCTAGGAAGTCTTTCCATTCTTTTATTGACAATGTCAAGCATTTTAACTTTCGTCCTTACTATGTCATCGACCAATTCTTTACTAATGCCTTTTTTTAGGATATTGTTTGACTAGTCCAGGCGGTTGATCAATCTTTTGCTCTCAATTTCCCTTCTTCTAATGTTATGTTGGTTCTTACTCCCTCATACCTTCCCTCATATACAGAATGGTCGAACTACTGCACAGCCTATTCACCCCATCCGGTATCCATGCAGTTTGGATTTAATCAAGAGGTGACCCTTATCAATCACAATACTACTGAAAGACCTTCAAATTTCTTGAAGGCACACTACTATTTCCTAACTGACATAGTAGCCACTCTTTTTGTCCAGTCGCAAGTCCAAGTTGTTATCTCTGTCCGGCATACATGAGGTAGTTGGTCCGCTGAATACCTTAATGTATTATGGCCCAACACCCTTGGACATTTCCTTTAAGTTATTGAACGAGAACCCATTTACCCTGTTATTGAATGTTTTCCCCCATCTGAGTTGGGATTATGGATTTGTACTGTCAATTAAGCCCAATTTCCCCGTAGCAAAACCAATACCAGCGCCCCCAAAGAACTTCCTCCTTTGGCACCTCTAAGTGAAGTTATTTGGTAGAAGAAAAAATGGGCTTCCAGTTCTCAGCAAGTTGAGGATGTTGCAAATCCTCCTACTACCTCTTGTCCTAATGTTAAAGAGGAAACTCATATTGATGTTTCAAGTGTTGTTATGTTTAAGTCCAAGAAAAGAACCCCCGGTAAGAAGAGAAAGGTTTCCCCTTCTAGCCCTTCTCAAATATCTCAATCTCACTCTTCTCCAGACGCGCAGCCTCTCTATCAATGCATAGAGTTTATTAATAGTTTTTTGAGGCAGTTCGATCAAGTATCTACAGATGCACGATCTATTTTGGTAAAGCACATGGCTGAAAGAGGCATCTCCTTCACTCCCCCTGCTTCTATTGTTGGTCGTAAGAGGACGCGATCTAGTCCCGAGGTCCAACTTTCTCTTGATGATATCGAGGATGAGTTTCTTCTTGAAAAGGGTGAAAATATGGAATAAAAGGAAGAAGAGGATGAAGAGGAGGACTCCCCTTTGGTTCAACCATCTCGGAGGCTTTGTCGAATGTATTCTACTAAGAGGCCTGGTTCTATACCCATGGATTATACAATCCTTGATGATTATAGCGATGACCCAGAGCATGATAAGCCCAAGGCAATGCCTAGTGTTGAAGTCCATTCATCTCAACATACTCCTAGTGCTAACCCTCATTCATTATCCGCTCGTCATGAAGAAAATACGCACTGTATCTTAGAGCGCAGTCCTTCTTTAGTAGTTATTTCTCAGGCCAAAGAGGTAGTTGAAGTTTCATCCACGGCAACTGCTGGTCTTATAACTGTGGTAAGTGTGTACTGATTTCTTTCACTTTGTGTATCTCATTTATGTGTACGTTATAATTACATTTTGCGATGGATTTCGTAGGTTTCCCCCATCGAAGGGATTAACACCAACACTTCTCAAGATCTTGTGACTGTTCCCCCTAAAGAAACCATCACTGACCAATTTCTGGTGGGGTTGTTTGGTCCTTTCATACTAGAAGTAAAAGCATCCACTCCTGAGGAGGGTCAAGTTGGAGTAGAATCCAAACCCTTAGAGAAGACAGTTGTTTCCCCTGCTGTGGTTTATGAGGTTGCTTGTGATGCAATGGTTATTAGGGAATCACGTCTTGAGGAGGTATTCTTATTCTCAATTTCCTTATTCACACCATCCTATATTTTAACTGATGCCTTGAAAATGTGCAATCTTATTTAGTTGAGCAACCCTAAAGGTGCTTTAAATGAAATGGGACTTTGAAGCGATAACAATTTACCAAGTCGAGAAACCATAAAGGTGCTTTAGGTAAACATAGGCTTAAGAATGCCCAGTCTTACTTGGTCGAGCAACCAAAAAGGTGCTTTAAGCAAAACTGGGACTTTTAAAGCGACAACAGTTTACCTAGTCGAGCAACCATAAAGGTTCTTTAGGTAAAATGAGGATTAAGAATGCCCAATCTTACTTAGTTGAGAAACCATAAAGGTGCTTTAAGAAAAATAAAGACTTTTAAAGTGATAACAGTTTACCTAGTTGACCAACCATAAAGGTACTTTAGGCAAACTGAGGCTTAAGAATGCCGAGTCTTACTTAGTAGAGCAACCATAAATGTGTTTTAAGCAAAAATGTGACTTTTGAAGCGATAACAGTTTACCGAGTCAAGTAACCATAAAGGGGTTTTAGGCAAACTAAGGCTTAAGAATGCCCAGTCTTACTTAGTCGAGCAACTATAAAGGTTCTTTAAGAAAAATTGGGACTTTTGAAGCGATAATAGTTTACCTAATAGAGCAACTATAAAAGTGCTTTAGGCAAACTGAAGCTTAAGAATACCTGTTGTGCCCATACTTTGTTTTCTTCCCACTTGACATATTCCTTATTTTCTCAATTTGAAATAAGCCAGCCCAAGACTTTGGGGGATGCTACTGCCCCTATCGAGCAAGTACATGTTAAAAATGTCCCTCTTGAGTCTGTTGGGAACTTTGTTGAACCCAGCACTATACCTATGTCAAGCCAGAACGTGGAGGGAGGGTCACGAGACCCAATTCCCCTTTTGCAAGAAGATGATAGGGCATCAAATTCTATCTTTCCCTCAACTAGTGATAGAGCTTTCAGTGTGAATCTTCTAGAATTGGCTCATGTTGATATTGTGAGGCAAAATTTAAAGGATTTTACCTATATCATAACCCCTCCCTATAATGAACTGATTGAGCGGTTATTGGAACGCCACCCTTCCACCTTCAGTTCTTGTTGTATTCAAGCCATTCATGTCATGATGGTTTGCAGGCTTTTGGGATCTCACATAGTTTTAGTAGATGTACTACATACTCCCCTGCCCTTTTTAAGTCTGAATAAGATCATGGAAATAATTGTGAAAATAAATGTCCTTGTGGGTGAGGTTTTTGCCTTAAAATGGTTTATTGATCTACTCAAGTCCTCCAAGAAAGCTGACATGCCCTCATATTATGTGAAAATCCAGCCCATTACCCATTCGCAGAGTGCATTAACCAAGAATATGGCCACTTTGAGTTCTAAACTTGCCAAAGCTGAGGAGCCGGTTGTTGTTACCAAGGAGTCTTTGGCTAATATTGAGATGAAAGTTGATGAGCTTGAGCAGGAGATGGACCGTTATTAGCAGGAAATGGTAGACTTGTCCAATAAGGAGGTTTCTTTGGCCTCTCTTCTACCTCATCATCACCACCGAATTTTAAACTCTTCCAGCTCGTGGTTTTTTATAGATGACCCAAGTGATTATTAAAGGAACTTTAGAGTTTTAAAAAAATGTACTACCTTATCTTGCTTGTTCCTTTTTTCATGTATCTAAAGGCAGTAGATCCTCTTTTATTTCTGAATTGAACTTTGGAATTTTGGAATGCATAAGATTGGATTGCCTTTTACTTTCATGAAAATTGTCTATGAAAATAGAAAAACAAACTTGTGGTTGGATTAACATTACCCCCATGCTTTCTGTAGAGGGGGTTTGAAGGTGATTTCGAGATTAGAAGAAATTCCACATTAGCAACAGTGTTTTGGGGACTAAGGCACCGTGGCAGCTCAGCATGGCATCTCAAGCGAGGCATCTTAGCGTGATAACTTGTATTTTAGCTTGTTATATTAGTCATATTGTATGTTTGTTTATATTGACTGTAAGTTATAACAGTTGTAATCATGTAACGAGAATAATAAATAGTTTTAGTGTGAGGTCAAACGGTACTCGCGAGAGACCAGGCTTGGCAGGGCCTGGGAGAGCTTTCATGCTTTATCGAATGACCTCACCGCGGGAACTTTAGAGGGACTTGGTTTGGAGGATTGAGAAGTGAGGCACCGTTAGGGATTGTCCCAACCATCTTAGATACACCTGGTAAAATATCGAAGAACCCTGACCATGGAACCTCGGGCGACGCAGCTTGGAGTTCCATCGGGGGTTGAGCTATGAACCAAATAGTCCTCTAATTAATGTCACATCTACTGTAGGTGATGTCACTAGCTAGCTAAAATAATGTCAGACATGCACTTGAGTAAACCACCATGGTATTTGGGGTTGTCAGGTAATTGGTGAGCCACCTCTGCGACAACAGCCCCCTGACACACAGTGGTTAAGCAAAAGGCACGTCTTGGCATTTAATGTATGACATGGAGACAACTAGTGCATCAGACATTTAATGTTGTGACATAAAGTATGAGGGATGTCTTTTACAGGCATTGATGAGTGAGTTGCCTTGGGGGTGGTGTGGGGGACTATTTAAGGACCCCCACCACCTTTAAGGAGAGGATGATGTTTTGAGAGTTTAAGAAGTTATTACTAGAGAGAATACACATTAGAGAGAGAGTTATTACAAACCAGAGGTCTTATTCACTCACCATGTCATTTATTACGAAGCTTTTAATACTTGATAGAGATTCTTGAGGGTGGTTGGTGTGTTTGGCTACCTGCTAAGGTGTATTTAGGTTGCTTACTTATCTCTCCCTCTAGCTAAGTTACTTCTAAGTTCATTACTATCTTCCTGAGTAATACACGAGAGATTTATGAGTTTAAACTAAGTTTCATCTTCATTGAGTTTGTGTTTGCATGTTCTATCACTAATCCAAGGTTTTAGCTAATTAACTTATCATCACCGTACTCAAAAGGGGTTACGCCTCCATCTTATCTAAACTACCCTCTTACACTTTCTATATAATTCTCAAAAAAGGTATTTTAACAAGTTTTGAGAACATGATCTCTTTCCATCTTACTTGTACTTACAACTTACAACCCCCTAAAAATATGCTAGGACAAGTTAACAACTTAAACAAAATAAATTTTGAGTCATTTGTTGTTGAGTTTAAAATTTTCTTCATCCTCAACCTTTGAGATTTCACAATATCATGAATCATGGGCCTTTCGAACAACATAAGGTCCTTCCCAGTTTTCCTTGAACTTAGGCAATGAGAGACCCCGGATGTGTCTTGTACAAGCCTTCAAAATTATATCACCTTCTTGGAATTTTTTGGCTTTACCATTGGTCATAAGATCTGAACAGCTACTTTTTGTACATCTTAAAATGCCTTTTCATGTTATCTCTGTGCTCTTTCAATGTTTCCAGTTGTACATGATAATTGTGAGGAAGTATTGCACTTCGTAGGTTGTAGTGTGCAAAAGGTACCTCGAGTTCTACTGGGAGAATTGCTTCAGCGCCAAAAACTAATGAAAAAGGGGTGTACCATATAAGTTTCCTCTTTGTGGTTCTATATGCCTATATGACCTTTGGTATTTTATCGTCCCAAGTTCCTGGGAAATCTTCAAGCGTCTTCGAGAGGATATTTAACAGAGTCTTGTTCGTGGCTTCAGCTTGTCCATTGCACTGAGGGTAGGCAACTATTGACTTATGGTGAATAATGGAGTATTTTTCTATTAGCGTTCGCACATCACTATTAATAAATGGGATCCCATTATCTGATAGGAATACCTTCCGAATACTAAATCTACAAATAATGTACTCCTTCATAAAGTGTGCCACTACCCCAGCCATAGCTTTCTTCAATGGTATGGCCTCTACCTATTTGGTGAAGCACTCCGTAGCCACCAGTATCCAGATCTTGCCCCTCGAGGAGGGGTAATTTGACCTTACTAGATTAAATGCCCATATATGAAATGGAAAAGGAGTGTAAAGGGAATATAGGTCCACCGAGGGAGCATGAATTATATTCCTATGGACCTGGTATGCCTTGCACTTTCGAACAAATTCCATTGAATCTTTCTCCATAGTTGGCCAAAAATACCCCAACGTCATTAGTTAGTCATAAATTTTTGCTCCTCCAATATTCCCTAGCTCATGTGCTTGCTTTAGTACCTCGCATTCTTCCTCCAGTCTATTGCATCTTAGGGACATATCGTGGTAACCTTTTTGGTAAAGTTTTCCTTCCTAGACGTAATACCTAGACCCTCATCGTCTCAGTCTTGTGGCATTGTCTTTATCAGTGGGAACAATCCCATTGACCATCATGTCTAGGTATGGCTGCCTTTAATCTGATGGTTGATCTATGAAGTTACATTCCAAAGCTTGGTAGTATAATAGGCATTTCCCACAATCTCTCTGTAGTAATGCAGAATCTTGTTTCATCGCTGGCTAAAAATATCATACAAAGAGATTTTTGTTGTCTCACAACTTTTTTCATTCAACTCTATCAACCTCTTCTTAGCTTCTTCAGATCCTACGCACCTAGATAGCCATCCCCTTTTGTTTTTAAAGTACAGATTTCTCGAGGTGGTAAAGTATTATGCCAGCTAGACTGACGTCAGTGGCCCTTGTCCCATTTCTAGTTGTTTTTGTGTTTCCCCCTTCAATCATTGATATCATTATAAGGCAACATTTCTAATACAGTTGAGGGTATTATTCTCTTTGTGATTTGAACAACCGTCGACTTTTTTTGGCTATCGTGGCGTAATCATCTGCATGTATGTTCCCCGTTCTTGGATGTCTCTTGATCTTTAATTTATAAATTGGTTGGGCAACCTCTGTACAATTTCTTGATAAGGTTCTAAGTTCATATGCTTGAGAGCATACTCGCCATTCACCTGATGTATCGCCATATTAAAATCCCCTTTTATTGTCAGCACCTGTATACCCCTTCGTAGAGCCTCTAACAGCCCCAACACTAAAGCCTCGTACTCAGCTTCATTGTTTGAACATTTAAAATCTAGCAGCTTGAAGGACAATCGGACCTCTTCTTCCCCTTGACGTAAAATCACTCCTGCCACCCCTCTATTTTTAGCTGAAGATCCATCAAAATGCATGCTCCATTCTTCTAGATTTTCTTCGAGATAGATGCTTGGAAATTATCATGAGGCAGCTTCTCAATAGGTGTCTCGAATGTTCCCGAAGGGAATATGGCCAGCAAATCTATATAAGCTTAATTTTTTATCGCTTTAGGAACTATGCACTTGAGATCATATTCTGAAAGAATCAAGAACCATCGAGCAGCCCTGCCTATTAACATAGTTCTAACTAGCAAAAATTTTATGGGGTCACATCTAGTAATGATGTGAACCGTGAAATCTAACATGTAATGCTTAAAATTTTGAGCAAGAAACACTAGAGATAAATAATGTATCTCAATGCTTGTATATTTAGCCTCAACCCATATATGATTCGGCTTAGATAATACACAGGTTTTTACATGCCCTTTGCTTCTTGAGCCAATAATGCCCTTATTAATCTTTTAATCGATGTGAGGTAGAGATGTAAAGGAATGCCTGATCGAGGGGGAACCATTGTTTGGAAATATGTCAATAACTTCTTCAACTGGTCTAAAGTTACCTCATATGACCGTTCCCATATGAACTTTTCCTTTGCTCGCAAAAGCTCCATCAGTGGGTGAGTGACTTCGGCCAGCCCAGGCTCGAATCTCCTCAAGTAAGAAACTTTCCCTAGAAAAATCTTTAACTCTTTTGAAGTATTTATTTTTGGCATGTTGAGGATACCTTTATGCTTGTCTAGATCCATTTGCATCCCTTATCTATTCATTACAAATCCTAGGAACTTGTCACTAGTTACTCTAAATGCACACTTCAAGGGATTCGTCTTTAACTTGTACTTCCTGCACCTCTGGAATATTATCCTCAAATATTTTAAATGGGTGGCCTCTACCTTGGACTTTATCACCAAATCATCCATATAAAACTCTATAATCTCGTGAAACAAATCATGGAATATGGACATTATGATCCTTTGATGGTTAGCTCCTGCATTCTTTAGACCAAAAGGATAACAGTATACATGAAGTTACCTAATAGGGTGCAAAATGTTGTCTTCTTAGCATCTTCTTGATCCATTTTAATCTGGTTGTATCCTACATAGCCATCCATAAATCTATACATCTTGTGCCCTGTTGTTACATCTATGAGGATATCAATGGATGGTAAGGGTAACTCATCTTTCGGACAGGCTCAATTCAGATATCTAAAGTCCACACAAATCTGAATTTGGTTCTTGTCCTTCTTCCCTACAGGCACAATGTTGGACAACCAAATGGACTACTGAATGGGGGTAATAAAACATGTCACGAGTAACCTTTGGACCTCTTCCTTTATCTTCATGTCTAGCTCTGGCTTATACGTTCAAGTGGCATATTTTATCGATATTATTGATGGTATAACATTCAACCTGTGGCAGCTTACCTCTTGGTCTACCCCAGGCATCTCAATATATTTCCATGTGAACACATCCTTAAATTCCCTCACAATTTCCACCAGTGCTCCTTTGGCAATGGCGTCAAGGTCTTTAGAGATAAACATTGGTCTCGAGTCATCCCTTTCATCAGTTAAGTCTATCTGCTCTTATTCTTGGACTTGGGATATTGTCCTATCCTTCATGCATTGCGATTCATTCTCAACCTCTTCTAAAAATTCCTGAATGTTGGAGTTGTCAATCACCAAGCATTGACCTAAATAGTCCACCAAAAATCATTCATAGACCGGGTCAACCTCATCATTTAGGCCTTTGGTTTCTCAATCATACCTTCAGAGTTTGTAAATGATCTTGCCATTGGCCAAAACCATTCTTTTTCATTGGCATGGTTTCTCTTCCTGGCGAGGTCTTTTACATGCATTCTCTTCTAACTCCCTCCCTGAAACTCTATTAATCACATTTTTCTGTTGGACTTGATGTTCGATTGGATCAATTTGTGGCGTCATTTGATCACGAAGCTATCTTGAAAGGTTAGGAGTCCTAACTGTCTCATGCACCTTTTATCTCTCCTCGTAAGCCACTATCGGGCGAGGAGGTTAACGTACCCTTTCCCTAGTACTTGGGATATTAACCCCCCCCCCCCTGTGTATCGAGTGAGCACAGTAGATTTTGTAGCTAACTCTATATACAAGGCTACATCCACCAAATAATCTTCCTCCCTCGCGAAATGTTTCTTGGATGCTCGAATGACTACGTCCTTTCCTTTGACACTAGCCTTCGCACACTGGTGATATGTGGAAGGCACCAAACCATATGTATGCATCCATACCCTCCCCATTAGCAACCGGTAGGATAGCTAACAATCCATGAGGTGGAATTTAATATAGGAAGTTATGTTCCCCATTGTGATCCCCATATTCACATAACCTATCAACTTGCTTAATTGGTTATCATTACCTGCTATAGGCAATGGACTTTGCACAATCCTTATCTCAGAGATATTGCAGGAATAGAATGACACCATAGGCATGAAATTGATAGATGCTCCCCCATCCATTAATACACGATTAAAGCTACACCCATTCACGCTTGTCATCACATAAAGTGGCCTATTATGGGGACAACCGATCTGCCTCCAAAAAAGTAATCTATAAAAGGAATTTCTTTACTAGCTTGGCCATTGGCCCTTTCCATCGCAAGTTTGGAGCCATGTTTTTCTTGGCAATTTCCAAGATTTCTCAGGTGACTTCCAGTCGAGAATCTTTTGGCAGTCCAACTTGTTCAAATAACCAACTAAACTTCTGTGATCTTGGTACTGTAGCAGATTCCACCCAAGGGTCATCATGTTCTTCTTCTAACTCGTAAACCTCCTATACACCTATATATGTTGTTTCATCGTATGTTATCACCACATTTACTCCCCCTAATGATCAAGCCTCCAATTTTTGCTCAAATCATCGATTGGACTCCACTCGTCTTCTATTTCTTCTTCCAGTGTTAAACAAGACATTTGGGATAAACACTCTTCCAAAGATTTTGCAAAATCTTCATCCTGGAATCCATTCTCCACCATCAGTCATTCTGCCTCCCCATCAAAATCACTGGCCATGTTTTCTCCGTGTGTTGGCAAAGGATTATTGTTGACATTGGCTTGCGGAAACTTGATATCTCCTCTCTTGACATGTCTATCTATTGTCTTCCTGAGAGCAAAGCACTTGCTCGTTGGATATCCAACCCTGTTGTGTACCATACAAAACTTCGGGCCCTCTTTATCTTCTCACGTGATGGGTGTTGTATAGGCCTCAATGGGCCAACACATGCTATCTCGAATCATGAGATCATAGGTTTTAATAGCCTGTTCCACTAAGCAAGGAAACTTTGGGGGGCATCTTTTTTTAACTTACTCTTGCTTCCCCTTCCCCTTTGGCCACGATTTCCTCCCTCGAGATTTCCACCTTCATCATTGGCATAGTTCACATGAGGAGGTATCCCTCTCCCCAAGATACTAACGACTTTAGTAACAAACTTGACAAGGCTGACGAAGGTATTGGCAGTGGCTTCACCACCAAGGCAATGTTTATCGCACATTTAAGGAATGAAACAAACGTACCTTCCCGAGTTTCATTCATCAAATGGCATATATACTTAGGCAACAAGCCTCTTGCACAAACCTATAAGAGTTTAGCTTCTCGTGTCTCTTCTCTCACGTCCAGAGAGCGCTCACGAAATCTCCTAATGTACATCACTAAATCCTTGTCGAGCTTTTTTTTCTCTCGATCAAGTTGTGTAAGAGTAAATTCATCTTCAGCTAAGAAAAATTTCGATACTAACTGAACATGAAGATCCTCCCATGTGGCCACACTGCCTGGAACCAGATAGGAGTAACACGTGTAAGCTTTCCCAATTAAAAAGTTGGAAAATTCTCTCAACATCAGCTTCTTGTTATTATAGTGTGCCCCAAAGTTCTCCACAAACCTTTTAATATGCTTCTTATGATTCCCCCCTTTTCCTGTATACTTATCAAAGATAGGGGAATATACCCCACCAGGTAGGGTTCATTATTCTACTCCTCTGGATATGGAATAGGAAAATCATCGTATTCTGAATAAGCTTCTCCTACTACCTTAGAGGCCACCATCATTTTCAAAAACTCCTTTTTCATCTCCTCCATCGTAGGTGGAGCTGAGTTATGTTGCGTAGGAATCAACATCACTGGGTTCACTGTTGGTGGTGTGATCGATGCCATTGACTGGATATGTGGCCAGGAGAAAGTTAGCACATTAGTGTTATGTGTTCCTTCCCCTACAGCAGAGGGCGCATTCAAAGGTGGTGTTGGCGGGGACAAATTGTTGGTAGTTGCTTGAGCCACTCCCTATGAGATAAAGGGAGCTTATAAAGTCACTGATGGGGTCACTAATGAACTGGGCACCATTACAGCCCCTAACACCGCCTGAGTTGCCGGAGTCTTGAAGAACTCAACGAACAAGGTCATTAGCCCTTCCATCTATGCAAAACCTGCATCGGTCGTCCCACTAACAGTGCGCACAGTAGTCTTCATTCGCCCTACTTGCTCTTTGTTCAGTAAGTTGGTGATATTCTCTTCCTCCTAACACTGTATAGCATCGAAGTCAATGTTCCTTTACACATCGTCATTAGCCATCTCTCAAAAGAGAATACCTCCCTAGTAGAGTCACCAAATGTAGGAGGTGAGTTCTTGAAATGATATTAATATCAAAGGATACGTAACCCCTTATCAAGATGGTAATTATGGGCTTAGAATAATCAAAGACAACAATATATGTATGTCTCAAGTTGGTATATTCAATATACAAAACTCATGTATTAAATGTGTTCTTTCAACATAAATGCTATAGCAAAATAATCAATGGGGGAGATCTCACAATTGACTTGGTCAGAGGGAGTGGGCACAAGCAACTTTAAGGCACTAAAGGCAAGACAATAACCTTAAACACAAATGGAGTAAATAGGGTTGGTCTCTCAATTAATGTTCTTACGATAAACTCTCTTATGGGGGAGTATTTTGGCAGTAATTCTAGGTTAGAAAAGTGCGATCCCCAAATAGTATAACTTTGGAGGTATTTATAAGAGAGCAAGATCATTCGAGTGACCTTCCTATAATAAATGCGTTTGACCCCTCATGATGTTAATAATCTTATGCATTTATTGCCAAAGATATTGCATTAAATGGGTCAGACATGATATTTTGGCGAGAACACTATTTAGACTCATAGAGTTGTGAACACATTAAATAGGACGTGATGTGTCAGGTATGAACCTACCATCCTAGGAATATCTTCACTTGAGTGTTATTCTATCGAGTTTCTGAATGTCAGATATGCAGACGTCAAAGAGTTGGCAAACAGTAACCTATGAGGGATGTGATGTCACATCACTCAGAAAGGTAGTTCATCGAATTGAAGGTTGCTAGACTAATGATTGTTCAAACAACTTGTGGTGTGTGTAAACTTTAGTGATTAATCTTTTGGACAACTATTTAGGACCTAGGACCCTAGAATGGGCTCCCAGATATGGTATCTCGAGATACTATTGGTCCATGTTGTGTATAAACTAAGGTTTTACCTAAATACCCTAAAGGGGTTGGTCTCTTCCAATGCTGCCATACACCCAATCCTCCAAATCAAATCCCTACCAGATACCCAGAATGAGGTTGTTCGATAGAGCATGTAAGCTCTCCCATTACTGCTAGACGTGGTCTCTTGAGGATACCGAGCAACCTCAAAGCTTTACAAAGTAATCTTTATATGTACAAAGAGAGCTAAATATAAGTACATAAAACTTCCTATTATAATTTGTGTTTTCCAAGTTTATCTCCTACTCTTGGTATTTACGAGAGATCCTTCAAGCAACTTGTCTTTGTGTGAGCAACCTTATTTACATGATCATTCGAGCAGCTTGTCTTTGTACGAGCCACCTTCTTTACATGATCGTTCGAGCTACTTCAACTTTGTTAGAGCACCCATCCTTAATCTTTCTTGTGAATTTTTTACATTGTTTTAATCAATTTTAAGCTTGGACCTCCCTCTACACTTGGAGGGGATGAACAATAGGGTTTTAGTTAACTTGTGTAGGCTTGACAGGGATGGTAAGCTAGTTAAGGAGTGGTGCATCAACGATCGTCATCCTCGTGGATGGGTCAGACAGTTAAACTTTTAAATGGATCATACAAAGATCCAGCCCCTGTGTATTCAGGTCAAATGGCTCATCGGATCACTGCCCTTGGAGTTCTAAGTGCTTTCCATAGCTTTGACCATTATAGGCACTAACTCATGCTTATGTCATTAATCCCAAGTGACTTTATCTCTAAAGAAGATCTTCAACCCCAATTTCATATTTTTCTCACAAGGTCGTACCATGGTTCAAAGAATACACAAAATGTAAAGTCTTCACCCTATTTAACGAACCTCCCATTCAGGGAGTTTCCTGGTATTATTTTTTCTTATTTTAAGATTATCTTCAAGTATGCTCGGAGAAGTGCTGTGAGTTCAGCAAATGATGGTTGGTAGGCTGGGTCACACGGGGAAAGGCTTCTTTTAAGATTATCGACTCAAGGATTCGTTATTGGTGTCGACCCAGACCCATTCTAGGCATGAAGTGCACATTTTTAACATTTGAATTACATTAACATTCCCATGAGTGATGTGTTTTGGACACACTCGGTCCTTGAAATGGTCCTAAGTTGGCATGGGAAGTGGATCAATCTTAAAGCCTGAGAGGAACATATCATTGACCTTGTGTTGAATTTTTAGTACTGGGTTACTTGTGTTGATACTAACTGAGTTGTCATCATCCCTGAGAATGGTGATGAGTTAGTCGTTAGCAAAGAACTTCAATTTTTATGGAGGGAAGACAATACGCCCTAAACACTTTGGAGTTAAGGGTGCCCAAGGACCAGGTTGAAGCGGATAGGCATGTATATGACTTGGAATTCTGTTTGAGGGGAAATTGGGTCAACCCCTAGTGTAAGCCTTATGGACCCATAACCTTTGGACGAATATTTTTATAGGCACGCATAGAGACAAAAGTTGGAGTAAGGTCACTGACTTTTATCCCCGGACAATTAAGGGTCCTGAGTGGCAGACATTGAGAGCAAACCTGTTATCTACAAGTGTCAATGGAACTATCTTTCCTTTGACTTCAACAGATATTAAGGGCCTAGTTATGATTAGGATCGATCTCTAGAATTTCTTCCTCAGAGAAGGAGATGAGTCTTGTATCAATCAGAGACCCTACCATGTGCATGGCTTCTTTAAGAGTGGTAATGGGAGGAATCGTGGATTCAGTGAGGAGTTTTATCATAACATTCATGTGTAACTAGGAGGACATGAAAATCCTCCATATAGTGATATTGGCCTGAGTCTTTTGGGGCTAGTTAAGGACCAAACTTTCCTCAACTGTTATCTCCGGCATCGGGAGTTATATAATGACTCCTTTTCCCTGTCTAATCTTGCTAACAGGGGAATTGTATCCTTGTATTTTTGTTCAAATCGGTTTATGTGATTCATAGAGGTAGGGAAGAATAGGAAATTCGTATCTTCAGATACCCGAATGCAATGGATACCTTGTTGACCCCTCCTAGCAAGTCCTCAAAAGAAATCATTCAGCATAGAGAGGCGACTGAGTTGGCTTCCATACTATTTGATTCGTCATCTGAGCTATTAAAATCGCCCCCCATCCAGTGGCAATGATGTTATCATTCTATAAAAAATCAATAGATTCCACAATCTCTATAGCCTCATTATACAGATATTCCCATTTAGTTGGAATGTCTTGAAAGGAAGAGACTAGACGCCATAGTAGTTTCAAAACCGTGAACAGTTCGGAGATAGTGCATACTTCTCGCTTCTTGACAAATACAGTAGGCATAACCTATAAAATGTCATCTAAACTGAACTCTTTCGTGGTTATGAACCATTCACAGGATTGTCAAGCCCACTTTCAAGCTTCCATGAACAAGGCACTAATATTTTCCTAGTCGATGGTCATCTCTAAGGGTAATTTCAGCCCAAATTTTTTAAGTTCATCTAAAACTACGGGCAATTCCCTGCCTCCTCTTTCTGAATGGGTACGAATGGCAAAACAGGACCTAGTAAGCAGTGATAGATCTTGGTCGACGAGATTCTCAGGATGTATGAAAAAGGAAGGATAGACTTTGAGGGGTTTGGGTGAACTAGTGGATGAATCGGGTGCTTAGATGGGCTTAATTTTGGTGGAAGGGTCAAATTCTGGGTTTGTTTCTTAGAGGTTATCAATCTTCGTACTAAGATGGGCAAGGACTGCCATCAAATCAGATTGGACCTTTGCATTCTAGTTAATGTTCTCCGTGAATAGGTTTCAGAGGGATTGCTCAAATTTTGTGGAAGTAGTGGAGCTTCGAGGTGGCTTGGTGGAAGATTTGGGCCAATAGGGATCCACGCCAAGATTGGGATATGCGATCGCACCTGAGAGGGAAATGATTTTTGTATTTATTAAAAAAAGGGAAAGTTTTTGGTATACATATTTTTCTTCTTTTTTGTAAAAGGGGGAAATATTTTTGGTATTTTTGAAAAGTGAGAAAAGGAAAGTTCTCAACATAGTTATTAATATTAGGTTCCACTTGTAATATGTTCCGCCTAGGGTGCAAGTGAAATATTGGACATGACCCGAATCTGGGGAAAAGATAGGGTACGCGATGCAAGACACGGTTTGACTTGTTTCCTAACTCACGGACACGATCCTGTTTTAAAAATGGGCGAAATAGAGAAAAAATTCGAGAAGTAGGGTGACCCAGAATTTTAGTAAAGTTTCGTGTTGAAACCGACAGACTAAGTATGAGTGATCTATGGCATAAATCTATATGAGGTTGATGTATTTATGGGTTAGTGGAAAGGTTCCCCCCTTCGGTATGACTTCCACGATATACCTCTTACTTATAAGGAAAATCATTCATCGGTACGTGTGGACAAGCCCTTTGATATACTTAAGTGTGCGGGAATGGCCTCACGATATGCCTCGTGAAGATGGTACATGTGAGAGAAAATTTGATATACTCGATGTACATGAATGAGTTACCTGCTATATACCTCCCATCGTGAATTTGGTCAAGCAGTACGATGTGGTGGTGGTGGTGGTGGTAGTAGTAGTAGTAGTAGTAGTAGTAGTAGTAGTAGTAGTAGTAGTAGTAGTAGTAGTAGTAGTAGTAGTAGTAGCAGTAGTAGTAGTAGTAGTAGTAGTAGTAGTAGTAGTAGTAGTAGTAGTAGTAGTAGTAGTAGTAGTAGTAGTAGTAGTAGTAGTAGTAGTAGTAGTAGTAGTAGTAGTAGTAGTAGTTAGTAGTTAGTAGTTAGTAGTAGTAGTAGTAGTAGTAGTAGTAGTAGTAGTAGTAGTAGCAGTAGCAGTAGCAGTAGTAGTAGTAGCAACAGCAGTAGCAGCAGTAGCAGTAGTAGCAGTAGTAGAAGCAGTAGCAACAGTAGGAGCGGCAGCAGTAGCAGCAACAGTAGGAGCGGCAGCAGTAGCAGCAACAGTAGTAGCAGTAGTAGTAGTAGTAGTAGTAGTAGTAGTAGCAGTAGCAGTAGCAGTAGCAGTAGCAGTAGCAGTAGCAGTAGCAGTAGCAGTAGCAGTAGCAGTAGCAGTAGCAGTAGTAGTAGCAGTAGCAGTAGCAGTAGTAGTAGTAGTAGTAGTAGTAGTAGTAGTAGTAGTAGTAGTAGTAGTAGTAGTAGTAGTAGTAGTAGTAGTAGTAGTAGTAGTAGTAGTAGTAGTAGTAGTTAGTAGTTAGTAGTTAGTAGTAGTAGTAGTAGTAGTAGTAGTAGTAGTAGTAGTAGTAGTAGTAGTAGTAGTAGTAGTAGTAGTAGTAGTAGTAGTAGTAGTAGTAGTAGCAGTAGTAGTAGTAGTAGCAACAGCAGTAGCAGTAGTAGCAGTAGTAGGAGCAGTAGCAACAGTAGGAGCGGCAGCAGTAGCAGCAACAGTAGGAGCGGCAGCAGTAGCAGCAACAGTAGTAGTAGTAGTAGTAGTAGTAGTAGTAGGAGGAGGAGGAGGAGGAGGAGGAGCAGTAGTAGCAGTAGTAGTAGCAGTAGTAGTAGCAGTAGTAGTAGTAGCAGCAGCAGTAGCAGCAGCAGCAGCAGTAGCAGTAGTAGTAGTAGTAGTAGTAGTAGTAGTAGTAGTAGTAGTAGTAGTAGTAGTAGTAGTAGTAGTAGTAGTAGTAGTAGTAGTAGGTAGTAGTAGTAGTAGTAGTAGTAGTAGTAGTAGTAGTAGTAGTAGTAGTAGTAGTAGTAGTAGTAGTAGTAGTAGTAGTAGTAGTAGTAGTAGTAGTTAGTAGTTAGTAGCAGCAGGAGCAGTAGTAGCAGCAACAGTAGCAGCGGCAGCAGTAGGAGCAACAGCAGTAGCAGCAAAGTAGTAGCAGCAACAGTAGTAGTAGTAGTAGTAGTAGTAGTAGTAGTAGTAGTAGTAGTAGTAGTAGTAGTAGTAGCAGTAGTAGGAGCAGCAGCAGCAGTAGCAGCAGCAGTAGTAGGAGTAGTAGTAGTAGTAGTAGTAGTAGTAGTAGTAGTAGTAGTAAATAAAGATAGTACTCTCTCAGGCACATCCATCCACATATTTAGGAGGTGTCGCCTTCCCTCACACGTTCAAAATTACTGTGTTGTCCACTTACCCTCTCAGATTCTCTACCAAACAATAACATATACATAATACACTCACTCTTTCAACTACCTTTATTTCAAACTTCAAATCCCTCCCTCTCTCTCTCTCTCTCTCTCTCTCTCTCTCTCTCTCTCACACACACACACACACACACACACACATAGGGATCCGGGCATGGCATTTTCATTTGTCGCTGTAGAGCTCTTGCTCCATTCTTTCCAAATGACGTTGAAGATGAGTGTTATCCTCTTGTTGGAGTTGAGCGGTGTCCTCCTATTGATGGAGTTATTCATAGGCATCCACAAACCATAAGATTTCGTTGGATCGTGGAGGTTCATTGCCCTCCACAGTCTGCTCCTCATATGGCTAGTAACGTGAGCTGGGAGTGTTACGACTCCTGTTAGAATGGACTTCAAACCTAACCCTAGTTGTTTCAGGTTCATTCTAATCATTCTAACGGTTGTGGTGAGATAGCATGCGTGGGTTGTGTAGGTGAGACATAATTGCTCGTTGGTAGGAAATTACTTTCATAGAAGGCTCCAATTGTAGGTTGTAAAATCATGCTTCTATAAGGTCAACACAATTAAAGTCAAGCAAGGTAAATAATCACAATCACTTAAGAACACAATATGTGTGTGGTTCAGCAATGTGCCTACATCCATGGGGTGTTTCTCTCTCCCTTTATTGATCGATTCTTGATAACAAATATTACAAGCCCTTTTTCTCATGGGGTGGGTTATATTTATAGAGAACAAAAAGAGGTCGAGTTATATGAGACTCCATGACCTTAGATAGTTATCGTGACTTGATTAGTTGAATCTAATTTTGATATTTCTGTTGATCAGCCTCAATTTGTCCTTATCTCGTTGAGCTGTGATCGCTGAAAGGTTTAGCGGACACGTGTCATTTCCACATGTTTGGATAATTCCTCCACAAGAGTCATGGCCTGCTTTGGCCCCTTGCTAGTTTCGTCACTAGCTCCGGCGATTAAGGAATGTAAAAGTGGAAAACCATGTGAAAAAATGAATGGATTAATGCTCAATTATAATTGATTAATGAAAATTTTAAAAATAATGGGTCAAACTCCAAAAGAATCAGCATGCGGACGGAATAATAAAAAACTAAATGTGGATCAAACCCAAAATTAAGGGCCCGTTTGATTCTCTATTTTGAAAACTTGATTTTAATGTTTTTTTTAAATAGAGTTTTAAAATTCAATTTTTTGTGTTTATAATTATTAGTATTTGTTTGATAAATTTGTTTTTAAATATAGTTTTTTAAAAATTTGACAAAATTGGCAAACATGAATATTTATATTATACATATATGTGTATATATATAAACACACATATATACAACTTTCATACATACATGATACATGAATGTATGCGTATATACATACATACATCATAAATTATATACATGTACATTTAATATCATGTATTTTTATGTATATTTAATAAGGTATGTTGGGAAGTTTAACTATATATATATATATATATATATATTGCATGTATACTTCATAATAAAATTATATATATACATGAATTGATAATATTTTTTAATACATATGTAGTATATTTATATTTTATATTATTTCATACTTTAATAATGCATGTATAAAACTATATATAAGTATCATGTAACTATTCATATTATTATTTTACATATGGATTTTACTATATAAGTATCATGTAACTATTCATATTATTATTTTACATATGGATTTTACTATATTATATAATTTAATAATATAAATATACGTAATTTTGTACACGTGTACATATATATTTTTTATTTATAAGAATTGCACATATATTAATGTATTATGTAGTATATTATATATTAAGGTATAAATGCATTAAAATATTAAGAATGAATAATTCTGAGTTGAAAAATAAAAACAGAAGTTATAAAATACTCTTTTGTTGTTTTTTGAAAATTTTGATTATAACACAGAAATATTATAATTTAATGTTTAAAAACAGGTTGTCAAACATAATTTTTTATCAAAATTATATTTAAATACAGAAAATAAAATTATAATTACAAATCAAAGAGGCCCAAAATCACTTAAAAAACTAATATAAATATATTTTGTGAGTTTTGGGCATGGTTTGCATCCGTACTCGACAGTTCGTTGGCACTACAAATTTCGAAAGAGTAACACTAGGGTTATCCATTTTTGTTATTCTTTTTTGTTACTTTCGACTTCAAAGTGTTATACATTGCTTTATTTTTTATGCCTTGACGAAACCCGTACAAATAAAAACAAAATAAAATATAACACTTTAAAACTGAAAATAATAATAAATAAAAAAAAGTAATAAAAGGAAGTAGCTCTAACATTATGCATTTCGAAATGGTAATCTTTTACTTTGTTTATTGGACAAGCTGCACGCTCTGTTATCCACAACAAGAGAGTAAAGGCTTTGGAAACAAGAAAATGGTTTGAAAAGTAGCAAAAACAAAAAGACAGAATTAGTAGTAAATAAAGATATTACTCTCTCAGGCTCAGGCACATCCATCCACATATTTAGGAGGTGTCACTGTCGCCTTCCCTCACACGTTCAAAATTACTGTGTTGTCCACTTACCCTCTCAGATTCTCTGCCAAACAGTTGCATATACATAACATACTCACTCCTTCAACGACCTTTATTTCAAACTTCAAATCTCTCTCTCTCTCTCTCTCTCTCTCTCTCTCTCTCCAACCATTGCCCTCTGTGGCAAAGGCTGTTTTTTTATCCACAAAAGGGTCTCTTTAAATGGAGGTTTAATTTCTAACTCAGATTGATCTCATTGCTAAAGCTTCCATGGGAGAGTGCATGGTGAGATTTTATTTTCTTATTAGTGACATTTTTTCTTCTTCTTTCATTTTTTTTCATGGGTTATTAATATGTAATCATGGAAATAGTACCCCAGCTAGGAGCCTGGCGACGTTTTGTTTTTTTTGGTTGCCCAGAGAAAGAGACGTAGAAAATAAGAATAAAAATTGGAAGGAATCTCTTAGCAGACAACATTTTCAACTTTCTGAGATGTGAGATTCTAAATAGTCTTCTTGTCTTTCTTTGTAGATAGATACCTCGATAATGGAATTCATTAGACATAGCATGCTTTAATTTTCTTTATTTTAGAGGCCCTTTGTTTTACTTTCAATGGTTTTCAACTTACGTGATTCTTAATGATGAATATATGTTCGTTTGATTATTTTACCAGTTTAGTAATAAAATAATTTGTTAAACTGTTTCATATTATTGTCATTTAGCAAAATAATAAGAGTGAAACTGGGTTAATATTAACTTTAAAAAAAACTGTATTTAACATTGAAACTATTAATTACTGAATTTTAACTCTCAAAAACAATCACGAAATAATGCGAATCAGACTCAATCGTTATAAATACAAACACCCTCTTAATTACCTTTCCGTTCACAAACCACTAGATGCGACGCAAACTTTTAGTGACACTGACAACAAACCATTTTGTCGCTGAATTTAACTTAAATGAAGAAATCTTGTGTTGATGTGAATATTACCATTAACTTTAAAACAGTTCTTAAAACGGAAAAGCACCTAGGTCTAAATAATAATTACAAGGTTTTTAAGTCCAATTAAGGCCATATAGAAAAGGGTCGTGTTTATCATTAATGGTATTTAGAAAAGTGTTAGAAAAGCAAAGGTCAATGGTTCTGGTTGAGGACGATTTTGGAATGTTTGAGTAAAAATAATTTAGATGGAAAAAATTTCTATAGGATATAATCAATCAACTGCAATTTAAAACTCTCTCCACTCAATAGAACCTTCAATAGTTCAATCCAATCTGAAACATGGTTTGGATGCAGAATTGTAATTTAGATGTGACCTGTATTGTGATACTTTACCTTAAATAATGAGAAAAGATAAATAAATGTGTTCATTTTATTTTGATGCTAACAATTAAAAGTTGTTATGACGTACATTTCTGCTCCCTTAAACATCCGCATATCATGTAAACATATTTCAAGCAATTTTATTACTCTGCCTTGTTTTGCTTATTGCGAGTGTGTGGTATGATCATAACTCTCTACACTTCATGTTTTTTAATTCCAATTGTAATTTTCTATGCTACACGGTACATCCTTGTATATATTCCTAACTAAATTTTATACAGGTTTCTTTTTACTACTCTCGGTTTCGCAGGTGACAAGCTCTTGAGTAATTATTTCCGATTCTCCTATTCACTCAGTTGCATTAAAGTAGGTTAAATGCCAAGATCAAGGTTAGAGATCTTACCGATCACAATAATACATCTCCTTGCAATTGTATTTGTTGTATGAAAAATGATAACATGTGCCCTTAAGACACATGTTTTGAGCCTCAAAATAGTAAAATATGAAAGTTCTCAATGAGTATTTATACCTATTAATCCTATGTCAGCATCATGTTCTTATTATTTTGAGATTCTTAGTATGTACCCTATTAGACGAATATTGTACTGCATGACAAGTTATTGCTAGTTGCTTTGGTATGTTAATATTTACCAAGTGCCAAGCACACTTAGAAGGGACCTTTTCCATTGATCACGTCGTTTTTGTCAATCTAAAGTGGCAAAGCCTTTAAATGTGATCATATGCAAAGTTTGTGATCACAATTGTTATGATACTTATTCAACAGGCATGAAATAGAACATGTATATTAAAATACATAATGTAAATTCTACAAAAAACTTGCATGAACAGGGGAGCTGAAATGCCTCAAAAGCAATCTTCCAGAGGCGGGCCTCAACTCAAGACATCAAGCTCTGATTCTGATTCATTACATCATCGACCCATTACCGACAGGAGCCCCAAAATAGGAAATCACCGATCCCCAAGAGGTGCTCCACCTGATTCAGTCAACCAAAAGAGACTTGGGACCCGCATTGCATGTTTGGAATCCCAACTTGGACAAGCACAAGAGGAGCTCAAGAGTTTGAAAGATCAGTTAGCATCAGTTGAGGCTGCAAAGAAAGAAGCTCAACAAGAACTGGAGAAGAAGAAAACCATAGAGCCTCAAGAGAACCACACTCTTCCGACTGAAACCGACACTATCCCACGTGATGACAACCAGCAAGAGGAAACAGATGTTTTCGAAGTTCCAGTTGAAGAAGTAACGGTGGAGCCTAAGGTTGAATTTAGCCAGCAGACCGACGAAGATGAGCTAGAGACCAAACTCGTTAGCATATCAACTGAAACACAAATCATTTTAGAACGAGAGAAGACACTGTTAGATGACTTGGCTGTGAAGAATGATGAGATAAATTCGTTGAAAGCCAAGGTAGAAGAGAAGGAAAAAGAACTACAAGTGTTTGGCCAAGAAAACGAGAGCCTGAGGGGCCGTTTAAGCGAAGCCAATTTAGAGATATCGTCTGGTCAAGCAAAGGAGAGAGAACTGAGCTTGAGGTTGAGTCAACTCGAAGAAGAGGTGGAAGGAAGTAAAGGTAATGTAGTTGAGTTGAATGAGAAGATAGAGGCAGTGAAAGGAGCTAAGGAGGAGTTGGAGAGTGAAATGAAGAAGCTTAGAGTACAGACTGAGCAATGGAGGAAAGCAGCTGATGCTGCAGCAGCAGTGCTAGCTGGGGATGTGGAGATGAATAATGGGAGAGGAGTTTCTGAGAGATGCGGATCCATGGATAATCATTTTGGCAGTGTTTTTGAAGGTTATATGGGTTCACCAGGTTTAGGTGACGACTCGGATGATGGTTTTGGGGGTGGAAAGAGAAAAGGTTCTGGTATTAGAATGTTTGGAGAGTTATGGAAAAAGAAGGGTCAGAAATGAGTCTCTCTTTGTTATTATGTGACTGAAAATCTCTTTCATTTGCTACTCTTCTTTTTCTTAGAAAATAGTTGCTTTACTATTTGGACTTGGTAGGTTGTCTGAAAATTGTTATAGAACTTTGGCCATCTTTTGTCAATTGCTTGCACACTCTGTATAATTTGAGTGATCTAAACGTCACATCCACTATTATATATCTATTCATTTCTCGTAGCAATGAAATTTTAACCATATTTACCTATAATTCAAAGCTTCTTTCTATTTTTCCTTTTTCATTCAACAGAGACGGAAACGTTGTAGAATTAAGCCTGTTCTTGATATCGAGAGCAGACAGAAATATCATTCCTATCCACACGAGTATTCTTCTGAATATGCCCATCTAAGAGTTGCACAAAAACATAGAAATTCCGCCTATTAATGGGAGAGTTGCAAAAAGTTTGTTTCAAGACATTATGACGAAATTGGAAAATAAAATTGATGTGTGGTATAATAGATTTTTATCTTTTCCAGCTAAAACTATGTTAATTAATTTTGTGACAACTGCACTCATACTTTATACTATATCTTCTTTTCAAATCCCTAAAGCTTTGCTAGATGAATACTCTAATAAAATTAGAATTTTTTTTGGTAAAACAGATCCAAATTCAAAGAGAAAGGGGACGATCTCTTGGAATAAAATTATTTGTCCAGAGATTTTAAGAGGATTAGGTATTAGAAATTACATGATTTAAACACTTTGTGAAAGTAGCTTGGATCCTTTATCTATACTGACCACTGTTAAGGAGAAATAATGCCTCAAAAAAATCATTTTTTAGAATTAATTAGGGCCCGTTTGGCAATCCAATTCCAAGCATTGCGTGGTTAGCAATTTTTGGAGATAGAAAATTTTAGGTGATATTCGTGATAGGCATCTAGATTAGATGTGAGGAATTTATTTTTAGTGACAAAATTATTTTTGGAGATTGTTAGCCTGATTTTTGAGAGTTAGGCATTAGGCGAATTTCGAGGGCGAAATTTCATTGTTAGTGGGGAAGTGTAACAACCCGCGTAATTTTGGGCTATTTTAATTAATTTTTGGAAAATGGAGGAAAATAAAGTTTTTGATAACAGTTTTGGGATTGTAGTGAGGAGTTTTCCTCCAGACTTTATTTTACTCTATTGTGATGGTTATTTGTTTTACTTCAGTATGGTGAATGGTGTTATTATTTCTTCATTACACTCGTTGCTTGTTAATCAGACTTTAAATAAAATTTGGCACTTACTTTTTAAATACTAGGTGGTTAGTAAAAATAAAAATATTTTCGACAGTGATGCTATTAACTGAGCCAACTTGTCATTTTGAATTAATTTAATAAAGGAGTAGCTACCCGGTATTTAATTAGTCGGGGTGTCACAGGTGGGAATTCAAATTGGCCTTCCAATTCCAATTCCAAGCCTTGGAATTGGATTGACAAACGGGCCAATAGTAGAATTTTGTGGGCTTTGAGGAACATTGTGAAAATTCTTCCTCTTCCTAAAGAGGGAATTTCATCGTTGGAAAGATGATTGGATTAGATATACTTCCATCGATAACGTTTAAACATTTGTTTCAACTCTACTGAAGTTCCTAATCGTAGAAAACATAACATCTATGACTGGAATATGGAAGAACGGGGTAGAAGAGTAGTAAACCAAGAATTAGCTGATATCATAAGCGATATTCCTTGGCTTTCAAAAAACTTGAATATTTCTTTATGGGAACTTAACAAGCGAGGGGTTTTCAATCAGCGTATAATTGGATTTCTCTTTAATGGTGATACTTGTAATTTGATATAGTTGATGCGTGGGTAACTAGAGAAAGATTAATTATAACTAGCTAAGCTTAAAGGTATGTTAAATATTCGCATAGAGATGGAGTCCTTTTCTATGTTGCAACTGTTATGCATAGCGCAATGTATGAACCATCCTTACAGGAGCTGGTGTAGTTTAGAGGAGGAGGCTAGCAACTCTCAAGAATTTTTTTCCCTTTTTTTTTTTTTTTTTTTTTTTTTTTTTGCTGTCGTGAGGTTAATACAGTAAGATAAAAATGATATTGTTTGTGATTTTCAGGGGTATTTTTTATGTTCGTCTAAAGTTTATCAACAAAGCTCTTTTGGATGACTGTAACAGTGTTAGTTAAAATTGATCCGAATTAAATTTTTTCACTGTAGCCCGGACTCGACTCATAAATATTTTGGGCTTCAGGCTCGATTTCAGGCAGGGCCGATTTTAATTTTTTTTTGTTAAAAAAAGTTTGAATTAGTGTTTTTTTTTGTGCTTCCATCATGGAAAAAATTTACACACCAAAATCTAATTGATATTTCATAAAATAAAGTATAAAATTATAAAATATATTAAACTAATACAAAGGAAGTAAGAATGAAAACCTACAAAGACTCATTAAATTTCAAACATATAAAATTAGTTAACATAAATATGTTATATTATATAAAATAAAATTTATTTATTTATTTATATATTTGAAGTTCGGGCTTCGGATCCAATTCGGGCTTGGCAAAGTTCGGCTCAAGCACGGCTCGAAATTCATTCGAGCTTGAAATTTTCGCTCAGGCGCGGCTCGGCTCGGCTCGGCTCAAACTCAAATAAAGCTTGGCTCGAAAATAGTGGACATAACGAGTGGGTTTCGTACTTGCCAGGCTCAATTTTCAGGGCTATATATAGCCTTACAAGAAAACTGAATCCGAAATAAAAGCAACCCACGTCTACCAAACTTAAAGAATGTGGTAACTAGCTAATGAATAGGTCAAACTACAAACACCCCCTAAATAATAGGGATTATTAACAAAGCAGGATCACACTGCCAAATCAAACTCTAGAAATATCTAACAACTTAACATCCTCCCTTAAACTGAATGCTACTAGCAATCAGTTTGCATTTGACTCTGAACACACACGGTAAGAGCAAATATTTATAATTCCTCATATCTTAGTCTTTATTAATTTTGATGTGTGGTATAATAGATTTTTATCTTTTCCAACTAAAACTATATTAATTAATTTTGTGACAACGGCACTCATACTTTATATTATATCTTCTTTTCAAATCCCTAAAATTTTGCAAGATGAATACTCTAATAAAATTTGAAACTTTTTTGTCAAGCAGATCCTAATTCAAATAGAAAGGGGACCATCTCTTGGAATAAAATTGTATTTCCAGAGATTTTAGGAGGATTAGGTATTAGAAACTACATGATTTAAACACTTTGTGAAAGTAGCTTGGATTCTTTATCTATACTGGCCACTGTTAAGGAGAACAAACATCTCAAAAAATCATTTTTTAGAATTAATTAGTAGAATTTTTGGGGCTTGGAGGAACATTGTGAAAATTCTTCCTCTTCTTAAAGACGGAATTTCATCGTTCGAAAGATGATTGGATTAAAGATACTTCCATTGATAACATTTAAACATTGATTTCAACTCTACTGAAGTTTCTAATCATAGAAAACATAACATCTATGAATGGAATATGGAAGAACGGGGTAGAAGAGTAGTAAACCAAGGATTAGCTGATATCATAAGCGATATTCCTTGGCTTTCAAAAAACTTGGATATTTCTTTATGGGAACCTAACAAGTGAGGGGTTTTCAATCAGCTTATAATTAGATTTCTCCTTAATGGTGATACTGTAAAATTCTGCAGAGTTTGAATATTAAGTACAGTAGAAGAATCGGATTGTTGTTTTCATTCTTATTAACCACGGGACAATACCACATTACATAGTTATAGAGCCTTTACAGAGAAGGTTATAACTGAATTAGACTAATAACAGAATTAGTTACAACTAATCTTCTCTAGAGTTTTCTTAGGAGTGGTGCACTGTACATAAGCTTTTATGTTCCTCTTTCTTGGATCATTGATCTCTGCTAAAGAATGAGTGATAATGATATTGTTTACATCCTCCCTCAAACTCATCGGATCACATAACATCAGCTTGGACCTAAAAGCTAAAAATAGGACTGCAGCTAAACCTTTAGTGAAAACATCAACAAGCTAGTCTTTGGAAGAGACATGTTGAATGACAATATCTTTGTTAATAACCTTCTCTCAGATGAAATGACAGTCAATTTCAATATGTTTGTGCGAGCATGGAAAACGGGATTAGAGGCTAGAGCTAAGGCAGAAATGTTATCACAGAACAAGGTAGGAGGTAGGAACAATGAAATTTTGAGATCACATAGAAGCATCCTTACCCAAGCACGCTCAGCATTGGTAACAGCCAAGGCCCTATACATAGCCTCAGTGGAGGACCTAGCCACTGTGCATTTCTTCTTGGCACTCCAACTAATAGGCTCCTCGCCTAGTAGAATGACAAACCCAGTAGTGTTCCTCCTATCATTAGGGTCTCCACACTAATCAGCATCAGATAATGCAGCAAGATGAAGGTCGGTTTTATGCTAATGGAGATCACAACTAGGTGAGCCTCTGAGATACCTGGGAATTCTCTTTACAGTAGCCCAATGAACATCAGTAGGACAATGCATATATTGGCACATATTGTTAACTGAGAAGGCAATGTCTGGTCTAGTAAAGATTAGGTATTGAAGGGCTTCAAATGTACTTTTATATAAAGTAGGATCAATTAAAGGAGTATCATCCAGTTTACCCAGTCTAGCTGAAGTGGACCAGGGAGTTTTACAAGGTTTGCAATCAACCATGTTGGATTTGTGAAGTAGATCTCTGAGATACTTGTCTTGAGAAATTTTGATGCCCTGTGGAGAATGATGGATTTCTAATCCCAAAAAATAATTGAGGGAACCCAAATCTTTCATGTCCAAAGTGGAACTAAGATCATGGATTAATTTCTTAATGAAGAAAGGATCATTACCAAAAATAATTATTTCATCCACATAAAGTAGAAGCACTGTGTAGGGGGAATCCATGTGTCTGATTAACAGGGAGCTATTAGCGGTAGATTGTAGAAACCGAAATTCATGAAGAAGAGTGGTGAAAGTTTGGAACCAATCCCTGGGGGCTTTCTTTAATCTATATATAGCCTTATGGAGTTTACACACATATGTGGGTGTGGATTGATCAACAAAAACTTGTGGCTGAGTCGTATAAACCTCCTCAGTGAGATGCCCATGAAGAAAAGCATTCTTAACATCTAGTTTCTTCAAAGACCAACCATAGTGAGCTGCAAGTTTGAGTATGAGTCTAATGGTAGTATACTTAACTACTGGACTGAATGTATTTGTATAATATAAGCCCTCCTCTTGATGAAACCCCTTAGCTACTAGTCTATCCTTATATCTAGAAAGTGTTCCATCGGCATTGTATTTCAATTTATAAACCCACATACGACCGACCAAGTATTTTCCAGGAGGAAGAAAAGTCAAGGACCAAGTACTTTATTGATGAAGAGAAGAAAACTCCTCTGCCATTGTGGTTCTCCATTCCACACTCTTGCATGCCTCAGTGAAACAGGTGGGTTCTCTGGGAAAGGACTGGACTTGAAAGGCTTTAGGTTTGTAAATACCAGATTTACTCCTGGTTTTCATAGAATGAGAATTTGAAGGTGGAACACTTGGAATATAATTAGGAGTAATAGGAGGTAGGCCGGAAGAGATACATAAAGGTGTTACTGATATAGGAGGAACTGGTGTAGGTGTTGAAATGGGTAGAATAAGTAGAGGAGGTAATGTAGATGGAGGTAATGGAGATGGAGGTAAAGAGATGGTAGTGGTGTGTTGTGTTATGAAGATGAGGCAGGTAGCCAGGCTAATAAAAAAGAGTCAACAGAGGCAGAATCATTACCTAGAAAGGCAGATTCATTGAAGTGAACATGTCTAAAAACTTGGATTTTGTTAGTGGTAGGATCGTAGCATATATATCCTTCGTAGCTGCTGGGGTAGCCAAGAAAAATACAAGGCTTAGTTTTGGGTTCAAATTTATTTGAATTAAAAGGAGTGAGAAGAGGATAGCAAGTGCAACCAAAGGTTTTGAGATTAGTATAGTCAGGTTTGGTGTGAATTAGAAGCTCAAAGGGAGATTTGGATTGAGTATTTGAACTTGGCATCCTATTAATGAGAAATGTGGTTGTACAGAAAGCATGATACCAAAATTTAGTAGGTAAAGATGTTGTGGACAGGAGAGTAAGACCAGTTTCCACTAAATGTCTACGCTTCCTTTCAGCTCTACCATTTTGCTGAGAGTTCTTAGCACATGATTTATGGTGTTGTATTCCATGAAGTGAAAGGAAGTATTGAAATTCAGTTTTAAGGTACTCTCCTCCTCCATCTGTTCTTAAAACCTTAATTTTGTGATTCAATTGATTCTCCATTAAGTGTAAAAAGTGAGAGAAAGTAGAAAAAGTCTGAGATTTATAAGTAAGGGGGTAGATCCAAGTGAACCTGCTATAATCATGCACAAAAGACACATATTAATTGTAACCATTGAGAGAAGCAATAGGGGAAGATCCCTACAAGTCACCATGAATTATTTACAAAGGAGTACAAGCTTTAGTGAAAGAAATAAGGAATGGCAGTTTGCACATTTTGCCTATCAAGCAGTGTTCGCGTAACTCAGAAGACTGAGAAACAGTTTTATTACAAGAAGATCAAAAAGTATTTAAAATTTGATTTAAAATAGCACTTGAGGGATGCCCCAGTCTATTGTGTCAGAGAGTATATGAGACTTTCTTTCCTAAATGAGCTGAGGGAGAAGAAAACTGAGGACCTGGTTGTGACGATTTGGTGGTGGAATTGCTAGAAGAAAGAGATCTAGAGGAGGAGATGGGATATAGACCATTGGAGCTAAGGCCCTGAAAGAGGATCTTCCCTGACAGATTGTCATATATCTTGAAAGAATTAGCATTAAAGATACAAGAACAATTGTTATCTTTGCAAAGTTGATGAATAGAAAGAAGATTTGAGGATAGTGAAGTATACATATAGTATTGTGGAGTAAACATTTATGAGAAGAGGTGTTCAAAGATGAAATACTAGAGTGAGAAATTAGGAGATGCCGGCCATTAGCAACTGGGATTGACTCATCACCTTGATATTTTGTACCAATTGAGAGTTTGGAGAAATCATTTGTCATGTGAGAGGAAGCTTAAGAATTAGTGTACCATACATTATTGGAGTATTGAGAAGGTACATATGAGGTGGACATAGCAGCAAGATGTTGAAGAGGAAGACAACCTTGATAGTTGTAATTCATTCGGTGATAACAGTCAACAGCTGTATAATTAGTTCTTGCACATATCTGATATGGATCAGATGGTGTATAAGATCGTGAATTCATCTGAGGGCGGTTATTGTTGTATGTGGAGCCATTGAAGGAGATAGAAGAGGAATATTGATGTCATCCTCCAAATCTACCTCCACGAGAACGGAATCGACCCTTGCTTTTGCCTCTAAATTGTCCATAAGAGAAATTATTTCCAGAGGATTGTGTGTGACTCATCGCCATGATTGCTATTGAGACATTAGTAGATTACTCAAAAGACTGAGCAATTGCTTGTTCCTCATTCTTGAGGAGTACATGCAATTCAACTGAAATTAGTTGAGATCTTATTCTAATTAAGGTTTTAAAGGCACTGTATGACACAGGAAGGCCATTTAGGGCCTATATCAAGATATCTTCATCTTCAATTTGAATTGCAAAAGCTGCGAGATTATCCCGTGCTTCTTTGATCTTCTGCATGTATTGATCGATGGAATCTGAACCTTTAACGATCGTTTGAAGATTAGTTTTTAACTAAAGAATATTTGATCGAGAATTTGAGGAGAATCTTCGTTCAAGTTCAAGCCATACTTCTCAAGAATTGTTGTGACCAATAACATGTGAGAGTGTTGTGATAGATAATGTAGCATTTATGAGAGTAAGTAAGATTGATCCATCATTGTCCACTGAAGAAATGCTGGAAGTAATTTGATATCTCCAGGTTATATAATTTGTTGAATCAAGTCGAATTAAAATCAAATTACAGATATTATAAAATAGATATATCAGAGAATATGGAGTATGAATGGCACCATATGCCATGGAAGCTTCAGATTGAGAGTTAACAGAAGAAGATGAGGAAGACATTGGATCGGATTAACATCTCTTTAATTTTTCTCTGATACCATGTAAGATTCTGTAGCGTTTGAATATTAAGAATAGCAGAAGAAGAGGAAAGTAGAATAATCAGATTGTTGTTTTCATTTCTTATTAACCACGGGACAATACCACATTACATATTTATAGATCCTTTACAGAGAAGGTTACAACTGAATTAGACTAATAATAGAATTAGTTACAACTAATCTTCTATAGAGTTTTCTTAGGTGTGGTGCACTGTACAGAAGCTTTTATGTTCCTATTTCTTGGATCATTAATCTCTGCTAAAGAATGAGAGATAATGATATTGTTTACAGATACTTGTAATTTGATATAGTTGAAATGTGGGCAATTAAAGAAAGATTAATTATAACTAGCTAAGCTTAAAGTTATATTAAATATTCACATAGAGACGTAGTCCTTTTCTGTGTTGCAACTGCTATGCATATCGCAATGTATGAACCATCCTCACAGGAGCTGGTGCAATTTAGAGGAGGCTAGCAACTCTCAAGAATTTTGTCCCTTTTTTTTTTGCTGTCGTGAGGTTAATAGAGTAAGATAAAAATGATATTGTTTGTGATTTTCAGGAGTATTTTTTATGTTTCTCTAAAGTTTATCCACAAAGATCTTTTGGATGGCTGTAATAGTGTTAGTTAGGATTGGTTTGTATTCTATAAATCACGGACACTTTTCAGAGGCGTCGTACGAGTGTCGAACACGGATACTCAAAGGACACGGTATGGACACATGTCTTACACACCACGTGGCGTGTCGGACATAAATGGCATTAAAAAAAGTTGGACACGACAAGGACACGCAATGGACAAGGCTGGGTAAAAACATAAAACTTTAAAAAAAATGAGGTAGATCGGGCTAGGTAAGCCGGACTTGAGGTTGCTCAAGCTCGGCCCGAACTACCTTACCCAGGATCAAGCCCAAGCTCGGTCCGATTTAAATTTTTTTTACCAAAGCCCGAACTCAGCTCATAAATATTTTGGGCTTCGGGCTCGATTTTGGGCAAGCCTAATTTCAATTTTTTTTGTTAAAAAGTTTGAATTGGTGTTTTTTTTGTGTGTTTCCATCATGGAAAAAATGTACACACCAAAATCTAATTGATATTTCATAAAATAAAGTATATAATTATAAAATATATTAAACTAATACAAAGGAAGTAAGAATGAAAACCTACAAAGACTAATTAAATTTCATACATATAAAATTAGTTAACATAAATATGTTATATTATATAAAATAAATTATTTATATATTTATATATTCAAAGTTCGGCTCAAACTCGGTTCGAAATTCATTCGAGCTTGAAATTTTCGCTCAGGCTCGGCTTCGCTCAAACTCAAATAAATCTCGGCCCAAAAATAGTGGGCTTAACAAGTGAGCTTCGGACTTTCCCGGCTCAATTTTCAGGCCAGGCCTATATATAGCCTTACAAGAAAACTGAATCCGAAACAAAAGCAACCCACGTCTAACAAACTCAAAGAACGTGGTAACTAGATAATGAATAGGTCAAACTAATAAACACCCCCTAAATAATAGGGATTATTAACAAAGCAGTAACACACTCCCTAATCAAACTCTAGAAATATCTAACAACTTAACATCGTCCCTTAAACTGAATGCTACTAGAAATCAGTTTACATCTGGTTCTAGACACACACAGTAAGAGCAAAAATTTATAATTTATCATAGCTTAGTCTTTATTTTATTTTTTGTGTATCCCGTTACAAATTGGCTCATCAAATCGAAATCCAACATCTCCAAGATCAAAGACACTCCCTACAAAATATGAAGTTTTTTCAAGGGACTTTGGCAAAAATGATTTTTACATATTTGATCTATAGTTTTTCCTTTTTGATTTCACAAAATCACTTCTAGATTCATAAATCACCCCCTTATGTGATTTGTGAACTTTATGTAACCCTAGTTTCAAATACCTTGCATACATCTTATGGAGATCATTCTCTATGACTGATTTGTGAATCGAGGGTTCATTGATGAAGAAGACGAAAGTTGATCAATGAATATCATGGGTAGATTACAACTTGTGGATAGATCCGGATTAGGTCGATTTTTTAGATGGATTTGAAGAATCTGTGTCTCATACGTAGTTTGTCTAAGTTGTTTGTAAGTCAGTTGTCTGTCAAATTACTTTGTAATGCTGAATATAGGTTTTGATCTTTTTAGGAATTTTTTCTCATCTCCGTGTGTTGATTGCATGTTTGGTTTTTTAACTTAAAGTTAGATTATATCTCGAATGCACATCTAATTTAATCAAAGAGAAATTTGCTAAAAATTGAGTTTGGTGTGTGGGAACTTAAAATATATTCAATCCATTGAATCACTAGAATTATCAAATTGGTATCAGAGTCGGTTCCACTAAATTACTGTGGGATCTTTTTACAATTTTTTTGATATCATTTTTTTTCTTATAATTGTTGATCTTTAAATATTTGGATTCAATGGAAAATCTGTATAATAAGTTGCCTATTTTTTATGGAACAAAGTATGCCTACTGAAAAGCAAGAATGAGGTCTACTTTAAAAGTAATTGATGAAAGGGTCTGGCTTGTATGTGAAAAAGGGTGGACACCACCCACAGTGACTGTCGACAATGTCGAAAATCTTAACCTCATCACTTCCGGGATGGACGATGAATTTAAATGGAGTACTTACAACTCTCGCAGCTTAAGCATTATTTCTGGAGTCATCACCCCTGACGATTCCGCCACATCATGACGTGCACCACATCTAAAGAAGCTTGGGATATCCTCCATCTCACTCATGAGGGTACCAACGCTATGAAATCTTCTAAGCTTCAATATCTCACCACCCAGTTTGAGACTATTACCATGAATGAGTCTGATACTTTTGATGAGTTAATGCACGTTTGTCAAGCATAGTTAATTCTAATTTTAATTTGGGTGAGAAGACTCCTGAAACGAGAGTTGTGAAAAAGATTTTGAGATCCTTGTCAGCCCCTTTTATCCCTAAAATCACTATCCTGAATTCGTTGGGAATATCGAATACGCTTAGGTTAGAAGAACTCATAGGAGACCTTCAGACTTATAAGATCGATATTTTTCCCAAAATTGATAAACCTAAGAAAATAGGGATTGATTTGAAAAATCAAACTAAGAAAATGATAAAAGAAAAAGTTTATGATTCTGAGTCTAAGTTTGATTTTGAGTTGGATGACTTAGTCCTAAAATTTCAAAAAAAATCTCAATTTTTCCAAGAATACTCTTCCAAAGAAAAGGCTTTTGAGAAATATAAACATGAGAATGAAGGGGAGAAGGTTTGTGATAAAGATGATATAAGATGCTATGAGTGTGACGACAAGGGACATAATACACATGAGTGTCCCACTAGGCTTAAGAGACAGGGCAAGAAAGTTGCACATAAGGCCACTCTTTGCGATAGTGACATCGAGTCGGTGGATTCCGGGAGAGAATCACCACATAAATGGAATTTTTGTGCATTCGTGGCAATTAACATTAGCACTTTTAGTTTGTCCCACGACGATGAGGACGTCTCTAAACGTGAAAGCCTCGACGATGTTTCGAACCATTTTGGAGATAGTGAGAGTGAGGAAGAAAATTTGAGTGAGGGAGAAGGTGGACTCTAAAAAGATTTTAGTGATCTTTACACCGAGATTTTAAAAATGAAAAGGTTGAATAAATATTTATCCCTTAGGGTATTAGTTATGGAGAAGGAAGTGAAAATATTGAGAGAGTGTGAGGCGTCGGTGAGTCAACTCGAGAAGGTGAAAATTTATTTATGTGAGGAGTTAATTATTTTAGGTAAGAAGAAGACCGATTTGACCAATATCGTGGCTAGTCTTACGAGAGATCTTCAATTTTCATTGGAGACTTGTGAGAAACTTGAAGAGTGATCTCAAACGTGCCCGAGAGATAAAGATCACTTTAGAGGACTCATCTAGGAAGGTTGAAAAGATGATCATCAAACCCGCGTTAGGTAATGTTGAGAGGTAAGGAATACGTTTTGACGGTGCATCCACTTCCAAAGTCATACCCGAGTCGGGTCCCGAGTTTGTGATGATTTTTTATGGCCCTCAGCCTAACCTACTAAGGAGATCTCCTCCTAGACATTTTGAGCAAGGTAGAGCCAAGCCCATTTATGTTTGTACCCATCGCAAACAAAGAGGTCACCTTAGAGAGTTTTTTTTAAGCTGGGTAGAGTTTCTATGCATGTTCCCCGGTATGCTTCCACACGAGTTCCTACACATGTTCCCGTACGCACTCTAACATATGTTATTATGAATGCTCTTGCACCTGACCTTAGAGATTTTGAGAGTTTTCGAGAGCAAGTAGAGTATTTAGTCAAGACTTTGCAAAATTTGATGGGGTAATTTCTTAGGATGTCATCTCCTTTTGAGAACTTCTCCAAGCCTAATGATTAAGGTTGAAACATATTTCTAGAATAGGGTGCTTATCGTGTTCATATATTACATCCCTATTGCTAGATTGTATCATCATTGTATTTATCCGTTTTTATTTTTTATATATTTTGAAAAGTTCCCAGAAAAGAGTTTTATTTTTTTGGAAAAAGTTAGAAAAATATAAAAAGATTTTTTATTTTTAAGAAAAAGATGAAAAAATGAAAAAGACTTTATTTTGATAAAAAAATTTAAAAAGACAAAAAGAGTTTTGTATTTTTCATTTTCACCGTATATGGATGAACATTTAAGATTTCTGGATCACTCTGTCATTCCATCCATGACGTTTTTATAGTGCTTTGAGACATGACTTTATTTCGTTAGTGTGCGTAATAATGTATAGATTCATTACGATGATCATTGATGACTACTATCTACATGTTAGACTCCTTATCACATTTATTGCACATGTGCATGAACTTGTTTGAACATTGTACTTACTTGTCATGTGTCGAATACGATGTTCTCATCTCAATTTTGCTTAATAATGAACCAAATATAAAAAGAGATAAGTTGTGCCTGTAAGAACCATTGCCCGAATTTCATTTATTTTTTGAAAAATATTGTTATATATTAAACAATGGAAAGGGGCTACAAAAGATCACAATATTCTTTGCATCAAAAGACACCATTTGCATAAAAGAGCCTAAAAAGATTAGAGGCACATAAAAACAAAAGTTCTAGGCCAATTTTGTTTAGATTTATTAATGCTTCACTACATATGAGCACTATAATTTCTTTAAAATAATTGAGAGTGAATTCATAAGTTATGAGAGATTTTGAGGCAGTTAAAGTCGAAGATCAATGGGTTTGCATAATGGACTTTCTTGGAAAAACATTCAATACTTTGGCGTTATTGGTGTGAGAATCATTTATGTTCATGACATGTTGATTAAGTTGAGTCGATTTCATATGAGTTCACAATATTTACACCTAAGATAGACTTTGAGTTCTTTCGTTCGAAGTGTCTCATGACTTCATACACACTTATTATGAATGTTTATGTTGATTTGCCTATCGAAGATGTTCACACAATTACATTCCGCATTCACGATTCGGATATTTTTAGTGTTATTCCATGGTGTGTTGTATTTGTACATTTTATACTTTATATTTTAAAAAAAAAAAAAAGAAAATTTTCAAAAATAGTTGGTTGAAAAGTTGGCTTTTAATATTATCATTACATGTTCACTATTTATTATTCTTGTGATGATGTATTAATTCTTAATGTGATGCTTAATACTTCATGAATAGTTTCTACTCCTTTGTTTTTTACAGACAAAAAGAGGGAAATAAATTGATGGGGAGTTTCATTTTCTATTCAAAACTCATATGCATCACGGTATCTCCTTGTTTCATCTGTATGTCTCTTCCACTTTGATGATGGATTCATGGACTACACAAGATGAAGACAAAGTGACCAAGGGATGAACAAGTTCAGTTTGAAAATAAAGTTTCATTTATGTCAAATTGTTTCTAGGGTTTGAGAGGAAGTTAGTAATCATTGTCTTAGAAATATTTTATTGTAATTTGGTTTTTGATTTTGTTTTGTACCAAAATATCCAAAGGGGGAGATTTATAAGAGCAAATATTCATGATTGCTCATAGCTTAGCTTTATTTTATTTTTGGCGTATCCCGTTATACATCAGCTCTTCAAACCGAACTTCGACATCTCCAAGATCGAAGACACCCCTACAAGATATGAAGTTTTTCCAAGGGACTTTGGCAAAAATGATTTCTGCATATCTAATCCAAAGTTTTTCCTTTTTGATTTCACAAAATCACTTTCAGATTCACAAATTCATCATCCCTTTATGTGATATGTGAACTTTATGAAACCCTAGTTTCAAATACCTTGCATAAATCTTATGGAGATCACTTTCTATGAATGATTTATGAAGTGAGGGTTCATTACTAAAGAATACGAAGGTTGGTTGATGGATACCGTGGGTAGATTGCTATATGTGACGGCTCTGGATTGGGTCGTATTCTATAGAAGGAATCAAAGACTCTATGCGTCATACTTAGTTTGTCTAAATTATTTGAAAGTCGATTGTTTTTCAAATAACTTTGTAGTATTGAATATAGATTTTTCCCTTTTTAGGGATTTTTCCCCATCTCTATGTGTTAATGGCATGATTATTTTGTTAATTTAAAATTGAATTACATCTCGCATGCACACATAATTTAATCAAAGATAAAATTTGGTAAAAATCAAATTTTTGTGTGGAAATCTAAAATACAAATTAATTTATTGAATCACTAGAATTCCCATACACCCAACAGATCACACAGCTTTAAAAATGCATCAAGATTTAATGGTTTAGTCATCATATCTTCTAGTTGCTCTTGAGCACTGCAATGAATCATATTCACAGTCCCTGCTTTTGTGAGTTCATGCAAAAAATAAAAGTGAACATCTATATGTTTGTTGCATCCGTGCATCACTGGATTCTTAGAAAGCTTAATTGTTCAGCTATTATCACAGTAAATAATTATATACTTACTTTGAATATGTCTAAGATTTTCCAAAATTCTGCTTAAACATACTACTTGACAAGCACAAGAAGCTACAGCAATAAACTCCGCCTCAGTGGTGGATAAGGTGATTATTGGTTGCAACCTTGAGAACCAAGACACCGCCCCTGAACTTATTATAAAAATATGTCATGTGGTGCTCTTCATATCTTCTAAATTCCCAGCATAGTCGTTCCCTGTATAGGCAATTAGTTCCTCATTTCCTCTCTTCTTGTAAAACACTCCATAGCCACTTGTACCTTAAGACTCTTTTAGTTGCTTATAAGTGGAGCTCAATAGGATTAGCCATGTACCTATTGATAAGACTACAAACATCATATTTGGTCTACTAGCAGTCAAATACATAAGACTTCCCACTACTTGCTTATAAAAAGGTATTGTTAACCTTCATTCCATCTTCATCTTTCGAAAGCATACAGCTAGGTGGGATTGTGACTCGACTTGCTTCTGTCCATTCCAAACCTCTCTAATACTTCCAGTGTATATGTATTCTAACTAATGAATATTCCATCAGCTTTTTGCATTACTTCAACACCAAGAAAATATCTCATCTTTCCAAAATTAGTCATATTAAATTTAAGCATCATAGATATTTTAAACTTAGCAAATATAGTTCATCACTGCCTGTGAATATAAGATCATCATCATAAATACTTACAATAAGGATTTTACTTACTTCTCTTGTCTTGATGAACAAGGTATGTTCATAATGGCACTTTTTAAATCCTTCCTTCAAAAAGTAAGACTCTATACGGCTATACCAAGCTCGTAGAGCTTGCTTAAGTCCACATAAGGCCTTTTCAGCTAGTATACCATCTTCTCATGACCCTTTTTCTCCTCATGGTATATTTTAATTTTGAGTTGCAAGTGTAATCACCAAACAAATTGTATCTAGACGTGCCACGGGTCAAACGCTTCAGTATAATCGAACCCATGTTGCTAATCATGCCCTTTTTCTACTAGTCCGTGCCTTATTTTTATCTATTTCCCCATTCTCATTGAACTTTATTTTATACACCCACTTTCTCATATTGTTTTTCCTCCGGTAGATAACTTTGTCAACTCCTATGTATCATTCTTCTCAATTGCCTCTATTTCTGAATCCATAGCATTTCTCCATTTTTCATTTTTCCTAACATCTTCATAATAAATTGGATCAGCACGTGCAAATAAATCTAACTTTTCAATCTCTTCTTCTTAAAAAGGGCCTTCTCCACTTATATAGTCGCTCATCCGAACTGATGGTGCCCAGTGTCTTCCTTCATTGGAGCTAGGTGAATTCGCTTGAATTAGTTCATTTGAAGAAGAATTCTTTGCTTCTTCACCTGCGAAATCAACATCACTTTTTTCTTCATTGTCATTAACTATGGTTGTTTCGTCTTCACTGTCACCCCATTCCAAGTCATTTATAATTTCCTCTTCATGACTCGTGTCCCAATCCCAACTCTTGTCATCTTCAAACATAACATCTCGGCTCATTATGATCTTTTGAGAAACTGGATTATATAACCTGTATGCCTTTGACTCTTCATTGATTCCAAGCAAAACGCAACTCACACATTTTTCATCCAGTTTTATTCTTTTACTATGAGACACATGAACATGATAAACACATCCAAAAACTTTAAAGTACTCAACTGAAGGTTTGACTCCAATTTTCATAGTTTATCATCCTCACGCGCCGCACATTATGCGATTGACGATGGATGAGAAAGATATTATGCATTGGCAGAGATACATTGGTTGTTTAAGGAATTTTTTAAAGAGGTACACGTAGTATGAATTTTAATATCTTTTATGTTTAATATTTGGTAAATTACCTAAATGGCTCCGAATCATAATCATCATCATCATCATCATCCTTACCTTAATCCCATCATATGGGGTCGTCCACATGGATTCTCCTTTTCTATTGTAATCTATTATATGCATAATTATCATTCAAGTTTAATTCTTCAATGTCTCTCCTAATAATTTCCTCCCACAATAGCTTAGGGCGATTACTTTTTCTTTTTGCCTCTATTTCCAACAATCTTTCTCTTGTTATATGAGCATCTACTAGTCTACACAACACATGACCGTGCCACATAAGTCTATTTTCTCTTAATTTATCGTTAATGGGAGCTACTCCTAACGTTTCTCTCGCGTATTGGGTTTTAATTTTGTCCTTTCTAGTAATTCCTATCATCCACCGAAACATCCTCATCTCACTAATATGTAGACTTTATTCATGTTTTTTCTTTAACGCACAACACTCTGCTCCATACAGAGTCGTTGGCCTAACAATTGTTCTATTAAATTTTCCTTTTAATTTATTAGTTATCCTCTTATCGCATAACACCCGACTCGCTTGTCTCCATTTCATCCAACCAATTGATATTCTACTTGTAACATCCTCATTAATATCCCTGTTACTTTGTAACATTGAGCCTAGATAACGAAATTTATTAGTTTGGTTTATTATTTTTTCTTCAATCTTTAACATTATGTTATTCGACGCCTCATTATTAAATTTAGATTTTGATACGTGCATTATTTTGTATGAATTATGCCCAAATCTAGACCTTGTTAGACCCATTGTATCATAAATATTGAGTTTTTAGAGTCTTTTTCGTAAATTAAAAGAAAAATGCAAGTTTAAATCAAATTTGAGTTAAAAATATGATTTTAATAACTCTGGGGGGTGAAACTATAATTTCAGAAACTTTATGGGCCTAAAAATAATTTATAAAGGTTTATCTAGGCAAAATAAAGTTATCTCTGAAATTTGGTTGAATTCTGAATTAAAACGAGCAATTAATGAATTTCGGGGGCTAAAATGCAAAGATGGGTAATTTTATAAATTTTAAATATTTGTGACCCTAAATTTGAATTATTTATTTTTATTTTTTTGTATTTTTATAGGTACTCCGAAAATTTGTACTACAAAAAGGAGTCGATGTGCAAAAATTGTCAGGATGCGACGCGACACGACACGGTTGACACTGCTGGACTAAATATTTTTTATAAAATCGACCGAGTGTCCGTTGAGGTTGTGCCATAACTTTTCGAAAAGGTATTGACAAGACTCACAACTTTGAAGTTCGGACGAAAATGAGATTTTGAAGTTTTGTAGGTCAAAAGTACGATTCAAGTTGGTGTTGTGAATAGTGACGTGAATAGTGACGAATTTGGGGATAATTATCTTTAACTTTTTTCAAGACTCCGTGAGATAATTATCAATTCAAATACTACCAATCAGGGAGAGGCCCATCTCATCCAAATACCCTAACCCTAAGCCTATAAATAGAACCTTTTGGTTCTTTATTTTACAGAGAGTTGTAGAGAGAATTGTAGAGAGAGCTTTATGTATAGTTTTTGTTTCCTTATTGAGGGCAATAATTATTTTGTGAATGAAATTTCTGTCAAGAATATTTGTGACACATCAATTGTAAGTTTATTTGTTTAATGAAATTGAGTATTCATTCTTGCAATTTTATTATGTCTACAATTATGCTAGCGTAATTTCCTCACTAGAACTAGGTAAAATTTACCATGTGTGATTAATATTGTGTGTGATTTAATTTCGTCTTTACTTCCCGATATGTGCTAAACGTTTTTAAAATTCGGTATTCATTTAAAACGACACGAGAGTGCGTTTTAAATCTTCGGCATTGTTTGAAAAAAAAATCTTTTTTTTTATTTTAAGTATGAGTACTTTGTGATGGGTTATACTTTTATTAAATTGATTGATAGTCCATGCTTAAAGACTATATTTTGAAATCTAAAAGTAAAATTTTTATGGGAATATGAATTTTAGGCGTCTAAATTTAAAGGTTTTAAATTTTATTTTGGACTTCTAACGTGTTATTTTTCTGAATTAAATACGATAAGAGTCGGTTTAATTTGAGTTATAAAATCGGGAATGACAAATTTAAATTATTGCAAAGTGTTAGTTTAACGTGATAAATGGATCCAACGTCCTAGTTTTCACGCTACCTTGATTATATCTCTCTTACTCCTATTTCTTGTTTGTGTTGCTTAGTTTAATATTACATCTCATCTCCAACCTAATTTATTCTAGTTGGATGGTCATAATTATTTTTTAAGAAAAAAATTGATAAATCTCAGCGGACTCAACACGTACTTACACTCTCTATTTTATAATAGCCAGTGCACTTGCGGTATTTTATAAAATTGACAAGTTTTTGGCGCCGTTGCAGGGGATTTGTTCGATTTTTTTTTTTTTAAAAGTTGTGATTTTTGGACTAGTTTTTTTCTTGCTTTTCGCATTTTTGTTGGTGAAAATTCATCCCAAAAAAAAGTAAAAATTTATGAAAAAATCAGCAACAATATTTTTGTGTAAAAATAAATAAATAAATAAAATATGATTTATGTTTTTCTTTAATAAATAACACTTTTAGCACTAAGTTTATCCTAAAATACATAAAAAAAAAATTGGAAAAACTTGAAAAAAAAAATATTTTTTTCTAAAAATTTCCAGATTCGTTTTTTTCAGTAGGTAGACCCTAAAAAAATCCAAAAAATTCTTTTTTTTTTCAAAGTAGTAATTCTGTTTTTTATTAAGTATATAAAAAAAAATTGTTTCATAAGTTTGCCTTGTTTTTTTGTTAAATACACCACTAGTGCGTGTGTCATTTTTTTTTCCTCTTTTCGTTAATTTTTTTTGTGTGTGTATCTGTCGCACTTTACGTTTGGTGTAGTTTTTTTTTCTTTTTTTTCTGGAGCATATTCTGTCTGGCAAAAAAAAAGTGAAGAAAAATTCGAAAAAGTGTTCAACGGTGCTCGACCGCGAAGAAAAAATTGTGCAATCTTGCCACGAGCACAAAGAACTCTCGGGGACGACTGAAATGTAGGCGGCATTTCCCTCCGATCGACGTCAACTTAAACTTCGGCCCGGAGTAAACAAGTTACCGTAAAAAGTCCACGCCGGAGGTACGTTTTTTTTTTTTGGGTGCTCCTGCATGGTTTAATTTCGCATTTAATTTAGCACGTTGCATAAATTGACTTAAGGGCAAAACCCGTGTGAAAGATAAGGTGGGGATTTCATCACCCTTCCTTGCCTGAAAATCACTAATTAACCAAGCATTTGCATATCCCGAGCCATCACATTTAATTTAAAATCAAGTAGACATTGGCCTTAGGATATCAAATAACTCATAGGAAACCTCTTAAGAAGGCTAGAATTAAAAGCTACTCCAACGCGAACTTGCCAAATCAATTCCGTTTCACCTTGTCTCGGATTGGTGGTTTTTAATGTGTCTTCATACCGACCACCTACCTAGAAGAAAAAATGGGTTTTGAGGCGATAACCGTAGTTGGTGGTCTTTTAAATTCTCCCTTGTCAAAGAGTAGGAGCTGTCTAATTAGGGAGATTAATTCGGATACCCTTGTTGTCGTCGATTAATCTTGAAAAAACTAGATTTTAAAATTGAAATTCCCCTCACCTAAATTAGATAATTCAATTTGCTATGTGTTAGCTAGGAATTACGTGGTTTGAGTCAAATATTTTTTTTACCACATAAAATTTTAAAAAAAAATCGAGTAAGCTGAGTGTATGCGAAGTTAGTTTCGAAATCATACCTGTCGTTTGTCGAGTGTGGAGTCTAGCATTCTCGATACTTACGTAGTTAGATTTTTTATATTCACCGAGATGGGAGACGAGTTAGCACCACGTGCCCTTAAAGATGACCTTTATCCGACTAGGTGTAGTCAGCCTTCATGCATACTTCTCCCCGATCACAATGCAAACAATTTCCAATTCCATTCGGGAACAATCCAATTATTGCCCGTGTTTCGAGGTACTGAAAAAGAGGATCCCTACCTTCACGTGCGTGAATTCGAGGAGATATGTGGGACCATTAAGTACCAATAACTCTCTGATGAGTTGTTAAGCTTAAATTGTTCCCGTTCTCATTGAAAGACAAAGCTAAGAATTGGTTTAACTCGTTAAAACCCGAATCCATCACCACTTGGAACCAAATGAGTATCACCATCCTACAACAATTCTAGTCTAACCAAAAGACGGCCTCGATACGTCACGCCATCAACACATTTAGCCAAAAGGAGGGAGAAGCATTGTGGATGTATTTGGAGAAATTCAAGGAGTTGCTGCTGCAATGTCCGCACCATGGGATTGAGATGGGACGCCAAGTCCAAATTTTATATAAGGGGTTCGATTTTAGCACCCGAACTATGCTCGAGTCACTATGTAATGGTGATTTTACCGAGAAGAGTGAGGTCGATGCGTGGGTATTTCTAGAAGCCATAGCCAAAAAGTCCCGGCGATGGGCACCCAATAGAGAATCTAGATCCACCACCTCCAATGAGGGTTTCGCTCACCAAGTCGAACAAAGTTATGATTTAAATGCCAAAGTGGCCACATTGGCCCGACGTCTAGAAGCTTTAGAAACAAGCAAAGAGGGCAATCGAATCGCATCTGCGGCCGTTCAACATGTAGGTTCCCCTATGTGTATACTTTCTGATGCATTCGACCACTTATTCGAGAATTGCCCTGCCCTTCCGACCCATAAGGCACGTACCGAGCAAGCCAATGCCCTTTATCAAAATAGGCCAAAGTATGACCCATATTCCAATGCATACAATCCGGGGTGGCGAGACCACCCCAATTTTTCATGGTCCAAGAGTCAATACCAAGAAAGTGGAGGTCAATCTTCTGGTAATCCACCTCCGGGTTTCCAAAAGAATGCCCCCGAACCATCGTATCCTTATTCCCAAAAGATCCAAGCTTTAGAGGATACGATGAATTTGCTTGCTCAAAGTATCCTCCAATTCCAGCAAACCACTCAAAATGTCCTCCAATCCACCCAACAGAGCTTGCATGCAAATACTCAATCCATAGCCAAACTCGAGGTTCAAGTGAGTCAATTAGCGAACGCATTGAGTGAGAGAAACAATGGAACATTCCCGAGTCAACCTGAGCCCAATCCTAAAGGTAACTTAACCAAAGGTCCATATTTTATGCAAGATAATGTCGGTTCATCACAAACCCAAGAGGATGTCAAAGAAATCATCACGCTTAGGTCTGGTAAGGAGGTCGAAAAAAATATCTCACCACCCATCGAGAGTGAATCCGAGAAACTTAAGGAGATGGAAGATCCACATGTGGACCCAACTTCCTCCCCACCCTTATCTTCCGAGCCATCTCTAGAGACCTATGTTCCAAAAGCTCCATTTCGCCAATGATTGGTTCCCCAAAAGAAGAAGGCACAAGTTGATAAGACGTTGGAAGTGTTCAAGAAAGTACAAATCAATATCCCACTGCTTGACGCTATACAACAAGTCCCATCCTACGCCAAATTTTTGAAGGACCTTTTTACCTTCAAGAGATAAACCAACGTGCCTAAGAAATCTTTTCTCGTCGAGCAAACTAGCTCGATCATTTCCTATAGAACTCCCGTCAAGTACAAGGATCCTAGGACGCCAAAGATCTCTATCAAGATAGGGGTACATCACTTTGAGAAAGCTCTATTAGACTTCGGAGCAAGCGTGAATCTTCTGTCGTACACCGTGTACGAGAAACTAGGTTTGGGGGAGTTAAAACCCACTAAGATGACCTTGTCCTTGGCCGATCGATCCATTAAAATACCTCGAGGTGTTGTAGAGGATGTATTGATTAAAGTGGGTGAGTTTATCTTTTCGGTAGACTTTGTGGTCTTAGACACGCAACACGTACTAAACTCATCCACACGAATCCCGATCATCCTCAGTTGACCCTTTTTTGCCACCTCCGACGCTGTCATTTGATGTCGTAGTGGGCAACTAAACCTATCATTTGGGAATATGACCATGGATTTGAATGTTTTTAATTTATAGAGGTCATCATCCGATGAGGGAGAGAATGAAGTCAAGTACGTTCAAGAAGTGAACGATGTCGCTACTCCACGGGATAGTGACCCAACTAATCTACGTGATTGGCCACCTGACTTGTCTCTAGATATGAGTCTTGAAGATTTTGAAGAAAAATTTGGTTCGGTTAATGAGGATCTTACTGTAGAAGTCCAATCGTGGTAGGACTCATTTCGTTACATAGAGGAAAGAGACTGGGATGATAGAATAGACCAACTCCTTTTATGTGAACACAAGCCCGATCCTTTTGAGTGTATACTGACATATGAGATTTTATCTACTAGTGATGAGATTGGAAAAATCATTCAAGCGTTTCCACCTGGTGACGCATGTTTTGTGAGGTCGTATTGTCCTGTTCCACCACGTCCACTTGTGTCATATGAGTGTTTGGATGAGATGGAGGAAATGAGTAGAGGATCGTTCGATTTAGAGCCAGATTTATTCATTCTCGAGTTTGAGAGAAACCTAGGCTTAGCGTGTCACTCGAAATTTTATAGTCTCGGCAAAAATGACCATCTCTGTTATAATGTGATTGCGCATTTCGATAATTTCACTCACAACATTCATTATGTGCATTCATATGTATACTTTGTCGATTGGGTTGACTCTCAATTGTTCAGACTTTTGATTTATAAAGAAAGTAATGTGAGATTGGTTGGAATTTGGTAACACAAGTGGAAATTCATGGGTAATATCATCATTTTACTTCTGTACTTTATTTACTTTGTCCATATTTTCAGTTTGAGCATACATTGAGGACAATGTAAAATTTAGGTTTGAGTTAAGGATGATATTTTTGAAAAAAATAAAAAAAAAATCCAAAAAGATTTTCAATATAATTGAGTTTTGAAATGATTTCTTAATATATAATTAATTCATCGATCTCTCAACTTATGAAAATTTTTACACATTAGCCATATAATATGATCGAAAATGAATATTGAGGAGAAAGTTAACATGCTTAACGAATAAATGTGGAGATTTTAGCCTGGTGAGATATTGTGCCATTCATCGTTTCGAGAAATTTAAATCAATCCGAGTTAAAACAACTCAAACTTTCCTTCAGTGATAAATTCGTTGATGATCTCAAATTCTTTGTCGTGTTCGATGACTGAAAACAAAAGGTCAAAATGTGAATCTTAAGCACTAGAAGTCTTAATAAGTCATCTTGAGACACAAACAGACTTAACGAAACTTGAGAAATGAGATTAGGCCATGGTTTGAAAGCCTGAAAATTAAGCCCAAACTCCAATATTTTTTACATTATTACATTCCAAGTGCATTTGAGCCAAAATGAAGATAAGCCTTTTGTTGAAAGCCCACTACCCTACCCAACTCCATCTAGGAGTAAAAAGCCCATAAAAAGAAGCCAGACCCATTTTCTGAGAATACTAGGGTAAAATTACTGTTGGAAAAAGGTCAAAAGAAAATGAGGTTGCAAAAATAATGTGTGAAAATAAGAGAGAGAAAAAAGAGGTGAAAAAAAATGTGAGTTTAAAAAGAAAAAGCGAAAGAAAAAGAAAAATGGAGGTTGGAAGAAAAGTGCCCAAAAGTCAAAATACCGAAAAAACTCTATATTCTCAGAAAATTTTGAACTCCAAAAGACATTCTTTTTAGCCAAAATTCGAGCCTACAATACAACCAAAGAAAGTCATAATCGATCTCAAGTGAAGTTAGTTATAATGTGGAGAGAAGATGAATAGGATCTATGGTGTGATTCAATATTTTCAATAGGTAATTGATTTTCCATTCATGAGATCGTATTCATCCATTATAAAAAAAAATCGTTTTTGATCATGTATATGTGAAATTTGTTCATACAAATTTACTCTTTTATTCACATATACAGAGAGAAAATAACCCATTTTCGAGTGTTCGATTGAGAGTGCATTCCGTGAGATTTTGAAATCAAAATGAACTTTCGGATAAGAAATGTAACGATCAAATCTTTTGAAATGGACGGTTATATTGGCTATGCACACACACACGATAAGTTGAGATTGAGAAGTGAAATTCTACTATATTTATGAAGTTTGCGTTCAAACTTGATTATATTACTTTTGAGTCTTTTGTATTGAGTCAAGTTTTTGAATTTTGTGGATATATTCACTGCAAACCCTCACGAGACAAAACTCGTCCACTAGGGTAACCTAAGGGTTTAATGGCTTGTTGCACATACTAAGTGCAACCGTGATTCCTACGAAAGTGAGCTAGATTTTAAAGTTTTGATTTTTGCTCGAGAACTAGCAAAGTTTAGGTTTGGGGGTATTTGATACGTGCATTATTTTGTATGAATTGTACCCAAATCTATACCTTGTTAGACCCATTGTATTGTAAATAATGAGCTTTTAGAGTCTTCTTCGTAAATTAAAAGAAAAATACAAGTTTAAATCAAATTTGAGTTTAAAATGTGATTTTAATATTTTTGGGGGGTGAAACTGTAATTTCAGAAACTTTATGGGCCTAAAAATAATTTATAAATATTTATCTAGGCAAAATAAAGTTCTCTCTGAAATTTGGTTGAATTCTGAATTAAAACGAGCAATTAATGAATTTCGAGGGCTAAAATGCAAAGAGGGGTAATTCTGTAAATTTTAAATATTTGTGACCCTAAATTTGAATTAATTTTTTTATTTTTTTGTATTTTTATAGGTACCTCGAAAATTTGTACTACAAAGGAGTCGATGTGCAAAAATTGTCAGGATGCGACACGACACGGTTGACACTGCTGGACTAAATATTTTTTATAAAATCGGTCGAGTGTCCGTTAAGGCTGTGCCATAGCTTTTCGGAAAGGTCTTGAAAAGACTCACAACTTTGAAGTTTGGACGAAAATGAGATTTTGAAGTTTTGGAGGTCAAAAGTGCGATTAAAGTTGGTGCTATGAATAGTGACGTGAATAATGACGAATTTGGGGATAATTATCTCCAACTTTTTCCAAGACTCCATGAGATAATTATCAGTTCAAATACAACCAATGAGGGAGACGCCCATCTCATCCAAATACCCTAACCCTAACCCTATAAATAGAACCATTGGGTTCTTTATTATACACAGAGAATTGTAGAAAGAGCTTTATGTATAGTTTTTGGTTCCTTATTGAGGGCCAATAATTATTTTGTGAGTGAAATTCCTGTCAAGAATATTTGTGACACATCAATTGTATGTTTGTTTATTTAATGAAATTGAGTATTCATTCTTGCAATTTTATTATGTCTACAATTATGCTAGCGTAATTTTCTCACTAGGACTAGGTGAAATTTATCATGTGTGATTAACATTGTGTGTGATTTAATTTCATCTTTACTTCCCGTTATGTGCTAAACGTTTTAAAAATTCGGTATTCATTTAAAATGACACGAGAGTGCATTTTAAACCTTCGGCCTTGTTTGAAAAAAAAATCATTTTTTATTTTAAGTATGAGTACTTTTTGATGGGTTATACTTTTATTAAATTGATTGATAGTCCATGCTTAAAGACTATATTTTGAAATTTAAAAGTGAAATTAAGGGAATAGGGATTTTAGGCGTCTAAATTTAGAGAGGTTAAATTTTATTTTAGACTTCTAACGTGTTATTTTTCCGTATTAAATACGACGAGAGTCGGTTTAATTTGAGTTATAAAATCGGGAATGACGAATTTAAATTATTGCACAGTGTTAGTTTAACGTGAGAAATGGATTCAACGTTCTAGTTTTCATGCTACCTTGATTATATCTCTCGTACTCCTATTTCTTGTTTGTGTTGCTTAGTTTAATATTGCATCTCATCTCCAACCCAATTTAGTCTAGTTGGAGAGTTAGAGTTATTTTTAAAGAAAAAAAATGATAAATCTCAGTGGGTTCGACCCGTACTTATACTCGCTATTCTATAATAGCCCGTGCACTTGCGGTATTTTATAAAATTGACAACACATTCCATAAATTCCATTTTATTTCTACTGATTCTTAGACCCTTAGATTCTAAGGCTTTTCTCCAATTATCTATTCTCATCGCTAAGATTTCCTTTGAAGTGTCTACTAAAACTATATCATCCGTAAACAACATAAACCATGGGATATCTTCTTGTGTCCTTAGTAATCTCATCAAAGACTACGGAAAATAAATAAGGACTTAAAGGCGATCCTTAATCATAAAGTAATTAGTTTCTCCACATATAATCCTTACTCTAGTCTTTGCGTTATCATACATATCTTAAATAACTTTAATATAACTCATAGGGATGCTTTTCTTTCTTAAATCCCACCAAATTATATCCCTAGGTAACCTATCATAAGCTTTTTCTAGATCTATAAAGACCATATATAAATTTGTATTCTTACTTCTATATTTCTCCATTTACTGTCTTAATAAATAAATAGCTTCCATGATTGATCTCCCTGGCATAAATCCAAATTGATGGTCCAAAATAGTTGACTCATTTCTTAATATTTGTTCTATAACCTTCTCCCATAATTTCATAGTGTGACTCATCAGTTTGATTCCTCTATAATAATTGCAGTTTTGTACATCCCCTTAATTTTTATACAACGATATTATGGTGTTTTTCCTCCACTCATCTGGTATGTTTCCTTCTCTTAAAATTTTATTAAATAATCTTGTTAACCATTCTACCCCTAGCCTACCAAGGGTTCTCCAAACCTCTATGAGTATTTTATCCAAGCCAACCACTTTATTCTTTCCCATTTTTCTTATTAATATATCCACTTCTTTTTCAGTAATCGGACATGCCATCCCTATATTTTGTTCAATGTTCTCAATAACTTTTTTCGGATATTCTTCATTCAATAATCCCATAAAATATTCTTCCCATCTATCTAGAATTTCTTTATCATTAATTGATGCATTTTGATTTATATCTTTAATACACTTAACTGGACCCATATCCCTTGTCAGTCTATCTTTATTATTTGCCAATTTATATATTTCCTTTTCTCCTTCCTTGGTACCTAATTTATTATAAAGATTGTCTAGTGAATTTTTTGCCCGATTCTAATAATATTTTTTACTTCACTTTTTAACTTCTTATAATTTTCAAAATCTTCTTGATTTTTACTCTTTTTTCATTCTTTAAAACTTACCCGTTTCTTTTGTATTATCTTTTGCACTTCCTCATTCCACCACCAAGTCTCTTTTTTTATGAATCTTTTTCCATTAGTCTCATCTAAAACTTGCTTACCTATTTCCTCAATATCATTCTTTGTTCCTGACCAAATGTTGTTAACATTTTCGTTCCGATTCCACTTCATGTTTAACAGGCACTTCTGTCTAAATTTAGTCTCTTTGCATCCTTTTAAATATTATCATTTTATATTTTGATAACCTATTTTCTCTTTTCGATAATTAAATTCTTTAATTGCTAAATCTATTACTAATAGACGATGTTGATTTGTTAAGCTTTCACCTCGTATAACTTTTCAGTCTTTGCATGTGTACAAGTCACTTATTCTAAGTAAGCAATAGTCTATTTGAATTTTATTCTCTCCGCTTTTAAAATTTATTAAATGTTCTTCCCTTTTTTTTAAAAAGTGTTTGTTAACGCTAGATCATATGCCTTAGAAAATTCTAAGATAGTTTCCCCTCCATTTCTCTTACTAAAACCATAACCTTCGTGTATCCTTGGATAACCATCTCGTTCTATTCCTACATGTCCATTTAAGTCGCCTCCCAAAAATATGTTTTATGGGTAGGAATTTATTGTAATACTTCATCCAACAATTCCCAAAATGATTTCTTTGCATTTTCATCTGACGCTTCTTGGGGCGCTAAGAACTTATAATATTCAATATTCACTACACTAAAATTGTCGGATTGTCATGATTATTGACCGTGACAAGTCAAACTTGTCAAGGTCAATGATCATGATAAGTCTGGGGGTGACAACTTCTTTGTCATGGACTTATCATGGTCATTGACCGTGATAATTTTATTAGACTTGTCACGGTACTGTCAAGGTCTTTGACCGTGATAAGTTTTTGTCACGGTCAAAGACCGTGACAAACCCGTTATAAAATCAAAAAAATTATCACGGTCAAAGATTGTGGTAAGTCCCTGACAAGTTTCTTTGTCACGGTTTTTGACCATGATAATTCTTAGCAGAATTTAAAAAACAATGTTGGGCAGTATGGCCACTGCCACTGTCACTGCCCTGCAGTATATTTGTACATGTTATAACAAAATTATACCTGCTCAAACAGCATATATCTAAATAAAATACAAATCATATACCAAATCAAGGCATTTATAATCTATATCCAAATAATATAGAATTGCAAATATCCATCATATACAAACCTAGTTGTACCAAAATCAAAAGAATATAAAAATGCAATTCGATTTTCAAAATAAAAGGAGATAGAAATAATGTCAATCTTCAGCAGGTTGGGGGAGGAAGGAAGGCCACACAACATATGAATTGAAAAACCCCGCAATATAATGAACGTCGCATTGCTCGCGCAACCACACAGGTGAGTTCTCCTTTCCCTCCACCACATGCGTAATGCTCACTCTTGCCTCAATGTCTTGGAGGGGACGTCCATGAAACAGCATACCCGGACGGAAGTTCGGATCTCTCAACCCCCTCGCTATTGGCAGCCCATAATATATGTCGATTAGATGCACGCTCTACCAACCGAGTGTTGACATAGGTCGCTCAGCGGAGGTCACGATGGAAAATGGATCATCATATGGCACTGAGTCCGTGCGTATCGACGATGAAGCAATGTTGTCAACGTCGGCGTCCTCGTCCTCGTCCTCCTCTACCACCTTGACCTTTCTTTTTCCCAACTGATGCTTCATGAAGGCATACATATCTAGGACTGTCGCCTTCAACCTTGATAGCTTATCTTCGTGGGAGTCCACCTTATGGGCCAACCCGTTGTTGCTCGTCTCCATGCCGATGATCCTAGACTTCCCCACCCGCAAGCTCACCCCCTAGTCCTCCCCTTGCGATCCGGCCCCAGCACTTGGCTGAGTGCATTCGTAGCTAAAGATGCTTTATTGGCATCAAACCACGACTCTTGCACTTCCTTAAGCTTTGCTTGAAAAAATAAAAAGTACATGATTAGTCAATTAAGTAAATAAAAAAATTATAACATAATTGAAAAAATTAAACATTTATAACTTACAATAGTGGTTGCGACGCTCAGGGACACCTCCTTGTCCTTTCCTTTTTTCGTTCGAATTGTCACATAGGCATCGAGCCTATGTGGCCTTCCCCTAAGGCCACTCCCCGTCTCCTGAAATAAAATAATACATAATTAGTAAGTAACGCAAATTAATGCTAAATTATACTAACTAAAATTAAAGAAAATTAAAAACTTACCATCTGGTGCTCCACCTCAGCGTAAGAAGTCCACCCAGAGTAGTGCACATCCAACTTTTTCGTCCAATTGGAGAGATGCCAATTGTCGCTCATTGTTCTCATTATCGACAAATTTATGCCTCTGTGCCAATGAGATTAGCTCCTTAGGGGGACAGTTTCACGGAGTCTCAGAATGGACTCCCTAGTCTTCCCAAAGTATCGTGCCGGTAAATTCTTTCACATTTTATATTGATCCCTCAATTGCTCTAACGTGGGGTCGCGAAGATATGCGGGCAGGCCGAATTGTTCCTGTCAAGCAAATACAAACCATCCTGTAAGTAACTATTACAGTTATAAATATAAATATTAAATACACAACCTGTAGCGCCCCCCAGATGTTCATCTTGAGGTCAATAGGCACGGCCCTCCAATCAGTGTACCCCGGGCCGACAATCGCATTCAACAACTCTAGCGCTTTATCTAATAATGTCATCTTATTTTCGACAGCGGCCATTTTAGGGGCCTACTATCCGAGGATCCCTCGTCGCCTCCGCTACCACGTCCTGATGAAGTCATTTTCTGTAAAAATTGTTATTATTAGTACAAATAGGTATATGAACTTTGAATTAATGCTCAAATCTGATAATAATAATAATAATAATAATAATAATAATAATAATAATAATAATAATAATAATAATACATACACACATACATACATACATACATACATACATACATACATACATACATACATACATACATACATACATACATACATACATACATACATACATACCAATATCAATTTATACCAATTTTAATTTATACCAATACCAATTCCAATACCAATTTCAATTTATACCAATACCAATTTCAATTTACACACACACTTTTAGGTCTTGGACTTTGAATTAATGCTTAAATTGATGAAAATTCTAATTAACATATTCACTTAGTTATTACAAATATTAAAATGATCAAGTACAAATTAATACAAAAACATTAAATTGTTGTCCGATAATAATAGAGCACTAGAATAATATAGCCACTGGTCATTAAAAATAATTTGAATACTTATTACAAATCAAAAAATTATTTCAAATTCGGGTTATCATCAAAAATGGATTAATATTCGGTAGGTGAATCCAAGCCATCCACACTACTGTTTAGACGCTTTGGCGTATGTAAGACAATTAACCACGGCTCGTTGTTGATATACTCTGCGTAAAACACTTGATTGACCTTTTGAAAAGAACAAATAAATGGCTCATCACCCACGTGTTCGTTGCTCTTCAACTTGGACAAGTCAACCATGATCAAATTGGTGCCAGGGTCAACTTTAGAAGCATTTTTATCCTCAACTCTTATCCAATAACAATAAAATACAACCTCTTTGAAGTTTACATAGTCCAATTCAAATATATTTCAAATTACACCATAATAAGTCATTTCAGCTTCAACGAGGTTTTTATCTTTCGCACTCTCTCGAAAAAAAGTAAGAGTCTGGTATAAAATGCTGGAGTTTTATATAATTGTATTTTCCTCATACACCCTTGCACCGAATATGTTACCATTCAATTAATACTTTTTGTACTCTTGTGCCATGAACAAGGGTCCAGTGGCTAAATGAGAAAGCCATGATGTCGCATCACCCATTTTTAAGAGCTAAGAATATAGATAAATTAATTAGGTTAGTTGTAAAGCTTTATTATAATGTGACATTTGATAACAGTCTATATTAATTATAATTATCTCGTGTGACAACCACAGCCTGAACTCGTTGTCTGATTATGACATTGTTTTCATCTTTTATTATTCTCACATGCTTCATATTTTCTGCATAGATCATGACGAAAGTATTACAAAATTAATCATGTAAAAATTAAAATAATTTAAAAGTTAAAATATTTTAAACTTACTTTTTCCATTCTTCGACATATTCATGTGTGTCAAGAAGATAACGAGCTACTTGTTCATGTTGCGAACTCGTTAATTTCACTCGTTTGCCCATCATATGGCCATCCTCATCGATGAACTCATCATTGTCATCCACGCTTGTCGAGTCAAGCATATATTCCTGAGTGTAGATTGACGACTCCACGATGATGTATTCCTCTGCAATTGATCTTTCAGCGTATCATGTATTCTTGACGTAATCTTTAAAAAATTTCATCAATCTTTCAAATGGATACATCCACTAATATCTTACTGGTCCGTAAAGAAATGCCTCGTCGCATAGGTGTACCAAAAAGTGAACACTTATGTCAAATAAAGATGGGGAAAAATACTTATCCAAGACATAAACAGCTTCGTTCATCGCCAATTTAGCGGCCACTATGTGATCCCAATTGACTACCTTCTCACATAAAAGTGAGAAGCAGATACTAATTTGCTTAATAGCCCTCTACAAATCCTTGTGCTTGGAGAAACAGTGCTTAAACAATAGAGGAACTAATTGCATGATCACATGTCAATCGTGGGACTTACACTTGTGAAAATCATGGGTAACATAATCCACAATCATTTGCAAGTTGGATGAAAAACTAGATGGAGCTTTCAAATTAGATATTGTGTCTAAAAGCACCTTCCTTTCCTCACTCGTCAAAGTAAACGCACCAGGGGGGATTATTATTCTTTCCCTACTATCTTATTTCAACCATAGTTGTGGCTTAAGTTTCAACGCTTTAAGGTATTTTCGTGCATTTTCTCCATCCTTCGAATGACTCCTCCAAGATATGTGCCCACAATATGTTCAGCAATGTTCTTCTCTGCGTTTATCACATTCAGTACATGGCGCACTGGGTTATTCTTTCAATAAGGCAAGTCAAATAAAATTAGCCATTAGACCATGACTTTGTTGTCTCAGTTTAATTCTCAGTTAGGGTCTTCTTATTCTTGACATTCTTAAATTTAGGATTCTTACCTGGTATATTAGGGCCACAATCAGAAGATTTACTTTCAATTTTTGAGCCTCAAAGTATTTTCGATCGTATCCTATGTTCAACCCCGCCCGGTAAAAAATTAGAACATTTCTCAAATCTAAAATTATGAGGGGGGGTAAAAACCTCATATGGTAATGGTATACATTTTTTTAGCTAGCAGAGAGATGAAGAGATTCAGTTTCCTCTCCACAAATAGGACACCCCAAATAACCATGTACTACACAACCGGATAATGTCCCATAAGCTGAAAAATCATGAATTGCCCACATCAACATAGCTTTCAGCATGAACTCTTCTTTTCTAAAAGAGTTAAATTCTTTCACACCCTCTTCCCACGGCTCATTTAATTCTTCTATTAAAGGATACAGGTAGACATCGATGTCCGCATTTGGTGCCATTGTCCCAAGGATCAACAAAGACGGCATCAAAAATTTAGGTCTCATACACTGTGAAGAAGGGAGGTTTAGTGGGGCTAGGATCACTGGCGATACACCCTGGCACTTAGATTTCCAAATGGATTGAAACCATCTGTTGATATTGCCAAACGAATGTTACGTTGTTCTCGAGCAAAATTGTGATACTCAAAATTCATCCTCTTCTAAACTGTAGAATAAATAGGATGGAGCGTGAGATTTTCTCCTTCTTCTTCCCTAGCATGCCAATTCATTGTCTCTGCTATCCATGGTACTGTGAAAAACCTCCTTAATCTAGTTCCAGCGGAAAAATATTTCAACACTTTTTGAGGAACTTTTGAGTTTGCGCCTTCTTTGCCAGTAGATTGGATATATCTAGGTTCATCGTATACCGGACACCGATCGAGATTTTCATACTCCTTTCGGTATAGTATGCAGTCATAAACACAAGCATGGCTTGATTTATACTTCATTCCCAAGACTTTCAAACTATTTTTCATAGTAGGATAGTTGTTTGGAAGCGTATTCTGGTTAGGTAGCAAGCCCTTCACCCAATTCAAAATTCTTATCACGTTAGTTCCAAACAAACCATATTGAGTCTTCAAATTATACAAAGCAACCATGGCATGTAAAGTTGTTTGATATTTCTCACAACCAGAGTATAACGGGCTAGCGAGCCTTAAATTTTAAACTTTGGTAATCATCGTTAAGGTTTATCTCGATATCCTCATGAGCGCCTGTACCTTATACATTATCAGTGACCTCATTCTCTTCCACTTCATGAAATTCATAAGCATCATCAACTAAATCCTCTAGCATATTATGATCTACATTGTCATCCTCCCTTTTAACATCTATCCTACTTGTTGAAGGTTGTTGTGAAGGTTGCTCGGGGATAAAAGGAACTTTCGATTCCCCGTGAAAAATCCAACTTTGATAACTATCTTGCATACCCCATCTTAACAAATATAGTTCAACTATTTTTCACTCAAACACCTTACCATTCTTACACCTAGCATACGGACACGGCAACTCTTCATTATCATGGAATCTCTTTGTGTATTTGACAAATTCATTAACACCTTTGCAAAATACATCCCCTAATCTATTTGTCTCACTCATTCACTCTTTGTATTGAGGATATTTCATCACAGCTACTACAAACAATCACCTATTATGGGTAAAATAGCATAAACAAAAGTGTGAATATTTAGTTCCCATTAGTATAAACAATCACCTATTGAATGCGTAGCAGTCCCAAACTGTCCAAACGGGACAATTTGAGAGATCTCATTACGGGGGTAATAACTCTCGAACGGGTCTAAGGGTCATTGAATGCGTACACATAAGAACTAGAAGACTAGTATCTATGTGCATTTTAAGTAATTCAAAGTGTGTTTCATTTAACTATGTCTTCTCACAATTGGAGAGATTTCATTTAATTGTGTAATTTAAAGTATGTTACATTTAATTTCAAGTACGCATAAGAACTAAAACTTATAAATTTGGGAGATATATGATTAAACCATACAATTGCGCATAATTCATAATGAATGTTTATTACTCTAATGCATGAATACTAATCATAAAGAATGTCGATATGTGACTCAAGTAAGAAAAAGAATGTCAGTACATGAATCGAGTCGAAGGTTAGCTAAACTAGGCTCAAGTCAATGTTTGACAAAAAAATTATATACGATTAAATTTAGTTTTAATCATATATCTCTCTCTAAATATCACAACCAACTAATACCGACACTAATGAACCCTACCCCATAATAACAACTAGTGGCCCAAAAATCCAAATTGACCCTATCCATTTTTATAAAAGGATCAAAACACATTATATACACAATCAACAAAAAACCTTATGACTGCAAATATATTTGAAATTTTATGTTTTCATACCTTTAAATTGAACATTAAGAAAATTTGGTAAATCAAACACGTAAACGCAAAACCATTAACTAATCAATTCCAATAAGAATTATATATTGAGTACAACTTAAATTCTCAAGACTTCAAAATTTTCTTTATCTACCAATCTATTCACTTGTATTCAAAACGACGTCTCGAAGCAATTAATGATATATTTTGATTGCTTATCCCCCCACACAGACACACACACACACCCCTCACTGCCCCCACCACTTCCCTCCCCCCACCCCCAACCCCCCCACACACTTCCCCCCACCTCCCACCACCCCAACCCCCCCTACACACACACACACACACACCAGCACGCACACACAAAAATAAAGGTTTTACACACACATATACACACACATATACACACAAATAATGGAAAGAGAGAGGAAGAGAAAAACGTACCTTAGAGAGAGAAAGAGAGGGAGAGAGAGAAAGAGAGGGAGAGAGAGAGAGAGAGAAAAGGAAAGAGCAGCCGCGCGAGAGGGGGTAAAAAGGAAGGAACTGGAAACGGTGGGAAAAAAGAGGGGTAGGGTTTTTTACTGACAAAGTTGTCACGGACCTGTCAAGGTCTTTGACCGTGACAACTTTCTAACCGTGACAAGCACAATTGTCACGTACTTATCACGGTCAATGACCGTGACAACAAATGCGTATTTTTTTATCACGGATAATGATCGTGACAATGCTGATCCGCTCAAAGGTGACAATTTGGCATTTTTCATGTAGTGATTGTTTTATCTAAGACGATCTTAATACTAATTAAATGGCTCTGAATGTTCGCTAAATATTGTTATTGAGCCCCTAATGTACTTTTTGTACCTATTAAGCCCTTTATGTTTATTACTTATTTCTAATAAGCCATTTCGTTAAAGAAAACTGTTAAAGTTAACGGATTTTTACAAATTTACCTCTTTCCCCCTATTTTAATATGTCAAATAACGTTTCTGGCCTTATTAAACCTTCCGAACTATTTTTTATTATTTAGTCCGTTAACATATATTCAACATTAAAATGTATTTTGCGACTTATAAAAAATTATATTTTATAAAAATTTGTTATATATTGAATATTAGAAATATTAGATATTAATTTTTTTCCTTTTAAAACGTATTAAATAGTAAATATTTAGATAATATCTTTTAACTTTTTTCTTTTAAAAGAAAAAAAATACAAGATATTATCTAAATATTTATAAGTCAGTATGTTTAAAAGAAAAAAAATCAACATTTAATATTTCTAATATTCAATATATAACACATTTTTATAAGAGATAATATTTTACAGGTTGCAAAATAAATTTTAACGTTTAATATATTTTAAAACACTTATTAGTAAAAAAAAAATAGGTTGGGAAGTTTATAAGGTCGGAAATGGAAATTTACATGTTAAAATAGGGGCAACGAGGTAAATTAGGCAAAATTTGTTAACTTTAATAATTTTCTTTGATGCAATAGCTTACTGAAACAAGTAATAAATATTAATGGCTCAATAGGTACAAAAAATACATTAGGGGCTCAATATAAACATTAACAAATATTAGTAGCCATTTAAGTAATTTACCCTTTAATATTTGACTTAAGGGTAAGTTCTTATAATAATTTAATAAATTATTAATTTAGTTATTTAATAAATTAGTAGGTTTTTAATTATGATTACAATAATATTGATCTAATTAGAAAATCGGGGAAGTTAAAATTGGATGCGCGATGATATTTATCCACAATTGGTGGAAGGATATGTCCCATACGGGGGTAGGTTAAGTGTGGATCTTTGAGTAGATAAAGAGCAATATTTTTTGGGACAACATTATTATGCCTTACATGAGGGATGATCGTGGCCTTATATGTGGGATGATCGTGGCGTTAGTTCAGTGTTGGTTGAGAGATTGTGGGACACGAACCACACATTTCACTCTTTATGCATGGAGAGAGAGTCCACCACCACCACCTCTCTGGACTTCACCATGTTAACTAGGATGGAGGAGGATTGTGCATTTTCACAGCACCTAAGAGTACTCCCACTAGTATCAGTCTTAGGCTCATATCTCATCTAGCATAGTCGAGACTGCATATTTTGTTAAACTGAAGCTTATGGTGACTAAGAACAAATTATCCACGGATCATATGGGGTATGTGCAGGCTTTCAAGTTATGATTTGGGCCAGTTGTTCCTCACACCTAATGATAGTGCCCCTCTTAACTTAGTTGGGGAAGATGGATCGATATGATTAGGACGGTGCCCCACTTGTACACCGATTTGGGTGTGACGTGCTGGGAAGGTTATGTGGAGCTCCACATTGGTTGTCACAAGTCAACAGATTCACTTGGATAATTATATTATATAGTCATTTAATGAGATGATACTAATAAAAAGTACGCATCATCATTGATATACAAAAAAGTAATAAACTATGGTGCATTGTCTTGGCTACTTAGGCTCGGTCTATGTCTTCTTTGATAGTTGATGTCCCGACTCATCACACGTGTCATCATTTGGCTTGTACGTCTGCGAGAAAACATCATGCTCCATTCGAATTGTACCACAATCAACATGCAGAACCCAAAATTCTTCATAGTTTGTGACTACCGGAAATGGTGATGTCTCTCCTTCAGATAGTGGTCGACTTGGAGAGTGACTCAATCCTCCTACATTAACATAAATTAATAAATCTCTAATAACAATAAACTTCAAGTAAAAATTACTCAACCAAATATATAATATATTTCAAGTAAAAAAATCTGGCATAATATCAAACTAACTAGAACTCCCCTTTCTTTTGGATCCATCTCACATCAATAACCCAACCCCTACCCCATATAGGTAATTTTAGACAAGTTTCTTTTGAAGTAGATGCCGGGTGGCTCGCAACAATCTATCTTCCGGGGTATACGACAATTCTTTCACCATTTGGGGCATTAATTTACCTACTAAAATATCACCCCAAGATACTCAGTCATCCTGGGTTGCAACATGCAAGTTGGTTGCTCTTGTAGCGTACAACCCTGGGGCAAATATGACTATATAGGATGCCGGATATGTAGCGTTGTGCGTATGGCATGGGCGGTCACGACATCAATATTAGTCACCCTATAGACTTCTAGTTCAAGTGTTGTAGTTCAAATGCATATCTACGTAACTGATGTCGTTAGGCAATCAGTTCTCGATGGTATGTGATATGCTTTGGTTGTGCATGCTAACATTCTGTGTCACTCGATAGGACTATTGAAAACCCAATTGCTGTTGTCAACATCGATCTCCCAAAAACCAAACGTGGATACCGTCTCTGGTAGATAAAAATAATTCGCTACCCAATAATGACTTGGGACTACAACATCATGTTCCTATGTAAATGTTGGTTCCCAATTCATGGTAGCCACACCAATAGTTCGACTACTTCATCTCCAGTTCATTGGGTGCCATGATGAGGTTGTTATGAACCTCCCCACAATAGTTGCATATTCCCTACACTAGAATGCAAGGGTACACATCAGCATCCACATGCTCCATGCAACGCATGTACTCGAAGCACCAAAACTATAAATGGGCAAAATTAAATGAATTAAGCGAGGTTTATTGGATTTAACTTAATGAAATTAATAAGGCTACAAAATTAAATGATTAAATTTTTACATTCAATATTATGGTTTTGTTAAAATTTTGAAGCATTTTGATTGAATTTAATGAACGACAAATTACATTTAATCAAAAAATGAATTTAATTAGAAAAATTCTCTTTTCAAAAACTATTGTTCTTGTGTCGCGCTATACCTTCCCATGGCAGTTGGTCTATCTTGCTTACCTAGAGTTGCTCCACCAAATTTTGCAAACTAAAATGCTTTGAAATTTGTAAATTTCGGTAGGAAATATTATTTTGATTCATGATCAGGAGAGCAAAAACTACCAAAAAAAAAAACTAGGTTTTATTTTGGTAGGAAATATTACAGGTAGATTGTTGCTAGATGCATTGGAGATGGTCTTATCATATTTATCAATAGTAGACTACAATATTAGCTTTGAGTGTCGTATAATAAAAATAAAAATAAGAACACGAGCTTTGACTATGCCTCAAAGACAACCCTCTTTCCATTCTGCAAACAGCCCATCATTGAAAGAATAGAATTGAAGGTCCAAAACTGAAAACGCAACTAACAATTTCTCCAGACTATCATAAAAGGGAAGTTCATTTACAATTGCTTGTTAACTACTCGTCTTCATCGCTGTCATATTGTTGACATAACGATTGTAGCACATTGCTTGTAACACTGGTCTCCTCTTGTTGCTTTTCTTTGGCTGGATTATTATTATCATTAGAAGGTAGAGAATGAGGCACTTTCTTCAAAACAGATACTCTAACTGACGAAGACTCGAAAATGAATTTACCACCACCAGCTGCCCCTGGATTATCTGCAAATTACAAATTCATTAATAACTTTATGAAGAAATATAATGAATTTACCATACTTACATGATGGATAAGCAGATTAGCAGTTAATAACTTCTAGCATTAGAGCTGAATGATATTACACATACATGATGTGATTGCTAACATGTGTAATATGCATTAAGACGGCCAGATATTGTCGATGCTTGCTCCCCTTCAAATTCCCACACTGCCTCCATACTGCTTTCCTCTCCGGAAAAAGGTGTGTGTGTGTGTGGGGGGGGGGGGGGGGGGGGGGTAAATGGATTTTTGAAATTTTCAAATCTGCTCTCTATTTGAGCAAATTGTCGGGAAGATATAAATAGAGGCATCCTACACGGATAATCCATACAAGCCACGGTATTTAACCTTTTATTATTCCTCCAATTATAATTGTACACTTCGTATTTTTAACACAATGTATACTTTCTTGGGTTATTCATACGTTGCAGTCTAAATATTATGGATATACATCACATACTAAACCAAGTGAGATGTATACGGCACCTAAATTGATGTCTGTAAGGAAATGAAACACGAGCTGGGATGGGTAACTTCAGAATCTCAGTTATTTAATATAATATTTTTAGAAATGGAACCCTTAATTCGGGATATAAAGAGAAGTTAATTTGAATTATATATATATATATATATCGTAATTTGATCTTTATTTAAATCCCCACCACCACCACCCCCAAAAAAATAATAATAAAAATAGTTACCGACCTCGACATAACGGCATTTGGTACCTGTTCAAACCTCGCAAGAACTTTATGAAAAACTCTAATCTCCACACCAGCCTCTTTCCTTTCTCAAATAGGAAATATAAACAAGTTGATGATAAAAATATTTCTCCATCACAACCCATTCACATACACAAATACATGTTAATTTGATATTGTTGAATTTGATTTTGGATATGTTTAATAGATCTAGGATGTATGTGACGTACATGTATACATACATACATACATATTTTAATACATACAAAAATTTAAGTTGGGGAATGGGTATGGGGGGAACAGACAAATTTTTAAAAGGCGCAAGCAGAATTGAAGCGTTGAGCTAGGACGCCTCAAGGTATATATATCGAGGCGCAAGTCTCAACTTGAATAAAATTATTAAAAATACTATAAACATCAGTAATAAAATCACTTATCATAGATATCATCATAAAAAAATATACAGTCAATAAAAATAAAATAAAATAAAATATTACTAACACAATAAATAGTGTGGTGTCACCACATCACCACCAAAAAGGTTTATAATTAATGTCACCAATAAAAATAAAATACCATTATTAAATCCCAACAAAGCCCCGCACTTGCTATATATATATACAAAAATCCACCAATGCGGACTTCCCGCACAGGAGCATTTACGAACTTCGCTTTTCTTTGCATTCTTTCTCCTAATTTCCTACAATCTCTCCCCATATTTATTCTCCTGCCCCTAAATTGTAAAGATTTACTGTAAATAAGTAACCTATTCCCTATTTGCAAGGAGAAAAGGCAGCCATACAAGAATGAAAAACGAACACCTGTACCAGAAACAAAACAAAATAAACAGGTCGTATTATTCCTGTGTCTGCACAGGAGCATTTCTCTCCCTCTCTCTCATATATATTAAATAAATATTATTATCTTATATTAGTATTAATAATTATATCAGTATTAGTATATTGCTATTAGAGATAATTATTAATATTTATCTTTATTTAGTTACCTATTTTAATTAGGTTATCATTTATCTTTTAGTTAATTAGGAGTCTTGCTCCCCAACTTTAGGATTATCTATATACACGGTCTATGGCCTCTCTTGTAATCAAGATTATTGATATGATGAATTAAATTAAGGGTTGAGAGGTGAAGCCTAAATTGTGCGTTTTTATTCTTCTGTTGCGTTTACATCATATGTGGTACAAGAGTTGCGTTCGCTCATGTGTGGGGGTCAATCGTTTGTGTATCGAGGTCACGGACAATGGCAAGAGCTCGGAGCAACCTATCGTACGACGTGTATTCAGCAACGATCAATGCTCCAAAACTAGCCATCACAAGTGGAGTGTCGTTCATCCATGAACGACCCTTCGCTCCTCAGCATTCAAGAAATTCATCAACATCAACATTCAAGAAATTCATCAACATCAACAGACATATAGTCCTCAATCAAGTCGCGCCACCACCAGCAGTGGCTAAATTTGATTTCGCAACCCAGTTAAAAGAATTGAATTGATAAGAGCGGCGGTGAGAATCAATCCGATGAGTTCAACGGTTCAAGGAGTTGGGATCTTGACTATCCATGATGCGATTAAGGCCTAGAAAACCACCCAAAGCTGAACAGTCTGCCCAACCGCCATATCATCCACTAACCAAAAAAAATTCCCTATTCCCCCTTGTCGGAACTGATCCGACGATCACCGATCAAACCTCTGATCTCCGAACCCTATCAGACCATTTTAGCATCCCCCTACCCTTATTACGACGTTTGCGAGTCTTTCCAACGGCGCCGATCGACATTTTGACTCGATAATGAGGTCACTGGTCCAGATCCGACGTCCCGAGTTGTGCCTGACCGATGTATCCCCTCATTCCGCCTGTCGTCCCATGTTTTCGGCCTCCGACGATGATTTTCGACCACAAAAGGTGGCCGGCCAACCTCCGGCAGCTTCAAGGTGGTTGGGTTGGATGGAGGGGGGATTTGTGTAGAAGATGAGGGTGCTAGGGTTTTCAATGGGTTTGTGGCTGATGGGACTGATGGGTCAAGTATTAAGGGTTTGGGTTTGTTGGATTAAATGAAATTGTGTTGGTTTTAAAAGGTGTGGGCTGCCAACTTGAAGATTTGGACCTAAATACAAATGCTGACCATTTGGTCCGAAGCCAGTTTGATTTTCTCCCAAATTGTGAATGGATGTGAATTATATTATTTGTGCCTCGAAATTTTGAAGAAAAATACTTTGGGTGCCAAATTAAAAGCCCAATTTATTCCAAATAATTATTTAATTGGCATGAGTGTATTCAAATTGTCGTGACAGCTGAGAGGTTCGTTGGTCTGAGATGATGGCATGGACGTGTTCCATTCAATCCCATAGCACTCGGGACAAGCTATTCAAAGAAGGGTAGACTTGCATAAATTAGATATACATTAAATAAATATTACTATCTTATATTAGTATTAATTATGTTATCAGTATTAGTATATTGTTATTAGAGAAATATTTTCCAAAACTATTTTAAGTGTCCAACCACCGGGACGCCCAGCTTGATAATTCTTTCAAGGGATGTGTTGCTGCAGTATTGTGGAGGCTTGCATGAATTGTTTTAGACACTTCAGCTTATTCATTCCTAGTTAGGAGTTTCATTTCAATATTTCAGTTTGGCGTATTGCCCCTTCAGACTCTTCAGTACTTTAGTTTACTTTAGTTTATTTATCAGACTTTATTGAGATTCTGTTTTAATTACTTCAGATTGTAATTAAAATTATTTGTTTTGGTAACCGATGGTTTATTCAGTCTTATTTACTTATATATCTGTCGTGGACTGTTCAGACTATTATTGTGTGGATGGTTTGGTTATTTTTAGTTTTATTTCGCATGTTGTTAAGTTAATGACAAGATAAAAATTTGACACCGACTTAATTAAAATAGGTGGTTAGTAATTTAAATACTTTTTGACAATGATGCTAAGAATGAACCAAATGTGATTCTGTTTATTTTGATAAAGGATTGATAACCCGTGATTAAAGTAGGCGGAGCGTCCTCGTGTGGATCCGATTATGTCTAAAAAGGTCCCGGGACCCAATTACTACCCACGAGTACACTATTTTGACTATCTCGACCCTTTCGAAACCAACCGTGATCTCGAAATGACCATCCGAGTTATCCTACAATAATTTTTCATCTCGACCTCATATAGTTTGCTCTCGACTCCCGGTTGAGATCTAACACATTCACTTCACTATTACTCGTTATGACGTAAAATAAAAAATCACTATTCACTTAGTAAATCATCATCTCTCCCGATTAATATTTTAATCAACACAAAATAATTAATTCCACTAAATTACGACACGTGAAATTCCAAAAAATCACCGAATTAATTAATTTTTCTAAATACTCAGAAAAACGGAGTGTTACATACTTAGGATTTATCCTTTTTTAGTTACCTATTTTAATTAGGTTGCCTTTTATCTTTTATTTTTCCTAGTTTAATTAGGAGCCTTGCTCTCCCACCCCCACCCCCAGTTTAAGATAATCTATAAATAAGGTCTTTGGCCTCTCTTGTAATCAGAATTATTGATATGATGAATTAAATTGAGGGTTGAGAGGTGAAGCTTAAATTGTGTTTTTTCATTATTCCGTTGCGTTTACATCATATATATATATATATATATATAGGGAAAGGATCAAGTGAGGTTCCAGTTTGAGGACCCTGAATGAGATCCATTTTTTTAAAATAGTAAAAAAAAATATTTTGACTGGTATTTTTTTATGGTTTTTAAACATTTCAATAGGTCCATAAAAAAATAATCAACTCAAAATGAATTTTTTTGCTATTTTAAAAAAATCGGTCAAACTGTGTCAGTTTTTAAGTTGTTTTTATCCTGTTAAAAAATGACAAAGTTTGACCGATTTTTTTAAAATAGTAAAAAATTCGTTTTGAGCTGATTATTTTTTTATGGTCCTACTGAAATGTTTAAAAACCATAGCAAGTATTTTTTACTATTTTAAGTAAAATATTTTTTTTACTATTTTAAAAAAATGGGCCTCATTCAGGAACCTCAAACAGGGAGACCTCACTTGATCCTCTCTCTCTCTCTCTCTCTCTCTCTCTCTATATATATATATATATATATATACATAGAGAGAGAGAGAGAGGGAGACGTATACACACAATGGAGAACATAGACACCGATCAATAATCAAGGCAAGAGAATTCTCTCACAATTCTTCAAACATAATCGCTAAATAATAATACTCTCAAGGGAGCTATAATGATTTTCATAGACAAAGAGGTAACCTTGGTTTGACACCAAGTAATCCTAAACCGACAAAAAGACAACTAGGCCTCTTAACTACCTAACAATTTTTTAGGGCTGCATTTCAACTCTACCACCCTTTTAGTTTTCATAATCAGACTTTGCCCCTTGTGACCTCCAGGTCACAAGTTCGGGTGGCAGAAACAGCCTCTCTGCATATGCAGGGTAAGGTTGTGTACATTTAACCCCCCCCCCCCCCTCCAGCCCCCGCAGTGGCGGGAACCTCGTGCACTAGGTTTTCCCTGACTTTGCCCACTATTTGTTTTGCTCTAAAAACGGATGGAAACCATTAGTTAACTTGTCAATCAGTTATCTTTCTTATAAAAAGTCTAAATTACCCTTATTGTACATTATTAACTCCCAATCCCAAATTTTTTCTCATTCTTCCTAAATTGTTTTTAACTGTTTTTTATAAATTAACAGTTAAAAAAAGTACGTTATTAAATTTGAAAAAAAAAATGTACGTTCTTTATTAACTTTCCTTTATATATAAAAAATTTGTACGTTATTTAAAAAGAATTATAAAAATTGTATGTTATTTACAAACTGTTTTATCTGTTTTTTGTGAAATACTTTACATTATTTAAAAAACGCATGCTATATTTTATTATTTTCATTAAAAAAAAGTTCATTAACATTTTATAAATAAAATTGTCAGTTATTTAGTCTTCATTCAAAAAATCAATATGTATTTTTAACTGTTTTATATGTTTTTTTAAATTGTACAAGTTGTGAATTGTAACCCCCAAAGCTATCTTCGACCCACTACCGTACGCCGGCTCGAAATCAGATCTGGGGCAAAAGAGATGAAGAGAAACGAGAGATGAACAGAGGGAGACGAGACATGAAGCTGATGTGGACCGTAGGCATTTGTCATTTTCAAATTTTATAGTATTTTTGCTATTTTCTTTATTTCGTTGTATTTTTTCTTTTTGTTTAGTATTTAGAGATGGGAATAGTAAAGGCTCTTAGGGGTATATTTGTAATCAAATATTTGCTTGGAGCCTAAGCTACCTTCCCCCTATAAATACTTATATTATAAACCTCATTTGAGGCATTCTACCTATTTGAGATTTTATGAAAGAGAGTTGAGACGAGAGATATTTTCATCTTAGTTCCCATTTGACGTTCATCCACGTCAATTGGTATCAGAGCCTCGTCGGCGCTATTGTTGTAAAAAAAACACAAAAAAATCATGAACAGTGACAAATGGGTCCTAAGAGAATATATGCCCCTGTGGAGGCTCGCACCGACCGATTTGAAGAGGTTTTGAACCGTATCCTGGCCTGAATGGATGCTCTTGACGCTCGACTTCCACCACCGGATTCCACCACGAGCCACCCTCACCCTGCTCCCACCCCCGCTCAAAACCCTAACCCCCACGCAACCACCTCTACTCATTGTAACACCCCGTATTTTTTAATAATTAATTTCAGCATTTTAATTACACGCGTACTCATTATAACATTGCATATTTAATAAATATTAATTAATAAGAAAAAAAATAATATTTGTGGAAATAAAATTTACTAAGTGTGATTAAGTAAATTAAATTCAGTAAATTGTTAATACTTCATAGTGGGTAATAACAACGACGATTGACGGTATCTCAACCGGGATATACGGATAGGCTATTTGTGGATTGAGATGGGATATATATGTTGGGTGACTCGAATGGTGATTTCTAGTGCACGGTTGATCCGGAATGGGTCGAAATAGTCAAAATCAAGTACCCGGGGGTAGAGATTGGTTGCCGGGAGCTTTTAAGACTAGTCAGGACCCATTCGGGGACATTTAAGTCATTTTTCCTTAAAGGGTTAACCTAAATATGGGATTAAGAGGTTTAAATGGGAGATTAGGGTTAGGAGACAACCACTTTATACATTCTAAACCTCTGGGAGTCTTTTGGTGAGAAAAGAATGAGAAAGAACACAAGGGAGGGTGAAAAAAGGCTATTCTTGGCTAGATTCAACAAGGAGGAGACTAATATTCAACCACCATTCAAGGCAAGTGTATAACTTGCTTCTTGATTTTGCATTGTTTAGATTCATATCAAAATTGGTAGAGTAATAACTGATTTTGGGATGGGGATTCAACATATAACACGGATTTTGGGGAAAAGATTTACATATGACTCATGTGATGATATTAATCTTGGTTTTTTTAGAATAAAACTTGATTTCTGTGGAATTAATCTCGAGTTCTGTGAAATTTAATACTTGTGATAATCTAAATTGGGTGAAAAACGATTTGGGAAATAACTTAATTAGAGAAGAAATTAAACGAGAAAGAAATTTGGAATTTGGGGATGAAAAAATTGAATGATGAAATTGAAAGATGATTATTAGATTTGTGAATCTTAGGATGGATTTAGATTAGGTTTATGTATAGGAACCCTTGGTACACTAAAAATATTGTTGAAGTTGTGAAAGTTTTAGAATTGAATGTTGGGAGTTTGGAAAACCCGTCACTTCAATTCAAGAATTGGGAATCAATTCGGCCTTCATAGGCGAATCAATTCAGCGGACGAATCAATTCAGTGGGCGAATCCATTCGGCCATGAACCTGAATCGATTCGGACCTTCATGTGTGTGTGTGTGTGTGTGTGTTTATCTTTGTGTGGAATGTTTACGCATATAAAGATGTGAATAATAATATACGAGTGCAGGTAAACTGTGTGAATTGATTTCGTATATAAAGTTGAGAATAAATATATACGGGTGTAGACAAACAAATGTGATTGTGGAAAAATAACTGGAATAAAGTTACATCTTAAATAGTGATAAACTAATGAGATATTAATTAAGCAGTTATGGAAGCTATTTAATGCACTGAGGATAGTCATTATATTCGGGACAGGAGAGTATAGCATCGATGTTAGTGACAAGGCTAGTTAGACGAGGTAGCATAACTACGAGGGTTAAGAGCATACGTTAGGTGCGCACATTAGATAAGGGGTGAGGATTATCTCATGCGAATGCGCTACCACTTTAAATATGAAAATTTGCTTTACAATTTCAATATTGTAACTTATACACTTGCTAAATATTTTTCAAAGGTTTTAGACTTCGACCCGTATCAAATATTTTCAAAAACTTTTAGGTGTTCAATCACAGGGACGCCGAGGATGATTATTTTTTCCAGGGACACGTAGCTGCAGCTGATGTGGAGGCTTGCAGAATCCAGAGTAGCCAATTCATTTAATACTATCTAGATTAGATTCTCTATTTCAGTTGTCGGTTGGACGTGTTGCCCGTTTTATTCAGACTTGTGTATTTTCGTTTATTTTAGTTGGATGTACTGAATTTTTACCAGATGGTTTATTCGGGGACTTTATTTATATATCTCAACTTCAGACATTATATTGTGATCTCATTTATTGTGATTGTGCATGGCATTATGGTGAATCGGTTAACATTGTTATATGTTAATGGAAGATAAAAATTGACACTACTTGGTAAATTAATTAAATGGTTAGTAATTAATCATGTTTCAACAGTGATGCTAAGAATGAGCCATATGAGATTACCGTTTTATTTTAGTAGAGAACCATTATTTTAATAAGCGTTGTGTCACACTCACTCCATCCCTTTACCACAAAAAAAATAAAATAAAATAAATGTCCCATTAATCCTAACCCTACAACCACCGATCCAGCAGTGGCCAGAGACGGTGCTAGTGGCGGTCACCCACCGGACACCCACTGGGCCTTGGATCTGCACCGAACAGCAACCAGGACCACTTCGAGAGGGTTTGACCTCACTCCGGACCAGGAAGAACCATCAGAACCACCACCTAGGGGTGGACAGAAAAAAGACCGACCCGAATGGACCGAACCGAACCGAACCGAAAATTAAGGCTATTTTAAAACCGGTCCGAAAATCGGTTCATAAAATCTAAAAATCGATTAAACCGGTCCGGTCCGCGGTCCACTAAATTAAAAGACCGATTTGGACCGGACCGAACCGATTCCCATATATATATAATAAAAATAATGTTATTGTGTTTCTTATGCATAATTTTTGAATTAATGTATATAACTTATGAATTTAATTTGGAACATTTTATATATGTATAGACATTTTTTTATTTGGGTAAAAAAAAAACATGTAAATATCACTTAGAGTTTCGAGTATTATTTTTTTGTATATATATTTGTGAGAAAAATAGATAAAAATATTCATAAAATGTACATATATATAAAATAGGGCCAAGACCGAATTTTACCCCGGACCGGACCGAAAAAAGCCTGGACCGAATTAGTAGGTTAACCGAATTAATCGGTCCGGTCTCGGTCCAAAAAAATTGAGGACCGAATATTCGGTCCGGTCCAAAAAATAGGCAAAAACCGGACCGGACCGGACCGTGCCCACCCCTACCACCACCACACATCACAGCCATGGCCGAAACTCCTCCCCAATGGCCGGAAACCACCTAGGTCTCGTTGACGGCGCCGAAACCCTAAGGTTTCACTCTATTGCTACTCAAACCCACCCGGTGCTGAGGCGGGCCCCTCAACAGCCTCCAATACAGCGCCGACAGAGGCTAGCCAGCCACCCTTAGGTCGCGGCAGGGTATCTCTCCTCCCGAGTTGCACGGATCCTTCCCCAAATCTAACCACCCAAATCTTGAACCCTAATCCCAATCCATTTCATAAAACCTCGACCCAGGATCCAAGCCATCACCCTTCTAGGGCTTCCCCTCCCAATTTTCAATTTCATCCACAAATTGTAAACCCTAGCCTCCAACCATACAAAACCCTTCCTCCACCACCTGACCCAAATTTATTTGACCATCAACCGCCATCTCCCCACATCCCACCACCCCGATCCCCTTCCCCTAACAAACTAGCGCACGAATATGTCTCCTTTCAACTCTGAGTCCAACGGTCACCCCTTTTGTGCCTATTTATGAGCGACACTTTTTTTTTCTATCAAAGAGGACACCAAATAAAGCAGTGCCCCATGAGGCAGCTTGTGATTTCAACACCACGTCCCGCTCCTTCTGTGACAGCGATACCACCTTATATACCACCTCCAACTCTCCTTGAGGCTCCACCTCCTGCTCCAGTTCCTATTCGTCCACCGACTCGAAGGAAGCACCGTAGGGCCCCAATTGAGGATCCTCCGCTAGGCGATGACGAAATCGATGCGAATGACTTAGGCTTTTAGGGAGGCGACTCCATTGCCCACATAGCCTTACAGATACTTTCTAGGAGCATGCAGGGAGATATCCGTGGGGATGTGCAGTGATTGACTAACTCGCTACTATGGAGCGCATCTTTGAGCATAAACGGTGGAGCGATCGACGTTGTGTCCTTTTCGCGGCAACCAAATTTCAGGGTTATGCGAGTGTGTGGTGACACGATTTAGAGCAGGGTCGGACCATTGCAGGACAGCCACCCATTCAGTCGTGAGCAGAGTTGCATACAGAGATAATCGCTACTTTTGTTCCTGCTACATACGAGCGAGATCTCTTTCTCAGTATCCAGGCTCTCAAACAGGACTCCTCTATTTTGGACTATACAGAGCGGTTTCAAATTTTGTCTACTCATGCTCGACTTGGACAGACAGAGGAGCAGAGGATTAGCCGCTACATCTATAACCTCTAGGGATACATCCAGAGAGACCTTGCTTTGCATGACATTACCAACTTTGCGAAGGCGGTAGAGTATGCCATGAAGGTGGAGGCCTTTCATCATATGGCTCCCCCTGCTCGTGCACGTTCCACTACTACTTCTGCTCCACCGGCCCCCTCCAGTACTCCTACTCCTGCTACTTCACTAACAACACCGGCTACTACTGCCCCTCCTTCATCTTCCCACCCAGTGACCTTCAAGTGCTACAATTGTGAAGTTGCTAAACACAGGGCTTCAGAGCGTTCATCGCCACGGCACCAAGCTCTACTTGCTTCTTGGAGGACCTGAGTACTTAGATGAGATAGAGGAGGTCGTACTCCGGCATGCTCTTATCACTATACTAGAGGGTGACACCAAGGGTCTTTTCATTTGAGTTCAAAGACGAACACTTTTCAAGGAGAGTAGAATGATATGGATTGTGGGCATTTTTATCATTTTCGAATTAGAGGTATATTTGTAATTAGATATTTGCTTGGAGCCTAAGCTACCTTCCCCCTATAAATGCTCATATTGCAGCCTCATTTGAGGCTATCTACCTATTTGAGATTTTATGAAAGAGAGTTGAGACGAGAGATATTTTCATCTAGTTCTCATTTGACGTTCATCCACGTCAGAGGCACTCGCCAAAGGTTACCTGACGACGACGTAAACTACACGTCAATCGCTAAAAAGAAATACCAAACCCTAACTTTAGAGAGAGAATCAAATGATTTCTTATATTTTAAAATGGAGGAATGTCCTCAAATGAGGAATACAAGGGATATTTAAAGGGGGGAAGTAGCCTAGGCTCTAAGCTACCCTTTCTAATTACAAAAATACCCTTAAGAGCCTTTTGCTACTTCAACCCCTAAATACCAAGCAAAAAAAGAAATGTTAATAGAAGAAAATAATAAAAGAAGATACTAAAAGAAAATAAGCCCAAAAATAGAGCCCATTTCCATCACTCTCCCCCTCTTTAAACCAAGCTCGTCCTCGAGCGTTCAAAAATAGGGGAATGGAGTGAAAATGCCAAAAATAGGGGCCGAGCTCACAGTGGGAGACCCACGGAGTCGCCCTCCAAAACAGTTATCAAAGCATGTTGGGGAAGCTACTCCTCGGTCGCGTCTAATTAGTCAGGTGAGGCTCCTGGCAATTCGGGTTAGTCGTGTCATTTTCGGGTCGCGATGATTTTGATTTTATTATAAGTTTTGGTTACTCTTAAATCTATACAAGCTAATCGGGTCATGTTCGGGTCATGTTCGGGTTATTACCGTAAACGGGTTATCGTGTCAAAAATTGTCAGCCCTCCATTTGCACGGCGTTGCGGGAGAGAGCAGTCAGAAGCTCGGTGGCCAACATTGCCACAATTGTAGCACTTGAATGTTAAAGGACCCGGGGGAGGGGCAGCAGTAGTGGTGGTAGTATAGACTGGAGCCGATACCGGGGAAAAGCAGGAGCGGAGGCCGATGCAGGAAGGGCTTATGAGGCCGGAAGAGCTGATGATGATGTGTGGTAGGTCTCGACCTTGGTCGCATACTCAACCGCCTTCAAAAAAGTCGGTATCTACCTCAAGCCTAAATCGTGCTGAAAGTATGGCTGAAGTCCTAGAATATTGCGGTTGATCCACTGGTCCTCAATCTCCGGAACGCAAGCCCGGGGACAAAAGAGCTGAAACTGCTCCGTGTACCCCACCACCGTATGTGCCCTGATGAAGGGACTGGACGCGAGCAAAAAGGTCACGGTCATAGATGGCGGTATGAATGGAACCTATAGCACAGCCTTCAGCTCTGGCCATGTCAAACCCTGCCGCTGTCCGGCGATAGCAAAGATTGCTCCACCAAACTCGGGGCAAATTCCTGAAATTTAGTGGCCACCAGGAGAACACACGAGCGGCCCTAAATCCGCTTGTAATCAAAAACTGTCTCCATCAACGCCAACCAATCTACCCTAGCATCTAGAGAATAACGCCCATCAAACATGGGAACGTCAATGTGCATATCTCCCTGAAAGCTCCTGGAAAGCAACTGAAGTTCCATAGACAGGTGGTCTCCATCCTGATGAGCCTCGAGGCCCATCACATCACGGGAGGTGCTGGGGGGCCACGATGGGGGAACATTTCAATCAGGTGGCTGTGCTCTCCACAACAAAAGCACTGGCGGTCCCGAATCGGAACAAAGCGAGGAGGGTCAGGTAAGGGAGGAGGAATCCACTCTAAGACACTGCAATGGGTATCCCCAACAACGAAGGATAAGGATGATGATGAGTCTGTGTAGAGTAGCGAAAGATCATGGTGGGAAGGGGTGTGATGTGACGGTGAAGAGGGTGGGACGTACAATGGTGGACGAGGGTGTATAAATGGGGGTGGTAAAAGTGGATTAGGATCGAGGGGAAGGTCATGGGGGTTTTGGGTATGATTTTTCGGTATAGGTGGAAAACACGTGGGGGTGAAAAAAGTATGGGGTCGCAGGGGTGGGTACACCTGGCAAAATAGGCACGACACGAACCGACACGAAGTTATAAGTTAATGGGTGGACCCTTAATGGGTTCGGGTCATATCAGTGTCAACCCGATAAGACACGATAGTTAACGGGTCAGGTTAGTGTTGACCCCCTTCACCCGTTAATACCCGATAAGACCCGTTATGACCCATTAATTTAAGTAAATAAGATATACTCTTGGAACTTATAAATAATTTATGTAGCATAATGTCATTTTAATCATAATGAATTTTACTAAATGAGAGATTTAGTAATGTTAATGAATTAATGGGTCTACTTGGGTTCAAAAATGAAATAATATGTCAACCTTTATATAATTCAAAATAATTCATTATCTTAATGGGTATTAACGAGTGAACACGACACGAGACATTAACATAACGGGTCGAGTTTGGATATGATTTTTTCACACGATAAAAAAGTCACCCCTTTAGACACAAACCCAATAAGACCCGAACACGATAAAAAACGCACGAACACGACTCGACACGACCCATTGACAGGTCTAGGGGTGGGACATACCCAGGCTTAATCAAGGACTCAGGTTGCTCGTGGGGTGGGGATAAGCAGGTAGGGAGTTGGAAATAGGCAGTTTGGAGTGGGAATTGAGTCGAGATGGACACAGGAGGGCTGAAATGAGGGTCGAGATGGGTCGGGATCGCTTGGAGTCTAGGGGGTGTACTCCTAGGGTTTGTCTTGTGGCTGACAAAAAAGGGGAGGATTGGGTTAGGGCAGCGGGGTGGAGAAGGGAAGGAGGGTAGGTTGGCCGACTAGGAAAGGGGTCGGAAGGGGCTCGGGGAGGTTAGGGGTGGGTCGCGGGGTTGGGGATGGGGGGTATGGGACGACCCGGGTCGTTATAGGGTCGGGATGGGGCTTCAACTGGGTCCACATGATTCTGGGGCTCCAGGAGTGGGTTTCTGGTGGCGGGGTGGGACAGCTGGAAGTTGGAAGTGAAGTGGGGGCTGGGAGGTGGGTTGCGGCCTGAACAGCAAGGGCGAAAATGGGTTTTTAGGGTTCTATGGCAGGGGGATAGGGTTGGGGTGCTAGGGTTAGGGCGGTTGGGTTGTTGGTGGAAACTCTAGATGCTCCTCATGTTGCTGCTTCGATTTCTTGGGGGAATTGAAAAGTAGTGTAGGAGTTTTTTGAAAACCTACACACCAATACACCAATCGGGGAGAGACACCTCCCTCTGATACCAATCTGACGTAAACTACACGTCAATGGCTAAAAAATAATACCAAAACCTAACTTTAGAGAGAGAATCAAATAATTTCTTATATTTCAAAATGGAGGAGTAATTGTGATGGAAATGGGCCCTCTTTAGGGTTCTATTGCATTTTATTGTATTTTTGTTATTTTCTTTTATTTTATTATGTCATTGTATTTTGTTTTGCTTTAGTATTTAGAGATAAGGAGTAGTAAAGGCTAGTAAGGGAATTTTTGTAATTAGGATATTAGCTTAGAGCCTAAGCTACACCTCCCCTTTAAATACCCATTGTATTTCTCATTTGAGGACACTCCATTTTAAAATATAAGAAATCTCTTGATGCTCTCTCTAAAAGTTAGGGTTTGGTTTATTTTCTTGGCCATTGACATGTAGTTTACGTCAAACTGGTATCAGAGAGAGGTGTCGCTCCAACATTGGTGTTTAGTGTATCGGTGTGTTTTTATCAAATCATACGCTACTTTCAATAGCTCTAAGCAAATCCAAGCAACAAGTAAAGGGGATTCAAGAGTTGAGGAAAAAAATGGAAGAAATGGCACAACAACAACAACAACAGTAAACCCTAGTTCTAACCCAAGAACTCAATCGAAAGTTTTGAGACCCTCTTTCAACGCATCACTTCCAAAATCCAAAACCCTAGCCTAAATCAACCAACCACCACCCTTTCCCCACCACCCTTTCCCCACCCCTACCACCTCCACACCCCCGCCGACCACCCTTATCCCTACCCCCTTACTGCCAACATCCCCCAATACCCCTACCCTACCCATTTCCCAGCGAATGTTGTCCCGAACAGCCCTACCCACCCCGTCCACCACCCCAAACCCCACCCGCTACCAAAAAAAAACCAGCCAACCACCCTGACTTCCCCCTGCTGCCGCCACCCCAAAACCTAGAGCACCCAAACCCAAAATCCGGCCCCCCACAGGCCGAAACTCACCCCAAGTGGCCAGCCCCCCCAACACCCCAAAACCACCCAGAAACCCTAGTTCTGCTCAAAAAACACTTGGGTTGTTCCATCCTAACTCACATCTATCTAAATGCTCCAAAACGTTGGTTTTTGACCCGAGAAAAGGCTTTTAGCGTGGTTTGAATGAAGCAAAAGCGAAGAAGAAATGAAGAAGAAAATTTGTGAGATGTGCACTACTCGGCTTTCAGAAATCAATTTTGACCCCCACAAGTTTTTGGCACAATTTTTGAAATTTCATCACGAGTCCCCAATTTATTTATTTTTTTGAACATTCGAGGACGAGCTTGGTCTTAAGAGGGGAGAGTGATGGAAATGGGCTCTTTTTAGGGTCGTATTGCATTTTATTGTATTTTTGTTATTTTCTTTTATTTTATTATGTTATTGTATTTTGTTTTGCTTTAGTATTTAGAGGTAAGGAGTAGTAAAGGCTAGTAAGGGTATTTTTGTAATTAGTATATTAACTTAAAGCCTAAGGCTAAGCTACACCTCCTCTCTATATACCCATTGTATTCCTCATTTGAGGGCACTCTCCATTTTATTATACAAGAAATCTCTTGATTTTTTTCTCTAAAAGTTAGGGTTTGGTTTATTTTCTTAGCCATTGACGTGTAGTTTACGTCAAATTGGGTCGGACTTAGAGTACATGTGTTGTTGAGGGTTTCTAGAGCTTTAGGTATTTGGGCCTGTTTTAACACATTGAGGTTTATTTTCAAATAAAAGCTCAAGTGGACTTGATTTGTTTTAGCCCACCAGACTGTTTTAATTAGGGCTCATATAAATGAAGGTCTATTTCCTAGGAAGCCCACCTACATATAAATAAATAAATAAAAAATTAAAAAAAATAATGAAGGATACTTTCTTTAGGCATGCCTATTTCCAGAATTTGCACACGAGTCCCTACAGTTTCAAAGCTCGAGGACGAGCTTGGTATTAAGTGGGGGTGTGATGTGAATTGTATTTTGAGCATTTTTAGCAATTTCTCATTTTTGATATTGCAATTTTCCTTTTATAATATTTCATTTTTTTAGTTGTAGTTATTAGGTTTAGTAAGGCTAGAATAAGTATTTTATAAAAGGAATGTTCTAGTTCATGTGATATCATTAGTGATGTCATCCCTGACATCACATGTGACCTAAGCATTCCTTAGTGGGCAAGTAATGGATGTTATCTAGATCCTTCTCATACCCCATTGGGGCAAATTATATTTAGTAATAGCTAATTTGAGTCTTACTACTCTTGTTTGAGGTTCTTTATAAATAGAACTGTGAAAAAAAATGTTTCTAAAAACTATTTGAAATTAAAATGAAAAAAACTCTAGATTTAAAAAAATAGTTATATTAACAAAACACCAGTTTAATAATACGATATTTGACCTTACCCCATTTCTTGCAAATAATTAGATATCACACTGATTTCATGCAAATCGACACAGACATACACATTTTTCATTGAAAACAACACATTGAAGGCAAACCGAGACTTTTTCCCATGAATATCAAAAATCATGAAATTGGTGCGATGTCTAATTATTTGAAAAAATTTAGGTTAAATTAAATATCATATTACCAAATTGCTATTGTCAAAATGAATAAAAAAAAAACTATTTTTTGTTTGTTCAATGTCGTCATCAAAGCTCTCAAATTCTGGCAATTTAAATTCTACACAAATAATTCGTCATCAAATCTAACCACAAGGCCCTGCAATACCTTCATAGCCAGCACCGAATTAGCAATAGACACGCTAAATGGATGGCATACCTCCAGCGTTATACCATCCACCTCCATTACAAACCGGGAAAGAAAATCAGTTAGTTGATGCTCTCCACCACTACAACCACACCTTGGTTATTATCCGCAACCAAGTTTGTGGGTTTGACGAGGTGCGCGACATATATGCGTCTAATCCATTTTTGCCTGAGGCGCCTCAAGGGACTTTTTACTACAAGATGTCTTCCTTTTCCGTGGCACTGCCTATATACTTTCCTGCTTCGTCCGAGAGAAAATCATTGTCGGGGTTCATTCCTGCGGCCACGCTGGCCACATGGGCGTGACAAGCCACCCACTCGGCCCTAAAGGAGAAGTTCTTTGTCGTACTATGAGTGGGACACAAATACTTTCATTCGTCGATGTACACCCGCCAAACAGATAAGGGGCAATATAAAACGCCAATCTTTATACCCCTTTACCCATTCTTGATCGTCCATGGAAAGATGTCTCCATGGACTTCATTGTGGGACTTCCTCGCACCAATCGAGGACACGAATCGATCTTTGTTGTCGTCGACCGGTTCTCCAATATAGCACATTTCATACCCTGCTCCCGCACGATATATGCTTTTCCTATGTGGCCACCCTATTTTTAGGAAATTTTTTATTTGCACAGAGTGCCCCGTAACATCACTTCCAACCGAGACAGTCCGATTTGCAAGTCTTCACGACCTTCAACCGAAGCGAAGCGTGGGAGATCTGCTTTGTTGTCTAACTGCCAAAACCCCACGGCCATGGGATGTTGTCATTGCTCAGGTTGACTTCGCCTTCAACAACGCAGTCAACCGCTACCTCATGCTTGTAGACTTTGCAGAGTTGCCTCCTGTCCCAACCAATCCTATCGACGTTGAGTTCGTCAACCGCATGACCACAATCCACATTGATGTCCACACTAGCCTTCAGCATATGTAAGCCTCCTACAAAGACCATACCGACGGGCATCATCGTGTCGTTGTCTTTCAGTTGGGTGATTTGTGCACCCCGTCCACAAGATTCGAAATGCGCCATTTTGGACAGTTCTCGATGTTACGGTGTGGAGACAATGCCTATGAGTTTGATTTGCAAGAACAGCTCCGCATACACCGCACATTCAACGCTGCCGACCTCTCCCCCTTCCGAGGCATCCACATTCCCCCGATACCTCTTTCTCCAGCGAAGGGTCACCTAGTTCGTTTGCATGTGGATCGTGTTAAGGCCATTATCTAGTGACGTCATCCTTCTAGAATCCTCACCTTTATTCCTTTGTAATCTATAAATAGGATGTTTTTCACCCTTTTGTACTCACTACTTTATTTTGAAAGATGTATGAGAATTGGATACTAGGCCTTTGGCCTCTAAATATTAGTGCAGCAGTTGTTGTCATTGTGTAGTTTTTAGATTAAATCACTTCAGTCTCCAACTACATACATCATTTGCCTTTTCAAAAAAGGAAAAAAAACATAGGTTTTCACTATATAAAAATGAGGCTTGCGCCTTACATGGCCTTGAGGCGCAACGCCCTGAGGCTATCCCATTTGAGGCTATGGTTTTGCAAAATAACCTTGAGGCTATACCCTCGCCTTGCCAATCCATAGCCTCGTTATAAGGCGGGCCTTGAGGCTATAGCCTCAAAAGCAATTTCTAACATTGATTCTTCTCCCTCTCAGCCACGACTCTCAAGTGGTCCCTCTCGGTGCTACATAAGCCAATATATATGGTGATTATTTTATACGTCGGGTCAATTGCTTTAATCATTGAGTGGGTTACGTCTCTCCTCTCTCTCGCGCGTGCGCGATTTACATCCACTAGTAAACCGGCATTCGATATACTATCCTCGTGCAGACATGTTTCAAAAGAGATGGTCTACCTTAGAGTTGTATCATTATCTGCATATTAGGATTTTCATAATAACATAAAGTTGGCTACATGGCATTAACTAAGACATCTCAGAATAATATAAAGTACATTATTTTTTGGAAAAGTGAAAGAAATAATTGTACGGAACCAACCTTTTTTAGTGGAGCTGTCAAAATTACTGGTTTTCGTCAGGTGATCTGTTGGGTTACCAGAAAGTTCTTCAGAAACCTTTCTCCTCTGCATAAGAAATATATAAGCTTGGTATCAAATACTATGAATTTTCATTGCTATATTTAAACTTTTAATAGAAATTTCAATATAAGCTCAATTATTAGTACAAACAATTGCAATCCGTTTTGGAAGACAACATTAGTGACATAAACATTAATATGTAGGATGCAAAATTTTACAGAAATAAATGAAAGTCCAAAGGAACAATTTATGTAAATGTATCATCTCTTTTCTCCTGTTATAATGTGAATTCTAGAAGGCTTGAAGCATTTTGTTCTCATCTTTTTCGCATTCCACTAGTATACTTTTAGGAAAATATGTATCCGTTTGCCTCTTTTGATTTATTTACTCCCTCCACACCTAGATATGTCAACTTTGAGAAAACACAAAAGCTCAAGAATGCTGACCCCACAATTTTTAATTGAAATACCAATATTACAATTAAAAACCCATTTTTTCTTTTCTTACTTTGTATGTAAATCAGTTTTGCAGCCAGGATTAACTTATTGTATCTTGATTTTCACAAAACCTATATGTAACTTTCTTTTTTGGTAAATCATGTAATTAAACTAACTTCTAAACTAACATAAAAATGGTGTCAATGCTTTAAGAATTCATAAGAGGCAGTAACATGAAATAAGTAGGTTTGATCAATAAAAGATGAGACTGGTTTTACATCTTTGTGTGCAATATATTTCTTTCAAGTGGCCATGCTTTGTTACATCATCTTAGTTCGGTCTCCGTTACGTACAAGTAGGTACATTTAATAAAATATTCTTTCATCATATATAATTCTAGGCAGTTAATAATTGCAAGTATAAGCAACATGAGGGCAATCTTGTCAATTGTAAGACATTAGGAATATAATAGATGAGGGTACAGCAAAAGGTGCATCTCCTCGCACCAAAAATAAAAATTATTAAATCTACACGAATTCAATCAACAAACCCAATTTCATACTTTTAAATTATTGTTTGACGTTTCACCATTGTCAATGGTGGATGAAGTTAAATCCTCGTCATCATCGAAATCTTCATCATGGATCCTCCTGATAACCTCTCTTGATCCCTAAGTTTAAATTTTTACACCAAATAAACCTTGTGAGAAACAAAAAATACCCCAGAAAACAATATGAGGAAGCAAAAAATAGGTAATAAGCTCACTTGAAATAATGATTTTATAAAAGCTTCGTCCTCTTCTTCGAACTTCTCCTCCTGTCAGGATAAAGTTCCCACAACAGTCAAAATTCAATCATTTCGTCGCCATTTATATACACACACCAAAAACGTGCCTGTGTACCTAGTATATACTATATAGTTATATACACACACCTCATCTAAATTCTAATGAAGAGGTGAACCTAGGATATTCATGAATATACTTGCGAGAAAATTTTCTTCTTCCTTTTTTTATGGAGGAGCAAAATAAACAATAAAAGCTGCCACAGCGTGCTGCAATTCAAGTACATGTTATGCGAATAGCAAATTAGAAACAAAAGTTGTGCTTCAAAAACTGATAATTTATATCAAGTATTTGGTATGATGTGGAGGTCATATTGTACCACAATAGACTTCACTCAGGTGGGCATTGCTCCAATGATCTATAATACATTTATGATTTAACAATTTATGCCACATTCTCAAATTGATATATTGTAAAGGTAATAAGAACTTACTGTACTCGGAGCTGAGCGCTGCAGGGCCTCGAGCATTGAATCTACAGATACAGTTGCATGCCTCGACTGAAAATCATAGGAAAGAGAATGTTTTAGAATCCAAAAAATATAAAATTTTGATACACTACGAAAAGAGAAATTTCATGCACTACACAAAGTACGCCATATATCAGATAATTCAACACTTCAACTTAAAAACAAGACTATGGTTGGTAAGAACTTAACAAGACCAAAATTTTAATGGTCAAAAATTAATTAACTTTATCAAACAAACACCTTCATAGATTTGACTTCATCCAGTGCAGCAAGGATGTCCATTTCTCTTTTTGAGTCCAACGTTCTGTTCTCCAAAGATTTCATCGCATCTCCCATCTCTTCAGCCTCTCTTTTCCGTTTCTCCTCATCAGTAACCTGAAAAATAGAATAATATACTATTCATATATGAAACTAAATATTCGGTCAATATAATATATGGAGACTTAAGGCCCTGTTTTGATCGAGGTGAAATCACCTGGGTGAACAGCTAACTGGTGACAAATATTTTCACCAATTTCAATTTTAAAAATTTAATTTGTAAACAAGTGTACACACTAAAATCACATGGTTTTGGACAGTTAGTGAACAAAATTTTACTTCAAGTAGGTGTAAATACCTGTCACCGTTTTACTTTTCACCTAGGTAAAAGAACATTTTACCCCAAATATATGGAGTCTTTAAGGTGAAATATGAAGCTGTACCTCATCCTCTGCGCGCCAAGGTTCAAAATTCCGCGCTGCACCTGATTCTACAACATAGTCTGAATTCTGTGGGTCTGTCTTCATAGTAATCTCGGCTGAGCACTTCGTGCACTTGAAATAAAATCTGAATATTTGGATTCCCAAATATGTCTGCAAATGATTTTAACATTTACAAGTGAGTTCATAGAACGGATCTCACCAAAAGAAGGCAGAAAAAGTAAATTTTAGACAAAAAGAAGTAACAATCAAAAAGATTTGAGTAAATTAAAGAAGCACTTAATCCATCCTTGGATACAATACAACAGTGTTCGTTCCTCACCATCTGTGGGCACCTTTGTTTCCAACAACCATCTTCTGACTTAACAAGGAATTTTGAATTTCACACATGGAGGGTGTTTACACACCGCCCAATTGGCATATTTGTTTATTTTGCAAGCCTACATGCCCACCCAAATGCCATATGGGTATTATTTTACAAAGACTATTGGAGTAGTTTCTTGGATTTTGTAACAGTTCTGGTAAACCAACCCGCATGGGCAAACATAGGACAATTTTCTTAGAGCAGTCAAAGAAAGAATGAATTAGATAAAATTGGGGGGCCAAACCAAACACAAAAAATGATAGGGTAAACGTGTACAAATTTGAAGATAAAAGGGAACATCATGATAATATCTTCATTTTTTTCTTTTCTTTCTTTTTTTTGGTTGTGGGGGGGGTTGCCTAGGCACTCCCTTGTTCGCCTATGCAGCCAGACTTCGTCACCCGTTTCTCAGCTATGGATCACAAGTCGTGAAGAACAGAGATGATATATAGAAGCAGAAGGCACTTGATGGTAAAGATAACAAGTGAGAGAATTAAACATTCAAGAGGTAAGAGGTGAGCTATCCTATGGAAGTCTCCCTGAATTCTGTAAAAGCTGACATGATGCGATAAGCCAAATAGTCAAATCTTCTTAACCTTTATCATGATAAATGCCCTTTCAATAGTTATGCATGTCTCTAAAATTATCCTTACAAATTTAATGATAAAAAGAATTAAGCATAAATACTAGGCCAAACCCAATTATGTCCCAATTTGCATAAAGAAATCTCTCCGGCCTCATAGCTAAGGTGGTTGAATTGGTAGGTGTCCAGCCCAAAGAAATCAATACCCTAAGGTATTATCAGATTAAAAGTGGTTGCCACAATCATTGAACACATTTTCTCTTTTCAACCATCCCCAAACAACTCCCAGGTGGGCAGCACCCAGTTCGAGCTAATCACAATAATCACAAAAAAACGGCCCACTTCCAAGTAACCAAACACTTTCACACTCACAAAGAATACCCGATCAGCCCTTGTGAAGTTGGGGACTCTTATAGGGCTTTTTATTTTGTGCCGTTCCTGAACGATAACCAAAAAACAATTTGTGACTTCATTTCAACGTTGCTTTCCCTTGCGACAAGGTGGGGGTTGTTTAGGATATGGGCTGAGGAGCCGTGATGTTCGCCTGGGCAGGTAGGTGTGTGGCGTGTGCTAGACACAAGCTGTGGGATAGGACAGGAGCAAAAGGCTGCATAGCTGCCCAGCTGCGACAGTGGATTCCGGGTCCTAGGTGGAGCCATGCGCGTCGCCGGTAGAAGCTGATGAGAAGGCTGGAATGGTGGTGGCAATCGGCAGTGACAGGTGGTTAGTAAGAGTAGCAACCATGAGGGACTCCAACTTGTCTCAGATAGCCGACTGAATCCACGAATATGGTTATACATTTTCACCATCTTTTTTTTTCTCTCAACTTCTCCACCTCTCTAACTCTAATAAACTCTATAACCCGAACAACAATGCAACCACGACTACCCACCACCAGCACCTCCCTGCCCATCCCAGTTTTCTCTTTCTTTCTCTTGCCTCCTTGCCAACACTCGCCATTCATCTCTATGAATGAATTATATTTTCTCCAAACCGTAACCTTTTTTTCTTTTTATAATCAAACATTATAGTGGATTTCTATAAGTTTCTCAATCTAAACCAGACATAAAACGAAACTTAAATCCCCATTGTACCCAAAAACACACTCAATCGTAAAAAAGTCAAAACAATGTCGCCCTACACATTCTATGAGAATTCGCCGAAAACAATGACAAAATTTGGTGAGAACCGCTGAATTCTCTAAATTTTTTGAGAAGTCACCGAGCGTGCACAAAACTAACTTAAAAATTCAATACTTAGAAAATTGTACACACTCGGAAGGTGAGAAGTCAACCAATATAAATGCTTAAAAATTACAATTCTAACCCTAAAATCTCTCTCCTATTCACATGATCTTGAGTAGCTCGCAGCCTCTTTTATTTACATATTATTGCTCCCCTTTCTAAATTACTCTACCATGAACTTAGCTACCCTTGTTAGCTACCAGAACTACATTCCCAATAATTGAACCAACAACCTACTCAAATTTAAATTTTGAAAGGGCAATACAATGCAAAGCATAGAGAAGTTATGAAAAAAACAGGATGGGGGTGTATTTATGTGCAGGTCCTTGCAATACAAATTATAGAGAAGTTACGAAAAACACAGGATGGAGGTGTATTTAATGTATTATTGTCTAATTGAACATGTATTGAGGCATGATAAGAGACGAAAAGTTTCTAATATGACCAAACAAATTATAATATAACAGTGACCTACTATAACATAGGACCACACACATCTGGTTAAAATTAGAGGCTTAATACTAAAGGTCACAACAAATTACAAACATAGAGATATTAGTAGGCCTCTCCAAAAAGCCTGCGGGCTCATTGGCCCGATTAGCTCAAGTGGGACAAGCCTAGCCCGGCCCATTTATTAAACGGGCCACGGGTAGGCCCGTACCCTAATAAATAGGGCCGTGGGGCCCACTTCTTAACCGGTCAGGCCGAACTAACCCATTATTAAGTACGTTGACCTGTCCTGTTTGGCCGACCCATTTGGCCCGTTTGACCCGTAAAATATATATATATATATATATATATATATATATATTTTAAATTACTACGAAAAGAAACTCATGTTCATTATAAACAAAAAATACCTCATGTTCAATAAAGATGGTACTTTATGACATGCGTCCCCGTGAGGGGACTTCTCATTTTTTTCTTTTTTCCATTTTTATTTCAGCAAGTTATATTTAATTGTTAGTAATTATCTTTTAGTTACTTTTTTAATTGGAAAAGACTCATTTTTATTCGGAGACTTGTTCTCCAATTTTTAGGCAGTCTATAAATAAATCCCCAAGGCTCCCCCTTGTAGTCACTTTTTGCCATTGATGATATTCTGAGTTCTTAGAAATTGGAGAGATTTATTTATTTGTGATAATTTAAGTTTCGTTTCACATCAAATTGGTATCAGAGCTACGTTCGTTCTTGATAATCAAAATCCTACTATGTGTACTACCTGTGCGTGTGTGTATACCGCAACGCAAGGATGACTCCCAAAGCAACAAAACAATCAAAGGCCCAAGAATCTACCCTAGAAAACATCCAATTGATGTTATCTCCATGGCGGTTCAAGTCGAAAGTATCCAACAGCAGCACAATCATATCAACATGAAATTTGAGAAATTCGAAGTCGGTGGGCCCAGCCCGTGGCCAACACCTGCAACACGGTAGCCCACCCCATTCATCACGGGGACACCTTTCATAGCAAAGAAAGGCTGCCCTGTAGCGGCGGCCTCCAAGCGCCGCGTGGGGCCCCGTGAGGGTTGTGGCAGGCCGAAGGAGGGCGGAGAAAAGTCATAGCCCCTCCAACACCACCCCGGGGGCTGCCCAGCAAGCGGGTGGGAAGGCCCAGCCCCATGGGTCCACCAGAAGAATTTTTTACGATGTTTTTAAAGAGGCACAAGCTAATTTGGCAAAAAACACAGTCCAAGCAGCCCACATAGACTTTCAAAACGACGTAAAGGAGTATGTTGATGTGTTCGATGCGAAGATGGAGACTTGGGAGCGAGCCCAGGTAGAAAAGGCCTTGGCTAAACAATTGTTGCACCCAGAGAAGACGGTGATCCTTATTGAGGGAATGCTCTCTCAAAAATTTGACAAACGCCGAGGAAAAGCGATTTCTATTCATTCAGCCCTTCAATCGATGTCATGGGGTTACAAAGAGGCCAAAAAAGATGTGCCATAATGGGTCCAAGCAATTCAGCCCGACCTGTTAAAATCAATGATGGACGGAGAAGAAAGTGATGAAGAGGACAGTATTCCACTCACCCGCCGCTCGTTGTACGTCGATAAGAGACCGGTCAAACGAATGGATACTTACCATAACAGTTTACACCACAGTGTGAGGTGTGGCGGCCACCACTCTACATTCCACATCACGAACGTGTGTCATGGGTGCGGGAATAAAGGGCATGTGAACAACAATTGCCCCTTCAAAAAGTCTATGGGGAAACCACATTATACGAGACGGAAAAATCAGCCCCTAAACAACCATGTTGGGCAGCCCCACGACAACCCCGAAGGGTTAAAACGGGCTATAATGAGGACTCTGAGGATGTGTCATGGGGTGGGGGACTAACGGAGGATAGTCTTAATACTTTGATTAAATTATTTGACAAGGCTATGCATAGTGATGCCTGTATTGATGTGAGTATTTTTATAGAAAAATGAGATGCGTTTATGGATTGGTTGAAACGTGTGGAGTATTTCTTTGATTCAAAGGAACAGTGGCGCTATAGATGTGTCAAATATGTAGCTGCAAAATTGGAGGGTTATGCCTTGGTGTGGTGGGATCAATTCGTGCACGGCAGGGGAGTAAATGATTTAGACCCAATTACCTCTTAGGAACACATGAAGGCGAAATGGTGGCAGACTTCATTCCCGAGAATTACGAGAGGGGTCTATTTGCACGTGTCCAAAGCCTCAAGCATGGTTATATGTATGTTAAAGAATATTCGGAACAGATTCAGTTTCTTTGCACCCGGACTAGACTCAAGGAGAGCACGGAACAACATATCAGACGTTACAATTAGAACCTCCAGCTTAAGTACCAAACGAAACTAGAGTTGCGTCAAATTAGTTCCTTAAGCCAAGCAATTAAGTATGCAGGGAAGGTGGAGAATTATTTCAAGGCAGAGGCAACTATGGCAAGGGGTGGGACAACCATCAAACCACCCATTACAGAGACTGCAACACCTACTACGACTCCAGTTCCTATTTTACTTCGGAAATCCACTTCAAATGTCATGATTGCGGGGTGTTTGGACATTGAGCTTCAGGTGTTCCGAACAAGAAGAAGAAACCGGTTTTAGTTTCTGAATGTGAAGAAAATATGGAGCAACCACCAAAGCATGCAAACGTACTCACAATATGTATCCGTGCCACTGGAGACAGATGGCATACCACTTTAGCGCTCAAGTTGAGCTTTTCAAAGCAGGGGGAGTGACGTGCAACACAAACCCTTTCGGGGGGGGCGGGGGGGGGGGGGGGGAGGCTTCTCTTTCTTTTCTTTTTTCTATTTTTATTTCAGTAGGTTATTTTGAATTTTTAGTAATTATCTTTTAGTTAGTTTTTTAATTGGAATAAAGTATTTTTTAATTAGGAGACTTATTCCCCAAGTCTTAGGTAATCTATAAATAAAGCCCCCAGGCTCCCGTTTTAAGTCAATTTTTCCATTACTGATATTTTGAATTCTTAGAAATGGGGGAGATTTGTTTATTTATGATAATTCCCATTGCGTTTCACATCATTTTACCTGATGTCTTGGTGTATAATAAATCAGATTGTAACAGTAGCCTAAGTCCCAAAGCAAATGAGAAGAAGTAATGAAGTGAAAGTGAACTAAATAATTGAAAACAATTCCATATGCAGCTAAAAGAATTGAAAAAAAATATATATTTCGAGTTGTTTAATTTTTTTAGTCACTTTAGTGTATACATGTATTATAAGATACAAAGCTAAGGAGGTGAAATATATATATTTAGAAAAAGCCCATTTAGCCCGACCCGCCCTAAAGACCATTATTTAACAAGTACCGGGTAGGGCTTGATCATTCATATTTACCTTTTCGATCGGGCCTAGCCAGGTCATTAACACTCAATGGCCCGTTAGGTTCAACCAATGTAAGATATTTTAGTTCATGGAACATATCTCACCAAAAGAAGGTAAAAAAAGTAAATTTTTCAGAAAATGAAGTAACAATTAAAAAGATTGAGTAAATTAAAGAGGCTCTTAATCCATCCTTAGATACAATACAACAGTATTCTTCACCACTTGTGCATCTTTGTATCCATTTGTATCCATGATAGACGAAAGCAGAATCCTAACTTCATTCTGGTTTTGAACAACCATCTTCGAATTTAACCCCATACGGAATTTTGTATTTCACACGTGGGGGGTTTAAACACTACCCAATATATTTGTTTATTTTGTAAGCCTACATGCCCACTCAAATGCCATATGGGTATTCCAATGAAAGCCTGACCTAAATTCTGTAAATCTGACATGATGCGATGAGCCAAATAGTCAAATCTCTTTAAGTTGTTACCATGATAAATATCATTTTAACTCGATAGTTATGCAAGTCTCTAAAATTATCCTTTCAAATTAAATGATAAAAATAAAAAATTGAAACAGAAAAACTGGGCCAAACCCAATTATTTTAAAATTTTGCATAAAGAGATCTCTCTGGCCTCATAATTTAGGTAGTCAAATTGGTAGGTGTCCACACCAAAGAAACCAACGCCCAGAGGTATTATCGAACTAAAAGTGGTGGCCACAATCTTTGAACACATTTTCTCTTTTCAACCATAACCAAACAACTCCCCGGTGGGCTGCACCCAATTCTCACTTAATCTACAATTCACTCCACTTAAACCGGCCCACTTCCAAGCAACGAAACACTCTCTCTCACAAAGAATACCCGATCAGCCCTTGTGAAGTTAGGGACTGTTATAGGGCTTTGTATTTTGTGTCGCGCCTGATCAATACCCAAAAACCAATGTGCTAACTTCATTTCAACGGTGCTTGCCCTTGCAACAAGGCCGAGGGTGTTTAGGATATGGGCTGAGGAGTTGTGATGTTCGCCTGGGCTGATAGGTGTGTGGCGCGTGCTAGGCACAACTCGTGGGACAGGAGCAAAAGGCTGGATGGCTGGCCCAGCTGCCATAGTGGGTTACGGGTCCTAAGTGGAGCCACGCACATCGTTGGAAGACCCTGATGAGAAGGCTTTAATGGTGGTGGCAATCATCGGTGTCTGGTGGTTAGTAAGAATAGTAACCGTGGGGGGCTCCAACTTCTTTTAGACGGATGACTAACTCCACGAATAGGGTGATACATTGCTTGACCCCGCCATGAGTGTTCTTCTTGGGCGCCAGTGTTGTATTGTCACGACTTCATAATCAATGCACTAAAAACAAGAGTATCAATATCAAAATACTTGAATCACTAATTACTTCTCTCAATAAAGAAGTACAATAATAATGGAGAGGGAGAAGGAGTATTCTCCTACGATCCTAACAAATAATGGAATGCTCTAGTATGTCACAATAATGGCGAAATATGTCATGACCTCACAAAGAAGTTTCTACATTCGTTATTTACATGAGGGTGATGTCAAAAGCACCCCAAAAATAACGCTTTAACACCACAATGTTACTAACATAACATCAAATAAGAGGTGATAATTTCTTGCAAACACCACATACTAGGCACCCCATTGGCAATTTTTAGCTTAGTCCATTTTCACCATCTTTTTTTTCTGTCAAACTTCTCCTACTCTCAAACTCTAATAAACTCTATAACCCTCAAAGCAACGCAACCACAACTACTCCCACCCCACCTGCCTGCCCATTCGCCATTTTCTCTTTCTTTCTCTTGCCTCCTTGCCAACACCCACCATTCATCTCTTTGAATGAATTATATTTTCTCCAAACCCAACTTTGTTTTTTATTTTTTTCAAAATCAAACAATATAGTGGTTTTCTATAAGTTTGTCGATTTAAATCAGATATGAAACGAAGCTTGAATCCCCATTGTACCCAACAAAAATAAAAAAAACTCAAAATAGTATTAAAAAAAAGTCAAAAACATCGTCGCCTTACGGGAATTCACCGAAAACAATGACATAATTCGGTTAGAACAACTAAATTCTCCAATTAAAGTGTGCAAAAAAATGTCTTCAAAATTCAATATTTAGAAATTTGTACACAGCCGTTGGGTGAAAAGTCAACCAATATAAATGCTTAAAATTACAACCAATATGTAAGATAGTATTACCTCTCCAATGACGTCTTCTTTGCGGGAATTGAACTTGGTGCCCTTATAGATGTAGTTGCCACAGGTGTTGCAGCGTATGCTCATGGGAAGCATCATTCGAACCTTAATTTGTTGATTTTTGGGCTGTTTCCTCCGAGGTATCTTCGCAGGATCGAAGTCCGGCGGGTAGTACTTGTTCAGCACCTTTCTCTCTCCCATCTTCTTTCAATCTATCAATCAATCCAATAAACGATATGATCTCCAAATAATATGCCCTATAACTCAAAATCGAAACCCTCGCAAGCAACACCTTATATTCTAAGCCGGAGACACACAGAATTGAAGTACCCAAACCACTTCCTACGTTAATTGCTTTATTGCAGTATAAATAGATAAATAAATTACTCGCCAGGAGTGTTCCAAACTAGCTGGTCTCTTAATTTCTAATAAATTAAATATTTTGCCCCTAAGTTTATGTGTTGTTACAATAATGGCCCTCAACTAATTCTTGATTGCATGTCAAACAAGAAACAAACTAAACGCTCATTTAGTTATGTGTCCGAAAAAATTAATTTAAACATTGTTTTTAAATATACTTTTAAAATTCAGTTTTTTGTGTTTATATATATTGATGTGCATTTGATAAATTTATTTTAAATACAATTTCCTGAAAAATTGACAAAATTGATAAACATGTATATTTATATCTAAATGCATGTATGTGTATATATATAGCTATAAATACATACATAAAACTTTCATACATACATATACTGGTGGTGACTCGTGCGATGCACGATCGGGTGTAATGCGTTTTAAGGTGTATGAAGTTTCATATTTGTTTTTTTAGCAGAGTGGTAGAGACTTCATTTAACTTAGGTTAATATAGGGCAGAGGTAGGCCGACTTCAGGATAGCCCCCCTTTGAAACACTTTGGTAGTGTTTCTGGATATAAATTTAAATAATGACACAGAGCACGTGGAGGAGCACGTGGAGTCATCTCTTTATTTTTATGTCAAACAAAATATGGCGGACTAAATAATATTTATACTGGTTAATGAAAGAGCCCAATGCACAAAAAATATATGTTGGGTTATTTAAAAAAAAATCGTAGCCATAATAACCATGAACATGTAAATTTGAGTGTGTAATTTCTTTATTGAAGATGGCACTGATGAAGTTAATGTATAATTTTAATAATATAATATAGATATTTAACAATATGTATTTCTACACTTTGAATTTAAAATTGATGATTACATTTATTTTACATATTAATATTATGAATCAATTCTAACAATAGCATTTTTAGCATTTGGGGGGGTTTAATTCGGGAGTCGCACACAGCCTCTATATGGGACCTTTTGTAGAAAAAATGTTTTAATTTTTTTTATTCTAAACATTTCGGTTTACTAATAAAAACCAAACTAACAAACTTAAACCACGTTATAATTAGTTATAATCTACAAAACTAAACTCACAAATCGAGAGAATAAATTATTTGTTTTGCAAACTACTTAGTAAACAAAAAATGGCTATTAAGTAAATAATTTTTCATCATGATTATTTAAATCAATAATAAACACTCAAAAAAATTATTTAGCAGATATATCAAATTGTCAAGCATTGTGTGAGAGGGTACTTTAGATAAGATGGAGGCGTAACCCCTTTGAAGTATGGTGATGACAAGTTAATTAGCTAAAACCTTGGATTAGTGACAAAACACGCAAACACAAGCTCAACGAAGATAAGACTTAGTTTAAGCTCACAAATCTCTCGTGTATAACTCAGAAAAGTAGTAAAGAAACTTAGAAGTAACTTAGCTAGAGGAAGAGAGAAGTAAGCACCCTATATACACCTTGGTACGCAGGCAAACACACCAAACACTCTCAAGAATTTATGTCACGTATTAAAAGCTTCGTAATAAATGACGATGGCGAGTGAATAAGACATCTGATTTGTAATAATTCTCTCTGATGTGTATTCTCTCTAGTAATAACTTCTTAAACTCTCAAAAGATCATCCTCTCCTCAGAGGTGGTTGGGGTCCTTAAATAACCTCCCACACCACCCCCCAAGCAACTCAGTCATTCATGCCTGTGAAAGACATCCCTCATACTTTATGTCACAAACATTAAATACCTGATGCACCAGTTGTCTCCACGTCCTAAACATTAAATGCCAATACATGCCTTTTGCCTAACCACTACTGTGTATCAGGGGGCTGTTGTCACAGAGATGGCTCCCCAACTGCCTGCAACCTCAAATACCATGGTGGTTTACTCAAGTGCAGGTCTGACATTGTTTAGCTGGCTAGTGACATCACCTACAGTAGATGTGACATTAAGTAGAGAACTGTTTGGTTCACAACTCAACGCCCGATGAAACTCCAAGCTGCTCCGCCTGAGGTTCCACGGTCAGGGTCTTTCGGTATTTTACCAGGTGTATGTAAGATGGTTGGGACGAGCCCCAATGGTGCCTCACTTATCAATCCTCCAAATCAAGTCCCTCTAAAGTTCCCACGGCGAGGTCCTTCGATAGAGCATGAAAGCTCTCACAGGCCCTGTCAAGCCTGGTCTCTCGCGAGTACCGTTTGACCCCACACTAAAACTCATTATTATTCTCGTTACATCATTACAACCGTTATAGCTTACAGTCAATATAAACAAAGATACAATATGACTAACACAACAAGCTAAAGTATGAGTTGCCACGCTAAGCTACCTCGGTTTCTTAATCCCGAACACTGTTGCTAATGGGGGAATTATCCATCATCTCAAGATTACCTTCAAGCCCCCTCTACATTTTCTCCTTCATGGAGAGATTTGTTATTGGAACAAGAAATGTCTGCACGAGAACTTCTCAATCCGATGAACCTTCTCTATGTGTAAAAATTCTGGCCTCATTTCCTTCGTTAGAACCGCAGCCTTATAATCTCCAAGAAAAAGTAAAATTCTCCCCGATGTTCCTGAGCCGAAGCGCCACGACTTTATTGGGGCTTTGACGAAGGGACATCACCATTTTTTCCTTATACTGAGCTTCAACCGTTTTAGCTATTTATTATTTGAAATTCTCCCGAAAGGCCTGCTAACCTTTTCCAATGCTCGTTTTGATTCTTGGTAAGTGAAATTCTCCCTTGTAATGCTTCGCTATGTTCGAAAAAGAAGAAAATCTCCCCGATGCAGCTGAGTCACCATTTAAACAACGTTTGGACTTGTGGCGAGGGGACATCGTAGCTTTTTTGAATCGTTGGGACATCTTTTCAGTTGGGAGTTATTGGATATGTCTGTCAAAAATTCTGGCGCTAAAATTCAAACTTGCTGAAGAAGGCAACCCTTTATATTCCCCATGCATTACTTCGTAAATGATGTGGCGGTGTCTTTTCAACTGTCAAAACACTTCGTAACAACAAAAACACTTGTTAAGATTTTTCATAAACTCCACCTATATCGGTGACTTAACAACGAAAGCACTTGTTAAGGTTTTTTTCATAAACTCCACTTATATCGGTGACTTAACAACGAAAACACTTGTTAAGATTTTCATAAACTCCACCTATATCGGTGACTTAATAACGAAAACACTTGTTAAGATTTTCATAAATTCCACCTATATCGGTGACTTAACAACGAAAACACTTGTTAAGATTTTTCATAAACTCCACCTATATCGGTGACTTAACAACGAAAACACTTATTAAGATTTTTTTCATAAACTCCACCTATATCGGTGACTTAACAACGAAACACTTGTTAAGATTTTCATAAACTCCACCAATATCGGTGACTTAACAACGAAAACACTTGTTAAGGTTTTTTTCATATACTCCACCTATATCAGTGACTTAACAACGAAAACATTTGTTAAGATTTTTCATAAACTCCACCTATATCGGTGACTTAACAACGAAAACACTTGTTAACGTTTTCATAAACTCCGCCTATATCGATGACTTAACAACGAAAACACTTGTTAAGATTTGTTTTCATAAACTCCACCTATATCGGTGACTTAACAACAAAAACACTTGTTAATATTTTTCATAAACTCCACCTATATCGGTGACTTAACAACGAAAACACTAGTTAAGGTTTTTTCATATACTCCACCTATATTGGTGACTTAACAACGAAAACACTTGTTAAGATTTTTCATAAACTCGACATATATCGGTGAATTAACAACGAAAACACTTGTTAAGGTTTTCATAAACTCATTATTTCCTCTAACTATCCTTCTTCGGCACCTTGCCCCCATCTGCTCCCTCGGTGTACCCTACCCGTGGGGGCTGAGACCTTCCTCCCACAGGTTGTATCGACTGCCTAAACATCATGGGCACCACCACCGGATTTGGTCGCACCACCAAGGAGATATTTCTTGCTGCTTTTAAGAACGCCGAAAAAGTCCCCTCGCGCATTTCATTAATGAGATGACAGATGTACTCAGGAAGCAGCCCCTCCACACAGATCTGTAATAATTTGGATTCTTTGGCCTCCTCCCTCACATCGAGGGATCTTTCCCTAAACCTTCGAACATACGCCACCACTTTTTCCCTGGGTCGTTGCTTCTCCCTCCCCAGTTGGGTCAAAGTAAACTCATCTTCTTCCAGAAAGAACTTCTGGACGAACAAAACATGCATCTCCTCCCATGTGGAAACGCTCCTGGGAGCCAAATGGGAATACCAGGTATATACTTTATCGGTCAAGGATTTAGAAAATTCCCTCAACCTGAGCTTCTATTTATTACAGTGAGCCCCTGAATGTTCAATAAAGCGCTTAATGTGCTCCTTCGGGTTCCCACCTTTCCCTGTGTATTTTTCAAAAATAGGAGAAATATAGTCCTTTGGATAAGACTCATCGTTGTATTCTTGGGGATAAGGTGTTCGAAAGTCATTATAAACAGAAGCTACCTCGCCCGCAGATTACGAGGAGGCTTGCATGAACTTTAGCATCTCTTTCTGCATCTCATTTCTCATTTCCTCCATGGGTGATGCTATTGGGGCACCAACCAACGAAACCATGGGCTGAGTGCCCGTTGCAGCTAAAACAATCGTCACAACTGGGGCCATTGATACTCCTGAGGTTCCCACTGCTGGATTCACAACAAAGGGCATGCTTGTTGGGACTGTTCCCGCTACACCTGCACCTGGTGGGGCCGTTGGGACTGCCCCTGGTGTTACGAAGGCACCGGCTTCCAATCCTTCCAGAATTGTGGAAGCTATCGGAGTTTGCAAAAAATCATAAAACTTACTCATAAGGAGCGCCACCTGAGTGGGTCCCAACCCTGCACTCGTGGAAGCTTGTGTCACCCCTGGAACGCATGACGTCGTCGAAACGGGAGGTTACTCGAGGAGCCCCATCCCTTAGGGCCTCTAGGTCATTCGCAGCATGTTCTTCATTATATTGGATGCCATCAAAGTTGAGCCTTCGATTAGCATTATCTTGCGCCATACTCCTTACTTAAAATAATGCCTCCCAAGCAGAGTCGCCAAATGTAATAGGGTACTTTAGATAAAATGGAGGCGTAACCCCTTTGAAGTATGGTGATGATAAGTTAATTAGCTAAAACCTTGGATTAGTGATAGAAGACGCAAACACAAACTCAATGAAGATAAGACTTAGTTTAAGCTCACAAATCTCTCGTATATAACTCAGAAAATTAGTAAAGAAACTTATAAATAACTTAGCTAGAGGGAGAGGGAAGTAAGCACCCTGGATATACCTTGGTAGGCAGGCAAACACACCAAACACTCCCAAGAATCTCTGTCACGTATTAAAATCTTCGTAATAAATGACAATGACGAGTGAATAAGACCTCTGGTTTGTAATAACTCTCTCTGATGTGTATTCTCTCTAGTAATAACTTCTTAAACTCTCAAAAGATCATCCTCTCCTCAGAGGTGGTTGGGGTCTTTAAATAGCCTCCCACACCACCCCCGAGGTAACTCAGTCATTAATGCTTGTGAAAGACATCCCTCATACTTTATGTCACAAATATTAAATACCTGATGCACTAGTTGTCTCCATGTCCTAAACATTAAATGCCAAGACATGCCTTTTGCCTAACCACTACTGTGTGTCAAGGGCTGTTGTCGCAGAGGTGGCTCACCAACTGCCTGACAACCCCAAATACCACGGTGGTTTACTCAAGTGCAGGTCTGACATTCTTTAGCTGGCTAGTGACATCACCTACAGTAGATGTGACATTAAGTAGAGGACTGTTTAGTTCACAACTCAACGCCCGATGAAACTCCAAGCTGCTCCGCCCGAGGTTCCACGATCAGGGTCTTTCGGTGTTTTACCAAGTGTATCTAAGATGGTTGGGACGAGCCCCAACGGTGCCTCACTTCTCAATTCTCCAAACCAAGTCCTTCTAAAGTTCCCACGGTGAGGTCCTTCGATAGAGCATGAAAGCTCTCCCAGGCCCTGCCAAGCTTGGTCTCTCGCGAGTACCGTTTGAACTCACACTAAAACCCATTATTATTCTCGTTACATCATTACAACCGTTATAGCTTACAGTCAATATAAACAAAGATATAATATGACTAATACAACAAGCTAAAGTATGAGTTTCCACGCTAAGCTGCCTCGCTGAGTTGCCACGCTAAGCTGCCTCGGCTTCTTAATCCCGAACACTGTTGTTAATGGGGAAATTATCCATAATCTCAGGATTACCTTCAAGCCCCCTCTACACATTGCATATTTAACCTTAAGCTTCGAGCAGTGAAGAAGATATTCAAAGCAAAAAAATAGCAAGTATTCAAAATGAAAAGATAAAATAATAAACATGAAATTTTGATGTTACCTTATTTATATCCCTCATTCGACGTAATGATGTTGCATTAATTTTCTTCTATCGTCGAATATTTCATCAAATATCTACAAAATGACGTTAAAGGTTATAATTGATTGGAAAATTATGATCCACTCAGTTATCAATAAAAACTTCATTAGTTGGAGAAACAGGAAGGTATACCAATAAAAGAAGTGGGTTTTTCAATTAAAAAATGCCATCCTTCAATGGTGTGTGCATTGCGTAAAGAGATAGTAGAAATGCTTGTAAAATAAATTCACACAACACGCATCACACCTGAAATTTCAGCTTTGAGTATTGATAAGTACCCAAAAATGTTGATTTTATACCCGAATAGATGCATTTTAATCACTCGTTTGAATTAAAATTGGCCTTATATTCGTATTTTATTATTTTGCAGGTCAAAATACAGTCGCGGTGTTAAGTGATGCTAAATCCAGTCAATTACGACACAGAAGCAGTTAAAAGAGTTCAACGGAGAAATCAAAGCATCATGAAATCAGAAGTTCCTTTTGAGCATGCCCAGATGTGTTCTGATGCCCGGAACCCTATCCCAGAACCAAACTTAACCCTACACCGAGCCCAGACCATTCCCCGATCCATGTGTGTGTCTAGTTAGTACTTTTATCAATTTTTAGATTTTTTATTTTGAGTCGGTTTTATTTTAGATTTATTTAGTATTTTTAGGATTTATTTTCTATTTTTATATTTCTTTTTATTTAGTGTAGTTTTACTTTGATTTTGATTTTTTAGTTTTTAGCTTTTAGACTTTATTTCACTTGATTTTATTTTATTAGGATTAGTGTTGATGTAAAAAAACTAGATTTGATCTAATTAATTAATCATAGATAAAAATGAGTAAAGAAATAAGACAAGAGATTTTTAAAGTGGTTCAGCCTTAAGGAAATGGCTTACGTCCACTGGTTTGTATTACTGGGTGTCTTGCCTTGATCTCGATTATATTCGCTTACCCTGACAAGAAGGTATTACAATGTATTTATTGCCTTTGGGTTGTCAATGTGAATCTATACATGGTAGGGAATGACTGTAACACAATAAATATTGAATTTGTCTGGTCGTTTGGCCTTCCCAATAAGTTTCTCGGTACGCTGAGTAGCTTGGTATATTGAGTAGCTCGGTACTTGAACTTGTGCCATGTTAGATGACACGTGTCTTCATACAATTGGTCCACGTCATCTAATTAATTTTTGTATCAACAGAAGCCCCCAATGTTTCACAGTTGAAGTTGGAAGCGAGAGTGTGGAACATTTTACCTACAAAGTTGTTCAGGCATATTTCTCATATCTTGGTTAACTACATACCTTCAACACTTGTAAAAAAAATTCACTTTGCGTAACAGTTTTGAGCGCAAAAATGAAAATTTTTAAATATTTTGAATTCGGATGACCACTTGAGTATCTGCTTCTTTTTCCTTTTCAGCTATCGAGAATGCAACCGTCGTCACTTTTAATTATTACTTTTCTCTTTTTCTGAGGCGACATATATAAAGACAGTAAAATATGATTGTCTTCTACATTTTGACATCTTTGTTTCCAAAGCCCTTATTTTCTCATTTTTCTTTTTATGAACATTCTTTTCTGTCATCTTTCTTAGTTGATTCATCAATCTCCTGTAAGAATTTCTTCCTTCCTTCTTCTTTCTTTGCTTTAGTCACCATGAACCGATTTTGTGATTCCTTCCTGGGTTAATTTTGAGGAACCTACTTATCCTTGTGATTTCTTTTCTTTAGCGGAGGGACACTGGTTTCCCTCCATTTTTGTAGCTGAATGTGGTTTTTCTTTCCCGCCTAATCCCCTGTGTTTGGAATTTCGTCAATATTTCGACATCGTACCTACAAAAGTAGTTCCAAATATATAGAGGGTGGTTAATGGCGTACATAGGCTGAATCAAATACATGGAACTCATATAAGGATTCCTAAAATTATGTTTTGTTATAAATGGGTCCTTAGCGACACCACTTTTTATTTAAAAACTAGGTTTGTTAACAGAGCCTTAGTGGTCAATCTCCCTGATTCTAATAGGGATTATTTTGAACATGAGGTTGTAATGAAATATTAGAAACACCCCCCATTATATAGAAATGATGTGTACCAAGGTCCCATATGTCCACCTTATGGCAATGGGATAGGTTGTTCTTTATTTTTAAACTAGCTCTGTTTTCGTTTGATAAAATGTTTCACTTACTTTTGCTTTCTAAGATTTTAATTTACAGTTGATAGTAAATGAAACCCCCCTAAAGAGAGTGATATTAATATAAAAGAGTTGAAGTTTATCTGGAGTCTTCAACAATCATTTGTTGGGGAGCACGTGAGATCTGCTTCCTATTTGTTGAGACACAAAAACACTACTTCCTCTTTTATTGCTCAGCCTATTGTTCCATCTACTTTGGTGAGTGACCTTGAGCAAAGTCCAGTATCTCCTTCAGTTATTGAAGAATTTTCCTCTGATTTGGGTACCTCTCTTGCTGATCTAATGACGAAGAAGATAAAAGTTCCTGATCTTTTTGCTAAGACTGTCCCTTGTGCTAAAGGGGAAAAGAAGAACAAAGAATATGTCCCAACTTAAGAGATTAAGAAGAAGGATGTTGTTCCATCTAAGGGAATAACTACATCTGTTAAGGAGGTTACCAAGAAGCCCCATGTTGCTCAAAAAGAGGCAGCACCTTTGATTGAAGAGGCAGGACCTTTGAGAAGACTAAGAAGGGGTCTTGCTGAAAAGACCTTTGATATTGTTGCTCAACCTGCAAGGGTTAAATTACCTTCCTTGAGTGCTGGTCCTCCAGCATTCATTACTCTTAGTTTGGCCAGGAAATTGATCTGGTCTGGAACTCTTCCTGATCATAAAGCTGCTGAGACCTCTACTCCTCGAGGAAAAGTCTCTGATTTGTCAGCCCAATACCTTGCATTAGTAAGTGTTATTTTACCTTGACATTTCAATTCTGCTTTTAATTTTCATACACTAACTTGAGTTTCTCTTTGTCTTACAGTTTTTGGTGTATTTCAATAATATCTTAGAAAATGATGAAGCTATCAAAGTTGCTTCCTCTTCCAGTGAAGTAGAAGAAGCCCTTGCTGGGTTATCAAAATCTTTGGAGGACTCCCGGTAAAAATATAAAGATGACAAACTTCATGGGAGAATAAAATCAAGGATGATGAAAAGGATAAACATGCAGTTGTAGATGCTGCGAATAAGATAAAGGAGAAATTGAAGGTCGCTATTACCAGCAAGGAAGAAATTGAGAGGAAGCTTGAAGAGGCTAAACGGCGTAAGAAAGATCTTGAACAGAAGGTAAAATCTGTTAAAGATATACTTAGGGAGAATGGTTCCTCGGAGATAACGAAGAGAAGGTATAATGTAAAAAAGTCCTTTAGCTATGGCTGGGATCAATGGTGGAATAAGGCTCTAACTGTTGCCTCTGCTCAAATTGAGTATGCAAGTTTCATATTCTTTAGAGATGGATGGGTGGCAGCTCTAAAAGAGTTTAACACTGCTGAAGATTCTGAATTATTTCAGAAACATGTCTATGGTCCTCCTTCTACCTTTGGAGAAGAAGAAGGCGAAGATGAAGTTGGATCAGATGAATCTTCTTTGATGGTGGTGACACCAACACCTGCTGCCATTATCCCTCAGTCTTTCGAGCAAGCCCAGCAGACAATGCTTTCTTCTGGCCAACCTCAGCTGCCCTTCGAGCAACTTCAGCAATCAACTCCTTCTTCTGGACAACCCTAGCCCCCAATTCCCACTTCAAAATCAACTGAGAAGGTGGAGGGTGATAAGGAGAATGTGTAAATTTTTTTGGCAATTTTTCTTTGTTTTCCTTTATTTTTCCCTTATTTTGTACCTCTGGTTGTACTCATATTTGCTATGATAAATAAAATTGACTTGTTATTTATCTGTACTTCCCCTCTTATGTTCAATATATCTGTTGTTGATCTGCTTTTACTTTTACTTTCTAGTTTATTGCCAGGATAGAACTATTGACAACTCATGATACAGAGTTAATGAAGAAATGTACAGACTACTTCAAGGCTGGTCGGGAAGATTTTACCGAGGCATAAATACTTGACATCCTTGGTCTTGATGCCTCTGAATGAGCAATTGAGTCTTACTAATACTTGAAATGCTTACTTGATCGTGCAGTAGCAAATAACGTAGCTTACTTCAAGGAATAATTGAAGAACTTCAACTTCAACACAAGGAAACCACTGCTCTTCTTCATGAAGGCTATTAAAAGAAATACCAACAATTGAGCGCTGATTGGGGTTATGATAAATTCATTTATGCCCATAATAAAAGAGAAAGTGTGCTGAAATTTGAAATTAAGGAGCATAGAAACATTATTAAGCTGCTGGAGGAGGAAAATAACGCTTTGAGAGAAGAATTGAGACAATTAAAATGAGCTTCTTCCTCTGAAGCTATAGTCCCAGTCAATTATGAAGGTTTTTCCTTTTTGGAGACTAAAAATGCCTCATTAAGAGAAGAGTTGGAAACTTTGAAAAGAGTTAGACCCGCATCCACTTCTCGGGGTAGAACAAGAGTAGGTCGGAGTAGCATTGAAGAGACTAGAGCTCAGCAAGTCTTAGAAAATCAAGCTGCTCAATTGAAGGCAAAAAATCAAATTCTGGCAGATATGTCCCAAAAAATTCAAACTCTTACAGAGCAATTATACACTCAGAGTTCTTCGTTACATAATAAAGAAAGTGTGTTGAAACGACTACATCAACATGTTGAATGACTAACTTATCAGTTTCATAAGCAGCCCAGAGAGTTCTGGATGGAGGGATGCAATGAAACTTTATATCATCTTGATGCCAAGTTGAAATAATCAAATAATGAAGGGTACAAACAGGGATAGATGAACGCTTTAACTGTAATGAAAGTTAATCAATGGACTGAATTGTGGGATTAGTATGACCCTGGGTTACTTGATCTGCCAAAATCACCTTTCCAGCTAGATGTTAATTAGATTCCAGTTAGCTCCATTCCTCATTATTTGATTTCCCAATACCTTGGTGATTATAGTCTTCATGAAAAATTTGAGATATCCTGACCTCCTTATTTACTAGACCAACCAAGTTCAAGTAACGCTAGAATTCTTTAAGATTTGAACTTTATCAATTCTTCTTATGCTTTAGATGACCCTCCAGCTGGAATGGATCCTGTATCAAAATCTGAAGGAAAGAAACCAATATAATATGCTATTTATATGTTGTTAGTAATTGTTGTTGTAAATGAATAAAAATCATTTTCTTGTAATTTTGTTTCCTTAGAAATAAAATAATTACATGATGTTTATTCTGTTAATCTTTGTTCATAACATGAGATCAACGATATTAGTATTGTACTAATAACAATAATGGGTTACTTTTCAGATGTTGAATATATATATATTTGAATGGACATTTTGCCCTTTTGATTTGATTACCTGGACAATGGAACTTTTGTCCCATGTGTTTGTCTAGTTGTAGTGATTTTTTTATCACCCAAAAATGCCTAAGCAATGGAATGTTTATCCTATGTTCCTGCTTAGTTGTAACAATCTTATCTAGATTGCATTGGTTCCCACGTAGTGGATATTTTACCCAACTTCTTGCCCAGTTTAGATGCTTTCTTGGGTCACCCATAATCAAGTAGGATTTGCCTTACTCGATTGTTTTACCAACATTGTTGGTGTCTTTGTTGATGCCGGCCAATATTTAACTGGTGGTTATTGATGACGACCAACATTTAGCTGGTGGTTGTTGATGCCGACTAACATTTAGCCGGTGGTTGTTGATGCCGACCAATATTTAGTCGGTGGTTGTTGATGCCGACCAACATTCAGCCGGTGGTTGTTGATGTCGACCAACTTTTAGCTTGTGATTGTGCATTTTCAAATGCTGCAAGCTGTTGAGTGTAGTGTATAACACTAGTAATCTGAAAAAATAAAACAAACAAATGGGGAAATCATCTTTTTCCATTCATATTGAAAGAATTGAATACATTGACTGTTACATCACTGGTAGTACTTTCGTAGGTGCTCTGCATTCCAGGTATTCTTGAATTCTTCCCCTTCAAAAGTTTTTATTCTATAAGTGCCAAGTCGAACAACTGCCATGATGCGATAGGGCCCATGCCAATTGGCCTCCAACTTATCATGCTTTTGAATGACCTTCTTGAGCATGTAATCACCTTCTTTTAGATCATATTTCTTTACTCTTTTATTATAGAACATAGCAGTCCTTTGCTGATAGGCTGCATTTTAGATCGTTGCATATTCTCTGACTTCTTCGAGCATATCAAAATCCAAGCGTCTCATCAAATCACTCATCGAAGAATTGAAACTGAGCACCCTATGAATATGTAATCCTAGTTCAGTAAGTGTCACTACTTCACTCCCAAAATCCAACTGATAGACAGGGTTTCTCCACGGCGCGAGTATCACCTGCGCGCCGGTTGTTTTGAATTCGGCTCACCTGCTCTATATAAAAACCTAAACTTATGACTACACTCAACGGGTGAGTATAGCGGCCAAGTCCGGGTATCGAATCCACAAAGACAAGTTACTAGAATTTAATTTGTTTAATATTCCTAAAATAAAAGTGAAAAAGATAATTGCTAACAAAATAAAAGATAAATAAAAAGAAAGATTAATCTAGGCGTGTATTTAAACTAGACTAATAAAAGCGGTAAAAATTATAGGTTGCGTCGAATATCCCTCACCCGAGTTAATTAGTATAAAATGGTTACACGGAGCATACATGTTATGCCTCGTTAAATATTCTAGGCGTAATAACTAGGATAACGCACCCGAAATAGACCCGTAAACTCCATCACCAAAGCAAAGCAACATGTCAACCCGAAATGAGTTCAATCTGACACAACCTAGACTAATTTAGCTAGAAAGCATATTAAAAATGCGATAAAACTACACTAGAAAACACGAAAAGAAAGCATGTAAACCTAATTATGAAAGCATGTAAATTAACTACAAAGCAAGAATTAAGGAAATACAAACTATATTAATGGAGAGGGAAGATGAATAGTCAACTTACAAACCCAAATGGGTGTCAACCAAATGAGGAAGAAGAAAGATCTCAAACCCTAACCTAAAACTATCTGAAATCTAATATATCTATTGAATATCTGATTATTACAACAAAAAACCTTTATATAGTAAGTTGGAATAAAATTAGAAAAGAAAAGGGAAAATATCTGCAGAAAATAGGAGATTGATCGATCGATCGATCAGAGTTGAGCCCACTGCAAAGATCGAAGAATGAAAATTGATGGATGGATCGATCGATCCTTCTGATCTATCGATCGATCAAGTAGGGTTGCATCAATCTTCCTCCTGTTTTGGTTCAATTGGTTTTCTCTTCCGCTAAAATAGGCATAACTTCTTCGTTAGGGATCGAAATCGCGCACCATTCGCGACCATGCGAAGCTTGCAAGGAGGGATACATCTTTCGTGTGATGTTGGGACAGGTGCCCAAACTGTGAATTGACCAAATTTTCCTTAAACGTGCGATTGCGTACAGACATTAGCCAAAATGCATCCAAACTCCATACTTAGTACCTAAATACCTATAAAAGCCCAATTATACCTCATATAGCATGTTAACAATATAAATCCGAGGTTGTCTGGTTAACGGGCTTAAATATAGAGATTAAGGCACCTGAGGGGGCAAAAATGGGTAGGTTCGAGGGATGAAATACGCAATATTTGCGTATTATCACACCCCCTAACTTACACATTGCTAGTCCCTAGCAATGAAATAGGATGCAACAAGAACTACAAGCAAACCAAAAGCAGGGTACAAGTACAAAAATATGGTATAAAAGTATAGGGCCACTTTCGCGGGCGATTCGATTACATTTAGCATATGCAATAAGCCGTTAAACCCCTAGGTTACCCTAGTGGACAAGTGTCGTCTCGTGAGGGTTTTCAGGGATGAAAACCACAAATATTAAATGGTTTCCTCAAAATAGGCCAAATCCAACATGCGACAAGCCCAACAACAACGAAAAAGATGTCATACACATTATTAGCACAATGAACGAATTCAGACAAAATTCCAAATCATCAACATTATAGAATGCACCTCAATGAATTGAAACCTTAAAATGTGGGAGGGGGGCGAGCACATGCAAAGTGTGATTTGGTAAAAACTTATATAAATCGGATAATAAATAAAGCAAGCATATATTCAATCCTCACGGGCATTACACTCATCAAGTGAATTCACTCGAAATAGGGAGTTAACACACGGAATATGCGGGCATAAAGAGTAAATGTAAATGGAAACTAGGTCGCGTACATATCACAAATGAAGAAAGATATATATGAAAATGAAAAACTGCAATCTCAATGAAAGATACCTCACATTAAAAGAGGCGAAATGTATTTTCATAGATTATCAAAACTATTTCAACTTTTAAATTAAATGCACCCTAAGATCACATAGGACTTTAATAGGGTTGTATTGTAGGCTAGGCTAGGGTACGAAATGAAGGATATGTATGTACGGGTTCAAAGTGTTCGAAAATGAAAATTCGGGATAATAGAAAGAATATGGGCAATAACAAAAATTAGAAAACAAGTTCCAAGCAAGCATTGGATATATCATTTGGAGAGAAATCAAAGCTTGTTAAACTATGTACACAACATTTACAACTTTCTCTTTCTTTTTCTTTTCTTCTTTTTCTCATGTTTTCTTTTGTTTTCTTTTGTTTTTCACTTATCTTTTCTTCTTTTTTTCACTTCTTTCTTTTTCTTTACTTTTCTCACTCTCGTATGCCTAAATTGCAATCGCAACACAACAACATCACTCAATCCCAAGTAACATGTAATACCCCGTACTTTTGGCTATATTTATTTTTGGGATTAATTAATTAAATGCGTATTGATTGGAAATTAATCCGGGTTATAAATACTAATGAGATGCGAATTGGTATTTGATTATGTGCATATATGATTATATATGTATTGGGTATTATGAAATTTGTCGTGAGATTTATATACGGCAATTTAGAAATTTTGTTGAGACGCGTGGGACCGCCGCGTCACGGTATAATATTTTGATAATAATAAGTGAATTTAAAATCTATAATCCGTATGGTCGTTTTGAGTGTGCCAACGCGTCCGGAAGGGTCGAGATAGTCAGAAAACACTAGCCGGGGGTATAGTTTGGGTCCCGGGGTATTTTTAGGCCATACCGGCAACTTAAAGGGTATTTTGGTAATTTTACATTTTGAGGAATTAAAAGTGACGAAAATTGGTGATGTAAATCTGATGTGGAATTTGGCCCACTAAGCCCATAACCAACCTATATTAACCTAGAAAGCTACGTAGGTTATCATTTAGGTTTTCTAAGTTTCCCCAAATCAAAACCCTAGCCACTTTAAGCCACCATTGGAGAAGAGCTTGGAGAGAGAGGAATTCCTGCAGAAAACTTCATCTAATCTACACCAAACTCAGAGACAACCAAGGCAAGTGACTTTATTCCATTTAATTTCTGAGAATGTTTCCTCCATGTTAGAAAATTCGGATTTATGGTTTGTTCTTGAAGAAAATATGAAAACCCATGTAGTTTAGATCATAGAACTTGAGAAATTGTGAAGAGAATTGCATGTAGTATGATAGGTAGATGATTTCCCTTATAATAATTGTGATTTGAAGGAATTAAAACGAAATAAATTCTGGGATTTGATGATGATATAAACCTAGGGTTCATGTTCTGGAGAAATTGGGAAAAGTGTAGAGATTTGTAATTTGGTTGATGTTATGATGATTCAATCCTTGAAAACATGTTAGGAGATGATGTAAATATGTTTAGGATGAATTAGAGACCCTAAAACGTTATTGGGATGAACTTTGGAAGAGATTAGAATTGATAAAAATGGTGAAAAACGAGATGGGGAAAAATCTGGGCCGAAACTGGTAGCTCGTTAGAAGCAGCCCCCAGGTCGTTCGAACGAACTTGTTCGAACGAGCTTCTAACGAGTTGACCAGTCGTTACTAACGAGTAGGGATTTTGTTCGATATCTTGTTCGAACGAGATATCGTTAGAAGGGACAGTTCGTTCGAACGAACTGGGATCTCGTTTGAACAACCTCGTTCGAACGAGACTTCTAACGACCTGACAGTCCAAACTCGTTCGAAGCCTCGTTCGAACGAGACTTCTAACGAGCTGGCAGTTTGGTCCTTTTTGGACTGTTTTGACTTTTGGAATTCCGTAAACTTGTTCGAGGATATAGTTAACCTTCCAATGATGATGTAGTGATAGGTTTGGGACATTTGGGTATTTATGAGAAGGAATTTACATACGAGAGTGTATTACATGGACGGTTTGGGTTGAGACGTGAGTATCTACTACGACGTGAGATAATTATGACGCGTATAATTACAAACTGGAATAGTATGAATTGTGATAAGTATAAGCTAGTACGAGTATGCAATATGTACTACGATTAAAATACGGTATTACTAAGACGTGTGTTTACTTAGTATTGGTATATGGATTGTGTGTATGACATACCTACCATACTTGCTATCACAGGAGGTTACGTTCGCTTAGGACCCTCTATTCCTTGTGTGCCTACGGGGGGGATATAGACTGGTACCTCAATGAACATAGGTCATAGAAAGACTTATTGGGATATTAATAAGTCCGCTGACCGTGGGAGCGTAGGTATGTGCGTGACCCACGTGATGGTGACTGTGTTCGCCTCCACTATTTGTGATTTGTGTTATCTGGACTATTCCTGAGAGATTCGGAATATGTGATCCTTATGTACGTGATGTACCGGGATGGATAGCAGAGTATGTGTGCACCGTAGCTTAGTTCTCGGGGTGCTTGTATTGTATATATATGATGAGATTAATATACATTTAATTAATGAGAATCCTCATGTTAATGTTGTAATTATATTACGGTATTGTTTCGAGAAATATAACGAGTTAACTGATAGTTATATATATTGCATATTGAGTATCTGAGTTGAAGTTAAACCCCTATTTAATTACGAGCGCTATTATGTAAATGGAACCAGGTATTATGGGCAGGACCTTTGGCAGTCTAGCTAGATATGTTGTCACTTAGCTAGTAGTATGGGTAGTTATAGATGGGTACTTGCGTTAGAAGTGCACAGTTAGACGAGAGGTGAGAATATAATGTGAGTGCACGTCCTAACATGTACTTTGCATTTAATGTTTTAAATGTTTTTAAAGCACTTGCAGGTTTTTAAAATATAACTCCACATTCGGGCTCTGACCCGTTTGCTTTTCAAATCTTTTTCTTGTAAAACCTTTTTAGGTGCCCAGCCACAAGGACACCAAGCGTAGGATACTCATTCAGGTGACGAGCTGTAGCTGCTTGTGGAAGCTACAGGGATTTGCATGTAGACGCTTCTATCTTTTGGATTCCAGAGTCACCATCTATCAGTTGTAGGGCATGTTGCCCATTTCTTTAGAGACATCTTTTATATTTCAGTTTTCAGACTTTAGCATGTTTTATTTCAGTTTCGGTTATTCATTTCTGTTTTGGGATTGTAGTGAGGAGTTTTCCTCCAGACTTTATTTACTCTATTGTGATGGTTATTCGTTTTACTTCAGTATGGTGAATGGTGTTGTTTATTTCTTCATTACACTTGTTGCATGTTAATCAGACTTTAAATAAAATTTGGCACTTACTTTTTGAATACTAGGTGGTTAGTAAAAATAAGGTTTTCGACAGTGATGTTATTAACTGAGCCAACTTGGCATTTTGAATTAATTTAATAAAGGAGTAGCTACCCGGTATTTAATTAGTCGGGGTGTCACAGGTGGTATCAGAGCATCAGGTTCTAGTGTCCTTTAGGATCTGTACGGCTATTAAGTTTCCGCTACATTTCTTTGATATAGAGCCCTATATTTTAGGACTGTTGTATTCTTTTTGTGTATGCTTCGTTCTTCAGCTATTTTAAGTTTATAAACCGTGAACTTATAAACTTTGTTCATATTTCAGATGCCTCCACGACGTGCACGACGAATTCCCAGGGATGCTACGCCCGAACCCCAGCCCGCTCCAGTTCAGGGCATGTTGAACGCCGCTGAGGTTGCAGCTATAGTAGCTCAAGCGGTAAATGCCGCGATTGCCGTTAATCAGCAGGCACCACCACCGGCGCCGGTTGCCGCGCCAGTACAGGTTAATGCATTCCCGTCTGCTTGGGAGCGTGTACGTGACGCTTTTCAGAAAGCGCATCCGCCAGAGTTTGCTGGTAGCTCAGATGTGGTAGTCTCGAACCAATGGAGGAAGGACATGCAGAGGCATTTGAGGATGCATGAGTGCACTGATGTTCAGAAACAGGTGCTAGCTACTTTCAAGCTAGTGGGATCTGCGCTACAGTGGTGGGAGTCTATTACCACCGCGGAGGAGAGGGATACCCTCACGATTCAGGAGTTCTGGGTGCGGTTCGACCGCAAGTACTTTCCGTCCGCAGTTCATACAGAGATGAGGAGGAAGCTGATGAGTCTGAAGCAGGAGGGCAAGACAGTGGCCGAGTATGAGGCCGAGTTTACTAACCTGTTGAATATCGTTCCAGACGAGATTCCAACAGAGAAGAAGAAGATTGAGAAGTTCACCGACGGGTTGAATTGGAGGATCCGTCAACATCTGCTAGGGAACCTATCGTTGGCCACGTATTCTGATGTGGTTAACGCTGCATTACTACACTGCCAGGACCACCGTTTTCATATGACCGAGGGCAAGCGGTCGGGGGAGTCTAGCCATCAGGGCAGGACTGGAGGACATGGTGCCAGCGGGGCACAATCTGGTCAGGGGCAGAGGCAGAGTGAGCAGGGCTCCCAGCAGGGGGATAATAAGAGGTTCCGGTCAGGGAACTACAGGCAGGGACAGGGAGGATTCCGTCAAGGCCATCAGGGTCCAAACGGCCATCAGGGCCAGCAGGGACAGAATGGGCAGCAGTTTCACCAGGGCCAGCAGGGCCAAGGGAGGAATGGTAACGGCCACCAGGGCCGGGGACAGCAGGGGCAGAGGGGAGGGAACTTCCCAGGGAAGTGCTTTACTTGTGGCAAGACTGGCCATAAGAAGCAGGATTGTCCTGATAGGGGCAGGGCCCCACAGCAGCAGCAGCAGGGTGCTCGCCAGGAGCCACAGAGGCCTATGTTTCTCGCAGCTCTTCCCGCACCGCCACAGATGGCAGCATTGCCATCCATTCCTGCAGTCCCAGCTCAGCAGGGTCAGCTACAGTATGGACGTGTCTACAACGTCTACCAGGCTGCAGTTCCACAGGCACCGCCCGCGATTGAGTGTACGTTTCCTATCCATGGCACTATGGGTCGGGTGTTATTTGATACGGGTGCTACACATTGTTTTATAGCTACACACTTCGCGAAAGCTTTAGGATTGTTAGCTACGGCAGAGAGCACAGTGACGTGTGTCGACTCACCATTGGGGAGTGGGTCACTTATTTTCTTTATATATCGGGGAGTGGGAGTAGAGGTTGGTGGTTTGGTATTGCCTGCAGACATGTTAGTGTTAGACATGCATGTTCACGATGTGATCATCGGTATGGATTGGCTCGTAGCATATAGGGCCATGATTGATTGCTTCAGCGGGAGCATTATTTTTGCCATTCCGGGGCAAGAGATGTTTATAGTGGCGATGCCTCGCCCAGAGGGAGGATCGACCGCTCATCTGTACTACATAGAGGAGGATACCTCTAAGGAGGTTGTTATTCCTTTAGATTCGATCCCGGTTGTCAGGGAGTATTCAGATGTATTTCAGGAGATACCAGGCTTACCACCCAGTCGAGAGATAGACTTCGTTATAGATTTGCTACCGGGTACGAGACCTATAGCACGCGCACCGTACCGTATGGCTCCAGCTGAGATGCGAGAGCTACGGGATCAGATAGAGCAGCTGTTAGGGCAGGGCTTTATTCGCAGGAGTACCTCACCTTGGGGCGCTCCGATTTTGTTTGTGAAGAAGAGGGACGGTTCACTAAGATTGTGTGTGGACTACCGAGAGTTGAATAAGGTCACGATACGGAATAAGTATCCGTTGCCTCGAATCGATGACTTATTCAACCAGTTGAGAGGAGCTTCTTTCTTCTCGAAGATTGACTTGAGATCGGGATACCATCAGTTGCGTATCAGGGAGGAGGATGTCTCGAAGACTGCGTTCTTGTCCAGATATGGTTCTTACGAGTTTCGGGTTATGCCTTTCGGCTTGACCAACGCTCCAGCAGTGTTTATGGACTTGATGAACAGGGTGTTCAGGGATTTCCTAGATCAGTTTGTCATTGTCTTCATTGATGACATTCTGGTTTACTCTCAGACAGAGGAGGAGCACGTCGAGCATTTGAGGCAGGTTTTACAGACACTCCGTCAGAACGAGTTGTATGCAAAATATGAGAAGAGCGGGTTTTGGCTGAAGGAAGTCCAATTCTTGGGTCACATTATTTCCGACCAAGAGATATCTGTTGATCCGGGGAAGGTATCAGCGGTGAGGGAGTGGGGACAGCCCACGACACCAACGGAGATTCGTAGTTTCTTGGGTCTAGCAGGATACTACAGGAGGTTTATTCGGGGTTTCTCGGAGATAGCAGGTCCTTTGACACATCTTACTCGTAAGGGTGTGCCATACATCTGGAGTGATGCCTGTCAGTTGGCATTCGATGAATTGAAGGACAAATTGACCTCAGCACCTGTGTTAGCATTGCCGAGACCGGGAGTTGAGTATTTGGTTTACACCGATGCGTCTTTGCAAGGACTTGGAGGTGTATTGCAGCAGGAGAGACAGGCCATAGCTTATGCTTCCCGTAAGCTTAAGCCTCACGAGAAGAATTACCCTACGCATGATTTGGAGTTGGCGGCAGTGGTATTTGCCTTACGGATTTGGAGGCACTATCTTTTGGGGGAGAAGTTTCAGCTGTTCACGGATCACAAGTCACTACAGTATCTGTTCACGCAGAAGGAGTTGAACATGCGACAGCGTAGGTGGCTTGAGTTTGTGAAAGACTACCAGTTCGACATCCAGTACCACCCGGGTAAGGCTAACGTGGTAGCAGATGCGTTGAGCCGTAGGCCAGCAGATGAGGTGGCAGAGGTGTGGAAAGCAAAGTGGAAGGAATTGGGACACCAGGATGCAGTGGCCCGATCTTTCATGTCTGTGATGACCGTTACACTGCAGATTATCACGAGGGTAGTACGGGCACAGGCTAATGACTCGTTCTGTCAGGAGCAGATAGTTCGATTACTTGCAGAGGGAGCCGAGTCCTATACCGTTAGCTCAGACGGGGGATTACGCTTCAATGGGAGATTGGTAGTTCCGAAAGGGGAAGAATTGTGGCACGATGTGATGGCAGAGTCGCACGGCGCACGGTTCGCAGTACATCCCGGAGGGGATAAAATGTACCAGGACATGAGACGCCAGTATTGGTGGAGCGGTATGAAGAGAGATATCGCTGAGTTTGTCTCGAAATGCGCCACTTGTCAGCTCGTAAAAGTGGATCATCAGAGACCAGCAGGATTGCTACAGCCATTGGAGGTCCCGGTGTGGATGTGGGAGAGCATATCCATGGACTTTATCACGGGGTTGCCTACATCGCAGAGGGGTCATGACTCCGTTTGGGTAATTGTGGACAAATTGTCCAAGGTCGCTCACTTTTTACCCGTAAGGACCGACTATACTACGGGACAGTATGCCCAGCTCTTTATTTCAGAGATTGTGAGACTTCACGGTGTACCCTTAAATATCGTGTCTAACAGAGACAAGATATTTGTTTCGCGGTTTTGGGAGAGTTTCCAGGAGGCCATGGGCACGGAATTGCGGTTGAGTACGGCTTATCATCCGCAGACTGATGGGCAGACAGAGCGCACCAATCAGATGTTGGAGGACATGCTACGCATGTGCATTATTGACTCCGGGGGTGGATGGGAGCAGTACCTTCCACTGGTGGAGTTTGCTTACAACAACTCCTATCAGTTCACGATTGGCATGGCTCCGTTTGAGGCGTTGTACGGAAGGCCTTGTCGTTCCCCAGCATGTTGGTTAGAAGTGGGGGACAACAAACTACTTGGGCCGGAAGTAATTCAGGATACTTCGGCAAGGATTGAGTTGATTCGGAGTCGAATTCGGGTAGCTCAAGACAGGCAGAAGAGTTATGCTGATGCGAAGAGGTTTTTCAGGGAGTTCCAAGTGGGGGACCAGGTTTTGCTCAGGGTATCTCCAATGAAGGGGATTATGCGATTCGGGAAGAAGGGGAAATTGGCACCGAGGTATGTGGGGCCGTTTCCTATTATTGAGCGGATCAGACCGGTTGCGTATAGACTTGGACTACCGGAGCACTTGCATCGGATTCACGACGTGTTCTATATTTCCTCGCTGAGGAAATACCTTAGAGATAATTTGGCTCATTCCCACATTGCTGTGGAGGACATCGATCTCCAGCCGGATAGCTCCTACGAGGAGGGGCCAATAGCTATTTTGGACCGAAGCGAGAGGAAACTGCGGTCAAAGATAGTCCCGTTAGTGCGTGTTCAGTGGCGACATCACAATGTCGAAGAGTCCACATGGGAGCGCGAGGATGAGATGCGCAAGCGTTATCCAGAGCTGTTTTTAGCAGGTACTTTCTAGTTTCGAATTTCGGGACGAAATTCAGTTATTAGGGGGGGAGTATGTAATACCCCGTACTTTTGGCTATATTTATTTTTGGGATTAATTAATTAAATGCGTATTGATTGGAAATTAATCCGGGTTATAAATACTAATGAGATGCGAATTGGTATTTGATTATGTGCATATATGATTATATATGTATTGGGTATTATGAAATTTGTCGTGAGATTTATATACGGCAATTTAGAAATTTTGTTGAGACGCGTGGGATCGCCGCGTCACGGTATAATATTTTGATAATAATAAGTGAATTTAAAATCTATAATCCGTATGGTCGTTTTGAGTGTGCCAACGCGTCCGGAAGGGTCGAGATAGTCAGAAAACACTAGCCGGGGGTATAGTTTGGGTCCCGGGGTATTTTTAGGCCATACCGGCAACTTAAAGGGTATTTTGGTAATTTTACATTTTGAGGAATTAAAAGTGACGAAAATTGGTGATGTAAATCTGATGTGGAATTTGGCCCACTAAGCCCATAACCAACCCATATTAACCTAGAAAGCTACGTAGGTTATCATTTAGGTTTTCTAAGTTTCCCCAAATCAAAACCCTAGCCACCTTAAGCCACCATTGGAGAAGAGCTTGGAGAGAGAGGAATTCCTGCAGAAAACTTCATCTAATCTACACCAAACTCAGAGACAACCAAGGCAAGTGACTTTATTCCATTTAATTTCTGAGAATGTTTCCTCCATGTTAGAAAATTCGGATTTATGGTTTGTTCTTGAAGAAAATATGAAAACCCATGTAGTTTAGATCATAGAACTTGAGAAATTGTGAAGAGAATTGCATGTAGTATGATAGGTAGATGATTTCCCTTATAATAATTGTGATTTGAAGGAATTAAAACGAAATAAATTCTGGGATTTGATGATGATATAAACCTAGGGTTCATGTTCTAGAGAAATTGGGAAAAGTGTAGAGATTTGTAATTTGGTTGATGTTATGATGATTCAATCCTTGAAAACATGTTAGGAGATGATGTAAATATGTTTAGGATGAATTAGAGACCCTAAAACGTTATTGGGATGAACTTTGGAAGAGATTAGAATTGATAAAAATGGTGAAAAATGAGATGGGGAAAAATCTGGGCCGAAACTGGTAGCTCGTTAGAAGCAGCCCCCAGGTCGTTCGAACGAACTCGTTCGAATGAGCTTCTAACGAGTTGACCAGTCGTTACTAACGAGTAGGGATTTCGTTCGATATCTCGTTCGAACGAGATATCGTTAGAAGGGACAGTTCGTTCGAACGAACTGGGATCTCGTTCGAACAACCTCGTTCGAACGAGACTTCTAACGACCTGACAGTCCAAACTCGTTCGAAGCCTCGTTCGAACGAGACTTCTAACGAGCTGGCAGTTTGGTCCTTTTTGGACTGTTTTGACTTTTGGAGTTCCGTAAACTTGTTCGAGGATATAGTTAACCTTCCAATGATGATGTAGTGATAGGTTTGGGACATTTGGGTATTTATGAGAAGGAATTTACATACGAGAGTGTATTACATGGACGGTTTGGGTTGAGACGTGAGTATCTACTACGACGTGAGATAATTATGACGCGTATAATTACAAACCGAAATAGTATGAATTGTGATAAGTATAAGCTAGTACGAGTATGCAATATGTACTACGATTAAAATACGGTATTACTAAGACGTGTGTTTACTTAGTATTGGTATATGGATTGTGTGTATGACATACCTACCATACTTGCTATCACAGGAGGTTGCGTTCGCTTAGGACCCTCTATTCCTTGTGTGCCTACGGGGGGGATATAGACTGGTACCTCAATGAACATAGGTCATAGAAAGACTTATTGGGATATTAATAAGTCCGCTGACCGTGGGAGCGTAGGTATGTGCGTGACCCACGTGATGGTGACTGTGTTCGCCTCCACTATTTGTGATTTGTGTTATCTGGACTATTCCTGAGAGATTCGGAATATGTGATCCTTATGTACGTGATGTACCGGGATGGATAGCAGAGTATGTGTGCACCGTAGCTTAGTTCTCGGGGTGCTTGTATTGTATATATATGATGAGATTAATATACATTTAATTAATGAGAATCCTCATGTTAATGTTGTAATTATATTACGGAATTGTTTCGAGAAATATAACGAGTTAACTGATAGTTATATATATTGCATATTGAGTATCTGAGTTGAAGTTAAACCCCTATTTAATTACGAGCGTTATTATGTAAATGGAACCAGGTATTATGGGCAGGACCTTTGGCAGTCTAGCTAGATATGTTGTCACTTAGCTAGTAGTATGGGTAGTTATAGATGGGTACTTGCGTTAGGAGTGCACAGTTAGACGAGAGGTGAGAATATAATGTGAGTGCACGTCCTAACATGTACTTTGCATTTAATGTTTTAAATGTTTTTAAAGCACTTGCAGGTTTTTAAAATATAACTCCACATTCGGGCTCTGACCCGTTTGCTTTTCAAATCTTTTTCTCGTAAAACCTTTTTAGGTGCCCAGCCACATGGACACCAAGCGTAGGATACTCATTCAGGTGACGAGATGTAGCTGCTCGTGGAAGCTACAGGGATTTGCATGTAGACGCTTCTATCTTTTGGATTCCAGAGTCACCATCTATCAGTTGTAGGGCATGTTGCCCATTTCTTTAGAGACATCTTTTATATTTCAGTTTTCAGACTTTAGCATGTTTTATTTCAGTTTCGGTTATTCATTTCTGTTTTGGGATTGTAGTGAGGAGTTTTCCTCCAGACTTTATTTACACTATTGTGATGGTTATTCGTTTTACTTCAGTATGGTGAATGGTGTTGTTTATTTCTTCATTACACTTGTTGCATGTTAATCAGACTTTAAATAAAATTTGGCACTTACTTTTTGAATACTAGGTGGTTAGTAAAAATAAGGTTTTCGACAGTGATGCTATTAACTGAGCCAACTTGGCATTTTGAATTAATTTAATAAAGGAGTAGCTACCCGGTATTTAATTAGTCGGGGTGTCACATAACATTCCAAATAAAGGTATGGAAAGTGATATGTATGGGCTAAAACTCCAATTTAGAGTTGGTTATGGGATTTGGGTAATGAAACGAGAGGTTATATTTAGGCTCAAAGGGGTTGACGAGGAGAAACATCAAGGCGAGGTCAAGGTCAATATGGGTGATATAACAAAGATGCCCTATGATCATTTCATAAAGTTTACACAATTCTCGAGCCAAAACAAACTTTGAAAATCATGCTCAAGTAATACATTTCAAGAATGAACTCAATTAATGAACGGTCAATGAAAGAATAGAGAGATTACCGACGAATTCAACGTTTTCAAAGAGGAAAGAATAATGTATAACACTCACAAATGACGAAATGTATAAAGCTTACTCGGTGTAAGTATATACAATGCAACAAAAGATTACCGAGTTATAAAAATCTTAAACCAAATCAATATAACAAGAAAAGTGCATGTGCTCATGGGATTAAAGTTTAATTCATGAAGTTATTCATAATATCATTGATTGAGGACTAAAGTCTAATAAATTCTAAAATCGAGAACATGCATCATTGAGTTGTCTATTGAATCGAGCAATTATTGAAATTTATCATCGAAAACAAAGGCAAAATGCCCAAAAAATGAGAAAAAAAGAAAGAAAATCTTTTTGAAATTTTTGAATTTTTCTAAGAAAAGCATACTAAATAACTAACATGTGAGCAAAAACATGGACTAAATAAAGAAATCGATAGAATATCCCACACCCCCTAACTTAAAACCTGACATTGTCCTCAATGTGAATTAATAACCAAGTTAAAGAGAGGAAAAGAGCGATATTACACAAAATTGGAGCGATCCCCATAAGAACAAGTCCAAAGAATCTACAAAACAAGTTAGTATCGAGCATAGCAAAAACAAATAACAAAAACTTAACTAATTACACTAGACTAACTTAAAAAGGTAAGAAAAGATAAAAATAAAGAAAGAATAAAAAGCTAACTATATACAACCTACTATTTAGGCTTCACACTAACTATACACTAGAAGTCTAAATAGTTGAGGGTCCACCGTGAAAAAGATTTGACTTTGGAGGGTGATCGGTGTACCCTCACTCTCAAGCATGCCTTCCGAAAAATATGAATTATGTTTGAACAACGGAAGGCGTGTGTAAGGAGTAAGAAAGGAACCATCGTCAATTAAAAGTTTTGGAGGGACGATGGGGGATTTGGATTGAACGGGTGACAAAAACATGTGGGGACTGAGAAAAGCATAATATCCTCGCAAAGATTTTGAAATTGGAATAGGAAGAGGCGCACATGAAGGAAAAGATGCGTTCATGGAAGGCGACTCGAGCAAGTACTCCTCATCGGTGAAAAGGTTTAACACATTAAAGTTTGAAATCGATTCATCGAGTACTTATGACGGTGTGATAACAGAAAATGAAAATGGAGAGGAAAGAAATTCAAACTCAAGAGATGCATCATCATCGCTTGAAGATTGAGTTTCTATGGAAATGAGATCATTTTCAATGAAATGTTCTTCTTTGGAAGCCAAAGAAGAAATCATTTCATTGCAAATAGATATTACGTCATTTTCATCCTCACTTTCAATATCTATTATGCAATGGGCAAAGTCGACAATGATTTGTTCCAAAGTAGGCGCAAAGTCCTCATTTGGTTCAAAACATTCCTCGACTTCAAAAGTCTCGGAAGAAAAATCATCGTCGGATTCAAATAATAAATCCAATTCATATTCCCACAAACGATTTTCTTCCCGATAACGATTTTCAATTTTCTCATTCTCAAGCATACGCAAGCCCTCACCGAATGTCATAGGTCAAGGTGTGGATTCTTAAAAATAGGAACTTTGAAAATTACCATCGGACTTAAACTTAAACTCATTATTATAAGAATTTTGAAAATTGTTGCAATTCGTTTCAAAATTCCTAATATAAGGAATTAGAGGCCCAAAATCATTATCATCATCATCAAAATTCCAATAACCCAAGTTTTAACTTTCGTTATACTCGCCCAAAGTCATATTTGAATTTGTAATTTTTTGGGACTCTAAGTATTGACCGAAAGTCAACGGATTGCGGGAATTTTGAGAATTATAATAATGATTACCGAAAAAATTGGAATAAGACATGCTTACCCCAAAAATGGCTCGAAGTGGCGAATTCCACAAAGTAGATGCGCGCGAAAAATTCAAGCGTTTCTTGGCGCTCAAATGTAGAAGTCCTATAAAAATGTTAGGCAAATAATACAAATAGAAAGAAAATACTACGAAATACCAAATCAAATAAATTCTAAAACAAACAAGTCCCCGACAACGGCGCCATTTGATAGACATGGTTTTGTCGCGTCACCTGCGCGCCGGTCGTTTTGAATTCGGCTCACCTTCTCTATATAAAAACCTAAACTTATGACTACACTCAACGGGTGAGTATAGCGGCCAAGTCCGGGTATCGAATCCACAAAGACAAGTTGCTATAATTTAATTGGTTTAATATTCCTAAAATGAAAGTAAAAAATATAATTGCTAACAAAATAAAAGATAAATAAAGGGAAAGATTAATCTAGGCGTGTATTTAAACTAGACTAATAAAAGCGGTAAAAACTATAGGTTGCGTCGAATATCCCTCACCCGAGTTAATTAGTATAAAATGGTTACATGGGTCGACGAGTTATTAAGATTGCGTCTCATTTCGACAGTTAATTAAATCAAGGGTTGTCACACCCTTAAATTCGCATAAAAGCCTAATATGATTTTGGCATCAACAAATACCCCGAAAATTATGCACGCAAGGTCGTAAGCACGGAGCATACATGTTAGGCCCCGTCAAATCTTCTAGGTGTAACAACTAGGACAACGCACCCAAAATAGATCCGTAAACTCTATCACCAAATCAAAGCAACATGTCAACCCTAAATGAGTTCAATCCGACACAACCTAGACTAATTTAGCTAGAAAGCATATTAAAAACGCGGTAAATGAAAGCGATAAATAAACGCGATAAAACTACACTAGAAAGCACGAAAAGAAAGCATGTAAACCTAATTATGAATGCATGTAAATTTACTACAAAGCAAGAATTAAGGAAATACAAACTATATTAATGGAGAGGGAAGATGAATAGTCAACTTACAAACCCAAATGGGTGTCAACCAAATGAGGAAGAAGAAAGAGCTCTCAAAACCCTCAAACCCTAACCTAAAAATATCTAAAATCTAATATATGTACCGAATATATGATTATTACAACAAAAAACCTTTATATAGTAAGTTTGAATAAAATTAGAAAAGAAAATGAAAAAGAAAAGAAAAGGGAAAATATCTGCAGAAAACAGGGGATCGATCGATCGATCCCTTTAATCGATCAGAGTTGAGCCCACTGCGAAGATCGAAGAATAAAAATTCAGGGGTGGATCGATCGATCCTTCTGATCGATCGATCGATCAAGTAGGGCTGCATCAATCTTCCTCCTGTTTTGGTTCACTCGGTTTTTTCTTCCGCTAAAATCGCCGTAACTTCTTCGTTAGGGATCGGAATCGCGTACCGTTCACGGCTACGCAAAGCTTGCGAGGAGGGATAAATCTTCCATGAGTTGTTGGTCCAGTGCCCAAACTGTGAATTAACTAAATTGCCCTTGAACGTGCAATTGCATACGGACATTAGCCGGAATTAGGGCTGTGTTTTTTTTCCGAACATTCCGATTTTTCCGATGTCCGATCCGATATTTTCCGATTTTGGAACATATATAAGGTTTTCGATTTCCGATTTTCCGATTTCCGATTTTTCCGAATTAAATTGGATAGAAAATTGGAACTATGTTTTAAATTCCGATTTTCCGATTTTTCCGATATAATTTCCGAATCTTTTTTCCGATTAATATTCCGAATATATCTTCCGATTAATATTTCGAATATTTTTTCCGAATATTTTCTATATATATTTTTTTACCTTATAAGTTATATCCTTATGTAATAAGAATGTGTACAATTTAGATTTCCTTTATTTTTTACCTTACCCCATATATTTATATATGCCGTTAGTAGAGAGCAACTAGGGTTGTATGATATTCTTATTAAAATATCTCTCACATCTCTCTCTCTCTCTCTCTCTCTCTCTCTCTCTCTCTCTCTCTCTCTCTCGTCTTACCCCTTTCTCCTCGGCGGTGCATATCTCTCACCTCTCTCTCTCGACCCAATCTCTATACGGTCGTCCAACCCCTTTCTTCTACTTTCGGCGGCGCATATTTGTTTACATCGTCCGACCCTTATAGTCTCGAACATAGGTAAGCCTTTTCTAGTTTATTTTTATCTGTTTATTTTTTTTTATTTCTACTTATTTACAGATCTGTTTACATCAGTTTATAGGCTCTGTTTACATCTTGTTTACTTCTGTTTATAAGATCGGTTTACATCTTATTTACATCTGTTTACATCTTTTTTATTTCATCTAATACATCTGTTGGGATCGATTTATAGGTTTAATAGGTTTGTTATATTGATCGGTTTATAGGTTTACAAATTTGTTTACATCGGTTTGTTATATTGATGGCTCCAGCAGAACAGAAAAAGACTAATTTCTAATTTCTCATACTGTCTTCATGCGGCAGAACAGAAAAAAATACCATATTTCTAATTTCCGAATTTTTTCGATTTTTTTCTGATTTTCCGATATTTCCGAATTCGGAAACTTTTTTGATTTTCCGAAAAAATTGGATAGGAAATTGGAACAAATATTTTATTTTCGAAAAAATTGGAATTTTTTCCGAAAGGTCATTTTCCGATCCGATCCGGCCGAAACACAGCCCTAGCCGGAATGCATCCAAACTCCATACTTAGTACCTATATACCTACAAAATCCCAATTATACCTCATATAGCATGTTAACAATATAAATCTGAGGTTGTCTGGTTATAGGGCTTAAATATAGAGATTAAGGCACTTGAGGGGGCTAAAATGCTTAGGTTCGAGGGATGAAATACGCAATATTTGCGTATTATCACCAACATGTAAGGGGTTTCTCCAGTTGTTGTTCGGGGATTTATTCGGTAAGCCCATAACACCGATTGCAACTCATTGATCCAATTCCCTTTAGCATCATCTAGTCTCTTCTTTAACCCATTCGGTAGAGTTCTATTCGTCACCTCTGTTTGCCCATTGCTTTGGGGATGACTTGGAGCATAATGAACTTTTTGATTGTTGGACTGTAGACAGTACGCTGTAAACTCATCATTGTCAAATTAGGTACCATGATCAGTGATATAGGCATGGGGCAGACCATATCTGCAAATGATATTCTTCCAAATGAATTGATATACCCTTTCATAAGCCATATTGATGAGAGGTTCAGCTACCACCCATTTTGTGAAGTAATTAACAGCTACCATCAAATATTTGAATCGTCCTCTTGTAGTTGGCATAGGTCCAACTAAGTCTATTCCCTAAATGGAAAATGACTAAGATAAAGTAATTTGTGTTAACAATGCTTGAGAAGTTCTTCGTATAGTAGAAAATCTCTGACACTTATCATATTTTTTGTCATAATCCGTACAATCAGCGCGCATTGTTGGCCAGTAATATCCTTACGTATTAATTCTCTGTAGTAGAGTTCTTCCTGTTATATGAGCACCCAAGATCCTTCATGAATTTCCTCTGTTAGGTCTTTAACTTCTGCTGGGTGAACACACCTCTGCAAACCAACTATCAAACCTCTCTTGTACAGAACTCCATTATTCAAAACATATCTGGCAGCTTTATACTTTAGCCTCTTGGCTGCAAGTTGGTCGGTTGGTAAAACACCTTCTTCAATATAAGCCCTGATAGGATCCATCCAAGATGGTCCCATATCCAAGGCTATACAATTCATCATCAGGTCTTCATCAATACTTCTGCTAGCAAGTAGCTCAATGGGGATTATTCTTCGTAGCTCGGTGCGAGTAGCTAAGGCTAATCGAGTAAGTGCATCTACTCTTACATTCTACAATCTAGGTATTCTAACCACCTGAACAACTGTCAAATTTACTACAATCTCTAAAGCTTTGGCTAAGTACCTTGATATGAACTCCCATTTTGCTGCATAAAGACTTAGCATCAGATTCACCACCAATTACGAATCACTGAATACCGCGACTTGCTCTGTATTCAATGATTTAACTAAGTTGAGGCCCATAATCACAGATTTATACTCATCTTCGTTATTGGAAGCTTGGAATTGGAAATGCAAAGCATATTCAATGTCAATCCTATCTGGACTATTGAGAATAATTCCAGCTTTACAGCTTGTTGCACATGAAGAACTATTGACATATAAATTCTATATAGGAATATTATCATCAAAACCTTAGTCCAATAGAAATCCTTGATGGGATATCTTATCTTTCCCCTCTTCATAATTCTTTTTTAATTCTTGTACTTTATCAGAAGATTCTGGTTGATCGATTGCCATCCCTTCTGGCAATTCTGCCACTGGGAGTTGATCGGGGGTATTTTCAGTAAATCCCCTGACATCCTTGAGTTGCTCTGCATTAGCCCCTCGTTGATCGGAGACATCTGGGTACGTAAACTCAGCAATGAAATCTACCACTACATGTCCTTTGAGAGAGTACCTTGGCTCATAGACAATGTCATACTCCCCTAACTCCACTGCCTAATACATTAATCTTCCAGACTTTTCTAGCTTATGTAAAGCCTGTCTGAGTGGCATGTCAGTGTATACCAATATTGTATGGGCTTGTGAATATGGTTTCATTCTCCTTCTTTCTTCAATCAATGCCAATGCTAATTTCTCCAGTTTAGGATACCTGATTTCTACTCCCCTGAATGCTTTGCTGGTATAGTAAACCGGCTTTTGCACTCTATCTTCTATCCTTATTAAGGCTGAACTAACTGCGCTTTCTTAGATAACTAAGTATAAATATAGTTTTTCTCCCGCTACTGGTTTGAACAATAAAGGAGGTGTCCCCAAGTATCTCTTCAACTCCAAGAACGCCTTCTCGCATTCATCGTTCCACTCAAAGGTCTTTTTGAGCACCTGAAGAATGGAAGACATCTGTCAGTTGCTCGGGAGATAAATCTATTGAGAGCTACAACACCCCTCGTAAGGCTCTGCACCTCATTCTTAGTGGTTGGAGATTATAACTCCAGCAAGGCTTTTATCTTATCATGGTTTGCTTTATTACCTCTTTGATTCATAATGTATCCGAGGAACATTCCTTCCTATACACCAAAAATGAACTTGGTCGGGTTCAGCTTCATCTGGTACTTCTCCAGTTGATCAAATGTTTGGCTCAAATCGATTATATGGTCAACTGATTTCTTATTTTTGGTCAACATGTCGTCGACATATACCTTCATATTTTTGCCAATATGCTTCTCAAATACCTTGTTTACCAACGCTGATATGTAGCACCTGTATTTTTAAGACCAAAAGGCATAATATTGTAATAATAAGTTCCTCGGGGAGTAACTAAAGAGGTATTTTCCCTGTCTTTTAACTTCATTTTATTTTGATTGTATCCAGAATAAGCATCCATAAAGCTTAGTAGCTCTTATCCCAAAGTTGCGTCCACTAGCTGATCTATTCTGGGCAGGGGAAACTGATCTTTCGAGCAAACTTTATTCAGATCTGTGAAGTCCACACACATTCTCCACTTATTCTTCTTCTTTTTGACCATCAAAATTAGCTAACAAATCTGGATATTTCATGTCTTCGATGAAAGAAGCTTTTTACAGCTTTTCCATTTTTTCTTAAATATCTTGGTTCTTCTCCGGACTAAAGACTATTTTCCTTTACTTCACCGGTTTGATCTCCTTGTTGACATTGAGCTCGTGGCATAAGAAAGTTGGGGCTATCCCCGGCACATCCTCGTGACTCCACGCAAATACCTGTCGTCTTTGCTTTAAAAATGCTACCAACTCTTGCTTCAGTATTGGATCAAGTGAAGCAACGATCTGAGTTATTCGTTCTGGTTGCTCATCATCTAGAATAATACTTTATGTTGCCTTCATAACTTGTCCTTTAACGAGTTTCATTTTATCTCTTGGGTCTAAGGTTTCAATCTCAGACTCATCAAATTCATCCACTTGATAAGTGGTTATTTTCTTCCTAACATCCTCTAATTCTTATTGCTCGGTAGATGAGTAGTAGCATTCTCGAGCTACTTTTTTATCTCCCTTTACGACTCTAACCCCAAAGTTGGTCGGTAACTTTAAACACTGATGTACTATGAATAGAACTGCTTTAAACTTTTTCAGGCCTACTCTTCCCATGATTATATTATTGGCTGATTGGACATTCTTGTCCATCATAAAGAAATGCACCTTTTCTGTTCTGCTAACTAGCCAGGTACCAATCAACATGTCTATCTTTATCGTTCCAAGTGGAAAAACTTTTTCTCCAGAAAACCCAATGAGGGGTCTATGATACGGCTCCAAATGACCAAGTTTTAAGTTCAAACTATCGAAACAAGTGTAAAAAATGATGTCTACCGAGCTAATATTATCCACCAGCACTCTCAAAATTATTACATCCTTTATTCTCATTTTGATCACTAGAGGATCATCATGAGAATACAAGATTCCTTCCAAATCATTTTTAGAAAAGCCAATGACCAGCTTATCTTTGTTAACTTTCCTTGGGCGATCTTCTTCTGCCAGATTTATTCGTTGTATATAGGAACAAGCTTGAGTCTCATTGACGTAACCTTTCCTTTCAGCAGTATGATCACCTCCTCCTGCGTCTCCACATGTAATCATGTTATAATCAAATGAATCGAAACGAATTAAAAATACCTCACACTCAGGTTGTCTTAGCCTTTTTAGGAGATCAGGATCATCTTAAGGGTCCCTTTTCTTATCTTCTCTTAGTCGGCAAAGAGATTTGTATCTCTGCCGTGCTCTATTGTTGGTCTTCCCACCATTCTGACGATCAACAAACTTGTTCAGCTTTCCTCATCTAATGAGTGCCTATATATCGTTCTGGAGAGCTACACACTTCTTGGTTGTATGGCCGTGATCTTTATGGAGCTCACAATACTTGGATTTATCCTTTATTTCGGGAGCTATCCTTAGTTTTTCTGGCTAATTCAGTTCCTCGCTATTCTTAATTTCTTCAAGAACGTGGTTTATATCCACTTTTAAGGGAGTATAATTTGTATACTTCCTTAAATGATCCAACGTTTCTTTGCCTTTCGACTGATTGCTCCCACTGTTATTCTTATGATCTTTCTTCTCCGACTTACCTTCAGCTTTAGCTTCCACCTTTGCCTCAGCATTCTTCTTCGCAACCGTAGCCTCCTCGGTATTCATAATTTTGGATGCTTTTACCATTAATTTAGCCATGGATTTGAGGGGATCCTTGGCTAAGGTGTAATATAACTTGTGTAACAAAATACCACTTATAAGAGCTGTAATGGCTGTCTTCTCCTCATAAATACCTCTAGTTTCTCGTTGTTGAAATGAGTGATGTAATCTCTGGTACTTTCACCTGCTTTCCGCTTAACACAAAACAAATGTGCTACCCTTTTAACTAGTTTTGCACCAAAACAAAAATTTCTTATAAAGAGCTCTGCCAGTTGGTGGAAGGTTACAATCTGCCCATGAGGAAGGTTGTTGTACCATATCTGAGCAGATCCGATAATGGTCCCTAAGAACGCCCTGCACCTCATTTCATCTGGGACCATATAAATATCTGCTGCAGCCTGGTATTGATCTATGTTAACAACAAGATCGGTTTTTCCATCGTACTTTGGTGTGACCACAGGAGCCTTGAACTTTGTTGGTGTGGGAAAATCTACAATCCCTTGTACAAATGGAGATCCATTAATAAAGGTTCTTTGGAGAGTGTCCTTGGCCTTAGCCATCTCTCTTAACCTGTCTTCCAACCTCTGAATATATCATTTCCATGCATCATTTCCAGCCCCTAATTTATGATTATTTGCTCGAGCAATAGATCGCGCATAATTTTCCTCTTGGGATCTCTCTCTTCGAGCTGCAGGCCTCGAGTTTGGATGTGATTGGGCTGAGCCTTCCCTTAAATCATTTGGTCATTGAGAATTTCTCGACATAGATCGAGGAGGATTTGTATTCCTCTTGGGGCCTAAACGTTCGAAGGGAGAGGCTCTGTTCAACCTTTCCAGAGACTTGGTCTCTCTGGAGTTAGAGTGAAGTTTTTCTGAGAATCTAAAATTCTTATAAGGGAACTTACACCGGGGTGATAGGATAGATCACTAGAATTCTCGGAATAATTGAATTCAGTATGTTGTGACACCCCGACTAATTAAATACCGAGTAGCTACTCCTTTATTAAATTAATACAAAATGTCAAGTTGGTTCAGTTCATAGCATCACTGTGGAAAAACGTTTTAACAATTACTAACCACCTAATATTTAAAAAGTGAGTTGTCAATTTTAATTAAATTCGATTAACATGCAATAAGTTATAATATGAAATGCTAACATAACAACCACAACATAGTCATAAAATAATAACCATGGAATAATAATAAATCTGGAGGAATACTCCTCCCAACAATCCAAATACAGGAATAAACAAATACTAAGTCTGCATCACTAAATTAATTACAACCCAAAATCTGAGATAACTGAATAGGAAAGTGTCTAAGAGAAATGGGGCGACATGCCCAACAGATGAGAAAAATCTGATAACATAGAGTCAAGATCGAAAGTGAAGGCGTCTACTGTCAAGGTCCTGTAACTTCCACAACAGCTATAGTACGTCACCTGAATGGAATTCCTATGCATGGTGTCCTTGTGGCTGGGCACCTAAAAGGTTTTTACAAGAAAATATATTTGAAAGCAAACGGGTCAGAGCCCGATTGTGGAAAACAGTTTAAAATATAGCAAGTGTTTTAATGACATAAAACAATGAATGCAAAATACATGTTAGGACGTGCTCTCACATGAGATACTCACCTCTCGACTATCTGTGCACTCCTAATGTATCCGAAATCGAATCTAGTTACGCCCGTATCTAACTGGTCAAATATAAAATCTAATATTACTATACGATTCACGATTTAATTCCCGACATCTTATTTTAAACAGAGTGTTTTACTATTGTACACAGTTCCCCTTTTTAGTACTACTAATCACTAGAGATCTTCCATTTTATCTTTTACCAAGCGTTGATATTATAGATACTCACATTTATACATCACAGTTCATTTTGATAACAGTATATTATTCTCATCATAAATATACAATACTAGCACCCCGAGACTAAGTTGCGGTGCACACATACTCTGCTATCCAATCCCGGTACATCACGTATATAAGGACCACGCATTTCGAATCTCTCAGGAATAGTATTAAAATAACAACAATCACTCACACACAATGGAGGCGAACATAGTTCACATCACATGGGTCACGCAAATACCTATGCTCCCACGATCAGCAGACTTATTAACTTCTCAATAAGTCCTTCTCTGACCTATGTCCTCGAGGTACCAATCTAAATACCCCCGTAGGCACACAAAGATTAGATGGTCCTAATCGAACGCAGACCTCCCGTGATAACAAGTATGGTAGGCATTTTTTACACATAAAACCACATATACTAAGCATTCGCACATCTGAGATATCTCGAATTATTAATATAGGTATACTTCTCGTTCTTATACCGTCATTTAATGTTATATGTTTACAAGTCCCCGATTTGTATATTAACGTTGTCAACCCTTCTCACATCGTAATTAGGTATTCGTTTCGTATTCCACAAATGTCATCCGGATAACTATAAAGTTCTAAGTTCTACTCCTCAACGTACCCCAATTCTCACAATTATACTCACTAATCAATGTGGGAAGGTTAATACTTCAATTTAAATAAGTCTACGGGACATTTGAAATGAAATCAGGACAAAAAGGCCATTCTGTCAACTCGTTAGAAATCTCATTCGAACGAGGTCGTTCGAACGAGTGTCGTTCGAACGACCTGGGCAGGTCTTCTAACGAGATGGCAGATTACGCCCAGAAATCCCACATTCAATTTTTCTTCTTTCTTTTCTTTTCTAAATCCATCCTATGATCATCCAATCTAATTTTTAATGTGTTTAAACCACACTAAGTCCTCCTAGGTCACTTTTTAACATATATATGGGTTCAATACCTCCTAAATCAACATGTAATCATCATTATTCCCAAAATTGTGTCCCAAACCCTATAAACATGAATACAGAATTTAATGTCTACAACTACTCCTCATAAATTCATTTTTAAATCATCAAAAGATATATTTTGGATATGAAATTCATCCATAACAATTTTACGTGCAATTCCTATCTAAGATTATGAGTTCTATCTCCAATTTCATGGGTTTTCATCAAAACTTTCAATACAAGACATATATTCAATTCTAAGCATGGAGGAAACATTCGCTTGAAATTATGCAATTAAACCACTTGCCTTAGATGTTCTGATTTGATGTTGAAATATTGAATGTTGATTCTCCTCCCTCTCTCTACAAATTTCTTCCAAAGATAGTGATGGTGGCTAGGGTTTCCTTTTTGGAACATCTACCAACTCCCCCCTATAACTCCCATAGCCCTCTAACTTCCCAAATGCTGATAATGGCTTAGTGGGTTCTTTTATAATATAAAAATAACCTCTCAAATTCGTGGGTTTTAATTCCCCTATTTTTAAAATTACCAAACTACCCTTCTAGGTTGCCGGTTTGGCCTAAAAGTGCCCCGGGACCCAAACTAAACCCCCGGCTAGTGTTTTTTGACTATTTCGACCCTTCCGGACACGTTGGAGCACTCAAAATGACCATTCAGTTGATAAAAATATAATTCACTTTTTAATTTACATAAATTCAATCCTGACGCGACTGACACGCGCGTCCCAACTTAATTTCCTAAATTGTTGTATTTCCGTCTCGCGATAAATTTAATATTTAACAATACTCATGTATTACCATACATACTCGGAAATAATAATTTTAACATCATAATCAAATACCAACTCTCATCTCGTTAGTATTTATACCCGGATTAATTTCCAATTAATTCTCATTTAATTTAATTAATCCCTTAAATAAAAATCATTAAAATTACGGGGTATTACATACTTTCCCCCTAATAACAGAATTTCGTCCCGAAATTCGGAACTAAAGAGTACTTGGTAAAAACAACTCTGGATAACGCCCGCGCATCTCATCCTCGCGCTCCCACGTGGACTCCTCGGCATTATGATGCCGCCACTGAACACGTACCAACGGTACTATCTTTGACCGCAGTTTTCGCTCGCTTCGGTCCAAAATAGCAATCGACCCCTCCTCGTAGGAACTATCGGGTCGAAGATCGATATCCTCCAAAGAAATGTGAGTATGGGCCAAATCATCCCTAAGATATTTCCTTAGCGAGGAAATATGGAACACATCATGAATCCTATGCAAGTGCTCCGGTAACCCAAGTCTATACGCAACTGGCCCAATCCGCTCGATGATAGGAAATGGCCCCACATATCTCAGTGCCAGTTCCCCTTCTTCCCAAAACGCATAATCCCCTTCATAGGAGATACTTTAAGTAACACTTGGTCCCCCACTTTGAATTCTATGAAGAATCTCTTGGCATCGGCATAGCTCTTCTGCCGGTCCTGAGCTACCCGAATGCGACTCCGTATCATCTCTATCCTTGCCGAAGTATCCTGAATCACTTCCAGCCCAAGGAGTTTATTATCCCCCACCTCTAACCAACATGCTGGGGAACAACAAGGTCTACCGTACAACGCCTCAAATGGAGCCATACCAATGGTTAACAAATTGGAGTTATTATAATCAAACTCCACCAGTGGAAGGTACTGCTCCCAACCCCCTCCAAAGTTAAGGATGCACATACGCAACATGTCCTCCAACATCTGATTTGTTCGCTCGATTTGTCCATCGGTCTGCGGGTGATAAGCCGTACTCAACCGCAATTCAGTGCCCATGGCCTCCTGAAAACTCTCCCAAAATCGTGAAACAAATATCTTGTCTCGGTCAGACACAATCTTTAGAGGCACACCGTGAAGCCTCACTATTTTCGCTATGAAAATATGGGCATACTATCCCGTAGTGTAGTCTGTCCTTACTAGTAGAAAATGAGAAACTTTGGTCAACCGGTCCATAATTACCCATATGGAGTCGTGACCCCTCTGTGACGTAGGTAACCCCGTGATAAAGTCCATGGATATGCTCTCCCACATCCACGTTGGAACCTCTAATGGCTGTAGAAGTTCTGTCGATTTCTGATGATCCACTTTTACTAGTTGACAAGTGGCACGTTTAGAAATGAACACGGCGATATCCCTCTTCATCCCGCTCCACCAGTACTGTCGTCTCATGTCTTGGTCATTTTATCCCCACCAGGGTGTACCGCGAATCGTGAGCCGTGCGACTCTGCCATTACCTCATGTCGCAAGTCTTCCCCTTCTGGAACAACCAGTCTTCCATTGAAGCGTAATCCCCCGTCTGAAATAACGGTATAGGACTCGGCTCCCTCTGCTAGTAATCGAACTACCTGCTCTTGACAGAACGAGTCATTTTCCTGGGCCTTTACCACTCTCGTAACAATCTGAGGTGTAATAGTCATCACAGACATGAACGATCGGGCCACTGCATCCTGGTGTCCCAACTCCTTCCATTTAGCTTTCCACACCTCGACCACTTCATCTACTGGCCTACGGCTCAACGCGTCTGCTACTGCGTTAGCCTTCCCGGGGGGATATTGGATATCAAACTGATAATCCTTCACAAACTCAAGCCACCATCGCTGACGCATATTCAACTCCTTCTGCATGAAGAGGTACTGTAAAGACTTGTGATTCATGAACAACCGAAACTTCTCCCCCAGGAGATAATGTCTCCAAATCCGAAGGGCAAATACAACTGCCGCTAACTCCAAGTCATGTGTGGGGTAATTCTTCTCGTGAGGCTTTAGCATACGGAAAGCATAAGCTATGGCCTGACTCTCCTGCTGTAATACACCTCCAAGTCCTTGTAAGGACCCATTGGTGTAGACTAGATACTCAACTCCCGGTCTCAGCAATGCTAACACAGGTGCTGAGGTCAACTTGTCCTTCAACTCATCGAATGCCAACTGACAGGCATCGCTCCAGATGAATGGCACACCTTTGCAAGTCAGATGTGTCAAAGGACCCGCTATATTTGAGAAACCCCGAATAAACCTCCTGTAGTATCCTGCGAGGCCCAAGAAACTACGGATCTCAGTCGGTGTCGTGGGCTGTCCCCACTCCCTTACCACGGATACCTTCCCCGGATCAACAGATATCCCCCGGTCTGAAATGATATTCCCCAAAAACTAAACCTCCTTCATCCAAAATCCACGCTTCTCATACTTTGCATAAAGCTCGTTCTGACGTAGTGTCTGCAAAACCTGCCTCAAATGCTCGGCGTGCTCCTCTTCTATCTGGGAGTAAACCAGAATGTCATCAATAAAGACAATGATGAACTGGTCTAGGAACTCTCTGAACACCCTATTCATCAAGTCCATAAACACGGCTGGAGCGTTGGTCAAGCCAAAAGGCATAACCCGAAACTTGTAGGAACCATATCTCTTCAAGAAAGCAGTTTTCGAGACGTCCTGCTCCCTGATACGTAACAGATGGTATCCCGATCGCAAATCAATCTTTGAGAAGAAGGAAGCCCCTCTCAGCTGGTCGAATAAGTCATCGATTCCGGGCAACGAATACTTATTCCGATCGTGACCCTATTCAACTCTCGGTAATCTACACACAACCTCAACGATCCATCCCTCTTCTTTATGAACAACACAGGGGCACCCCACGGCGAAGTACTCCTTCGGATAAACCCCTGACCCAACAACTGCTCTATTTGATCCCGTAGCTCTCTCATCTCTGCTGGAGCCATACGGTAAGGTGCGCAGGCAATAGGCCGAGTGCCCGGCGTCAAATCGATCACAAAATCTATCTCTCTACTCGGAGGTAGTCCAGGTATATCCTGAAATACATCAGCAAACTCCCTAACAACTGGAATCGCATCGAGTGGTATCACCACTTCTTTAGAGGTCTCCTCCTCTATATAGTACAAGTGAGTGGACGATCCTCCCTCGGGGTGAGGCATCGCCACTAAAAACATCTCCTGCCCGGGAATGGAAAAAATAATACTCCTACTGAAAAAATCAATCATGGCTCGGTACGCAACTAGCCAATCCATACCAATAATCGCATCATACTCATTCATCTCTAATACTAACATATCAGCGGGTAAAGTAAACCTCCCGATCTCTATACACACACCTCTACAAATAAGTGAAATCAGAGAACCCCTACTCATCGGTGAATCTACACAAGTAATCGTGCTCTCTGCAGTGTCTAACACCCCAATAGTGCGTGCAAATATCATGGCAATGAAATAATGTGTGGCCCCCGTATCAAATAAAATACGCCCCATAGTCCCCTGAATAGAGAACATACCCTCAGGGGCAGGTGGATACTGTGGGACTGCGGCATGCTGGAGCTGATACACTCTCCCATACTGAAGCTGTCCCTGCTGGACTGGGACCGCTGGAATGGGTGGTAATGCTGCCATCTGTGGTGGTGCTAGGACGGCGGTGGGAAACATAGGTCTCTGTGGCTCGTGTCGAGCACCCTGCTGCTGCTGCTGTGGGGCCCTGCCCCTATCAGGACAATCCTGGCATTTGTGGCCAATCTTTCCACAAACGAAGCACTTCCCCGGGAAGTTTCCCCCTCGCTGTCCCTGCTGCCCATGGCCCTGATGGCCGTTACCATTTCTCCCCTGGCCGTACTGGCCCTGCTGAAACTGCTGTTGCTGGCCCTGCTGACCCTGATGGCCATTACGAAAACCTCCCTGTCCATTTCTGAAACTTCCAGATCAAAACCTCTTAGGATCCCCCTGCTGGTAACCCTAATCTCCCTGCCTATGCTGAACCTGAGTAGATTGTGCCCCGCTGGCACGATTTCCCCCTGTCCTGCCCTGATGGCTGGACTCTCCTGATCTCTTACTCTCAGTCATGTGAAAGCGGTGATCCTGGCAGTGAAGTAGTGCCGCATTAACCACATTAGAATAAGTGGCCAACGAGAGGTTTCCCAACAAGTGCTGACGGATCCTCCAAGTCAATCCATCCATGAACTTCTGAATCTTCTTCTCCTCAGTCGGAATTTCATCCGAAACAATGTTCAAGATATTGGTAAACTCAGCCTCATAATCGGCTACGGTCTTTCCCTCCTGCTTGAGGTTCATCAACTTCCTCCTCATCTCAGTGTGAACAGCTGACGGAAAATATTTGCGATCGAACCGCATCCAGAACTCCTGAATAGTGAGGGTGTCCCTCTCCTCCGCGGTGGTAATGGACTCCCACCACTGCAATGCTCATCCTACTAGCTTAAAAGTAGCCAGTATCTGCCTATGAACATCCGTGCAATCGTACATCCTTAAGTGCCTCTGAATGTCCTTCCTCCACTGACTGCACACAACAACGTCGGAGCTACCTGCAAACTCCGGAGGGTGTGCTTTCTGAAAAGCATTACGAACGCATTCCCAAGCAGACGAGAATGCATGAGCCTGAACTGGCGCAACTACCGGTGCCTGGAGTGGTGCCTGCTGTATAACTGCGAGGGCGACATTTACCGCTTGGCTACAATAGCTGCAACCTCTACGGCATTTATGGTGCCCTGAACTGGTGCAGGCCGTGGCTCGAGCAGAGCATCCCTGGGAACTTGCTGCACAAGTCGTGGAGGCATCTAAAATGAGAGTAAAGTCTTATAAGTTCGCAGTTATTATCTCAAAATAGCTGAAGAGCGAAGCGTACACAAAAGAATGCAACAGTCCTAAAATATAGGGCTCTATATCAAAGAAAGCTCAGCGGAAACATAACAAGCCGTACAGATCCTAAGGACACAAGAACCTGATGCTCTGATACCACTTGTGACACCCCCACTAATTAAATACCGGGTAGCTACTCCTTTATTAAATTAATACAAAATGTCAAGTTGGTTCAGTTCATAGCATCTCTGTCGAAAAACGTTTTAACAATTACTAGCCACCTAATATTTAAAAAGTGAGTTGTCAATTTTAATTAAATCCGATTAACATGCAATAAGTTATAATGTGAAATGCTAACATAACAACCACAACATAGTCATAAAATAATAATCATGGAATAATAATAAATCTGGAGGAATACTCCTCCCAACAATCCAAATACAGGAATAAACAAATACTAAGTCTGCATCACTAAATTAAGTACAACCTGAAATCTGAGATAACTGAATAGGAAAGTGTCTAAGAGAAATGGGGCGACATGCCCAACAGATGAGAAAAATCTGATAACATAGAGTCAAGATCGAAAGTGGAGGCGTCTATTGTCAAGGTCCTGTAACTTCCACAGCAGCTACAGTACGTCACCTGAATGGAACTCCTATGCATGGTGTCCTTGTGGCTGGGCACCTAAAAAGTTTTTACAAGAAAATATATTTGAAAGCAAACGGGTCAGAGCCCGATTGTGGAAAACAGTTTAAAATATAGCAAGTGTTTTAATAACATAAAACAATGAATGCAAAATACATGTTAGGACGCGCTCTCACATGAGATCCACACCTCTCGACTCTCTGTGCATTCCTAACGTATCCGAAATCGAATCTAGTTATGCCCGTATCTAACTGGTCCAATATAAAATCTAACATTACTATACAATTCACGATTTAATTCCCGACATCTTATTTTAAACAGAGTGTTTTAATCTTCTACACAGTTTCCCGTTTTAGTACTACTAATTACTAGAGATCTTCCATTTTATCTTTTACCAAGCGTTGATATTATAGATACTCACATTTATACATCACAGTTCATTTTGATAATAGTATATTATTCTCATCATAAATATACAATACTAGCACCCCGAGGCTAAGCTGCGGTGCACACATACTCTGCTATCCAATCCCGGTACATCACGTACATAAGGACCACGCATTTCGAATCTCTCAAGAATCGTTCTCAAATAACAACAATCACACACAATGGAGGCGACCATAGTTCACATCACATGGGTCATGGCCATACCTACGCTCCCACGATCAGCAGACTTATTAACTTCTCAATAAGTCTTTCTCTGATCTATGTCCTCGAGGTACCAATCTAAATCCCCCCGAAGGCACACAAAGATTAGATGGTCCTAATCGAACGCAGACCTCCCGTGATAGCAAGTATGGTAGGCATGTTTTACACATAAAACCACATATACTAAGCATTCGCACATCTTAGATATCTCGAATTATTAATATAGGTATACTTCTCGTTCTTATACCGTCATTTAATGTTATATGTTTACAAGTCCCCGATTTGTATATTAACGTTGTCAACCTTTCTCACGTCGTAATTAGGTATTCGTTTCGTATTCCACAAATGTCATCCGAATAACTATAAAGTTCTAAGTTCTACTGCTTAACGTACCCCAATTCTAGAGCTATCAACGGGTCGTGTTAACGGGTTAACGGGTGAAAACACGATTAACCCGTACACGACCCGTTAAGACTAACGGGTCAAATGATGATACCAAAACAAGACCCGTTAATATTAACGGGTACACGACCCGAACCGTTAACACCCGTTAATATTAACGGGTCTAAACGAGTAACGGGTTGGGTGACCCTATATTACCCGTTAGTACCCGTTAATACCCGTTAGTACCCGTTAGTACCCTTTAATACCCGTTAGTACCCGTTAATACCCGTTAATACCCGTGTAATATTGGTTCGGGTCACACGACCCAATAAAACCTGGTACCACTAACGGGTGATAATGGGTATAAACGGGTTTAATCGTGTAAGAGTACAAACCCAAACACGACCCGTTATGATAACGGTTCTACCGTGTTGACCCGCTAATGACCCAAACCCGATAAGACTAAACCCATTAACTTATAATTTCGTGTCGTGTCGTGTCGTGTCGTGTTATCGTGTCGTGCCTCATTTTTCCAGGTCTACCCAATTCTCACAATTATACTCACTAATCCATGTGGGAAGGTTAATACTTCAATTAAATAAGTCTACGGGACATTTCAAATGAAATCAGGCCAAAAAGGCCATTCTGTCAACTCGTTAGAAATCTCGTTCGAACGAGGTCGTTCGAACGAGTGTCGTTCGAACGAACTACCAACTCGTTAGAAGGGAAACTGTCATCTCGTTAGAAGCTCGTTCGAAGGACCTGGGCAGGTCTTCTAACGAGATGGCAGATTACGCCCAGAAATCCCAAATTCGTTTTTTCTTCTTTCTTTTCTTTTCTAAATCCATCCTATGATCGTCCAATCTAATTTTTAATGTGTTTAAACTACACTAAGTCCTCCTAGGTCACTTTTTAACATATATATGGGTTCAATACCTCCTAAATCAACATGTAATCATCATTATTCCCAAAATTGTGTCCCAAACCCTATAAACATGAATACAGAATTTAATGTCTACAACTACTCCTCATAAATTCGCTTTTAAATCATCAAAAGATATATTTTGGATATGAAATTCATCCATAACAATTCTAAGTGCAATTCCTATCTAAGATTATGAGTTCTATCTCCAATTTCATGGGTTTTCATCAAAACTTTCAATACAAGACATATATTCAATTCTAAGCATGGAGGAAACATTCGCTTGAAATTATGCAATTAAACCACTTGATTTAGATGTTGAAGGACTGAATGTTGATTCTCCTCCCTCTCTCTACAAATTTCTTCCAAAGATAGTGATGGTGGCTAGGGTTTCCTTTTTGGAACTTCTTCCAACTCCCCCTATGATTCCCGTAGCCCTCTAACTTCCCAAATGCTGATAATGGCTTAGTGGGTTCTTTTCTAATATAAAAATAACCTCTCAAATTCGTGGGTTTTAATTCCCCTATTTTTAAAATTACCAAACGACCCTTCTAGGTTGCCGGTTTGGTCTAAAAGTGCCCCAGGACCCAAACTAAACCCCCGGCTAGTGTTTTCTGACTATTTCGATCCTTTCGGACATATTGGGGCACTCAAAATGACCATTTGGTTGATAAAAATATAATTCACTTTTTAATTTATATAAATTTATTCCTGACGCGACGGACACGCGCGTTCCAACTTAATTTCCCAAATTGTCGTATTTCAGTCTCGCGATAAATTTAATATTTAACAATACTCATGTATTACCATACATACTCGGAAAAAATAATTTTAACATCATAATCAAATACCAACTCACATCTCGTTAGTATTTATACCCGGATTAATTTCCAATTAATTCTCATTTAATTTAATTAATCCCTTAAATAAAAATCAATAAAATTACGGGGTATTACTGGATAACGCTTGCGCATCTCATCCTCGCGCTCCCATGTGGACTCCTCGGCATTATGATGCCGCCACTGATCACGTACCAACGGTACTATCTTTGACCGCAGTTTTCGCTCGCTTCGATCCAAAATAGCAATCGGCCCCTCCTCGTAGGAACTATCGGGTCGAAGATCGATGTCCTCCAAAGAAATGTGAGTATGGGCCAAATCATCCCTAAGATATTTCCTTAGCGAGGAAATACGGAACACATTATGAATCCTATACAAGTGCTCCGATAACCCAAGTCTATACGCAACTGGCCCAATCCGCTAGCTGATAGGAAATGGCCCTACATATCTCGGTGCCAGTTTCCCCTTCTTCCCAAAACGCATAATCCCCTTCATAGGGGATACTCTAAGTAAGGCATAGCTCTTCTGCCGGTCCTGAGCTACCCGAATGCGACTCCGTATCATCTCTATCCTTGCCGAAGTATCCTAAATCACTTCCGACCCAAGGAATTTGTTGTCCCCCACCTCTAACCAACATGCTGGGGAACGATAAGGTCTACAATACAACGCCTCAAATGGAGCCATACCAATGGTGAACTGATAGGAGTTATTATAAGAAAACTCCACCAGTGGAAGGTACTTCTCCCAACCCCCTCCAAAGTCTAGGATGCACATACGCAACATGTCCACCAACATCTGATTTGTTCGCTCGGTATGCCCATCGGTCTGCGGGTGATAAGCTGTACTCAACCGTAATTCAGTGCCCATGGCCTCCTGGAAACTCTCCCAAAATTATGAAACAAATATCTTGTCTCGATCAGACACAATATTTAGAGGCACACTATGAAGCCTCACTATTTCCGCAATGAAAATCTGGGCATACTGTCCCGTAGTGTAGTCTGTCCTTACTAGTAGAAAGTGAGCAACTTTGGTCAACTGGTCCATAATTACCCATATGGAGTCGTGACCCCTCTGTGACGTAGGTAACCCCGTGATAAAGTCCATGGATATGCTCTCCCACATCCACGTTGGAACCTCTAATGGCTGTAGAAGTCCTGCGAGTTTTAGATGATCCATTTTTAGTAGCTGACAAGTGGCACATTCAGAAATGAATACGACGATATCCCTCTTCATACCGCTCCACTAGTACTGTCGTCTCATGTCTTGGTACATCTAAACCCCACTAGGGTGTATCGCGAACCGTGAGCCGTGCGACTCTGCCATTACCTCTTGTCGCAAGTCTTCCCCTTCTGGAACAACCAGTCTTCCATTTAAGCATAATCCCCCGTCTGAAATAACACTATAGGACTCGGCTCCCTCTGCTAGTAATCGAACTATCTGCTCCTGACAGAATGAGTCATTTTCCTGGGCCTTTACCACTCTCGTAACAATCTGAGGTGTAATAGTCATCACAGACATGAACGATCGGGACACTGCATCCGGGTGTCCCAACTCCTTCCATTTAGCTTTCCACACCCCGACCACTTCATCTATTGGCATACGGCTCAACGCGTCTGCTACTACGTTAGCCTTCCATGGGTGATATTGGATATCGAACTGATAATACTTCACAAACTCAAGCCACCGTCGCTGATGCATATTCAACTCCTTCTGGGTAAAGAGGTACTTTAGAGACTTGTGATCCGTGAACAACCGAAACTTCTCCCCCAGGAGATAATGTCTCCAAATCTGAAGGGCAAAAACAACTGCCGCTAACTCCAAGTCATGGGTGGGGTAATTCTTCTCGTGAGGCTTTAGCATAAGAGAAGCATAAGCTATGGCCTGACTCTCCTGCTGCAATACACCTCCAAGTTCTTGTAAGGACCCATTGGTGTAGACTAGATACTCAACTCCCGGTCTCGGCAATGCTAACACAGGTGCTGAGGTCAACTTGTCCTTCAACTCATCGAATGCCAACTGACAGGCATCGCTCCAGATGAATGGCACACCTTTGTGAGTCAGATGTGTCAAACGACCCGCTATCTTTGAGAAACCCCGAATAAACCTCCTGTAGTATCCTGCGAGGCCCAAGAAACTACGGATCTCAATCGGTGTCATGGGCTGTACCCACTCCCTTACCGCAGATACCTTCCCCGGATCAACAGATATCCCCCGGTCTGAAATGATATTCCCCAAAAACTGAACCTCCTTCAGCCAAAACCCACACTTCTCATACTTTGCATAAAGCTCGTTCGACGTACCGTCTGTAAAACCTGCCTCAAATGCTCGACGTGCTCCTCTTCTGTCTGGGAGTAAACAAGAATGTCATCAATAAAGACAATGACGAACTGGTCTAGGAACTCTCTGAACACCCTATTCATCAAGTCCATAAACACGGTTGGAGCGTTGGTCAAGCCAAAAGGCATAACCCAAAACTCGTAGGAACCATATCTCGTCAAGAAAGCAGTTTTAGAGACGTCCTGCTCCCTGATACACAACTGATGGTATCCCGATCGCAAATCAATCTTTGAGAAGAAGGAAGCCCCTCTCAGCTGGTCGAATAAGTCATCGATTTGGGGCAACGGATACTTATTCCGTATTGTGACCCTATTCAACTCTCGGTAATCTATACACAACCTCAACTATCCATCCCTCTTCTTTACGAACAACACAGGGGCACCCCATGGCGAAGTACTCCTCCGGATAAACCCTTGACCCAACAACTGCTCTTTCTGATCCCGTAGCTTTCTCATCTCTGCTGGAGCCATACAGTAAGGTACGCGGGTAATAGGCCGAGTGCCCGACGTCAAATCGATCATAAAATCTATCTCTCTACTTGGAGGTAGTCCAGGTATATCCTGAAATACATCAGCAAACTCCTTAACAACTAGAATCGCATCGAGTGGTATCACCACTTCTTTAGAGGTCTCATCCTCTATATAGTACAAGTGAGTGGACGATCCTCCCTCGGGGTGAGGCATCGCCACTAAAAACATCTCTTGCTCAGGAATGGCAAAAATAATACTCCTACTGAAACAATCAATCATGGCTCGGTACACAACTAGCCAATCCATACCAACAATCGCATCGTACTCAGTCATCTTTAATACTAACATATCAGCGGGTAAAGTAAACCTCCCGATCTCTATACATACACCTCTACAAATAAGTGAAATCATAGAAACCCTGCTCAACGGTGAATCTACACAAGTAATCGTGCTCTCTGCAGTGTCTAACACCCCAATAGTGCGTGCAAATATCATGGCAATGAAATAATGTGTGGCCCCCGTATCAAATAAAATACCCCCCATAGTCCCCTGAATAGAGAACATACCCTCAATGGCAGGTGGATCCTGTGGGACTGCGGCATGATGGAGCTGATACACTCTCCTAGGCCTGTCAATGGATCGGATTTTATCCGAATCCGAATCCGAATCCGATCCGTTTAAGCGGATATGGATCATGCCTAAAATCCGATTATCCGATTACCCGATTATCCGTTTATTAAATGGAGCGGATTTTGATTCATATGCTCTGATCCGTTAATAATCCGATCCGATTAATATTTTTAATATACATATATAAATTATATATAATATATTTTTCATTAATATATATTGTATTTAATAATATTTTATATACATATTTTACATATTTATTATAATAGTTCTCTATTTCATTATCTATTTTTATGGAACATTTGCAAAATAAATTTATGAAATAAGAGTTGAAAATAAAAATGTTGCAAATCAAGTTTAAGATAAATGGATAATCGGATAATCGGATCCGATCCGAATCCGTTTAATATTAACGGATATGGATTTGGATTTGCCTGATCCGATCCGATTAATAAACGGATCAGATCCGAATCCGTTTAACATAAACGGATATGGATTTGGATTTGCCTGATCCGGTCCGAATCCGATCCGTTTACAGGCCTACACTCTCCCATACTGAAGCTGTCCCTGCTGGACTGGGACCGCTGGAATGGGTGGTAATGCTGCCATCTGTGGTGGTGTTGGGAGGGCGGCGGGAAACATAGGTCTCTGTGGCTCGTGTCGAGTACCCTGCTGCTGCTGCTGTGGGGCCCTGTCCCTATCAGGACAATCTTGGGGTTTATGGCCAATCTTGCCACAAACGAAGCACTTCCCCGGGAAGTTTCCCCCTCGCTGTCCCTGCTGCCCACGACCCTGATGGCCGTTACCATTTCTCCCCTGGCCGTGCTGGCCCTGCTGAAACTGCTGTTGCTGGCCCTGCTGACCATTACGAAAACCTCCCTGTCCATTTCTGAAACTCTCAGATATGAACCTCTTAGGATCCCCCTGTTGGGAACCCTGATTTCCCTGCCTATGCTGAACCTGAGTAGATTGTGCCCCGCTGACACTATTTCCCCCTGTCCTGCCCTGATGGCTGGACTCTCCTGATCTCTTACTCTCAGTCATGTGAAAGCGGTGATCCTGGCAGTGAAGTAGTGTCGCGTTAACAACATCAGAATAAGTGGCCAACGAGAGGTTTCCCAACAAGTCCTGATGGATCCTCCATGTCAATCCATCAATGAACTTCTGAATCTTCTTGTCCTCAGTCGGAATTTCATCCGGAACAATATTCAAGAGATCGGTAAACTCAACCTTATACTAGGCTACGGTCTTTCCCTCCTGCTTGAGGTTCATCAACTTCCTCCTCATCTCAGTGTGAACAGCTGATGGAAAATATTTGCGGTCGAACCGTACCCAGAACTCCTGAATAGTAAGGGCGTCCCTCTCCTTCGCTGTGGTAATGGACTCCCACCACTGCAATGTTGATCCTACTAGCTTAAAAGTAGCCAGTATCTGCTTCTGAACATCCGTGCACTCGTACATCCTTAAGTGCCTCTGAATGTCCTTCCTCCACTGACTGCACACAACAACGTCGGAGCTACCTGCAAACTCCGGAGGGTGTGCTTTCTGAAAAGCATCACGAACGCATTCCCAAGCATACGGGAATGAATGAGCCTGAACTGGCGCAACTATCGGCGCCTGGGGTGGTGCCTGCTGCACAACTGCGAGGGCGGCATTTACCGATTGGGCTACAATGGCTGCAACCTCTGCAGCATTCATGGTGCCCTGAACTGGTGCAGGCCGTGGCTCGGGCTGAGCATCCCTAGAAACTTACTGCGCACGTCGTGGAGGCATCTGAAATGAGAGTAAAGGCTTATAAGTTCGCAGTTATTATCTCAAAATAGCTGAAGAGCGAAGCATGCACAAAAGAATGCAACAGTCCTAAAATATAAGGCTCTATATCAAAGAAAGCTCAGCGGAAACATAACAAGCCATACAGATCCTAAGGACACTAGAACCTGATGCTCTGATACCACATGTGACACCATGACTAATTAAATACCGGGTAGCTACTCCTTTATTAAATTAATACAAAATGTCAAGATGGTTCAGTTCATAGCATCACTGTCGAAAAACGTTTTAACAATTACTAGCCACCTAATATTTAAAAAGTGAGTTGTCAATTTTAATTAAATTAGATTAACATGCAATAAGTTATAATATGAAATGCTAACATAACAACCACAACATAGTCATAAAATAATAACCATGGAATAATAATAAATCTGGAGGAATACTCCTCCCAACAATCCAAATACAGGAATAAACAAATACTAAGTCTGCATCACTAAATTAATTACAACCCCAAATCTGAGATAACTGAATAGGAAAGTGTCTAAGAGAAATGGGGCGACATGCCCAACAGATGAGAAAATCTGATAACATAGAGTCAAGATCGAAAGTGGAGGCGTCTACTGTCAAGGTCCTGTAACTTCCACAGCAGCTACAGTACGTCACCTGAATGGAACTCCTATGCATGGTGTCCTTGTGGATGGGCACCTAAAAGGTTTTTACAAGAAAATATATTTGAAAGCAAACGGGTCAGAGCCCGATTGTGAAAAACAGTTTATAATATAACAAGTGTTTTAATGACATAAAACAATGAATTCAAAATACATGTTAGGACGTGCTCTCACATGAGATCCTCACCTCTCGACTCTCTGTGCACTCCTAACGTATCCGAAATCGAATCTAGTTATGCCCGTATCTAACTGGTCCAATATAAAATCTAACATTACTATACGATTCACGATTTAATTCCCTACATCTTATTTAAACAGAGTGTTTTAATTTTCTACACAGTTTCCCGTTTTAGTACTACTAATCACTAGAGATCTTCCATTTTATCTTTTACCAACCGTTGATATTATAGATACTCACATTTATACATCACAGTTCATTTCGATAACAATATATTATTCTCATTATAAATATACAATACTAGCACCCCGAGGCTAAGCTGCGGTGCACGCATACTCTGCTATCCAATCCCGGTACATCACGTACATAAGGACCACGTATTTCGAATCTCTCAGGAATCGTTTTCAAATAATAACTATCACACACAATGGAGGCGAACATAGTTCACATCACATGGGTCACGCACATACCTACGCTCCCACGATCAGCAGACTTATTAACTTCTCAATAAGTCCTTCTCTGACCTATGTCCTCGAGGTACCAATATAAATCCCCCCGTAGGCACACAAAGATTAGATGGTCCTAATCGAACGCAGACCTCCCGTGATAGCAAGTATGGTAGGCATGTTTTACACATAAAACCACATATACTAAGCATTCGCACATCTTAGATATCTCAAATTATTAATATAGGTATACTTCTCGTTCTTATACCGTCATTTAATGTTATATGTTTACAAGTCCCCGATTTGTATATTAACGTTGTCAACCCTTCTCACGTCGTAATTAGGTATTCATTTCGTATTCCAAAAATGTCATCCGGATAACTATAAAGTTCTAAGTTCTACTCCTCAACGTACCCCAATTCTCACAATTATACTCACTAATCAATGTGGGAAGGTTAATACTTAAATTAAATAAGTCTACGGGACATTTGAAATGAAATCTGGCCAAAAAGGCCATTCCGTCAACTCGTTAGGAATCTCGTTCGAACGAGGTCGTTCGAACGAGTGTCATTCAAACGAAAGGCTTCGAACAAACTACGACCTCATTAGAAGGGAAACTGTCATCTCGTTAGAAGCTCGTTCGAACGATCTGGGCATGTCTTCTAACGAGATGGCAGATTACGCCCAGAAATCCCAAATTCGTTTTTTCTTCTTTCTTTTCTTTTCTAAATCCATCCTATGATCATCCAATCTAATTTTTAATGTGTTTAAACTACACTAAGTCCTCCTAGGTCACTTTTTAACATATATATGGGTTCAATACCTCCTAAATCAACATGTAATCATCATTATTCCCAAAATTGTGTCCCAAACCCTGTAAACATGAATACAAAATTTAATGTCTACAACTACTCCTCATAAATTCGTTTTTAAATCATCAAAAGATATACTTTGGATATTAAATTCATCCATAACAATTCTACGTGCAATTCCTATCTAAGATTATGAGTTATATCTCCAATTTCATGGGTTTTCATCAAAACTTTCAATACAAGACATATATTCAATTCTAAGCATGGAGGAAACATTCGCTTGAAATTATGCAATTAAACCACTTGCCTTAGATGTTCTGATTTGATGTTGAAATATTGAATTTTGATTCTCCTCCCTCTCTCTACAAATTTCTTCCAAAGATAGTGATGGTGGCTAGGGTTTCCTTTTTGGAACTTCTTCCAACTCCCCCCTATAACTCCCGTAGCCCTCTAACTTCCCAAATGCTGATAATGGCTTAGTGGGTTCTTTTCTAATATAAAAATAACCTCTCAAATTCGTGGGTTTTAATTCCCCTATTTTTAAAATTACCAAACTACCCTTTTAGGTTGCCGGTTTGGCCTAAAAGTACCCCGGGACCCAAACTAACCCCCCGGCTAGTGTTTTCTGACTATTTCGACCCTTCCGGACACGTTGGCGCACTCAAAATGACCATTCGGTTGATAAAAATATAATTTACTTTTTTATTTACATAAATTCAATCCTGACGCGACTGACACGCGCATCCCAACTTAATTTCCCAAATTGTCGTATTTCAGTCTCGCGACAAATTTAATATTTAACAATACTCATGTATTACCATACATACTCGGAAATAATAATTTTAACATCATAATCAAATACCAACTCACATCTCGTTAGTATTTATACCCGGATTAATTTCCAATTAATTCTCATTTATTTAATTAATCCCTTAAATAAAAATCAATAAAATTACGGGGTATTACATACTTTCCACCTAATAACAGAATTTCATCCCGAAATTTGGAGCTAAAGAGTACTTGGTAAAAGAAACTCTGGATAACGCTCGCGCATCTCATCCTCGCGCTCCCATGTGGACTCCTCGGCATTATGATGCCGCCACTGAACACGTACCAATGGTACTATCTTTGACCGCAGTTTTTGCTCGCTTCAGTCAAAAATAGCAATCGGCCCCTCCTCGTAGGAACTATCGGGTTGAAGATCGATGTCCTCCAAAGAAATGTGAGAATGGGCCAAATCATCCCTAAGATATTTCCTTAACGAGGAAATACGGAACACATCATGAATCCTATGCAAGTGCTCCGTGTGACACCCCGACTAATTAAATACCGGGTAGCTACTCCTTTATTAAATTAATACAAAATGCCAAGTTGGTTCAGTTAATAGCATCACTGTCGAAAACATTTTAATGATTTTTAACCGCCTAGTATTTAAAAAGTAAGATGTCAAATTTGTAAATTAAATCTGATTAACATGCAATAAAAGAATTATGAAAGAATAACATAACCATTCACCATAAAGAAGCAATAGAATAACCAACAAATAATAATGAGTCTGGAGGAAATACTCCTCACAACAATCCCAATATGGAAATAAATAAAACAAGACTGCATCCTGAATTAATTACAAACCAAAGTCTGAATAACTAAAATATGAAATGTCTCTAAATAGAAATGGGCGACATGCCCTACAAATGATGAAACTGAACATAGAGTCAAGACTAGAAAAGAGGCGTCTACTGTCAAGGCCCGGTAACTTCCACAACAACTATAACTCGTCACCTGAATAGAATTCCTAGGCATGGTGTCCTTGTGGCTGGGCATCTAAAAATATTTTTACAAAAAAATAGATTTGAAAGCAAACGGGTCAGAGCCCGAAAGTGGAGAGTATTTTAAAAACAGCAAGTGCTTTTATAACATTAAAACAATGAATGCAAAATACATGTTAGGACGTACTCTCACATGAAATACTCACCTCTCGACTAATTGTGCACTCCTAACGTACCGTACCCATTCAAGTGATTCTCATATCTAACTAAACCGACATAAGTTCTAACCTTTCTACTCGATTCACAATATGAATTCCCAATGTTATCACTTGTAGGAGGGTACTTTAGATTATATATGGAGGCGTAACCCCTATTGAGTATGGTAATGACAAGTTAGTTGGTCAAAGCTTTGGATTAATGACAGAACACATGAGCACAAGCCCAATGAAGATAGACTCAGCTTAAACTCACAAAGTCTCTCGTGTATAACTCAGGGAATGATAATGAACTTTAGAAATGGCTTAGCTAGAGGGAGAGAGAAGTAAGCACCCTAGATACATCTTAGCAGGCAGGTAGAAACACACCTAAAAACCCTCTAGAATCTCTGTCAAGTATTAAAGGCTTTATAATAAATGACAATGGTGAGTGAGTAAACTCTCTGGTTTTGCAATAACTCCTGAACTCTCCAAAAGTCTCTCTCTTTCCTCGAAGGTGGTTGGGGTCCTTAAATAGCCCTCCACACCACCCCCGAGGCAACTCAGTCATTAAAACTATGAAAAGACATCCCTCATACTTTATGTCACAACATTAAATGCCTGATGCACTAGTTGTCTCCACGCCATAAACATTAAATGCCAAGACATGCCTTTTGCCTAACCACTGTGTGTTAGGGGGCTGTTGTCATAGAGGTGGCTCACCAACTGCCTGACAGCCCCAAATACCACGGTGGTTTACTCAAGTGCATGTCTGATATTGTTTAGCTGGCTAGTGACATCACCTACAGTAGATGTGACATTAAGTAGAGGGTTGTATGGTTCACAACTCAACGCCCGATGGAACTCCAAGCTGCTCCGCTCGAGGTTTCACGATCTGGGTTCTTTCGGTGTTTTACCAGGTGTATCTAAGATGGTTGGGACGAGCCCCAACGGTGCCTCACTTCTCAATCCTCCAAACCAAGTCCCTCTAAAGTTCCCACGGTGAGGTCATTCGATAGAGCATGAAAGCTCTCCCAGGCCCTGCCAAGCCTGGTCTCTCGCAAGTACCGTTTGACCTCATACAAACTCTTTTGTTATTATCGTTATGTCATTACAACCGTTATAGCTTACAGTCAATATAAACAAAGATACAATATGACTAATACAACAAGCTAAAATATGAGCTGCCACGCTTGAGCTACCTCTGTTGCATAATCTCAAAACTCTGTTGCAAACCGGGGATTTGTCCCTAATGTCAAGATTACCTTCAAGCCCCCTCTACATTTGCCCCCTCGTGGAGGGATTTATTGGAACAAGAAATGTCTACACGAAATGTCTCAAACCGATGGACCTTTCTTTGTGTGAAAATATTCAGGCCTTTTTCCTTTATGGACATCTTCTTCGTTGGGGCTTTAAGGGATAAGTCTGACAAGAAATTTTATTGGCGCCAAAACTCAAGCTTGTATAGGAAGGCAACGATTAGTGTTCCCCAGACGTCACTTCATTAATGAGGTGGCGCAGTCCTCTCAACTGTCAAAGCACTTCCCAAGGTGCCACGTGTTCATGTGAAATGATTATAGGCGGCCGTGCACGTGCGAGGGTTAGGAAATCTAAATGCCAAAACTCAAGATTTTCAAACAGCCGTATTCAAAATACTTTGAACCTTCTCCTTTGTTTTTTCCTTACTCCGTTATTATCTTCTTCAGACTGACGTTTCTTTTTTAGAAAGAGATAGAGAGACTCCATTGTTGCAAGAGCTTTATTCTTCATCTTCCATACCACCACTTGCGATCGTGCTTCTCTATTCTCGCTTTTAATCCCCTTTTTTTCGAAGCTTTCTCTGTTATGGTTTCATTGTTTGTCATGGCGTCTTCAAGCAACCCCACCGTGTCTGCCACCAGTGTTCTTTCTGCCACCACCACTGCTGCCTCCGCCCTGGGTGCTGCTCGCCAGGAACAGCTGAGGTTTTACCGTCGCTCTCCCATTTTTGGGGAGGGTGATGGCTTTGCTATTGCCTGTAAGGCTGTGTGTTTTTCTTCCAAGTTTGACGCCCTAATGTTGGGTGATGAGGACGAAGAATTGTCCAAGTGGGGATTTCTGCCCCCAGAAGGAACTCTCAGATTTCGCTTGGAGCGAGGGGACTTTCCATGGTCCCATATTGATTTCGAGGCACCTGGGGGATCCCCCGCGCACTTTGCTGCCTGGAACTCTCACATGCAGAGTTCCTATGCTGATGTTCTTACTAAGATCGGGCTACAACGGGCTAGATGGTTTGGTGAGTTTACTCTATCAAAGAACAACGCTGCCCTTCCTGTCATGGTCTCTCGATGGAACGTGGATACTCATACGTTCGTCGCTGCATGGGGTGAGTTTACCATAACTCTGGAGGACGTGTGTGAGCTCCTGGGCCTCGATACAACAGGCTATGAGCCTTACATCGATGAGGCTCTTGATGCTCAAGAGACTACGGATCGTTTGGAGTTGGATCGCATATGCCGAAGCTGCATCGGTTCTTCCAACAAAGCCACTTTTTCTCCCTTGATCAATTACTTCTTGAAGGGTTCTAGTGAAGGCAGTTCTTCATCAACTGCCCCTGGTCAAGGTACGCCGTTGGAGCTTCCCGCTTACATTCTTGTAATTCTGTCCCATTTCCTTTTGACGGGCAAGCCCAACGACCAGCCCCGAAGGGACCTTATCAACCTGTCCCTTCGCTTAGCTCGAGGCATAAAGCTTCCCCTAGATGCAATTGCCTTGGGATCCCTGTACACCTGGTTGGATAGGGCTTTATTTGACATGGAACGCTCTATTGGTCGTTATAACTTGGCCAATTTTGCCAACAACGTTCTTCTGACCAGCTTTCTCTACTTCCGCTTTCCTGCCGTAGCGGCCAAGCCCAACAGTCCTCCTTCGGGTGAAACGATTTTGCCTCCTCGGTCTTTCATTTATCATAAGAGACAAAGCCGAAAGGAGTTGATTTCTGTGATTGACCGTTTTGAGAGTTTCGTTATGAGGCCCTATCAGGAAGAGGCCTTTTTTCACACTTGTAAATTTTTTCATCATGATGCCAGATTGATACATGACCCTTCTCCCGACATTGAGGATCCCTCACTTGCCGTGGTTCTTCTGCTTTCTCCTGGATATCTGCCCTCCTACACCGAGTGGGGATACACGAGCGAGCATTATAATCCCAATCGATGTAGTCGTCAGTTTGGGTTTGACCAGGGGGTGCCACGTCCAGTGTTTCAGTCGTCAAACCCCAAGGTATCCTTTGGTGAGGCATGCTCCTTGTTTTCTTCAACTGCTGCGTGGGGGATATGTTCAACCATGGCTGGGCGTGTCACCATTCCCAGTATTACTAGGCATGGGGATGTGACCCCTTTGTTTGCCACCAAGTATTGGCCGAAACAACTAGCTCAAATCGCTAAGTTCATTGAGGGAGAGCCGGTGTATCCTCCCGTTTCTTCATTTTCTGCCCTAGAGTTGGGGTTAAAAGGCAACTCCATACTTGGGATAGAATTCCCCCTGAGTTCAACCCTCAAATCACCTCCTACTGAGCTTCCCCCACTTTGCCCCATGGTACCAGTTGCAACGCCAAGGCCGAGGACTCCTGCTGTTCCAAAGAAGGCTGCCCCCTCTACTGCAGCTACTACCCACGAGGGGGCTTCTCCACCACCTGCCAAGAAGGCAAAAATGGCCAAGGGTGGGTCATCAAAGTCGAAGTCCCAGAAGCCCCAAACTCCCGTGGCGGCTCTTCCCATAGCCTCCGTTCCACCTCCCATGCCTGCTGAGATGGCTGAGCGTGTAAGGAGGGAGGCCCAAGCTGAGCTAGACCGAATAAATACCGAGTATCAATGGCATGCAATCGTTGTCCCCTCCTCCGTTGCTTTCCCCACGGTGGTGGTGGATCCTTCATAGCCAACGGCTAGAAGGAGGAAGGGCTCCAGGGTTCTTCAAGGGGGCAGTACTGGCGCAGTAGGATCAAGGAAGAAGACTCTGGGCACCAAGTCCCAGAAGAAACGGACTCCTGAGGTGCATTCCACTCCTGCCCCTTCTGTTGCTGTTACTCCTCCTTCTTCGCCAGTTATCGTGTCTTCTCGTTCTCCTTCTGAATCGGAGGTATGTATGCTTGACTTAGTTATTATTTCCCTTTTGCTTGAGGACTTTTACTTATACAAATAATTTCTTTCTCCTCTTTTTTTGACAACTGTGGTGCAGGGAGTTGGAATAGAAAGACCAGACCCCCCAAGCCCTCCCGTAAGCCCTTTTATGGGGGGACGCTTTGGTGCACCTCGTACCGATGTGACTCCTCCCCGTTCCCCCATGACGGGGCTTACCTATTCTCGACGTGCTGTCAGTCAACGTGTAAGGGAGGTCGTTGGGGAAGGTGATTCCTCGCCTGAAGTGGTAACACCACCCGAAATAACACCCTCGGCCCCTTCTGATCTTCAGGCCTCACCTGAGGTGCCTCTCCCCGTTGTTCTTGTTGGGGAGAGTGAGCCCGAGGTATGATTTCCTCTATAGTATATTTGTTATAGTATTTTCGGTCCCACTCCTTTCTTATTCGGCTTGCTGAATTCTAATATGTTTCAGGTACCCCAGGTTGAAATATCTCCGTTGTTGGCGAGCGTCCTTCTTCCAACGACGCTGATGAGACCCCTAACTGCCATTCCTCTTTTTAGTATCATCACTGAGGTAAGTAACACGTAGGAGTATTTCTTCATATTTTCTGTGCCCATTCTTCTGTTCTAACACTTGGCTTTGTGCACAGTTTTCTCCTGATCTTGCACCAACTCCTATAGTGAGGGCCTAGGTTGGTGTGTTTACACCCCCTCCCGATGTGGCTTTGTTTGAGGGCTTAGTGTCTTCGCATGATGAACCCCATATGCTGGCCCTTGTGCCCTATACGGGCGATAGAGTTTTGCCAAGCGTGGAGGCTTCTGCGTTCAGGGACCCCGTTATGGCTTCTGGGGTAGTAATCTCTCCCCCAACGGTTCCTGTCCCTGTGGCTGCCTCATATACTCCCGTTGTGACTGAGGTATTTTGTTAACTTTTGCTAAGGTTTTCCGTAGTCTCTATCCTATAATTTTTCCATAAAATTTTCTTAAACTACACCTTATAACGGTGACTTAACAATGAAAACACTTGTTAAGTTTTTTCGTAAACTCCACCTTATAACGGTGACTTAGCAATGAAAACACTTGTTAAGTTTTTTTCGTAGACTCCACCTTATAACAGTGACTTAACAACGAAAACGCTTGTTAAGATTTTCCATAAACTCCACTTGATAATGGTGACTTAACAACGAAAACGCTTGTTAAGATTTTCCATAAACTCCACCTTATAACGGTGACTTAACAACGAAAACACTTGTTAAGTTTTTTTTTCATAAACTCCACCTTATAACGGTGACTTAACAACGAAAACGCTTGCTAAGATTTTCCATAAACTCCACCTTATAACGGTGACTTAACAATGAAAACACTTGTTAAGTTTTTTTTGTAGACTTCACCTTATAACGGTGACTTAACAACGAAAACACTTGTTAAGTTTTTTTCATAAACTCCACCTGATAACGGTGACTTAACAATGAAAACGCTTGTTAAGATTTTCCATAATCTCATCATGTGCGCTATTTCTTTTTAGGTTGCTCGAGAAAATTCGCCCCCAGTTCCCTCGCCTGTAGGCTCGCCCTTCCGAGAACCTGATGTTTCGAAAAATTCTATTCATGATGATCAAGGTTTTACGACTGGTGCTGCAGCCGAGAGCGAGTCTGGGTGTGAACTGCCTCTCCCTGACCTAGCTCCTCACGCGTTCTGCCTAATGGTGCTTCGGCAGTCTCCTCAAATGTCTGTCAACCATCGCGTGGTGATCGAACAACTGGTGAATCGCCACCCTGAGACCTTCACACCAGATTGCCTGCGCTCCAATATTCACGTGATGAGTCACAGACTGCAAGGCATGGCGATCATTGTTGCTGAGATTGCCAGTACCCCTACTGCAAGTGTTACCAGATCCCTTCTCAACCAATTTCTGGGTTTTCTGAAGGAGTTGGGACGTGATGGTTTCCGTTTTGACTGGCTTATAACGTATCTGAAGACTTTGAAGAACCAACAACTGATCGGCCAGAGGTAAGTGTTACGAAAGCACCAGTAGGACCAGGAAGCTGAGGAAGCTAGGTTGGTCGCATTGGCACCCCTTTTGGAAGCAGTGGATCAAGAGGTAAAGGATGCCGAAGAAGCTTTGTGCCTGGTCAAACTGAAGCGTGAGAGACTCCTGATCGAACGTACACAAGTGCAAACGAGGCTGGAGGTTTCTATTAATGCCTAACGGTCTTTCACAGCAGCTTCTTCGGGCCTTCCCGGAGATTTTTTCTCTTCCTCCGATTTATCTTTTCTTTTAGACTAGTTACTTCTTGTATACAGATCCTTTACTGCTTTTATCTATGTAATTCTTGGGAAATAGCTCCCAAAAGAAATTTTGTAATGCTCTATTATTTATGAATGAAGAACATATACTTTTCAATCCCTTCGCGTGTTGTGACTATTGTTGTGTGCTATAGAGTTTTGTATTTCTGCAATTCTTCCATTTTGCTAAAAAAAATGTCACCCAAAACTTGTATATTTATAACGATAGCTAGTCATAACATCAGTTCAAACTTGGTTGTTTACACATGATAAACCTTCAGCCACTTATTGTTAATCTTAAATGGCTTGTCTTCTTCTAACATCGAAATTAAGCAATAACCTGAGTCATGAGCTTCCTTCACAACGAAAGGTCCCTCCCAGTTGGCTGCAAACTTTAGTAGAGGAAGTCCCCTGATGTGCTTCACTGCCGCTTTCAATACGAGGTCTCCTTCCACGAACTTCCTTGGTCTCACCAAATTGTCATATGCCTTGGAGAGTTGTTTTGTATATATTTGAAAGTGTTGCATCGAGTTATCTCTGTGTTCATCCAACGCTTCCAGCTGTACATATCTACTATGAGGGAGCATGCTACTTCTCAAGGCATAATGAGCAGAGGGGACTTCCAATTCTACTGGGAGGATTGCCTCAGCCCCATAAACAAGAGAGAACGGCGTGTATCCTGTGGGTTTTCGCTTGGTTGTTCGATAGGCCCACAAGACAGCTAGTATCTTGTCATCCCACGCCCCTGGAAAGTCTTCCATCATTTTGGCCAAGATATTAATCAAGGTTTTGTTAGTTGCTTCGGCCTGACCATTTCCCTTTGGGTATGCCACCGTTGAAGTGTGATGAACAATGGAGTACTTATCCGTGAGCATTGTTACTTCAGAATTGACGAAGGGGGTCCCATTATTCGAGATTATTACTTTTGGGATCCCAAAACGGCAAATGATGTATTCTCTGATGAAGTTGCTCACCACACCAACCGTTGCCCGTTTGAGTGGTATTGCCTCGGCCCATTTTGTGAAACATTCTGTGGCTACTAGTATCCATATCTTGCCTCTCGAAGAGGGGTGTATTGCCCCCACAAGGTCGAACGCCCAAGTATGAAATGGATAGGGGGTTGATAGAGAGTGCAAGTCTACTGATGGGGCATGAATCATATTCCCATGGAGTTGGCAAGCCTTGCACTTTCGAACAAAGTTCGCAGAGTCTTTCTCCATCGTTGGCCAATAATACCCCAATGTCATCAACTGATCATACATCTTGGCTCCTCCTATATGTGCCAGATCGTGCGCTTGTTTGAGGACCTCCACTGCTTCTTCCCTCATGACACATCGCAAGGGCCTGTTAAAGTACCCCTTTCGATAAAGCTGTCCCTCCTGGACGTAGAACCTCGGAGCCCTTCGTCTCAGACCCATTGCATCTATTTTCTCCGTTGGGACAACCCCCTCCTGAATGAAGTCGATGTAGGGCTTCCTCCAGTCCGTTTGAGCTTCAATAAAATGGCACTCAGCTGCTTCGAAGAATAGCTGACACTTGTTGCATTTTCGTTGTAGCTCTGCCGCATCTTGCTTCATTCTAGGCCAGAAATACCCCTCCCTTTGAATTCTCCTATATAGAGGTATCTCAGTCGTTTCGCAGTGCTCCTCATGCGTTTTCCTTAATATTTGCTCGGCCTCCTCTGGGCTGACGCATCTTGACAACCATCCTCCTGTATTTCTGAAATAGAGATTTCCCTGGCATGTAAAATATTGGGCCAACTCTCCTAGCCGCATCGTCCCCTCACCAGACTCCAGTTGCTTCTTAATATCTCTTCTCCAGCCCACCTCTTCCTCCATCGATAGTATTGACTGTACCACCGAAGGAGCTGTTCTTCGTTGGATCACAACTGTAGTCTCATTGGTTTTCATTATCATCTTCTAGGCAATAGTGGCATAGGCGTCTGGATGGTGGTTCATCGTTCTGGGATGCCTCCTGATCTTGGTCCGATGGAACTGGTTGAGGAGCCTTTGAATGATAGTTCTATAGGGCGCCAGGCTCATGTGTTTCAACGCATATTCTCCGTTTACCTTCTGAATTACTAAGTTTGAGTCACCCTTAATGCAGAGTGAACGAATTCCCCTCCGAAGAGCCTCTAGAAGCCCTAGTACTAACGCCTCGTATTCTGCCTCGTTATTAGAGCAAGGGAAATCTAGTTTGTAGGAAAGGCAAATCTCTTCCATCCCTTTTGAAAGAACAACCCCTGCTCCTCCCTTCTTTTCTGCCGAAGATCCATCGAACTGCATCGTCCATTCCTCCTCAGTTGCATCCAGGTAATTGGCCTGCAAATCATCACCTGGAATGTCTTCCCTAGGTGGCTCGAAGGTTCCTGAAGGGAAGATGGCCAATAGGTCAGCATACGCCTGGCTTTTGATTGTGCGAGGGACCACACATTTTAAGTCATATTCAGAGAGAATAAGGAACCATCTAGCTGCCCTGCCAATCAATATAGTCTTTGCGAGTAAATACCTAATTGGGTCGCATCTAGTTATAATATGAATGGTAAAAGACAACATATAATGCCTAAGTATTTGTGCTACAAAGACCAAGGCTAAATAATGCCTTTCTAAACTAGTATATCTAATTTTTGGCCCATGTATAATTCTGCTGAGGTAGTAAACCGGCCGTTCTTGCCCGTCTACTTCTTGTGCTAGCAGAGATCCAACGGACCTCGTGGTGGATGTGAGGTATAGCTGCAACGGAGCTCCCGCCTGGGGAGGAACCATGATTTGTGGTGACACGAGCAGCTTCTTCAGCCCAACAAGGGACTTCTGGTGAACCTCTTCCCATCTGAATTTCGTGTTCCTTCGTACCAGCTGCATCAATGGGTGTGTTATTTCGGCCAATCCAGGCACAAATCTCCTAAGGTAGGAGAATTTTCCAAGAAAACTTTTTAGCTCCTTCGCCGTTCTTGGACATGGCATCTCCAAGATTGCCCGCTGTTTATCCTGGTCCATCTGTACCCCTTTTCGATTAACCACGAAGCCTAAAAACTTACCACTTGTTACTCCGAAGACACACTTTAACGGGTTCATCCTTAACTTGTACCTCCTGCACCGAGCAAACACCTTTCTTAAGTCGTTCAGATGGGACTCCTCCTTCTTTGATTTGATGACCAAGTCGTCTACGTAGAATTCCACAAATTTATGGAATAAGTCATGAAAAATGGCCATCATTGTTCTTTGGTACGTAGCCCCGGCGTTCTTGAGTCCAAACGGCATTACCTTGTACATAAAGTTGCCCAACGGCGTTCTGAATGCTGTTTTCTCTGCATCAGAGGGGTCCATCTTGATCTGGTTGTATCCCACATACCCATCCATGAAGCTATGCATCTCATGACCCGCCGTGGCGTCTATCAAACTGTCGATGGAGGGTAGGGGAAACTCATCCTTGGGGAAATCCCTATTCAAGTCTCTGAAATCCACGCATATCCTTATTTGGTTTTTGTCTTTCTTTCCCACTGGCACAATGCTGGATAGCCAGAGGGGATGTTGTATAGGCTTGATAAATCCTGCTGCCAATAAGCATTGGACCTCTTCTTTAATCTTTAAATCTATTTCAGGCTTGTAAGTTCTTGTTGCCTGCTTTACTGGAATAGCCGAAGGCATCACGTTCAACTTGTGGCAGCTCACTTCCTCATCCAGCCCTTCCATTTCAGTGTACTTCCATGCGAAGACATCTATGAACTCCCGAATCAGGTCAATCGAGGCTTTTTGTTTCTCCTTAACGAGATCTTTCGAGATAAAGATAGGCCTTGGATCCTACCCTTCTCCTGCTAGGTTTAGTTGCTCCAACTCTTGTGCCTGGGGCCTTGGTTGGTCTGTCATGTAGTCTGGTTCTTCGGCGACATCTTCTACGAACTCTTGTATGCTGGAGTTGTCTATCACCATACACTGCCCCCGTTGATCTACTAAAAAACACTCATATATCGGGTCAATCTCATTGTTAGTCTTTTCGGCCGCCCGTTCACACCATTATAAGCGGTACACCACTTTTCCCTCTTCAGTGATGATTTTCTTGCATTGCCTGCTGGTGGTTATTGATACGGCCTTTCTCTTCCTTTCTCTGGAAGCCTCAACGATTCTTTCCCCTGAAAAATGACTTAACACGCTTTGTCGTTGGACCTCATGCTCGCCTAGGTCTGTTCTAGGCCTCATCTTGTCATTGAGTTGCTTCGAGATGTTTTGGGACCGAGGGACCGCCCGATATGTTTCCTCGATCCTCCCCCCTTCGCCTTCCTCGTTTAAAGGTCCCATTCTTTCTCTAATCGAGGGGACCCATGCTCCCTCCATTCTTCTTGTTAGAACCCGCACTCTCCCCTCGAGCTCTGTATAAAAGGCTGCATCTACCAAGTATGCTTCTTCGATAGCGAAAGGCCTCTTAGTCGCCCTTATGGTCACTTCTGTCCCCTTGATATTAGCCTTAGCACATTGGTGGTAAGTTGAGGGAACTAACCCTTGGTTGTGCATCCATACTCTCCCTATTAACAAATGATAGGAAGTTGCGCTTTCCATTACATGGAACTTGATATGTGAACTCAGATTTCCCATCACTATCCCCACGTTTACATACCCGGTGGATTTGGAAGATTGATTATCGTAGCCCGAGATTACCAAGGGCATAGGAACCAACCTTTCTTCCGGAATATTAGCCGCGTGGAAGGAGTTGATTGGCATAATGTTGATGGAAGCACCCCCATCCATAAGAGTCCTGGCAAAGCTAACCCCGTTAACACTGACGGTTACATACAGAGGCCTATTATGGGGGAACCTTACAGCTCTATCCGCATCGCTGAACGTTACCTCTGATAGGAACTTCTTTACCAGCCTGGACATGGGTCCCCTCCATCTTAGCGAGGGGACTGCATTTCTTCTTGCAATATCTAAGACCGCCTGAGTTATCTCCATTCTGCTCTGTTTCGGGATTCCCACTTGGTCGAAGAACCAAGTGAACTTTGGAGATTTTGACACTGCGCTACATTCTACGACTGGGTCCGTTTCCTCACCCTCAATGCTGTAGGCGTCTTCTACGTCCCTAACACTTGATTCATCATAAGCTATAACTACGTTAGCCATTCCCCTGGTGCAATTTTCCAGTGCTTTATCGAACTCCATTGTTGCCCCTCCCCCCTCCCGTTCTGCCTCCTTATCGTATGCCGTTACAAGATTGGCCCCATGTGCCGGGAGTGGGTTATTGTTAACGTTCTGTGGAGGGATTTGTAATGTTCCCACCTTCATGTACTTTTCGATGATTCTTCGCAGCGTGAAGCAGCTTTCTGTTGGATGCTGGACCTTTCGATGAACCTGACAATATTTGGGATCGGCCCTAGTTGCTGCGTCGGGCTCTTCCGCCGGGACACCCGGGTTCGTAAACCGTTCCGCCTTGGACCATTGCGTTATAGCAACTCACAGCCTCCTCCACCGTACAAGGTAACGGTGGCGGGTCTTCTCTGTCTCTTTCGACCTTTCTTTTGTTGTCTTTCCTCAGCGCCTTGCCTCCATCCTCCCTCTCGATATATCCCACCCGTGGGGCCTGAGACCTTCCTCCAATGGGTTGTATCGACTGTCTGAACACCATGGGAGCTACTATCGGGCTAGGTCGCACCACCAAAGATATATTTCTTGCGGATTTTAAGAATGCTGAAAATGTTCCCTCGCGTGTCTCATTGATTAGGTGACAGATATACTCAGGAAGTAATCCCTCAGCACATATCTGTAGTAACCTGGCCTCCTTAGCTTCTTCCCTCACATCTAGGGACCTTTCCCTAAACCTTCGAATATAGGCCACTCCTCTTCTCCTGTCCTTTGCCTCTCCCTGCCATGTTGGGTTAGGGTGAACTCATCTTCTGCCAAGAAGAACTTTCAGACAAATAATATATGCATCTCCTCCCACGTAGAGACACTATTGGGAGGCAGATGAGAGAACCAAGTGTATGCTTTATCAGTCAGGGATTTGGAGAACTCCCTCAATCTAAGCCTTTTGTCATTGAGGTGCGCTCCTAAATGTTCAACGAAACTCTTAATGTGTTCCTTCGGGTTCCCACCCTTCCCTGAGTATTTTTCAAAGGTTGGGGGAATATAGTCCTTCGGGTAGGGTTCGTCGTTGTACTCCTGGGGGTAAGATGTTCGGAAGTCGTCGTAGACCCCTGCCACCTCGCCCACAGCCTACGAGGAAGCCTGCATGAACTTCAGCATCTCCTTTTGCATCTCTTTTCTCATCTCTTCCAAGGGCGAGGCTACTGGGGACACCAGCAACGGGGCCGAGGGTTGAGCACTCGTTGCAGCCGCTGCAAACGTTACCGGTAGTGCCGTTGAAACTACTGAGGTGCCCACAGTTGGATTCACAACAGAGGGTACACTTGCTGGGACCGCTCCTGTAATACCTGCCCCTGATGGGGCCGACGGGGACACTCCTGGTGTTACGAAGGCATTAGCCTCCAAACCTCCCAGCATAGTTGAAGCTACTGGGGTTTGCAAAACTCATAAAATTTGCTCATGAGGAGCGCCATCTGGGCGGGTCCCAACCCTGCGCTCGTGGAAGGTTGTGTCGCCCCTGGGACGCCTAACGTTGTTGGCGCCAGAGGTATCTCTACTCGAGGAGCCCCATCTCTTAGGGCCTCTTGCTCTCTCGCAGCCTGTTCTTCATTATGCTGAATGTTATCGAAATTGAGTCTTCGAGTAGCATTATCTTGCGCCATACTCCTTATCTAGAAGGATGCCTCCCCAGCAGAGTCGCCAAATGTAGGAGGGTACTTTAGATTATATATGGAGGCGTAACCCCTATTGAGTATGGTAATGACAAGTTAGTTGGTCAAAGCTTTGGATTAATGATAGAACACATGAGCACGAGCCCAATGAAGATAGACTCAGATTAAACTCACAAAGTCTCTCGTGTATAACTCAGGGAATGATAATGAACTTTAGAAATGGCTTAGCTAGAGTGAGAGAAAAGTAAGCACCCTAGATACACCTTAGCAGGCAGGTAGAAACACACTCAAAAACCCTCTAGAATCTCTGTCAAGTATTAAAGGCTTTATAATAAATGACAATGGTGAGTGAGTAAACTCTCTGGTTTTGCAATAACTCCTGAACTCTCCAAAAGTCTATCTCTTTCCTCGAAGGTGGTTGGGGTCCTTAAATAGCCCTCCACACCACCCCCGAGGCAACTCAGTCATTAAAACTATGAAAAGACATCCCTCATACTTTATGTCACACCATTAAATGCCTGATGCACTAGTCGTCTCCACGCCATAAACATTAAATGCCAAGACATGCCTTTTTCCTAACCACTGTGTGTCAGGGGGCTGTTGTCATAGAGGTGGCTCACCAACTGCCTGACAGCCCCAAATACCACGGTGGTTTACTCAAGTGCATGTCTGATATTGTTTAGCTGGCTAGTGACATCACCTACAGTAGATGTGACATTAAGTAGAGGGTTGTTTGGTTCACAACTCAACGCCCGATGGAACTCCAAGCTGCTCCGCTCGAGGTTCCACGATCTGGGTTCTTTCGGTGTTTTACCAGGTGTATCTAAGATGGTTGGGACGAGACCCAACGGTGCCTCACTTCTCAATCCTCCAAACCAAGTCTCTCTAAAGTTCCCACGGTGAGGTCATTCGATAGAGCATGAAAGCTCTCCCAGGCCCTGCCAAGCCTGGTCTCTCGCAAGTACCGTTTGACCTCATACAAACTCTTTTGTTATTATCTTTACGTCATTACAACCGTTATAGCTTACAGTCAATATAAACAAAGATACAATATGACTAATACAACAAGCTAAAATATGAGCTGCCACGCTTGAGCTACCTCGGTTGCATAATCTCAAAACTCTGTTGCTAACTGGGGATTTGTCCCTAATGTCAAGATTACCTTCAAGCCCCCTCTACATCACTTAAATAGATAGCTTTACTTAAACTCGGATTCTCAATTATCAGCATTACCATTTCACAGCAGGTTATCCCTTTTTATCTTTATCAAGACGTTACTACAATCATACTCGCAATTAAACATGACAATTCCTTTTCATTTAACCGTATATTATTCACATCATAAATATACAATATAAGCACCCCGAGGCTAAGCTGTGGTGCACACATACTCTTTTATCCATCCCGGTACATCACTTACATAAGGATTACAAATTTCGAATCTCTCAGGAATTGTTAGAATAAGCACAACACACAAAAATGGAGGCGAACATAATTCAACATATCCATGGGTCACGTACATACCTACGCTTCATAGTCAGCTGACTTATTAACTCACAAATAAGTCATTCTAGCATTATGTTCTTAAGGTACCAATCTAAATCCGAGCACACAAAGATTAGATGGCCCTAAACGAACGTAAACCTCCCGTGATAGCAAGTATGGTAGGTATGTCATACACATAAGTTATATACTAAGCATTCACACATCTTAGATATCTTAATATTAATAAAGGTATATTCTACATCCCTATACCATTATTCCAATTTTATGCATTTTTAAGTCTTCCGATAATATATAATGTAGACCGTAGACACATCTCACGTCATAGCTTCTTGTACTTAAAACCTATCTCAAAGGGATTACTAAGTCTCCTATTATTCCCACATATAACATCATTATTCTTAAGGTCCTTACTTCTGCCCCAAACCTCATTTCATCAAATTATTCAAATTTACTCTTTTAATCCTAATATTATCTCACTCATCGAATTTCATTAGATTTTAGAAAAATTCCACAAATTGAATTCTAATTAAGGTCCAAATTTTATAACCATACCTACTGGTCTTCCTTAAGTCTAAGGATATTCATAAAGTCTCCAATAATAATTTTCGAAGGGTTAACATCATTAAAATTTAACTAGGGAAAATTTTACTCATTCTGGGAAGGTCGATCGATCGACCTTGAACATCGATCGATCGATGGTGGTCGATCGATCGACTGATGAATGTCGATCAATCGATTGCACCAGGTAGGCTACGGACTGCTTCGTTTTGCAGTCCTCAAATCGTCCCAAAACTCCATTATAATGCATGAAACTCTAATCTAACGTTATAATATCATCATACAACCATCTTACAACATTGTTAACGTTCTAAAACCAATAAATCATCAACCAAGGGCTTTATTTGGATCAAAACTTCATCAAGAACCCTAGTTTTCTATTTCTTTCAAGAACACTAATAATTCTCTTCTTAAATCCATTTTTTAGATCATCAAGGGTTATATTTTGAATTCATAATTCGTTCAGAATATGTCTACATGCAAATCCTAACATGGTTTATAGTTTTAATCCACAAATTCATGGTTTTTTTTTTATAAATTTCCCAAAACAATGCGATTATATAAATTTCTAAGCATGGAGGAAACATTCGCTTGAAATTAACGTAATTAAACCACTTGCCTCGGATTGTTCTTCAGATTTGTTATTGGTTGGAGATGGTTGAATTCCTCTCTCTCTCTCTGCAGAATTCTCCTCTCTCTTTCTCTCTCTACAAGTTCTTCTCCAAGATGACAATGGTGGTTTAGAGGTTGCCTTAGGAACCTCTTAAAATTTCTTCCAATAACTCCCATAGCCCATTAAGTCATTTAGTATTGTTAGTGGGTTTAGTGGGCAAAGACTAAATCAGATTTTAACTTCTAATTTTCGTGGGTTTTAATTCCTAAAATTCTGAAATTACCAAACTACCCTTTTGGCTTGCCGGTATGGCCTAAAAATGCCCCGGGACCCAAACTAAACCCTCGGCTAGTGTTTTCTGACTATTTCGACACTTACGAACTCGTTGGCGAACTCAAAATGACCATACAGTTGATAAAAATAAAATTCACTTTTTAATTCAAATAATTACATTCCTGACGCGACTATCACGTGCGTCCCAACTAAATTTTCCAAATTGCCGTATTTGTATCTCGCGACAATTTCAATATTCTCAATATTCATATAACATCATATGTATACACATTATAATCAAATACCAACTCACATCTCGTTAGTATTTTATCCGGATAAATTCTCAATTAATTCCCATTTAATTCAATTAATCCCATAAATAAATATCCATAAAAGTACGGGGTATTACATACTTCCCCCCTAATAACAGAATTTCGTCCCGAAATTCGGATAAGTAAGGCACACCTGGAAAAATTTGGTATCCTCCTGTATTCCAAACAAAATATAAAGAAAATCCCAATCACTAAAGCCGTTGTTCACAACAAGCTTGTTTAACAGACTTGATATCTTATCAGAATAATCTTTGATAAATGCACCTCACGTTGTGCTCTTATTAAACAACATTCGAATAAAAATAGCCTATACATCATTAGCCGCATTATTTTTATTAGTATTGTGAGTCCGCACCTTACTACTAACTCCCGCGTTTATCAAAACTCCAAACTCCCATCCTGGGATGAATCAATAGCACATCTGACTACGCTTGTCCATTCTTTGAAATATCCCGACGTTGTGACTTTCACACCAGGGAAAACCAATTCAGTATGTTGGTGTTACACAAACCTTTGTAATCACCTTGTCCACCATAATAGATACGGTTGCTTTTCCCCCAACTCTACCATTTGGTAATATCTCCTCCTCATGACTACAATATACCTCACTAGTTATACCCAATTTGGAATTGAAAATATCGCAATGAATCCAAAATTTCTTTCATATAATCCACCCGTCGTCGTCGATCACCTTGCGCCTACACCTCGGGCCATAGGTGATACAACCTTGTCCAAACGAAACATATTTCCACTACTTCTTGCTACCCCACGTTGAAGGTGGATTTCGGGGATCTCCTCTTAGTTCTGAATAATACTGCTTCGAACCATGTATCGACGTGTTCACAATCTAATAGTGTAGATCACTCCAAGTATATAACAATTTCTCTCCTTCTGGACAACATGTCCCACATAATCGAAGGAACTCATTACTTATCAATAAGTTGGCTGCCTCTCAAGAAAATTCTCCAACTTGACCCTCCCATTCTTGGAATCGTCGTCTTGATACAAAATTATTTGGTTGATCATCTAACCCCAACTGTTCTACTACTTACTATACCTCTTTCAATGCCGATATTCACATAAAATTTTCCCCGTTAAATGATACTTAATGATCTTATTCTCCCGACGAATACCAAAAGTTTGGACCTTTACACTTTTCACCACTTTGTGCATATCTGGACTTTATACCTTTGACATTCTCACTCTATTTACTCTTGAGTCACCCTCAACATTCAGTTGATCGAAACTTTACTCCAAATTGCTCATAATAATTTATTCGCCTTCTCAAGAGATATCCTTTTATTAAATGGCTTTCTACTGCCTTTTCTCCAAGTTTGATCGTGCTACAATGACTACACGTGATATTCACTTACACCTTTTCTTATGACGTTTAATCTCATAAGTAATAATCTCACCCGTCTATGTTCCCTCTTCCTTTGATTTACACTTTAGCAAATCAAGATGTCTACGCCCCTTATAACCCAACCATACGTTTTTTTTTAAACATTATATACGCTTCATACAAATCCCAAACTCTTTGTTGTCACTGTAAATACAACAGTGCTATACCACTTGGGCGTTCTCAATCGCTTCTGAATTATAAATCCTAAATCCTCCTTATCCTCAATGCGTCCTTCAACACGCCGTGACAAAACCAACATTATTAGTACTTATATCGTAATTTACTAACAACTGGCTCTAATGGCCGTACATCATAATTTACTCCTTGTAACTTCCCGTTATAACTACGTACTCCCATAACGATAGAGGTACCCCAGTTATGAACGAAGGGCCACACATTTCCTTACTACCAACCTTACGCTAAGTTTCATGCGTGGGGTGTCTCGCAAAGCGAAATCCAAACAAGGAACCCCCCAATACACTACTACCTAACATTGTTGGTCATCGGAATCCGTTAAGCCCTGTCCATAATATGTACCCCTACACTCTCGTCTTTTAACAACAAAGTTTCATCTCAGTTCGTAATTATACATAGACAAAGAACTCCTTCTGAATGACACTTTTCTCTTTACAGTGATGGAAATCACATTTCATATACAACATGCGAGATATTTGAGACCCTCAAATTCCCGTCCCCAGACACACAACTATGAGTATAAACTTCCAAATCTCTAACGCGTGATAAAACAATGCGCTCTTTTTGTTACGACCTCTCTATCGTTAATTATAAAAACCAACTAACTCTTTGTTGACTAGTAAATCAATTACATACGACTCATAATAATGAAATCCCTACGCATACTGGGATTAAATATCCGAGACCATTATACTTGGAAATCACAACATATATATATATATATATATATATACACATATATGCACGAAAGTACAATTGCGAGCCCGGCCCTTTAACAGATGGGGCCTCTCCAGAACAAAACATGCTACCCCGATGTAGTAATCCCAATAAACTTGCAATACTAGCACACTATCTGTATAATCATATATATAAAACAATAATTAAGATCATATCATACTCGTATAACACAGCACTAAAACGAGTAATTTCGATAAAGCATAAACCGCTATTAATATACCCATTCATCCTCCGCGGATGACAATAAAAGTAACCCCCACACTATCAGGGAAAATGTTCTTATATATAATAAACTTACTGATATACTCACTAAACTCGACTCTCAAGTGAAAATACAATTGTAATAAATGTAGTAACTCATTCATGCCACAAATAACATGCATCCTCATCTGAGGATATAACTCATACATCTATCCTAATAATCATCTCGGCTGCTCAAATGGTTCCTGGACTTACCACACATGTCTGTCCCAAACCGGATATTTCAATAACTGTTTCCCTCGCCAGGCATAATACCTTGATCCCTACTCTTGTATCGGGAAATTTTTTATAACGCACGGGTTTCACTCCTGATATCTAGAAAAATTGCTTCTAATGTAGATTTGTGTCGTTGTTGCAACCTCTTTCTATCAAAAATTCCCTTGAACCTACAAAATTATAACAAAACTAGTGTAGAGGGTAAGTAAGGGAGTCAATCCATATCTAAGGGTGAAACACAAAATTGGAGAGGACATATATATAGATTCATTTACATTTTATTATATTTTTTTCTATTTTTACTTTTTCTATTTTTTTATGAATTTTTCAAGGGAATATTTTAACTAACTAACTATACTAATTTTTATAACTACTAATTAAGATGCAAAAGCTAATAAAAATTAGGTAAATAAAATTGAGCTAAAAAGTAAACTAACTAAATTGGACTCATGAGGGCTTCAAAATTTCATCCCATAAATGGGAGATTAGCCCTCAATAATCATCATCCAAAAATATGAGATACATAATTGAAAGTATGAGATGATTAAACTAAAAGTAAAAGAGAGGAATAGATAAAACCCATTTAAGCCTTGAATTCGAATGGAATCTTCAATTTCATCATCAATCTCTCAATTACACATCCAAAATCTCTCAATCATAATCCCTCACTCATGTATTTATTGAATCTAAACTAAAATTTACAAAATAAAAATAAAAAGGATAGTGGATGAATTCATAATGGACAATTAAATAATAAAAGAGATTTGCTAAAAATGCAAATCCTAAAATTATAAAATTATACATTAGAATTCACCCAAAGAAATAAATTCTAGATCATTAATTTATATTGAGATAATTGCTAAAAATGCAAAATCTCAACATAAAGGAATGTGTTAGAATTTACCTCCCATAAGGGATAAATTTCACTACATCAATCTATTTTGAATTAATTGCTAAAAATACAATAATTCATAATAGAGGGGTGGGGTGAAATTCATCCTAGAGATAATTTTCAACACACACCTCTATATCGAGGTATTTGCTAAAAATGCAAATACTCAACATAGAGGAGTGGGGAGAATTTTATCACACCTAGCTTAAAACTAAATTTGAGATCCCTCTATATTGAGTATTTTGGGTGTTTGGTTAGAAGAGGTTAGTTAGGGGGTAGAATAGGAAAAGGGGTTAAATGGTTTTATGGCACATGGGGCATTTGGGTTTTAGTTAGTTTTTGGCAGATTTGAAGAAGTCGTGGCTTTGAGTTGAAATGGGTTTGGTAAATGGGTATGGGGGATGGATCGTAGGTGGGTATGGAAGTCGGGTCGCCGGCGAAGAGAGAGGGTGGCAATTTCGTCCACCGGAGGAGCTGCGATGATCGCCGCGGGCGGCCATGGCTCCGGGGCAGTCGGTGTCGGGTTCTGGCGGGTTGACAGGGGCGTGAGTCGTAGGTGTTAGGGTCGGCGCCGCCAGTGGCGGGGTGTGATTCCGACCGGGGGTTGCGGTCGGAGGGGAGTCGTTTCAGATCGCCGGTGGTGGGGTAAATGGGTATGGTGTTGGTGATGTGTGGGTTTGTTTGGTTATGGGGAGGTATGGAGGTTTGATTGAGGTGAGGGCTTGTTGAGATGTTTGTTAATGGGTTTTGTGTTTGATCATGGAGATGGTGGTAGAGTTGGTGAGAGGAGAGAGAAAAAGGTGTAGGGAAGAAGATGAAGGGGGGTTTGGGTGTTTGAGGGTGTAGGGAATAGTGGTGTGGGTGAGATGTTAGTTTGTGTGTATGTGGGTGTAAGTTAGGATGGGTGAGGGTGAGGAGAGAGAAAGATTTGGTGGGGAAGAAGATGAAGGGAGTGTTTTGATGGGTGAGGGTATATGGTAATTGATGTGGGTGAGGAAGTGTGTAGGTATTAGGATAAGTGTGTGTGTGTCATTTGGATAGGATGTGTTTGTGTTTAATTGTGACCCTAAAAAAAATAAATTAATAAAGACTCAAATAAAAATAAAACTAAAACTAAAAAAATAAAATCTAACTAAAAATAAAACAAAATAAAAACAATAAAAAAAAATAAAATCCTAAGCTATATAAAAACTAAAATAATAAAACAAAATAAAAAAATGAAAAATCTAATAAAAACAAAAGTCCTAAAAAAAATATAAAATCTAATAAACTAAAAAATAAACTACTAAAACTAAAAATAAGACTAAACTAAAAACTAATCAAAATCGAAATAAAATAAAATTATATTAATAAAAATAAAATAGAAAAATAAAATCTAAAAATTCTAAAATAAATCTAAAATAAATCCTAAAAATAGAAAAGACTCAAACTAAAAATCTAAAAAATAATAAAATGACACAAATAAAACACACACAGGCTTGGGATAAGTTTGGGCTAGGTTTAGGCTCGGGTTAGGGAGAGGAGAGGGAATTAGCTCCATAAAATGCACAATTGCCTTGAAATACGCGTTTGAACACCGCAACGTGCATTAAGCCTGCATATTGAACAATTAAGCACATAAGACCCATATTGTCGAGAAATAGCAACTAAAATACATCTATTCGGGGTATAAATTGTACAGTTTTGGGTGCTTATCAACTCCCCACATAAATACCTCTACACATACTCCACTTACCTTTTGTCACACTGATCATGTTAAGGTGGTCCTTCTCTCGGACGTTGGTAGTCTCGACTCTGACGACTACCTCCGTTGTTCCCTTAGCTTTGACGACCCTAAGGAACACGCTACTAATTTCCACATCTCTTACTGAAATCACCATTTCTTGGTAGTAATTCAGCTATCCGAATCATTTTAACTGGTTCTCCGTTGGGTCTTCCCATTGTGGTGCTTCACCGACACCGTTCAGTCTTACTCTATATAAAGTCCTCGATTTTTGCATCTCCCCACCCGAGGGAATGTTTACCTCCAAATTAACACTACGCGACAATACCCTCTGCCTTAACCGTCCAAGCAGAATTCCACCAGAAGGTCTAGCAATTTTTTTTTCTTGTATGTAAATTCTTCCTTTAATATCCCCTTCTCCATTTCACCTACTTCACCCGGTGTAGGGTTCACTAAACAATTATATTTCTTCTCACAAAGTGACCTCTGTCCGGCCCTCTCGTGTGAGTTCAGAACGACATTCGCCTTTCATCCTGAACATCTGATCAAGGATGTTATGGTCAAACCATACGTGTACGCCTTCTCTCGACGTCACATTCCACTTCTAAGTGTGGTGATTGTCTCTTACCATTGAAACTCCGCTCTCACGAGTCGAGGAATTTTTTTTTCCTCAAATTTTCACTCCCGATAGGCCATACCCCGACACAAGTCCAAGCCTTTGGATGTATTACGTTAGTTTGGTTAGCACACACCATCTCCGCCTTTCAAGTATTTCAACTGCTGGTTTTCTCAATGTTCCACCTAACTCTTTCTCTCCCATTTCAGCCTGTTTGGGTGAGTCTCAATTGACCCCATCTTTACTTATTGTTGTGCCTGGATGTCACAAGTCGCGCCTTGGCCGTCTGTACCATCCAGGACTTCCGTGCCATAATATGGGTGACTTCAACTACGGTCATCCCTTTAATTAATTTAATAACCTCAATTGATCCTTGCCTCTTGTTGTCCGTCCAACTGTATTCACCTGACGTACTACATTGTTTGGTGTACGAACACACCCGATTGCAAATAAGATTCACCATCATATATATCGAAGCAGGAGAATGAAATCTCACCAAAGATATCAACAATCCTAAGCATAGGGCTCTACATCAAAGAAAGTTACGCTGGAAGCATAATAAGCCGTACAGATCCTAAAGGACACTAGAATCTGATGCTCTAATACCACCTGTGACACCCCGACTAATTAAATACCGGGTAGCTATTCCTTTATTAAATTAATACAAAATGCCAAGTTGGTTCAGTTAATAGCATCACTGTCGAAAATATTTTAATGATTTCTAACCACCTAGTATTTAAAAAGTAAGATGTCAAATTTTTAAATTAAATCTGATTAACATGCAATAAAAGAATTATGAAAGAATAACATAACCATTCACCATAAAGAAGCAATAGAATAACCAACAAATAATAATGAGTTCGGAGGAAATACTCCTCACAACAATCCCAATATGGAAATAAATAAAACAAGACTGCATCCTGAATTAATTACAAACCAAAGTCTGAATAACTAAAATATGAAATGTCTCTAAATAGAAATGGGCGACATGCCCTACAAATGATGAAACTGAACATAGAGTCAAGACTAGAAAAGAGGAGTCTACTGTCAAGGCCCGGTAACTTCCACAACAACTACAACTCGTCACCTGAATAGAATTCCTAGGCATGGTGTCCTTGTGGCTGGGCACCAAAAAGGGTTTTTACAAAAAAATAGATTTGAAAGCAAATGGGTTAGAGCCCGAAAGTGGAGAGTATTTTAAAAACAGCAAGTGCTTTAATAACATTAAAACAATGAATGCAAAATACATGTTAGGACGTACTCTCACATGAAATACTCACCTCTCGACTAATTGTGCACTCCTAACGTACCGTACCCATTCAAGTGATTCTCATATCTAACTAAACCGACATAAGTTCTAACCTTTCTACTCGATTCACAATATGAATTCCCAATGTTATCACTTAAATAGATAGCTTTACTTAAACTCGGATTCTCAATTATCAGCATTACCATTTGACAGCAGGTTATCCCTTTTTATCTTTATCAAGACGTTACTACAATCATACTCGCAATTAAACATGACAATTCCTTTTCATTTAACTGTATATTATTCACATCATAAATATACAATATAAGCACCCCGAGGCTAAGCTGTGGTGCACACATACTCTGCTATCCATCCCGGTACATCACGTACATAAGGATTACAAATTCCGAATCTCTCAGGAATTGTTAGAATAAGCACAACACACAAAAATGGAGGCGAACATAATTCAACATATCCATGGGTCACGTACATACCTACGCTCCATTTTCAGCTGACTTATTAACTCACAAATAAGTCATTCTAGCATTATGTTCTTAAGGCACCAATCTAAATCCGGGCACACAAAGATTAGATGGCCCTAAACGAACGTAAACCTCCCGTGATAGCAAGTATGGTAGGTATGTCATACACATAAGTCATATACTAAGCATTCACACGTCTTAGATATCTTAATATTAATAAAGGTATATTCTACATCCCTATACCATTATTCCAATTTTATGCATTTTTAAGTCTTTCGATAATATATAATGTAGACTGTCGACACATCTCACGTCATAGCTTCTTGTACTTAAAGCCTATCTCAAAGGGATTACTAAGTCTCCTATTATTCCCACATATAACATCATTATTCTTAAGGTCCTTACTTCTGCCCCAAACCTCATTTCATCAAATTATTCAAATTTACTCTTTTAACCCTAATATTATCTCACTCATCGAATTTCATTAGATTTTAGAAAAATTCCACAAATTGAATTCTAATTAAGGTCCAAATTTTATAACCATACCTACTGGTCTTCCTTAAGTCTAAGGACATTCATAAAGTCTCCAATAATAATTTTCTAAAGGTTAACATCATTAAAATTTAAGTATAGAAAATTTTACTCATTCTGGGAAGGTCGATCGATCGACCTTGAACATCGATCGATCGATGGTGGTCGATCGATCGACTGATGAATGTCGATCGATCGATTGCACCAGGTAGGCTACGGACTGCTTCGTTTTGCAGTCCTCAAATCGTCCCAAAACTCCATTATAATGCATGAAACTCTAATCTAACGTTATAATATCATCATACAACCATCCTACAACATTGTTAACGTTCTAAAACCAATAAATCATCAACCAAGGGCTTTATTTGGATCAAAACTTCATCAAGAACCCTAGTTTTCTATTTCTTTCAAGAACACTAATAATTCTCTTCTTAAATCCATTTTTTAGATCATCAAGGGTTATATTTTGAATTCATAATTCGTCCAGAATATGTCTACATGCAAATCCTAACATGGTTTATAGTTTTAATCCTCAAATTCATGGTTTTTTTTTTAAAAATCTCCCAAAACAATGCGATTATATAAATTTCTAAGCATGGAGGAAACATTTGCTTGAAATTAACGTAATTAAACCACTTTCCTCGGATTGTTCTTCAGATTTGTTGTTGGTTGGAGATGGTTGAATTCCTCTCTCTCTCTCTGCAGAATTCTCCTCTCTCTTTCTCTCTCTACAAATTCTTCTCCAAGATGACAATGATGGTTTAGAGGTTGCCTTAGGAACCTCTTTAAATTTCTTCCAATAACTCCCGTAGCCCATTAAGTCATTTAGTGTTGTTAGTGGGTTTAGTGGGTAAAGACTAAATCAGATTTTAACTTCTAATTTTCGTGGGTTTTAATTTCCGAAATTCCGAAATTACCAAACTACCCTTTTGGGTTGCCGGTATGGCCTAAAAATGCTCCGAGACCCAAACTAAACCCCCGGCTAGTGTTTTCTGACTATTTCGACCCTTTCGGACTCGTTGACGCACTCAAAATGACCATACGGTTGATAAAATAAAATTCACTTTTAAATTCAAATAATTACATTCCTGACGCGACTATCACGTGCGTCCCAACTAAATTTTCCAAATTGCTGTATTTCTATCTCGCGATAATTTTAATATTCTCAATATTCATATAACATCATATGTATACACATTATAATCAAATACCAACTCACATCTCGTTAGTATTTTATCCGGATTAATTCTCAATTAATTCCCATTTAATTCAATTAATCCCATAAATAAATATCCATAAACGTACGGGGTATTACACTCCGGTAACCCAAGTCTATACGCAACTGGCCCAATTCGTTCGATGATAGGAAATGGCCCCACATATCCCGGTGCCAGTTTCCCCTTCTTCCCAAAATGCATAATCCCCTTCATAGGAGATACTCTAAGTAAGGCATAACTCTTCTGCCGGTCCTGAGCTACCCGAATCTCGTCAAGAAAGCAGTTTTCGAGACGTCTTGCTCCCAGATACGCAACTGATGGTATCCCGATCGTAAATCAATCTTTGAGAAGAAGGAATCCCCTCTCAGCTGGTCGAATAAGTCATCGATTTGGGGCAACGGATACTTATTCCGATCGTGACCCTATTCAACTCTCAGTAATCTACACACAATCTCAACGATCCATCCCTCTACTTTATGAACAACACAGGGGCACCCCACGGCGAAGTACTCCTTCGGATAAACCCCTGACCCAACAACTTCTCTATTTGATCCCGTAGCTCTCTCATCTCTGCTGGATCCATACGGTAAGGTGCGCGAGCAATAGGCCAAGTGCCCGGCATCAAATCGATCATAAAATCTCTCTCTACTCGGAGGTAGTCCAGGTATATCCTGAAATACATCAGTAAACTCCCTAACAACTGGAATCGCATCGAGTGGTATCACCACTTCTTTAGAGGTCTCCTCCTCTATATAGTACAAGTGAGTGGACGATCCTCCCTCGGGGCGAGGCATCGCCACTAAAAACATCTCCTGCTCGGGAATGGAAAAAATAATACTCCTAATGAAAAAATCAATCATGACTCGATACGTAACTAGCCAATCCATACCAACAATCGTATCGTACTCAGTCATCTCTAATACTAACATATCAGCGGGTAAAGTAAACCTCCCGATCTCTATACATACACCTCTACAAATAAGTGAAATCATAGAACCCCTACTCAATGGTGAATCTACACAAGTAATCGTGCTCTCTGCAGTGTCTAACACTCCAATAGTGCGTGCAAATATCATGGCAATGAAATAATGTGTGGCCCCCGTATCAAATAAAATACGCCCCATAGTCCCCTGAATAGAGAACATACCCTCAATGGCAGGTGGATCCTGTGGGACTGCGGCATACTGGAGCTGATACACTCTCCCATACTGAAGCTGTCCCTGCTGGACTGGGACCGCTGGAATGGGTGGTAATGCTGCCATCTGTGGTGGTTCTAGGAGGGCGGCGGGAAACATAGGTCTCTGTGGCTCGTGTCGAGCACCCTGTTGCTGCTGTTGTGGGGCCCTGCCCCTATCAGGACAATCCTGGCATTTGTGGCCAATCTTACCACAAACGAAGCACTTCCTCGGGAAGTTTCTCCCTCGCTGTCCCTGCTGCCCACGACCCTGATGGCCGTTACCATTTCTCCCCTGGCCGTGCTGGCCCTGTTGAAACTACTGTTGCTGGCCCTGCTGACCCTGATGGCCATTACGAAAACCTCCCTGTCCATTTCTGAAACTTCCAGATCTAAACCTCTTAGGATCCCCCTGCTGGGAACCCTGATCTCCCTGCCTATGCTGAACCTGAGTAGATTGTGCCCCGCTGGCACCATTTCCCCCTGTCCTGCCCTGATGGCTGGACTCTCTTGATCTCTTACTCTCAGTCATGTGAAAGCGGTGATCCTGGCAGTGAAGTATGATGATGACACAAAGTGCTAGTAACCATACAAAATTTTAAGAAATATTATGCGCCCTATTCAAGTAAGCAGGGGAAACAGTGCAAGGTCAGGCTGTGAAGGCAGGCCTCATGCCTCAGCTCTAGACAGACTTAGCATAGGGTCTGCATTTGATAGACTTAGCTCGGTGGGTGATTTGAGAGATTGAAACTCCAGGTCTCAGAGTATAGATGGTTCCTAGAGAAATGGAGCGTGTGCTGGTCGTCAACCCCATGTGGATGAGACGAGGAACAAAAAGAATTCAATAGTCGTTAAAGAACGATCGGTCGAGAACACGTCCCACATTAGGTCGATAAGAAATGGGTCGGCAATAATGCTGCTCTAGCCAAGGGGGACAATGCCATAGTTCCTGCTACCCCGGAACAACTCTATCCAAAGGCTAGAGGACAAGATTGGAGATTTATTAAAAAGTCGAGACCCTCTACAGAGGGGTTATAATGAAGAGTCGTCATTCGTTCCCAAAATTATGAGCTACCCTACCCCGACTAAGTTAAATCCGCTGGTGGTAACACCAAGGTATGATGGGAGTACCAATCCAGTTCACCATGTTAAGATATATCAATCCGCTGCGGACGTCTTCTCGGTCCTAGACGAGATGAGATGCAGAGCATTCTCAAGCACCCTGAGCGGTGCAACGCATCTCTGTTATACTTCTCTTCTAGGAAATTTAATTGAGAACTTCAAGTAATTAGCAGAAATATTCATTTATAACTTATGTTTCGGGGTGAAGTAGACGAAGAAAACTACTCACTTGTTATATGTAAAGGAAGGAAAGAATGGATATATGAGGGACTATATAGCTTGTTTTAACAAAGAGAAACTGGAGGTGGAAGACTATGACGAGATCATAGATATGACTGCATTGACGGGAGGTCTACAAAAGGACAAGCTCCTATGAAAGTTGGCCGAAGATCCTCCAAAGTTGATGGCTGAACTCCTGGCTACGGCCAGGAGGAGGCCATGACTACTAAAGGTGAAGATGAAAAGGGAGCTAGTAGGAGTAAGTCCTAAAATTTAAGGGAAAAGGAGACAAGAAGAGGTCGGCAGATGACAAGTTTGCTCACTATACCACTTTGATTGTGTAAGGACACAAATTTCCAATTGAGTCTTACGTAGTGTTGGATCAATTCCGGACAAAATAATTTGAGTAATAGGACAGAGTGTCATGTGTATCCATTTAAGTCTATGACTAGTTTGTTGAAGATGGAGCGGCCCAAATTTTAAAGCTTCATCATTATCGAGTTTCTAATGCCTCGTTTCTACGTCATCGAGTTGAGGATTCCATTGTCTCCAAAAGGTATGAATGCATTTAATATATATACGAGACTTGGAATATTGTTATGGGTGTTATTTTAATCTAAAATGACTCTTTATTTTCAGAAAATATTTTAGAAATTTATATAAAAGATTTTGGGCTTAAAAATGAAAAATGGGATTTTTTGATTATTCGTTCGAATTGTCGTTCAAACGAGATTGTCGTTTGAATGAGAATTCGAACGAGTTTTCCATCGAGTTTACCAAAAATTCTCTATTTTTTCGTTAGAAGTTTCATTCCAACGACCTCGTTCGAACGAGTTTTTCCAACGAGATTTTGGCCTATCTTTCCCTCTGAAAAATCATTCGAACGACCCTGCGCGGGACAAATTCTTTTTGGCAGTTTTTGGAAACCACCCACTAACCCACTTGTTTTGTACCTACTTTTAACCATTTCGTGGGAACAATTTTTTGCAGAACTTTTGAGTGTTTTCTAAAAGCTCTACAGAGAAATATTTCCCTACCAACAGTTCCAATTTTGAGTGTTTGATTTTTATGGTTTAAAATATTCCAAAACACCATTTTACACCCATAGTTTATTTTAATCCAAGTACCTCCATATGTATATTTGCTACTTGGAGTGTTTGGCACCTTTGATTAATTTCTACACCATTAAACAGGAGAGTTTGGATTCTTCTCCACCCAAAAGGAGTTTGTTTGCGTGCTGCGGTGTTTCCACTTGAAGAAAGGCTTCGGGTGCGGGTTGACGGAGACCAAAAGCCTCATTGGTGGATTCCAATATTCCGGTGGAGTTCGGTATTGTCGACTAGGCGGAGGTAGTTGTAACACCCCGCACTTTTAGGGATAATTAAATTTCATAAGTGGACGAAATTTAGAGATTATGGGAAATTCTGTGAATATTAATTTTTGGATTTATGAATATTTGATTATTACCGATGTGTGTTACATTTACTTTTGAGACTAAGTAAATGGGTTGGATTATTTTAATTACATATCGCAGTTGGGTAAAGCGACATAGGATAATATTTTAATTGGAAAACCTGTATTGAGATGTGTTGGATTTAATTAGTAAATTGTAGTTAAGTGACTCGGATGGAGATTTCGAGTGTGTGGTTGGTTTCGGAATGGCCGAGATAGTCAGAATAGAGTGTCCGGGAGTAGTGTTTGGATTCTATAAATTTTTGGACCAGTAGGGACTCGTAATTGAGTAAAGAGTCATTTTTGGGTTTATAAGGGATAACCCTTATTTCTCTCTATATAAGGTACGAGAGAGTGGGAGAAAGGAAAGAAAAGAGAGAAAAGAATAAGAGAAGAAAGGAAGAGGAGAAAGGAAGAGAGAAAAGGGATTCCGGTCAAACTCTGCGGGATTCGACTCGAGGTCGTCGAATTTTATCCACGAGGCAAGTGTTTACCTGCTTTATACTTTTGAATGCATATCTCATATCATAATTGGTGTGTAAAATAACAATAATTTTCGGGATGGGGTTTCGTGAATTAAAACGGATTTTTTGAAATTTTGACGGTTAAACCCCGGATAATATTCGATTCGAGGGACTTAGAAATTTATCGAAATTAATTGTTGATTTTTGGTCCTAGGATGATTAAAACCAATTTCATTTGAATAAAATTAGTTGGTTGTCATTAAATAAGGTTGGAAGAAGGAGTGAAAATCTTGAGGGTATTTTCATGGCCGAAACAGAGTCTCGGAGAAGAAGAACCCCTGATCGATCGATGACGAGAGGTTGATCGATCGACCCTTCAGAAAATTTGACAAAATCGGCTTGTTTTAGTTAAATGGGATAAATTCCAATTTTAATTATTTCTAGCTTATTTAATTGAGGAAATATAGATTCATTTAGGGAATTAACATCTAGCCATTTGAGGAATTTATGGGGGGGCTAGGAGGGTGCTATAATCGTGTGGCACTAAAAGTATATTTTTGAGGAAAATAAATAAATTGAGGAATTAGATATTTGGGGTTCCCAAAATTTGAGTGGGGACCTCTAAATTATTATTGGAGTGAGATGTATGCCTTGGGTTAATTGAATAAAGTCCAGGGCTTACTAATTTAGGGATATTCGAAATGAGAAACACTAGGGGTAATATTTTGGCGGGCGATTATATATACATTATGCGAGTAGAAAAATATTTATATGCCGCCTATATATTTGGAATAAATCCTAGGATGCGAATAGGATGGAAATGGAGAATAGAGGCTAGAGTTGCATGAGCGGCTATCCGGGGTTGATTGACAAATATGATTATAGGTAATGCGATACCTATAAGAATAAAAAAAAGTTGAGAGTATACTTATTTAATTATTACAAATTGATATATTTGGGAATATATATAAATCCTTAAACGTGATTAAGGTGCGAGTCATATTTCAAGTGAGAAAATACTTATCGATTTAGTAATTTAAGTTTGCGAATACTTATATACTATTACGAATGGGAACATTCGGGATTAATGGCTATCGCCATGAAAGTTTGGCAATTATAGCCATATTTATATTGGGAAGCGATATTATAAATATATATACGGAAGTTGTTAAAGTATATATATGTGATGCTATGCATAAATATATCTGTATGTGATTGGTATATTTATATCTTAGAGGCTGGTTCTACGGGCTTTCCTTTGGAATAGGGTTGGAACATCCAGATTATATATTTCTTTAGTGCGATCCGGGGAGGTTGCGCGATGTGGGTGAATCCCCTGTCTTTGGGAGCAGGGAGAGTATATCCCCAGGTCATCTCTTCCCGCGTTCGAGTGCGATGTATGTATACTCCACTTGCAGAGGGAATATGACTGCCTCCACCGTTGTGTATATTTTTACCATGACTATGAGAGAGTCTGGCTTGGTACCGTGGTATAGTGAGTAAACCCGAATTCGGATAGGCACTATGAGACTGCATCCTCGAGTTATAGCTCGATGGGATGGTTATTATGCTTGTGATTGTAATAAGTATAATTATATTTGTTGACTATGGTATATTGCTTGTATATAAAGTTGAGATATTATATATAAGGTGAAAAGAATGATAAGGTATTTTTCCCCTTCCGGGGGTTATATATATCCGGAGTTATATGTATAATGAATCACATGTTATATATATATATATATGAGTTTTATATATGCGTTATGTGCTGAGGGCCTAATGAATCCTAACGATCAACATTGCCAGGTAGTAGTGTATCAGGGGGTTCCTTGTTTGAATTTCACTTCGCGAGACACCCCACGCACGGACGTAGAGCAATGTTGGGAATGGGGAGAAGTTTAGCCCTTAGCACTCAGGTATTAGAATTTTGTGATGATGAGTGAACGGATTAGTTAGGTAGGGTAGCTTAACTAGGTTAATTTAAAAGAATGCGATAGGTGTGCACTATTAGAAGAGGGGTGAGGGGTATTTCATGGGAGTGCGATACCAATTTAAATATGAGAGAAATAATATTTTAAAAATAAAGCATTTATGCACTTGCAAAATATTTTCACAACTCGGGCTCTGACCCATTTATCTATTTTTCCTCTCTTTTGCTATATATATATATATATATATATATATAGGTGTCCAGACACAGGGACGCCTGGATGATGATTCCTTCGAGTCAGACGCTTGGTGCAGCAGCTGTGGATGCATGCAGGTTTACTGTAAACGCTTCTATCCTTGTAATCTAGATAGGAGGTTATGTAGAAACTCTAGGGTCGAAAGCCCAATTGTATTCAATTATTCTTTTACCTCACTTTGATTTACGGCTACTTCGATTTGGTTGTATGATGTTAAACCGAGTGTTCGGTTATTTTATTTCGTTTTCAGTTTTATATATAAACTGTGTTGATGTTCTATTTGAATGGTTTGTTTAAAAAGATTAGTTAAATAAAATTTTGACGCCAGCCTAATAGGTTATTAGTAATTAAATTGATTTTCGATAGTGATGCTAAGAATGAACCATATGAGACTCCTGTTTTAATTTGGTACATGATTGATCGCCCGGTATTTTATTAGGCGGGGTGTCACAGTAGTTACAAGAAGACGCGTCAAGGCTTGGACAGAGTCAAGTCGTGTGTAGTACGTCATCTGTTTTGTAATCATAAAACCATACTTAGTGAACTTAAGGCTAGGGGTAGTCCGAGGTTTTTTTCATTTGGGTTTTCCTTGTACATCGGCGTGTAGTGGTTTGGGATTTATTTTATCTTGCTATATCACCTAGATGCATGCTTAGGACTAAAAGATAAAATATAGTTTAAATCACTACTGATGCTCAATTTGGTGCTAAAATTAATTTGAATAATGTTTAATTAATTTAATTCAAGTCATTAATTTTAATTTGATAAAATTTGGTTTGGCCTAAGTAGAAAATTGAATTAATCTTATTAGGCAAATTTTAGGACTTGGGTTAAATTAATTTGTTTAAGATAATATTTATATTTGAGTAATTTAATTTCACTTTTAGTTTAGTTTAATTTAATTTGAAAGAAATTAAAATTTATAGTTTGTGTAGTTTTTGAATTTGAACCATCCTATTCCGCACTTAAAGGAAATTCATATTTTAATTGAAGAAGGATTTTTAAAATTTGGGGGCCTCATTTATCAACAGATTGCCACACTAGAAATGATTCTGAATGTGATCAAGAATGACAGGTCCTTGAAATGGTTGTAGAAGCTCAAAGCCCCTCCTCATAAGAGGGATAAAGGTAAATGGTTTGAATTCCACCAAGACCATGGCCATACCACTGACAGATTATTTGCACTAAAATATGCTGAAGCAAGGGAAAATTAGAAAGTACATGGATACGAGGGGTGGTCGAGATGACACCCGGAAGAGAAGAGATGACAGGTGTAAACCTAATGATCTAGTGAATAAGGATGATGATGCATCAGATGATAAGGCGGAGGCCGACCCCGACCTCCCACCGAAGAAAACTGATCCCATGGGACGACTGTATTATTTTTTTCATGATATGAAAATGATATGTGGCATTTTGGCTGGTGGTGGTAAAAAGATAACCAACTGTAAGGCTCATGTTATAGAGGCCAAAGCTCTTCCTAAGCCGAAAGTAGTCAATTTGGCTGTTGTTGATCCAAAGTCGGGAAAGAGAAAGAAAGTAGTTATGAACACTCTGATTGTTAGCTTTTCAAGGTTGGATTTCAAGGGGATCCTAGCCCCACATGATGACCTTCTGGTGATTACCACTAGAGTACATGGGTATGAAGTCTCTAGAATACTAGTCGAGGGGGAGGTTTGGTCGATGTAATGTTTTGGGAATGTTTTGCACGCTTGGGATTAAGCAAGAAGAGACTCGTCATATACCACCAACCACTGATTGGCTTTAGTGGAGAAAAAGTACACCCCTTGGTATTTTTGAGGTGGATGTCAGTATGGGAGAGACGTGGCCGAGATGTCTCACAAAGAAGATCAGTTTCTTCATGATGGATAAGAACGTTTATTCAGCCTATAACATAATAATGGGATGAGTAGCCCTCAAAGAGTTTGAGGCTATGCCCACAATTATTCACCATATGATAAAATTCTTGACTCCTTATGGAGTAGGGTAAGTTCAAGGTGACTAGGTCGAGGCACGTGAATGCTACTTTAATTCAACTGAAAAAAGAAAAACACATAAGAGGGCCACCAACACTTACAACATAAATACTCTCGACCCCAAAGATGAGATGAAACTAAAAAAGTGTGAGGCTACCGAAGAGGTAGAATCCATCGTCCTCAAGGAGGACGAGTCGAAAAAAACTATTCAGGTCGACAAAACCTTGAAAAAAGAGATCTAAGAAGAGTTGATTAAATTGCTGATAAGAGACAGAGCATTTTTACTCGGAGTCATGAAGATATGCCAGGAATTGATCCGGAGATCCTTTACCACAATTTAAACTTGGGCGAAGGAGCTAAACCAGTTAGTCAAAGATGAAAGATCTACTACAGGGGGAAATACGCGGTGATAAGAGATGAGGTGAAGAAGTTTAAGAAAGCTAACTTCATCAGAGAAGTTATCTACCCAGAGTGGTTAGCCAATGCTTTCATTGTGCCAAAGCCCAATGGCAAGTAGAGAATGTGTGTTGACTTCACAAATCTGAATAAGGCATGCCCCAAAGATAGCTTCCCTCTGCCGAGAATAGATCAAATGGTTGATGATATGTATGGACATGAACTGATGAGTTTTATAGATGCCTATTCGGGTTATAATCAGATATTCATGGACCCAACCAATGCTGAAAAGACCTTATTCATCAGGGATAAAGGTACATACTGTTATAAAGTAATGCCATTCGGCCTCAGGAACGCCGGGGAAACATACCAGAGGTTAGTAAATAAGATGTTCGAGGATCAGATGGGCAAGACTATGGAGGTATACCTTGACGCCATGCTTACCAAGAGTCTTAAGGCCGAGATGCATGCGACCGACCTAGAGTGAAATTTCAACACGATAAACAAATATCAGATGAAGATGATTCCCTAAAAGTGTGTCTTCGGAGTCGAAACAGGAATTTTTTAAGGTTTTATGGTCAATCAACGGGGGATAGAGACTAACCCAAAAAAAATTAAAGCCTTAGTGGAGATGAAGACTCCTAAGACCATAAAAGATGTCCAGAGTTTGACTGAACGAGTTGCAGTGCTGAATAGATTCGTATCAAGGGTAACATACAAGTGTCTGCCCTTCTTCAAGGTGCTGAGAAAAGCTTTTGAGTGGAGTGAGGAGTTTGATAAGGCCTCTCAGGAGTTTAAGGTCTACCTTGGCTCCCCACTCTTGTTATCAAGGTTCGTTCTGGGAGAAAAGTTGTATTTGTACCTGGCCATGTCTGAGTCGACCATCAGTGTAATAATTGTGAGAAATGATGATGGTGTCCCAAAGTCAGTCTATTTCAATAGCAAGGCTCTTCAAAGGGCCGAGCAGAGATATCCAAAAAAGAAGAAATTAACTTATGCTCTTATTCACGCATCTAAAAAGATAAAACCCAACTTCTAGGCCCATACAATAGTCATCTTAATAGGCTCTCCTCTTAGGCAAGTCATCTATAAACATGAGAAATCGGGTAGGTTGATGGCCTGGTTTATAGAGTTGGGGGAATTTGACATCGTCTATCAACCAAGAACAACCATCAAGGGGTAGGCTATAGCTGAGTTCACATGGGACGAGGCTAATGCAGAGGAGATTGTGAATCAAGTAAATGAGCCAAAAAGTGAATACCATGAAGCTCAGGCGGTCCGAGCAACTAAGGCGGTCCGAACTGCATCTCGGCCATATCATTGATTGCCAAATAATCAACAGTTCAACTATTCATTGAATGCTTATCATTGACACACATGCTTAAAGGGCATTAAACGTATCATCCTTTTATATGTAAATCATTTAATGTATCACCCTTTCACATGACAGCCTAAGGGCTATAAATACATTGTATCACCCTCATTCAAGGGGACCGGATTTTCTGGATAGAGTTACCTATCGAGAACTCCAAAACACTTGGAAATAACAGAAACAGTGGACGTAGGCCATTCTTATAAGGCTGAACCACTTTAAAATTCTTTGTCTCATTTATATTTATATGTGATTGAATAATTAGAAGCAATCTAGTTTTTTCATCAACAGATTGGCGCCGTCTGTGGGAAACGACTGTTGTTATCGTTTTTCACCAAAAATCATTCATCATCAATGGCGGATAATCCAGAATCTAGCAATCGAAATACTGGAAACACTGGAAATCCTCCAAATCCCTCTGCACCTCCAGATCTGGACGGAATTATGACGAATCTGGCTCAAGGATAAACCGCCATGCAAGAAACAATGCGGAAACTCATACAAACCCTTCATGGCGGTGCACCTGCACATTCGGGACAGAGAAGTGGTCAGAGGCAAACTTATTTACTTTCTTCACGATCCAGGCGTACTGAGCCACATCGTAATGAGGAATCTGATGACTCCTCTTATCAACCTGGACGAACTTCGTCAATACGGGCTACAGATACTGATCAACGTATCACTCTTTCTCTAGAGAGACCCAGTGCCTTGGAGAGATTGAGCAGGGTGTCTCCTTTCAGTCGATTAGGCCCTAGGAGGAATAGGAGTCCACCTAAAACCATGTCGAGGAGTTTTCGACAACCATCAGATTGACGGGAAGGATCATCACAATCACGACCAGTTGCTCGTCGAGATAGATCTCAGGAAGCCACTTCAGAACAATCAATTGCTCGAACTAATAGGCCCGAGGAAGGAAATGACGCGTGGAAAGGGTCCCTTCAGCGGTTGGAGGATAGATTGGGAGAAATGGCTAAGGCAAAGAATCCCCTACAACGAACTTTTGTTCAAGGGATACCTTTTGTCCAGGCCATTGTGGATTTTCCTACACCGTCAAAATTTAAAGCTCCTATGGTGACCCCCAAATACGATGGAAAGACAGATCCTGTTCTTCACATAGAGCAATATCAAGCTGCTGCCGACATCTATGCTGTCCCCGACGAGATGAGATGCAGAGCATTCTCAGGAACCCTTACTGGGTCTGCCCAGATATGGTACAATAATCTTCCTCGGGGTAAGATTTCAACTTTCTTTGAATTAACCGAGTTGTTCATTAGCAATTTCTGTTTTGGAGCAAAGCCATTAAAACGAGTAGCACACTTGTTAAGTGTTAGACAAAAGTCTGGTGAGAGTACTAGAGATTACATAACTCGTTTCAATAACGAGAAGCTGGAAGTCATAGATTATGAAGAAAAGACAGCAATTACCGCTTTGATGAGTGGGTTATTACCTAACAAATTGTATTACACTTTAGCCAAAGATCCACCTATAACTATGTCAGAGTTGATGGCAAAAGCGGCCAAAATCATGAATGCCGAGGAGGCTATGGTTGCGAAGAAGAACATGGATAAAGAAACCAAGGTGGAAGTCGACAAATCTAGGAAGAAAGAGCATAAGGGCAATGGCGGTGACAGGCATTCCAAGAATAATAAGTCGTCATGGGAAGTCCTGAAGAAATTCGATAATTATACTCCTCTGAAAATGAGTATTAATCATGTCTTGGAAGAAATCAAGAATAACGAGGAGATAAAGTGGCCAAAGAAATTGAAGTCGGACCCTGATATGAGGAATAGGGAAAAGTATTGCAAGTTCCACAAGGATCATGGCCATATGACAAAAAATTGCATAGCTCTTCAGAACGAGATTGAAACACTCATCCGACGAGGAAAACTAGCGAAGTATGTTGATCGGGGAGGTGAAAGAAGAAACAATGACCGAACCAGAGAGAGGTCCAGATCTCCTCGTCGAGCAGAGGAGAACAAGAAGAGAAATCATGAAGATGATACAGAGGATGACCCCGATCTTCCTAAAAGGCCAAGGCAACCAGAACGTGAGGTATTTTCAATACGTTTTGGAACATTTGATTGTAATGTTATTACAGGCGGAGATGCAGGAGGAGGAGATCTTACTGCATAAAGAAAAGCTTACCTCGGTGAGGCTTAGGCTTGATCGTATATTCAACGAATAAATTTAGCTGAGGAAGATTGCCCGAGAAAGGTAAACAAGGAGAAGTTGGTCATTGGGTTCTCAAAGAATGACCTCACAGGTGTTCTATATCCTCATGATGACTCGCTGGTGATCAAAATGAGGATGAAGGAGGTAATGATTTCAAGAGTGCTGGTCGATAACGGTAGCTCAGCATATATCATGTACTATTCGTGCTTTGATAGTTTAAATTTAAAGCTATCTCAATTAGAGCCTTATCACAGACCTCTCCTGGGTTTTGCTGGCGAGAAAGTTTTTCCACTTGGGACGATCAAGTTGGATATATTCATTGGAACTTGGTCTGCTTGTCGAACAGAAAGAATACGCTTCTTTGTGATGGATAAGAATGTGCAATCAACTTACAACATCATCATGGGAAGAGTTGGTTTGAATAAATTCGAAGCAGTTCCATCTACAGTACATCAGTGCTTAAAATTCCCAACAAATTTTGGAGTAGGAGTTATGAAAGGTGATCAAAAAGTAGCTCGGGAATGCTATTATTCATCTGCCGAGCAAGAGGAGCTTGAAGAGTCGAGGAAAAAGACTACTACCTACCAAGTGGATGAAGGTACATAAATTGAAACACTGGATCCCAGAGATGAATCCCAACTTGTAAAAGGACATGTGGTGGAATCTACAGAAAATGTTATTCTGGACGACGAGCACCCTGAACGAATAACTCAGATAGGTTCGTCGTTGGATGCTTTAATAAAACAGGAGTTGATAACTTTCTTGAGAAACAGAAAGAAAACTTTTGCATGGAGTCATGAAGACATGCCAGGAATAGATCCAAACTTCTTATGTCATGAGCTCAATGTGAATAAGGAGATCAAGCCTGTAAAGCAGAGAAGAAGAGTATTTATTCCCGAGAAGAATCAAGCTATACAAGAGGAGGTCGAGAAGCTCTAGAAAGCCCAATTCATTGAAGATGTGAAATATCCAGACTGGTTAGCAAACGTGGTGATGGTAAAGAAGAAAAATAATAAATGGAGAATGTGTGTTGATTTCACCGATCTCAACAAGGCATGCCCAAAGGATCACTTTCCATTACCCAGAATTGATCAACTAGTGGATGCTACCTCGGGACACGAGCTACTCAGCTTCATGGATGCTTACTTTGGTTACAACCAGATCAAAATGAAACCTGAAGACAGGCAAAATACTTCTTTTATTACCCCTAGGGGAACTTATTGTTATAATGTTATGCCTTTTGGTTTGAAAAATGCAGGAGCGACATACCAGCGGCTGATGAATAAGGTTTTTGTCGAACAAATCAGTTGTAATATGGAAGTCTATATCGATGATATGCTGACAAAAAGCAAGAAAGCTGCTGATCATCTAGTTGACTTAGGTCAGACCTTTGATTAATTGGATAAATACCAAATGAAGCTCAACCCGACGAAGTGCACATTTGGAGTAAGAGAAGGAATGTTCCTCGGGTACATTGTCAACCAGCGAGGTATTGAGGCGAATCCAGAAAAGATCAAAGCTCTTTTAGGGTTGCGATCTCCAACGACGAAGAAAGAGGTGCAGAGTCTTACAGGACGAGTTGCAGCGCTCAACAGATTTGTATCCCGAGCAACTGATAGATGCCTCCCATTCTTCAAAACACTTCGAAAAACTTTCGAGTGGAATGATGAATGTGAGAAGGCCTTTCAAGACTTGAAGAAATATTTGGGAGCACCTCCACTGTTGTCCAGGCCAGTAACTGGAGAAAAGTTGTACTTGTACCTGACAGTATCAGAGAATGCAGTCAGCTCGGCATTGATCAGAATGAAGAATGGAGTCCAGAGGCCAATTTATTACACAAGTAAGGCTTTCCGAGGTGCAGAGATCAGGTACCCAAAGCTGGAGAAATTGGCATTGGCATTAATTGAGGCAAGTAGAAGAATGAGGCCATATTTCCAGGCCCATACCATCGTCGTGTATACCGACATGCCATTAAGACAAGCCCTTCATAAGCCAGAAAAATCAGGGAGACTGATGTACTGGGCAATAGAGCTCGGTGAATATGATATTGTGTATGAACCCAGATCATCATTAAAAGGGCAAGCTGTAGCAGATTTTATAGCAGAGTTTACTTATCCTGATACCCCCGAGGAACAAAAGTTGCTCGCTGATCAACCTGTGGATGTTACAGGATCAACAGACATAAGCTCAGACCAACTCCGGTTGGTAAAAGGGCTTGTGGATGTAGAAGGATCATCAAATTTGAGCTCAGACCAACTCCGGTTGGTAAAAGGGCGAGAAGAGATGGTCGACGAAGAGCGAGAAATACCAGGGGAAGATGAAAAAAAACAACAGATATTTCACCGAGGAACTCTGTCGGATAAGAAATTTGAAGACGAGTTACCTACATGGAGATTGTATGTAGATGGGTCATCTTGCACAACAGGTTGTGGAGCAGGGATTGTCTTGAACACCCCAGATGAGATTGACATGGAATACGCCCTGCGATTCCAAATCAAAGCTTTTAATAATGAGGCGGAGTATGAGGCCATGATAGCAGGTCTTAATTTAGCAAAAATTATGGAAGCACAACAAGTGATGGTATTCAGTGATTATCAATTAATTATGAATCAAGTAATGGGGAAATATGCAGTTAAAGGAGAATTAATGGTCAAATATCATGCAATGGTGATGAAGTTGTTAGCAGAATTCGATGCCATTCAATTGATCCGAATACCAAGATTGAAGAATGCACGAGCAGACGCACTGGCCCGACTAGCATCAGCTACTCGTACCGAGCTGCGAAGAACGATACCAATTGAAGTATTAGAAAGTCGGAGCATAGATGAAGACCTGACGATGAATATTATTACCCTTGATTTAGGGCCATCTTGGATGGATCCCATTAGGGCATATATTGAGGAAGGAGAATTACCGGAGGATAAGCTCGCTGCCAAGAAATTGAAGTATAAAGCTGCTCGGTATGTACTAACTAATGGTGTTTTGTATAGATGAGGAATTATGGCAGGGTTGCAGAGATGTGTACATCCTTCCGAGGTGAAAGAATTGATTGAAGAGATCCATGAAGGGTCCTGTGGAGCCCATGTAGCAGGTCGGACACTTTTGCAAAGAGTGATGACGCAGGGATACTACTGGCCAACGATGAGGGCTGATTGTATAGCCTATGCTAAGAGATGTGATAAATGCCAACGTTTTTCCTCCATCCGACGAACTCCACAAGCATTGTTGACACCCATAACTTCCCCTTGGCCATTTTCCATGTGGGGAATTGATTTGCTTAGACCACTGCCAACGACCCGAGGAAGATTCAAGTACCTCGTCGTCGCAGTGGATTATTTTACTAAGTGGGTAGAAGCTGAGCCACTTATTGATATGACATACGAGAAGGTATACCAGTTTATTTAGAAGAACATCATCTGCCGATATGGTCTCCTTCATGCCTTCATCACAGACCATGGAACACAATTTGATAATGCGGAATTCACCGCCTATTGTCATCAGTCGAACATTTTAAAGGTTCATTCAGCACCAGGCCACCCTCAAAGCAATGGACAGACTGAAGTGACGAACAGAACATTACTAAATGGTTTGAAGAAGAGACTAAGTGAGGCTAAAGCTAATAAGATTAATGAGCTACAGTTAGTATTGTGGGCTTACCGAACAACTCCCCGAGCAGCAACTGGAGAATCACCATATATGCTAGCGTTTGGAAGTGAGGCCGTGATACTTGCCGAGTTGGGTCTTCCAACACACAGAGTGCTGAATTTCAATTCTCCAGTCAGCGATTTGATGAGGAGGTTAGATTTGGACATGCTCAAGGAGGTTAGAGAAGAGGCAGCCATTAGGAATGCTGCTTATCAACAACGCACAACTCTGTTCTACAACAAAAGGGTGAAAAAATACGATTTAAAAGAAGGAGATTACGTGCTAAAGAAGGTCATTCAGAAGCACAATAAGTTGGAAGCAAACTGGCATGGACCTTACCGAGTTACAGAAGTTGTTCGACCAGGAACTTACCGAATAGCAACTCTAGAAGGAGAGGAATTTAAGAATGCATGGAATGCTGAACACCTACGCAAGTATTATCAGTGATGTAAAATGTAAAGCAGTTCCATCAATATGAATAAAACGATGATATTTCACAATATTCTCTCCTTTTATTGAAAGTTTTTCAGGGAATACTAGTGTTTAACACTACGCTGCTCGGCACACAACGCTGCTCGGCAATAAAAAGAAGACGATAGTTCGAACCCAAACCAACTCCGATTGGTAAAAGGGCAAGAACACCCCATACTCCTTTGGTTAGGAGGCATACATTAGCTCAGACCAACTCCGATTGGTAAAAGAGTTAGTGGACATGATAGTTCGAACTCAGACCAACTCCGGTTGGTAAAAGAGTGAGAACACGATAGTTCGAACCCAGACCAACTCCGGTTGGTAAAAGGGCGAGAACACCCCATACTCCTTTGGTTAGGAGGCGTACATTAGCTCAGACCAACTCCGGTTGGTAAAAGAGTTAGTGGACATGATAGTTCGAACTCAGACCAACTCCGGTTGGTAAAAGAGAGAGAACACGATAGTTCGAACCCAGATCAACTCCGGTTGGTAAAAGGGCGAGAACAAACCATACTCCTTTGGTTAGGAGGCTGACACTGGCTCAGACCAATTTTGGTAAAAGGGCAAGTGGACAAGATAGTTCGAACTCAGACCAACTCCGGTTGGTAAAAGAGCGAGAACACGAGACTCCTAAAAATGCCAATCTCGGATTGGTTGGGAAACAAGATATGCCCTCAAATACCAACTTATGTTGGTCGGGAGGTAAGATTATTACAAAAGTTCCTCGAAGAACAAAATATTCCAAACTGAACTAAGTATAGTTGGTCGGGGATCAAAACCCACTAACTGTAGTTGGTCGACGAGGAGAATTTATCGACCTTGGTTGGTCAGACACATTTTATGAAAAAGAACTGAACCAAGTATGGTTGGTCGGGGATTAAAACCCACTAACTGTAGTTGATCAACGAAGAAAATTTATTGACCTTGGTTGGTCGGACACATTTTATGAAAAAGACAAAAATTTACCAAGTATGGTTAGTCGGGGATAAGCACAATTTAACAACCTTGGTTGGTTGGAAAATTTTTAAAGATTTTTATACTCATTACTTTATTATTAAGTGATCGAGCAACATTACTGATACTTGTAAACTTTTTTATTACCACGTTGGTTGATGAACCACACAATATTGTTATGCAAGCACAAGTATAAAGTGTTTGACAAATACAAGACAACAACAATACAGATTTGCGAACAAAAATGAAAGTCTTTCATTAAATTCCAAATAAATTACACAAGTTTATTACATTGATATTAAATTGTGTAATAACTATTACATTAGAATCTCCTATTCTACTGGTCTTTTCCCTGCTGCTTTTGAAACAGGCTCCTCGCCAGCAGGAGGATCTTCCAGGCAAAAAGGAGAATTAATGAAGTTAATATCTCGAAGCATTCTGACGTTCATTATTGAAGGAGTGTCCAGTTGATGCTTGGGACGAGATACTTCGATCTGAGAGTGAAGATTGTAGTCACCAAGGTATATTGCAATTAAGCTCCGAGGAATGGCACGAGCTGGGATCCATTCCACGTCCAAATTATATGGTGGCACAGGCAGGTCAAGAACCCTAGGATCATAGTAATCCCATAGGTAGTGCCCATGTTCGAGCTTCAGCACGCCCAAGGCATTCAGCCAACCTTGCTTGTAGCCCTCGTTATTGGCATTCTGGATACGATCATCTAAATGGAATAACGCTTCGTTGTATCCAGCCATCCAGAACTCCCTGGGCTATTTATTAAATTGAAATGTCAACTTTTCAAGCTTCTCGTGAAGGTTTATGGCAAGAACATCCTTATTATGCAGAGCAGACTTTGTCGAAGCAAGTTGATCCTCCAGAGTTTGGATTTTCTTGGACATATCAGACAAATCCCGATCTTTTGCATTCAATTGGAACGCTTGGGTTTCCAATGTTGATTGAGTACGAGCTTCTTCAACTGTACGACGAAGACCTCTTGGTCGTCCCCGAGCAGGTTGAGTACTTTGTTCCTCGTCAACATTCTGAGCAACTCTTCCTCGTCCACGAGAACCTCTTCCTCGTCCCCGAATAGCTGTGGAAGGCCCAACTCTTCTCAAAGCCTCTAACTCTTGCCTCAATTTGGCATTCTCAACCTCTAAAAATGAGAATCCTTTATCGGTGACCGGTACCAAGGCAGTGGAAGATGAAGCTGTAGACTTATACTGTGCCAACTCTTTCTGCAAATTATTATTTTCTTGCTCTAGCAGCTCGACAATCTGTCTACAAGCTTCAACTTCACCCTTTAGGGTTCTCTCTCTGACATCGTAGCCAACAAGCATCTTGTCATAACCTGTTTCAGCACTAAGTTGTTTGAGTTTCTTCTCATAACCTTCGTGCAAAAGAACAGAAGACTCTTTATATTGCTGCTGAATTTCATCGAGAGTACTTTTCAAGTCTTGAATCATTTCGTAATAAGCCACATTGTTGGCTACAACACGATCAAGAAGACATTTCAAGTATTGATATGCCTCCACAGCTTGGTCTGAAGCATCATGACCAAGGATATCAGCAATTTCTGATGCACTCAGGTCAATATGGCCAGCTTTAAAATATTCATGGCATTGCTGCATCAGTTTTGTATCATTGGCAGACAATAATTCCATTCTAGCCATAAACTAGTAAAGAAGAGAAGGCAAGAGTTAATAAAAAAGCAGACAGAGCATCAACAATGTAGAGGAACAAAAAAGGTAATTTTATTACATCATCAAAAGGAGTACAGCGTTCAGAATACAGAGTACAAGTAAAAGAAAAACAGAAGGAGAATACCGAACAACTTCACACCTTTTCCTTGTCTCCCAAGACTTTATCGGGAGGCTGGGACGAGGATCTTGGTTGCTCGGTGGGAACAATGAGTTGGTTGGCAGAAGTCGGGACTTGTTCAGGAGGAGCAGGCAAAGACGAAATCTCCTCGGTGGCTGTCTGATTGGGTTGTGGGGCAAGGACTTGATCACCCACTGTCATTGAAGACTCTTCGGATGCAGCTTCATCTTCTTCTTCATCTTCAATTCTAGGAGGAGAACCGGGAAGATGTTGTTGAAATAGCTCAGAGTCCTCGCTCACCTTCAATTCTTGCAGGGCAGCAACCCAACCATCTCGGAAGTATTTCAAACTCCCATACTTGACCTGGGTCATCATGGCTGCTACCCCCCTGTCCTATCCTTTATCCCATCCGGTGCGAAAAGAGTTTTTCACAGCCACTTTTCTTTTCATTTTCTCTGAGGAGAGCTTCTCGAATAGAAGATCCTCGGAGGCTTTCAACTTGGCCTCCACCTCCTCCTTCTGGGGATTTACTTCTCGCAGAAGGGTTAGCTCTTCCTCAGCCGATTTCAATTTATTTTCAAGCTCCCCAAAGCTTGTGAGCTTCTCGGCATATTTTTTATTCTCTCTCTCCAAGTCTTTCACCTTATTTCCCAACTGCACCTTCTCTGCCTCAGATGCAGCCAACTTCTTCTCCCATTCACCCCTATCCTCGTCATACTTTTGACGAGAATCCTTCAAAGACTGGGCCAAACCCAGAAAAGCATCCTCCACTCCAGACGAGGAGCTAGAAGCCTTGAGTGCTTCATCTTTCTTCACTATGGTGTTAAAGCAACTCACCAGCTGGAAAAAGAAGAAGATAATGATAAATCAGCATGGAGACATATGTATTGATGAAAAGAAAGAAAATTCAAAATGAGATAAACTTACTGAAGCAATGTGATGAGTAGCCAAAGATGTGAGCACATCCCTAGACATGCTTTCCTCAATTCCTTGAACCTCAGGAATGGTCCAAGTCTTTACCGAGCTCATTGCAGAGCTCGGGGGAATAATAGTTGGAACACCAGCTCCACTAGCTTGGAGCTGGGGAATGGTTTCAGAAAAACTGACCGAGGAGGATTTCTTCAGTCTCCTCGGTGGCACTTCAGCAGTTTCAACTAAAGAAGAGCTTTTCGTTGGGGAAATGGTGATCACTTCCACAAGTGCATCCTTCTTACTAGGAGCCACTGGGGGCTTCTCGGCAGCCTTCTGAGGAGCAACAGAAGTGGTGGCATCTACTTTCTTTGTCCCCTTTTGGACATCAGCCTTGTTTCTTTTACCCTCTCCAGCAGAGGCAGTCTCCTTAAAGATAGCAGGAACTCTTCTTTTGCCCATTTTTTGACTCAGAGGAATGTGAGAGTCTGGTGAAGAATCCTCAGAAGCTAGCAATGGTTCACTAATGCTGACCACATGACGAGCAGTAAAGGATGATGTATAGCTCCTGTACTGCAAAAAGTATGAAGTAGACCTGACGTGCTCGTCTGTAACTTTCTGATGCAAACTCCAGATATGTTTCAAATGCTTGATATTAACTTCTGATTCTTTTGGAGTTTTTCTCTTGCTGTCAACTGCAAACAAATACATATTGAAATGTCAATCACGCCTTTATTCAAACATAATGAAATCATAGTTTCAGAAATAAAATAAAATGAAAATAACCTATCCCATTGCCATATGGAGGGCATTTGGGACCTTCATATACTTCGTCTCCAACCAAAGGGGCATGTTGCCAATTTTTGATAACTACCCCATGCTCAAAATAATCCCTATTAGCATCAGGGAGATTGACTACTAAAGGCCTATTCAAAAATCTAGTTTTTAAATAATAAATATTGTCTAGAACAACCCATTTATAACAATACATAATCTCAGGAATTCCTATACGAGTTCCATGAGTTTGATTTAACCTATGCACCCCATTAACTATTCTCCATGTGTTGGGGGCTATTTTTGCAGGAACAAGATCGAAATAATGACAGAAGTCTAAACACAAGGGGTTTGGTGGAAAAGAAAATCCACATTCAGCAATAAAGAGGCTAGGGAACCAATGTCCCTCAGCCAAATTAAAATAATTTGAAGGCTCAGAAAGATTCTCCAAAGTTACCCCAAGAAGGAATAGAAAAGTAAGAACGGAATTTCTCAAGAGATTCGATAATATAAACCATGGTGAATAAAAAGAAATGAAGAAGAAGGAAGAAAATCTTACAGGAAAAAGGAGATCTGTTGACAAACAAACGAAGAAAGGGATGAACGCACAAGAGAGAGAAAGGCTATAGAAAACTCGAAAGCAGAAATTAGAAAAGGTAGAAGATGATGGGATTGCCAATGAAGCTTAAATACTTTGCCTTGGGAAATGGCGAAAGAAATGATTACAAAAAGAAACTATTACGCTACCGACGGCTAAAAGGACAAAAAGTACACGAAGATCGAAGCGCTTATAAAAATGCAAAAAGGCGGATTCTGCGAATTTGGAAAGAAATTCAAATACGGAGAAATGCTCCTAAAGAACAGGAAGGTCATTTAATATTGCCATATACCGAGAAAGAATGTTCCATACTCCTCAAAGTTCGAAATATGAAACATTGGGGGCTTCTGTTGATACCAAAATTAATATGCCGATATAGACGAATCAGAAGAAGACACGTGTCGATCTACGTGGCACAATAGCAACGAGGAGGCTTATTTCCCCGACCAACCATACTCACTCCGAGGAACTCCAACGCTCCGGGGAACAGACTTCTACGAGGAAATCAGACCTCTCCGAGGAACTTCTGAATACCATGAAGCTCAGGCGGTCCGAGCTGCATCTCGGCCATAGCATTGATTGCCAGATAATCAACAGTTCAACTATTCATTGAATGCTTATCATTGACACACACGCTTGAAGGGCATTAAATGTATCATCCTTTCATATGTAAATCATTTAGTGTATCACCCTTTCACATGACAGCCTAAGGGCTATAAATACATTGTATCACCCTCATTCAAGGGGACCGAATTTTCTGGATAGAGTTACCTATCGAGAACTCCAAAACACTTGGCAATAACAGAAACAGTGGACGTAGGCCATTCTTATAAGGCTGAACCACTTTAAAATTCTGTCTCATTTATATTTATCTGTGATTGAATAATTAGAAGCAATCTAGTTTTTTTACATCAACAACGGGTATCTTATCATGGCAATCAAATATTTCTCTAAATGGGTTGAGGCAGAAACCATGATAACCATTACCGAGATGAAGACCTTCAAGTTTATTTGGAGGAACATCATTTGTAGATATGGCCTACCTCCGACCCTCATCTCAGATGACGAAAAACAGTTGAAAAACTCATCGTTAGAGGCATATTATAATAAGGTTAGCATCAAGAAATTTTACTCAGCTCCACGCCGACCTCAAGCAGATAGCCAAATAGAGGTGACTAACAGAACCCTATTGGAAGGGATCAAGAATAAATTATAAAATGCAAAGGGTCTTTGGAATTAATGAAGTGCATGTTGTCATGTGGGCCTCCATGACGACAGAGAGAACTCGAACAGAAGAACCCTTATCGGTATGTGGGCCTACACTGGTCGGGACAACAGTGTAGGACGAGATAACACTTGTCCATGCACTCTCAAAATGACGAGAGGGGACTTGTGATTAAACACCATAACTTGGTGAATTCAAATTTAAAAATCATTTAAGTATGGTTTACCTCAACATCATTAATTTGGTGAAAAATCTCTCGGTCGAGACGATAGTATAGGACGAGATGACACTCGTCCATACATTCTCAAAATGACGAGAGGGGACTTGTAATTAAACATCATTAATTTAGTGAATTCAAATTCTCTCCAAAAATCATTTAAGGTTGGTTTATTTAAAATCATTTGAGCTTTAGACTATAAATAAGAGCAAACTTATAACTCAAGATGAGGGAGAATTCATACATTTAAGCTTAAACGAGAAAGAAACTACACAAAACCATTTCATATCATCCATGCAATCAAAGTAAATCAATAAGTACGATACAAGACTTGTAAAACGTTGATCACTATTTATATGGTAATATGAGCGTTGGCATTACAAAAGAGTTACAAAACAAGTGTACATAACAAGATTTGATTACAAAATAAAGGGTATCGACCATAGGCGACCACCCTAGAAAATCGATTCAATATTGACATAAGCCCTAGCAGCAGCATCTGTCTCGGCCAGGCCGATCCCAGCAACAATTTGAGCAGGGGGATTAGCATCTTCAATCTCAGCAGGAACCTCAACCATTTCTTCATCTTCCCCGACTGGGGGTATAGATTTAACATAGTCAAGAGCCAAGACCATGAAAGGATCTTCTAGGTCATAGACCTCCAACTCATGACGTATAAACGAGATAACCTCAAAGAATTTGGTGACAACCCAGCGGCAGGCCGTCTTTATTCCTCTTTCAAGGTACTCCACGCCAAAACTCCCAAATTTTTCTGACGCTTTGTAAGCCTCGATAGCCTCATCCTTGATTTTATGAATGGCCTCGGCTGATAAATCCTCGTCCATAGATTTTTTTATAGCTTCAACAAGGTCTATGGAATATTGGGTAGATTGGGCGGCTAGGGCTTAGCCCTTCTATTTCAGAAGCTCATCCTTCATCTTTAAAGCCTCGTCCTTATCTTTCAAGTCATCAAGGGCCTTTCTATAGTCATACCGGAGCTCCCTCCGTTTGGTCCTCAGCTTCTCCTCAGATTTGAATGCCTTGTCAGCTTCTTGAATTTTAGGATAATTCTCTGACATCGATTTTGTCGCTGAAGAGAAAATGCACACATACTGTAGGAGAATGTAAACACAAATGTCAGAGCACACATAAATAGTAAGGGATGAGATAAAAGTTTTCATGAATAAGCAAATACCTGAGCCATAAGTGAAGGACGAAGTCAAAGAGCTGAGGAGGAGGCATCTTTGACAAGAACTCATAGTCCTCTCTGGACGTGTAAGAACCGGGAATTTTCAAACCCTAAAATGAGCTATGACCTAGATTTAAACCCTCGTAAGATGAGTAAAACCAAAAGTCTTCTAAAGAAGAAAGGAACTATATTTAGAACCCTATAACTTTGCTTTTTTAACCCCTTGAATTTTCACTTAATTATAAAAGAGTCCCTTAAATTTTCAAAATAAATTAAATTAAGATATATTGAACCCCTTAACCTCAACCTTATATCAAATTAACCCTTTGGACCTCAACTAACATAAAATTATAGTTTTAACCCTAAACACTTCTTAAAATTACCAAAATGCCCCTGAACTTTACAAAAATGTACTTTTACGGACATAAATGCAATTACATCAAATATTAACGACTAAAATCAAAACCTTAGTGAATTTTATTTTTTCATAGTCCACATACACCCCCACATCAGCATAAGAGTAAAAAACCACATGGTAACACATGGTACCTTAGGAACCCATGCACCCCCATTTACCCACACTCAAAATTCACCCTAAATGAATTCAAATCCACCTCATTTTTACTCCAATCAAATCCCCATATCCTAAGTAGTACAAACTTATCCCACAGTTCACTTCAAAAGCTCAATTTTTTCTCAATTCAGGCAACTCATCTGTATAATTAATATAGTTAGAACACTCATAATATGCAACTTTTACGTGTAAAAATGCCTAGAATAGTGAAAATAGTATGAACACCATTAAAGCTTGAGCTTTAATGGTGAAATCCATTACAGTAGCCTAAACTCTGATTTAAAGCCGTGAATAGACTCATTGTAACCCCAGGATGTCGAGTGTAATGGTGAAAAGCCGTGAATGTTCATATAGAAGGTTAATCGATCGAAAGTGTTTTTGAAACTCAAAATTTATAAATTCGAACTTCTCGACATAAAATCCATCAAAATCTTTGAAACCAAAGCCAACTTACTCTCACATAGAGCAGAAACCAAACAAAATTCATAAGAGACCTTACCATACTCTATAAATTCACGAATGTTAGGTCAAATTTTCATGAAAACACACAAAATTGAAACTCAAGTTATACTGATATTCAAACCATGAAACTTATATATTTGAAATCCTTATGAAAATTTAAGTTGAGTTGGTTAAGAAATCATCTCAAATGGTATAACAACGAAGGAGAAAACCTTAGTCAAAGTTTTAACCCTGAAAAGTCAAAATCGAGAGGTTGAAGTTGATGACTTTGGTCAGAGACCTTGACCACGTGCGTGAGGGTGCGTGGCCAATAAAAAAAATTTGATTTTTTTTCCAAAATTTTTTATTTGATTTTTCTGATCAAAATGGTATACGATATGACCATGCTTGGATATTCCTAGCTCAAGTTGTGTAAAAATAAGGTTTTTACTCAAAGAAATTTAATTAAAATTACAAAATCAACCCCTAGCAACTTTTCTAACTTAGGAATTTGCACCCCAAACTTTGCCCATACATACATCAAACTATTTTAAGACAAAAACTCTTGCTCCAAAGTTCAAAAATGAGCTTAAGGTACTGTGGCACCCCGCCTAATTAAATACCGGGTGATCAGTCCTTTATCAAATTAAAATCAAGGTGAACGGTTGGTTCATTCTTAGCATCACTGTCGCAAAATAAATTTCCAATTTAAAAACCCTAAATAACTAAGCTAAGTGTCAAAACAATTTAAAACCTTATTTCCATTTTATTTAAATCCAGATATGAAAACCTTTTTAATAATTAACAGTTTAAGAATCACACAAGTGCTATGGATAACAATCAACACAAAAGAATTAATCCATCTAGATTAACCCAACCAAGTCAAATAACCGTACATGAAATCATCCTGACAAAAGTTAACTCCCAAGGAATACTGAATACTGGAAATATAAACAAACGTAAATCTCTAACAAATCCAAGCTGAATAGGGAAACGGGCGACACATGCCCTAACTAAGCAGAACTAAAATAAGAATAGAATCAATGAAGAGGTCGTCTAAAGCAACGGCATGCAACTCCCACATCAGCTGCAATGCGTCCAATCTAAAGAACCTATGCATGACGCCCCTGTGGCTGGGCATCTGTAATACATACGTATATATATATACAAGAGAGAGGAAAAGATAGGAAATGGGTCAGAGCCCGAGTGTAAAACAGTTTTAAAATAGTTTAGCAAGTATTTAAAATGCTTACCGGCTAATGCAACAACCATGTTAGTATATGACACTCTCTTGAGAATTCTCACCTCTCATCTAGTGTGCACGCCTACCGTACTAATAAGTCTCCTAAGTTTCTCTAACTTATTCTCCATAAGGTTTTTATTACGTGAAAAGCAAGGTTATGATATTTACTTTAGGAAATCACTCGCTTCAGGATTTCTTACGTTATTTAGAACAACTCGTTACCGTTATAAAGTTCCCGAACACTTATAATAAAGTTGAAGCATTTACTCATTACTTATCTACTTATACGCACAGTAGGAAGTTCCCATATAGATATATGTATATATATCAGTCGCACATATAATATATATATACGAACGGAACCCCATATAAAATCTATGGTGCTGGCATACTCTGCTATCAAGTCCCCGTATCACTCAAACTAAGGGAAATACTAGTTCAGAATCACTCTCAATATATATTAACACAAAACACATACAAATGGAGGCGAAGCATAGTTCCAGGTCCTAAGAGGTCAGCACATACCCTCACGTCTCTTAGAACATCTGACTATCATTCTCAGATAGCCTTTATCGAGGATACTATCTTCTAGGGTACGAGTCAATACCCCCCATAAAGGTCCATTCGAGATAAGACTGTCCCGGCGCGAAAACCTCCGTGATAGCAAGTAGCTCAGGTATGATTTTTACACATATATATAATATATACACAACCATATATATATATATATATATTCACATTTCTAAATTAGGTGCGCCCACGACCCATAATTAACATTATCCGTTCTTAGCACATTTTACTCGATTATCTCGCATAGCGGTTGCGTCACTTTTATTCTCATATATAATTTAATTCGTACTTACTTCTCATCTCTCGAAGTATTCTACCTTCCAAAGTATAATTTCAGTAGGCATACTTTCACTTACCTTTTGGTCTAACTCCCGTACGGTCTCGATCTTTTATTAAATGCACGCATGATTTCTTATACATATGAATAACTCCTCGTTAACCTATAATCTCATCCTACGTTAAATTTCACTCAACGGGGTCTACCTAGGCCCTACTGGTCCTATTTATAATCCATTATGTCCTGACAATAGTACTCAAGGTTCCTATGCATTTTAACTAGATTAAACAAATAGAAGAAAAATACGCAGTTTTCCAGGAGGGATTGATCGATCGAGGAAAGGGGGTCGATCGATCGATCGATCGATGTTCTTGATCGATCGATCGATCGATCAAGCAGTTATGACGAAACCTGCTATTGTACAGTTAAGGGTTTACCCCTCCAACCTCAACCAAATCTCCATTAACGATCCCCAAACTCCCAAACAACATTACTACAAGTACTATATACCTAACTACATGATTTTCTACGTAAAATATGTCTGATTTCATCAAGTATAACGATTTAATGGAGTAAAATTGACATAAGCTTCAAGAACCATAATTTTTCCTTTAATTTTCGTTTTTACAATTCTTTTCCAGATTACTTGCTTCTAAATCCAGACAAATTCGTGGCTTATCCTCTACATGTGATTTAGATGTCCAGAATATGTCTACTTTCTCTACAACATATGATTTTAAGTCTAAAAAATATTAATTTCTTTCATGAAGCATGATCTAAACAACCCTAGACTAGCATTAACTAAAATAAAGCAAGATAGATACTTACCTGGAATTTGAGTTTTTGATTTGTGGACGAAAGAGGTATGGTTGCGTTACTTGTCACGCGATCTACGTTTTTTTGGGGGGGGGGGGGGGGGGCGAACGGGTGAGTCTTTGGCCTTGAGTTGCTTGGAAAGCTCTCCAACTTCTTCTCTAATGGCCGTTCTTTGATTTTGTGTTTGTTAACCCTAGAAGACAACTCCTAAAGGCTGATATATCCTCAGGACATTCGTGGATTTAATTACCCCAAAATACAAAATGTCTATAATGCCCTCCCAGGATGCCAATTAGGCTTAAAAACGTCCCGAGATCCAACCTAAACCCCAGGGTACATTATTTTAACTATCTCAACCCTTCCGAACACATTGGCGCACTCGTAATGACCATACGGGTGACTTATAATTTATTCACTTTTAATAATAATAATTTAATCCTGACACGACACAGGCGTGTCTCGACTTACAGTTCCATAATCGCCATTTTATTCAATCGTGAAAATTTTAATAAAATCAATCTTATATATTACTTTACTCGTCTAGTAATATTCAACAAATTTCCAATAATTACTACCTCTCGTCACGCTAGTAAATATTTAAAACATTTTTGGGTTAATATTAAATTAATTTATCTCAATTAAATTTAATAAATCCCTAAATTTAAAAGCCCTAAGAATACGGGGTATTACAGGTACCTATTTTAAAGTCCCAAGATAATTACACATTAGCCCCTGAAACTTTATTAAAGACAGTTTTAAATACAAAACGGACTGATTAAACCCTGATACTCATATACCACACATTATATAACAGAAAATTAAGCCCCAAATCTTCTGAATACTCCAGTGTGGCTGCAATTCAAATGAATACCAAACAAGTAGGTTTTTCCTACCTTTTCCGTATTATATTTCGCATATTTGAAATACTACTATTAATATCACTCTGTGATAGCCACATTGACGCTGAGTATGTGCATGTTATTATACTACCATACTATGTATTTTATTAACCATCATCAGTATTTGAATTATCACCAGCATTTAAATTTTAGAATAAATTTTAAACCCTTATCACCTAGTAACTGAGATCATGTACCATATTGATTCACTTTTACCCTTGCACTTTTGTGCTATTTTACTATAAGCATCAGTATTAACTAGGAAGTAGACCGATGTGTTGTCCCACGAAATTTTCTACTTGGTCTATTGGTCTCAGATGATTTAGAGCCCTGATTATTGCTACATACGCATGAGTGCCACTTTAATTGTGAGCATAGCATGTTACTTTTCCCCAAAGGTTTTGGGATTGTTTATGATAAATTTACACTGATAGATTAATTACCTGTATACCCCTTAGTGAACTAGTAAGAATAGGATTATTATTTAAAATTCCCTGACTTTCTTCAAACATGATTCTAACTAAACTAGTAATGTACCGTATTTTCTTAAACGGACTAATCATTATGGAATTATGAATTTCCAAAATTTTAAAGATATAATCTGATAAACATAGAATTACCAGCTTATTATTGTCAGCCGTTTTAAATACTGATTCTATAAACATTCCAACTCTCATTTATATTTATATAATTGTTATAGAACTCGTTAAACTTGCTTAGCATATTTGTGCTAATTCTTTCCTTCTCCAGATGCGCCAGGAGAAAGGAAATTGTATATGCTCCCTACTAGAGGTAGACACCGTTCACCTGTTCACGTATGTGATCGTATGGGTAGAGATTAAAATAAATGGGAGTAATGAGTGTCTCTTTTCAATTTTCTATATTGTCATGTGTATTAAAAACGTGTAATTCACCCACGTGGCGGTTCCACCCTATGTAACATATTAATAATGAATAAAAGGTTATGTTATTCCGCCTTAACTTTAATTCATTGCTTTATGTGTACTTCTTGTTAATTCATACCAAAAAGCTGGGAGTGACAAGTTGGTATCAGAACATGTTTTAAAATTAAGACATATCGTCGTGTTAGCATTCTATGCGGGAAATAGATAAGATATTAGTTATTTGATTTTTATAACGTTTTTTTATTACTATTATTATATGGTAAATCCATTTTGCAGTATGGATGCATGGGATACATTTATGTTTAACCTAGATCTTGAGCCAGATTATCGTTGGGAAACACGGGTAAGAGAAAAAGCTTTGGCGAGACTTAGAGAAGTGATTCGTAGAGTGGAAGAAGACTGGGTTGGTTCAAGTAGCGACATTAAGAGGCTAGTATTGAATAATAGAGCATTGGGCAAGATGAAGCTGATGAAAAAAGTGGATGACTTTGCTAATGATCCAGTCATACTCCAAGAAGCCATCAATTTAGCATTTACCGATGAACTACCAACTCCACCGATGTATCCAGAAGGAACATCAAATGGTAACATACACGGAGGATATTTCCCTAGCACCACAGATGACTCGAGGGATAATGCAGACCCAGGAGATTATTTAGTCAGCCCTGAGTCTACAACTAGTGATGATGCAATCGTTCCGACTTAGAGAGGAATCTAACGTTAACAATTGTTTACATATTGTAGAATATAAATGTTAGTCACACTGTTATGAATAGTGATGTATAATAGTATTGTACAACTAACCGTATATAAAATAGGCTTGTTTTTTATTTATTGTTATAATTCTTGATATTTAAATTATGCTATTTTAGGATGGTTAGTACTCGAACCCCCTCTGTTGGAACTCAACCTGAACAGACTCAGATTGAAGGAATCATGCGGTGTCTCCAGGAACTTACTGCGTTAGCTTAAAAACAACAGACTACTCGTGCTATTCCTGAAGATGTTTCTGAGGAACTTCGTAAAATGAATCTCTTAAGGAATTTCCACGACAACAACCTTCATCTTTTCTTGGAAATCCAGCTGCTAATGAAGCTGAGAAATGGATGCGCCAAATTGTGAAAATCCTGAACAGGGTAGATTTCTGATGGCAGGCCATGTCACGTAACCAGAATGTTACTAATTTCATTTAGGAACAGTTTGAATAGACTTTTTTCAAAAAGTATTTTCTCGAGACTGAGCGAGACCAACGTAAGATGATTTCCTAAAATTATAATAAGCTACCCGTTCAGTAGCTCAATACGAGGCTAAGTTTACTGAATTATCTCATTATGCCCTGGAATACGTAGATACTAAGGTGAAGATATATAAGTAGTTTGAAAGAGGACTACACCCGAGAATTAAGAATTCAATCACTCCATTACAAATTCGCGAGTATTCCCAATTGATCGACTTTTCAGCCATTGTAGAACGCAATTCTTCAACCTTGATACGATCTCCACCCCAGTTGTTAGGAACAACCATATCATTAGAACCCCATCTCATAGTAGACCTTACCCATATACAAACTCCAGTGGACAAGCTTATTCCCAAATCCTTCACAACACAATCCGTTCTGAGATCCGTTGCAATGAATGTCAATCCACCGCCAAGTGAACAAATCCTCACAAAATATAAAATTTTGTTCTATTCCAAATCATTTCAAGCCAACCCAACGAGTCAGCCAATTTAGAATCATGGGAGGAATTATGCCACACGGCCTATGCGAAATGCACCCGACGTGATTAAAGGTATGATTATTTTTCAGCATATTCTAACCTTTATTTTATTTGACACAGGAGCTACACATTCTTTTATCAGTCTTAAACCAGCTAAATTAATACGATTATCTCCAACCTCCTTAATTAGTCCAATGAATATTGAATTACCAGCAGATGAAATCAATATGTCAACACAAGGTTATAGGAATTGTAAAATTCACTTTGGTCTAGGAACTCTGTCGGTGAACTTGATAATATTATATATTTGTGGATTTGATATTATTATCGGAATGGATGTATTATCTAAACATCACGCTTATATCAATAGTCAAGCTAAGAAAATTCATTTTCGAAATGAAAATAATTATTCTTTTATATTCCAAGGAATATGTTCGTCAAATCCTTCAAATTCTCAAATTCAGATTTCTTCTTTGATTCTAAATTTACTAGTACAATTTGAAGATGTTTTTCCCAAAGATTTACCAAGATTACCCCTTCTAGAGAAATTGGGTTTAGTATCAATTTTTATCCCATTACACTTACTATTTTGATACCCTCATATCGAATGGCTCCTTTAGAACTTCGTACCCAATTATATGATCTTTCACCGAAAGGTTTCATTCAATTAAGTTCACCACCTTGGGAAGCTCTATTATTATTTGTTAAGAAACATGATGGAAGTTTTAGAATGTGCATAGATTACCGTAAACTAAATTATGTAACTATTAAGAATAAGTATCCTTTACCCCAAATATGAGATCTGTTTGATCAATTTAGAGGAGTAAGGGTATTTTCCAAAATAGATTTACAATCCGGCTATCATCGGCTACGTGTCAGAGAGGATGCATTCCAAAGACTTCTTTTCGAACTCGTTATGGACATTTTGAATTTATCGTAATGTCATTTGGTTTAACCAATGCTTCCAAAAACTTATATGGATCTAATGCACCGAATCTTTAGACCATTTTTAGACCAATTCGCTATCGTTTTCATTAACGATATCCTTATATGTTCTCAAAACTTGGCAGAGCATATTCAACATTTAAAGATAGTCTTAAGTACTCTCAGAATTTATCGGTTATACGCCAAAAAGAGCAAATGTGACTTCTTGATGAAAGAAATTAAATTTTTAGGACATGAGAATTCTGAAAATGGAATCCAAGTCGATCTAGCTAAAATTTCATCCATTTTGGAATGGAAAAATCCTACCAATATTATCGAAATAAAAAGTTTTCTCAGATTAGCTGGATATTAATGTCAGTTCGTTGAAGGGTTTTCATGCATTTCTCTTTCCCTTTCAAAACTAAGTAGGAATGAAGTTCTATTTATATGGACATAAGAATGTAACCAAATATTCCAAGTGTTGAAGGACAAGTTGACTACTAATCCTATCCTCACTATTCCTTCTAGTGATGTAAGTTATGAGGTATATACCGATGCTTCATTACAAGGATTAGGATGTTTGTTAATGCATAATGAAAAAGTATTAGAATATGGGTTACAATAACTTAAGACACATGAGCGTAATTATCTAGTCCATGATCTAGAACTAGCAGCCACAGTTTTTGCATTGAAGATTTGGCGTTGTTACCTTTATGGTGTAAGTTTCCAAGTCTTTTCAAATAATAAAAGTTTGAAGTACATCTTTACTAAAAAAGGACTTGAATTTAAGACAACAACGATGGATAGAATTTTTGGAAGATTATCGATTTAAACTTAATTACCATCCAGGCAAAGGTAATGTAGTAGCCGAAGCTTTAAGTCGAAATCCGATAGGAAGACTTCATACTCTAAATTCCTACGATATTGCTGCTCCCATTGAGCAATATGATATACAATTACTTACCCCTTGCACTAAATTTTTTAACATTATCGCTTATCCCGAATTAAGAAAGAGAATATTAATGCAACAGTCATTTGTATAGAATTTTTCGAGAAAAAATTCAAAATTTTCCTACGATAGAGAAACATGACTCTGATTTAAAAATAAATTATATCTGCGTAACAATACATGTCTACGAGAAGAAGTATTGCACATAACTCATAATTTGAAATTTATAATACACCCCAAAAGCTCAAAAATATACCATGCTTTGAAAAAGCAATACTAGTGGCCAAACATTAGAATCGATATCGAGAACTTGGTAAGGAGATGCCTTACTTGTCAACAAGTAAAGATAGAACACCAATACCCTGGTGGACTTATTCATCCCTTACCTATTTTCGAATAAAAATGGGATCATATTACCATGGATTTTGAGTGGACTACCTCGCACGCCCCAATGACATAATTCAATTTGGGTAATAGTAGACCGACTTACTAAGTCTGCCAATATTCTTCCTTTACAAACCACCGATTCATTTCAAAATCTTAGCAAGTTATACATTTGATAAATTATTAAATTACATGGAATCGCTTTATCCATTGTGTCAGATAGAGATTCTCGTTTTACAGGAAAATTTTGGCAAGCATTGCAAGCTGCAATGGGTACCAAACTTCACTTAAGTACTACATTCCACTCCCAAATGGATGAACAATCAGAATGTACAATTCAAACCCTAGAAGATATGTTACGAGCTTGTACGTTAGATATGTCTAACCATTGGAATGTATATTTTCCCTTGTCGAATTTTCGTATAACAATAACTATCAAACCAGTATCAAAGCTACCCATTTGAAGCTTTTTACAAAAAACCTTTTAGATCCCCGCTATGTTGGATATAATCAGGAGATAGTAAACACTTTTCTCCCGGAAGAATTCAAGAAACCACCGAGGTATTACAACAGATTCGAGAGAAGTTGAAGAAAACCCAAGATAATACAACATATTCAAGAGAAGTTGAAGACATCCCAAGATCGACAAAAGAGTTATGCTGATCATCGCCGAAAACCATTGGAATTTCAAGAAAATGAGCAAGTATTTCTGAAAGTATCTCCCCGGAACGGAATTTTACGTTTTGAAAAGAAAGGTAAATTACCCCCGATATATTGGACCTTTCACAATTTTTAAAAGAATCAGCTTCGTAGCCTATCAATTAGAATTGCCTGTGGAATTATTCAATATCCATCATATACTATCACAGTTTCATGTATCACAGTTTCTCTAGTATATACCATATCCATCATATACTATCACATGTCAAGATGTTTCATTGAAAATTAACTATGAATTTGAAGTACTTCCCATTCAAATTCTTGATCGCCAAGTGAAGTATCTCAGAAATAAAGAAATCCCCTCAGTTATAGTACTTTGGGGAATACCAAAATCAATAAGAAGCTACATGGAACCGGAACAAGCAATGAAGGACCAATACCCCAACTTATTCTAAGGTAAAATTCGAGAACGATTTTTTTTAGGTAGGTAGATTGTAAAAACCGAGAATTTTCAAACCCTAAAATAACCTACGACCTCAATTTAAACCCTCATAAGATGAGTAAAATCAGAAGTCTTCTAGAAAAAAGGAACTCTGTTTAGAACCCTACAACTTTTCCTAATTAACTTCAACACCTTAAAGTTTTAGTTAATTATAAAAGAGTCCCTGAAACTTTTAAAACTAGATAAATCAAGATATATTGAACCCCTAAATCTCAACCTTATATCAAATTAACACTTTGGTCCTCAACTAACATAAAATTAGAGTTTTAACTCTGGAAACTTCTTAAAATTATGAAAATTCCCCTAAACTTTACAAAAAGTGTACTTTTATGGACAAAAATGCAATTATATCAAAGATTAAGGACTAAAATCAAAACCTTAGTGAATTTTGTTTTTACCACTGTTCACCCCCCCACATCAGTAATAGAGTTCAAAAACCACATGGTAAACCTTAGGAACCCATGTCCCCCCTGTACCCACACTCAAAACTCACCCTAAATGAATTTAAATCCACCTCCTTTTTACTCCAATCAAATCCCCACTCCAAGTAGTATAAATACCCCACGTCCTAAGCAGTAGAAACTCATCCCACAGTTCACTTCAAAAGCTCATTTTTTTTCTCAATTCAGGTAACTCATCATTTTATGCTTTATTTTCAATTAATTCAATTCTAGTAGTTTTCTACATAGTTAATATAGTTAGAACACTCATAATATGCATGCTTTTACGTGTAGAAATGCCTAGATTAGCGAAAAATAGTAGGAACACCATTAAAGCTTGATCTTTAATGGTGAAATCCATTACCGTAACCTAAACTTTGATTTAAAGCCATGAATAGACTCATTGTAACCCCAGTACGTCAAGTGTAATGGTGAAAAGCCATGAATGTTCATGTAGAAGGCTAATCAATCGAAAGTATTTTTGAAACTCAAAACCTGGAAATTTAAAATTCTCGACATACAATCCATCAAAATATTTAAAATCAAAACCAAATTACTCTTACATAGAGCAGAAACTAACCCCAATTCATAAGAGTCCATGCCATGCTCTATAAATCCACGAATGTTAGTCAAATTTTCATGAAAATATACAGTTTTGAAACTCGAGTTATACTGATATTTGAACCATAAAACTTATATATTTGAAATCCTTATGAAAATTTAGGTTAAGTTGGGTAATAAATCATCTCAAATGGTATAACAATGAAGGAGAAAGCCTCAGTCAAAGTTTTAAACCCTAGAAAGTCAATATCGAGAGGTTAAAGATGATGACTGGTTAGAAACCTTGACGACGAGCGTGAGGGCGCGTGGCCAATCAGAAAATTCTGATTTTCCCCCCCAAAGATTGTATTTAATTTTTCTGATCATGATAGTATAAGATAAGACCATGTTTGGATATGATCTCAAGTTATGTAAAAATAAGTTTTTTACTTAAAAAAGAATTTTACTTAAAATTACAAATCAACCCTTAGCAACTTTTCCAACTTAAGAATTTGCACATAAATACATCAAACTATTTTAAGACAAAAACTCTCTTGCACCATAGTTCAAAAATGAGCTTAGGGTCCCTATTTTAAAGTCACAAGATAATTATACATAAGCCCCCGAAACTTTATTAAAGACATTTTTAAATACAAAACTGACTGATTAAACCCTAATACTCTTATACCACACATTGTATAATATAAAATTAAGCCCCAAATCTTCTGAATACTCCAGTGTGACAATAATTCAACAGAATACCAAGCAAGTAGGTTTTTCCTACCTTTTCGTATTATACTTCGCGTATTTGAAATACTGCTATTGATATCACTCTGTGATAGCCACATTGACTCTGAGTATATGCATGTTATTATACTGCCATACTATGTATTTTATTAACCATTATCAGTATTTGAATTATCACTAGTATTTAACTTTTAGAATCAATTTAAAACCTTTCTCACCTAATAACTGAGATAATGTACCATATTGATTCAGTTTGCCCCTTCCACTTTTGTGCTGTTTTACTATAAGCATCAGTATTAACTAAGAAGTATACCGACGTGTTATCCCATGGAACTTTCTACTTAGCTTATTGGTACAAGATGTTTGAGAGCCTGATTATTGCTACATAAGCATGAGTGCCATTTTAATTGTGAGCATAACAGGTTACTTTTCCCCAAAGGTTTTGGGATTGTTTATGATAAAGTTACACTGATGGATTAATTACCTCTATAACCCTAAGTGAACTAGTAAGAATGGGATTATTAGTTCAAACTCCTCGACTTTCTTCAAACATGATTCTAACTAAACTGGTAATGTACCATATTTTCTTAAACACACTAATCACTATGGAATTATGAATTTTCAACATTTTAAAGGTATAATCTGATAAACATAGAATTATAAGCTTATTATTGTCACCTATTTTGAACATTGATTCTATACACACTCCAACTCTCATTTATATCTATATCATTGTTATAAAACTAGTAGTTACTGCTTAACATATTTGTGCTAATTCCTTCCTTCTCCAGATGTACCAGGAAAAAGGAAATTGTATCTCTTCTCTACTAGAGATAAACACTAGTTACCTGTTCGCGTATGTGATCGTATGGTAAGAGATTAAACTAGATGGGAACAAAGAGTGGCGCTTTTGAATTTTATATATTATTGTGTGTACTAGAAACGTTTAATTCACCCCTGTGGTGTTTCCACCCTATGTTACTTATTAATAATGATTAAAAGATTATGTTATTCCACCTTAACTTTAATTCATCACTTTACATTTACTTCTTATCCATTTATAACAAAAGGAAGGGCATGACAAGATGGGACTGTAAGCATATCCCTCTTCGATATTGAAGAGGGAGGAATTATTGAACTTGGGCATGCCCTTAGCTGGGCGATGTTGGACGACCAAAAATTCTTAAACGAGTCCGCTAACGAAGAACTTGATCTAAACGAGCCCAGTACAGTCTGATCAAGGAGATTGGTCCTCGGCCTCGTGTTACAATGCTGGCGAGTATTGGAGGGAGGAGGTTGTTCTTTTCTTTTCTGGCCAACCTCAAGATTAATCGTCCCGTCGACGGTGGTCTTCTTCAAAGGCTGTTGACCTCCCCTTTTAAGGAACTTTTTAGGCTGGGGGTCGTCATATTTCAAAGGTATTTAGAAATATGATCAAGAATATCTGTAAAAGAAAGACAAAAATGATCAGTCATAAAAATTAAAGACGATAAAAGTCTTGAGAACAGAAAAGGTTAGTGACTCACACAGGAATTTAGGAGTCATAAGATCCTCAAACTTAGAAGGGCACCTTCCTTCCCTTGACTCTTCAGATACTCAACCCTCTCCCTGTTGGCAACGCTGAGGCCGGGGTCCAACTTGGACGACATAGAGGGGTTTGCCCAATCACAGGGAACTCTCGGCTCTTTCTCAAATAGATCAACATCGACCGAAGTTTGCTAGGCCCCCAAAATAAAGAAGAACCTCAACTTTTAGTAATGATTGGATGGTTGGGTAACCTGAATGATTTTCTTATCGAGTTTTCTTATCGCTAGGTGGTAATTGCCATACTGGGTCCTTAAGGATGAGACATTACAATAAGCTTTGAATATTTTGACTGAAGGATCGTCCGTGTACTTGTTCATCCACTGGGAGATGTAGCCAAGTATAATTCTCCAGGAATTGGGCGCTAGTTAAGATGGAGCAAGACCTAAACTAGACATAATGGTTCGAACAGAAGGGTGGGAAGGCAATTTGATGCCAAACTTAAACATCCTATCGTAAATGATAATTTCACCCCCGTATCCATCATATACTCGCTCGTCCTCAACTGGAATTCTCACAGAGATATCAAATTTAATATCGTACAAATGACTCCAAAGGAGATGGTCAGACTTTCGAACTATAAATTGAAACGTCTCAGCATATGTATAATCAGCTGGTTCCTCAGCATCAGAATCTTCATCAATGACAGGAACTTCATTGGCCGGGGCTCCCTCGAGGAATATCTTATGAAACTCTCCCCCAATCAAGGATAAGATATGAATTATTAAGGGATAGACAACAACATTAATAGTCGGCTCCTCAGTAGGATCCGAGACAACTTGAATCGAAGAATCATCCTGACTAAAAGACCCATCGTCCATAATTTGGACTGAAGAGTCGTGTTGACCAGAGTACTCGACTTGGCTAGAAGATGAAGTCCAAGATGAGATTTCGGATACCTTAAACCCCACAGGATGTGTGGGTGGTACTCTTATGGTCCCTTTGAATAAATCTCCAATCTCAGTTAGAGCAGAGGACGAGTTGGCCGTCTCGTCCCTACCGAGATTAGATAAAAAGGGTAGAATGGTCTTTAGAGGAATATGAAACATGGGGTGAGTACGGTCAGCCTCGACTCTACGTCGAGCCTCTTCTTCTTCCTTAATCCTATGGATCTCTTGGAAATATATCTCCCTAAGTGTCGAGAATTGTTCTGCCAATTTGTAAAGAGTCTGTAACATCGAAGAGGTCGAGTTTTAACTTATGCAACTAAAGGTTCAAAAGGTGCAAATAAATTAAAGTTTGGTTATGGTTGACTAACAGATTAAAATGGGGGATTGAATAATTTTTCTTCAAGAATAACTAAGAATAGTGAAGAACAACTTTCACTAGAGCTTGATCAGAGCTGTACCAATGGTTAATCAAAGGGTAAAGAAAGATGGAAAATAAGCATATAAACATCTGATTAACCCTAACAAACACCAACCAACCACCTAGTGGCTACCCAAGAACCCTCAATTACAGTCACCGAAAAAAGTATCAAGATCGTCAAAAAAAGTTTTTATAACTAAAATGACAGAAAAATGGTGAAATGAATGGGAAAAAGAGAAAGGAGGATACCTCAAATTGCTAAGAATCTTGAAGACGAATAAGAACACTAAAACTTCTGGAAATGCTTGAAGTGTGGTAATAAAAGAAAAACAAAACAAACTCAGTTTGAGAGAGAAAGCTTGCGCACAAAAAAGATGACACAGAAAAGAAAAAATAATTTTCAAAACATTTAAATACTTGTGATGAATGTGCACAACTTCCAATGTCATCATCATTAGGGCACAATAACCTATGGCACACTTACATCCGTTATTCTTGAGCCACACGCCATACCAAAAAATAGCTGCCAAGTGTTACTCAAGGTCTTCATTCAAGGCCCTAAACCTGACATGCGAAAGGACGTCTCATTAATGTCTGTCTACAGATGTTTGATCCCTCAACCTCCCATTCACATTGAAGACTAAGGGTTGGGGGTCATTGATATACCAAGTATAACCTCATCTACAGAGTGGACCCTCTCTACCAAGGCCGACTAATGCCAGGGTGTCTAGTAGAGCGATTTATTGCTCGGCTTTATGACTTGTACTAAGTGCCTTGTCCTCAGCCTCTAACCCTCCATAAGAGGACTCGCCCTCGTCTCAAGAGACGTTCCACAATGTCAACATTAGCGGTCTTGTGACTCGAGTATCTACAACCTCGTTCGTCCCTTAGAAGATGAGGTTCGACTGAAGACAGACAACATGATAGTCATCTGAAGCACCCTATATCTTTTACTCACTCGAGTCTATATTATATAGGAGCTTGTCTAGTTTGAAAATAGTGACAAAATTGAGTCATATCCTAGTCTACCAAAAAGCCTCAGATACTACATATGAAATTCCTCTAAAAGTCTGAAAGGTAGAATACCAACACTGCACCTAGGATTGCATTCATTTATTGCATTCTTCATAATTTAGGGGTTTGTGTGTTAAATCCCATAAAAATATTTTTTTAATATTTTTGGGATATGGTAAATAATTTTTAGGAATTTATAAAACATTTTTATCATTTAAAAGTTGATTTTAATAATTTTATGGGTTGATTTGTATTTACCCTTTTCTGCTAAAAACTTACTTGGGTAGGATCCGAAAGCGATAGAGAATTTTATGGTGGAAAATGAGATTCTTTAGAAATCTAAAAAACGCATTTTCACTTGATCATGGCCTTACACGTGTTGCTAAGATATCGGTTGGATCCGTGTTTCTTTACTCTCACATATCTGAGATTGATTGAGAACCCTTGGATCTATATTACCTACGGTCCGCATGTTATCTTTCACAATCCTTGTAACAAATGAGTTAACCAATTAGAATGTTTTTAAAAGCAGTTACATCTCAGCCGTAAGATTTACATCGATCATTTGTAAATAATATAGACCATTGCTTTGCCCAGACCTTCCAGAGTCTTCCATGCTCTAGTATAAATATAGGCCATATGTGAGACGTTTACAATCTTTGAATCACTTTACCTGTGAGAGAAAAGAGAGAGAGAGAGAGAGAGAGAGAGAGAGAGAGAGAGAGAGAGAGAGAATACAAAACCCTAAACCAAACTCTTGATTTTTCCTCAGAAAAATAACATGTGAGTTTGAGTTTGTTCGTTAGTTGAGAAGATACATACTCTAGTGTCTTTAATCTCTTATCCAACATTCACGAAGTCTTGATTTCATTTTCTTTTCATAGAAAGTGGAGATCTAAACTGTTTGTGATACAAACACGTTTAATATTCTTAGGTTGATTTCCTTTTTCTAGAAATCCATATTTGTTGGTTGTTTTAATCTTATTTGATTGTTTTTCAAAACCAGAACCAACAAACTTATTTATGTTTTCAGTTTACGAGAAAAAACAGACTTAGATCTAGTTAAGATCTTGAATGGGGTTTTACACATTCGTGAAATATTTTACATTTTGTGAAATAGCTATGAAAATAAAATAAAGAAAGTGTTTAGGACCCTGGATTCTTTTAATAGCAAGGTTCCCTCAAGATTTGTGGATATAAATAAAGATATGTAGTCTGAGACTATCAAATAAAATGTGATTCAGAAATCCTTACTATATCTTAGAGCTATATTTGTAATTTGTTAGGAATATTGTCTGTATAAGTGTGTGTGAGTTGCATGCATATGTTAGGCATATCACATCATAACACTTTCACACTACAACACTAAAGAAGTGTTGGTAGAGAGATCATTAACTTTTGGAGTCGACTGAAAGCTAAAAGGAGTGGAGTTACAAAGTTAAGAGAACATCTTCAACATCAGAAGCCTTGAGAGAAGTCAGAATAATCCAGAGGAGTTAGTATAATTTCTGAACTTAGATTAGGTCTGATTGTGTGTTTAGATTATTAAATAATTTGTAACCTGTTACTCTATTTTAGTGGATTTTTATTTTGAGGTGTAGAGACCTCCGTGGATATTTCTCCAACTGGGTAGGGTTTTACCATGTTAAAATATTGTGTACTTGCATACTTACTCTTCCTCTCATCTCCTTCAATTGGTGTGCTGATTTAAAAACTATTTTAGTTTTATTTTTCAAAACTTGAATAAGTGATATCTGAAATATCTTGTTCATAATTATTTTTATACACATCTTGTGTTAGCTGTTTGTTTTGATTAAAGAGTTTATTCAAAAAACTATTCGGAACCATTTAAACCGTTTAATCTTGAATTAAACAACTTAAATGGTATTTTTCAACTGGTATAAGAGCCTTGGTTTTACAAATTCTTTTAGATCATGAGTTTCTGAAATTATTTTCTCAAAACAAACTATGGACGAGAAATTTGAGAGATTAGGTAACCTGTTCAGGCCCCCTCTCTTTGATGGAACCAACTTCCCTTTCTGGAAAGTGAGGATGGTTGATTTCATCCAAGGGATATTGGGAGATGATGTCTGGGATGTTATTGAAATGGCTACACTTTTCCTACTAAACCATCCGCTGAAGGAAGTACTCTGAGGATTAAGAAGTTGCTAAGTGAATTCTCTAAAGAAGAAAAACAGACTTCCCTTAACAATAATAAAGGCAAAAATGCCATATTCATGTCTATCAATGAACACGAATTCAAGAGGATATCTTTCTGTACTACCTCTAAATAAGCATGAGACACCCTAGTGACTGCACATGAAGGAAACAAACGTGTTAAAGGTGCTAAAATCCAAATGTTAATCCAACAATACAACACTTAAGTAATGACTGAGACTGAGTCATTTGATGACTTCTACATTAGGTTGACATACATAGCGTCTAAGTTGCATGCTAATGGGATAATTTATACTAGGAAAGAAATTGTCTCTAAAATTCTAAGGTCACTTCCACAAATATTTAACAACAAGCGCTACACAATTGAGGAGATGGATGATCAAAACCTTACCCCTTAACTCCTCAATAGCAAGATAAGAACTGTGGAAATGGAATTAAAGTTTAAGAAGTAATTAATACAGACCTATAAGAAATAATCTTCCTCCAATCTCGTCTTTACCTCAAAGTTGACTAAACCTGAATGTCATTTACCTGAAATTGACTTAGATTCTGATGAGGACTGTAATTTAGAGAGCTTGGATAATCAGATTGCCTCAATGTCTAAACATTTCAAGAAAATTATGAAATTCAAAAATAAAATTGCAAATGGACAAGGCAAACCTACTTATTCAAACAACTCTAATAATATGCCTTATGAGAAAAGACTTGACAACAAACTCAGTAGAGACCTTAAGAACACTGAATGCTACAGACGTGGGAAGTTAGGACACATAGCCAGTGACTGTAGAGTTAATTTGAGTAAGAACAAGAACACTAAGGCTATCTTGTGCTTGACTTGGGATGATTCAAGTGAATTAGAAACTGAGGAGCCTGAGTCATCTAATACTTATGACCCTTGTATGTCTTTCTTTGCTAAAATTATAAACACTGATGATAAGGAATCTGATCATGCTATGTTGACTGATGCTATCCCTACTGATTTGTCTGCTTTATTACTTAAGAATGCTGATAATGCTTCAAACGCAGTGTGTGTGAGTCAAAGGGAACAATCTATTATTGATGCCAATGGGTGTGTGAGTCCTAAAAATGAATCGGTAGGGGACACTGCACATTGCACACTTAATGACTCCGATAATGAGGAGCTTCCTGACATTCACACACTGTACTAAAAAACTCTCAAGAAAAGCCCTAAACTTGAATAGATTGTCAAAGACCTTACACAAAAGATAGAAACCCTAAGTCATATGATCAAACCGAATGCTAAAGAGTACACTTCTCAATGTCTAACTCATGAGAATGAAACTAAAACTTTTGAACAAAAACTGAAAGAGTTGTCTGACTCAAATGAAATTTTGGAAAAGAAATACAAAGGGACGTTGTTAGAATTGGAACAAATAAAAGAAAAGACATTTACAGTCTTCAAAAAGTTTGCTAAATTTGAAAATAACTCAAAATGTTTTGAAGACTGTGTTGCTGAAAGTAAGACCAATTCTGATGACAGAACTGGAATAGGTTTTTGCACTAATATCTCCAAGCAAACTAAAAATTTTGAGCCTATCAAGTTTGTGTCTGGTGGCAAAAGACTCATTGAAACTTGTCCAGATTTTCAAACCTTGAAAAATGATTTTGATTCGAAACAACAAAAGTTACACATTGGTGAATCAAGTAACTCTAAGCGTAATGTTGAACATAAGGCTAAATACGTCTGTCCTCCTATTAGACAAGCTGATTTGTCATATCATCCTGTGCCACCTAGGAACAAGACTAGAGCTCAAAACTTAGACAAGTTCTTGATTATCAATTTTCCTAAGGTTAAGATTTCTACGAGTCATCCTTACTACTCCTATTGTGATGTCTATGGACATTCCCTTGATGGTTGATAAACATCTATATAAACCAGTCTATCACTCTCCTATTTACCACAACTTCAACTATTCTAGGAGAAGCCGAAACAATTATGTCCTACCTAGATAACCGAATAATAATTCTAACTATAGAAATAGAAAGAGAAGAACAAATACTAATAGATCATCAACAATAATGACTCTTTATAATCCTCATAAACATGCGCAAAAATCTTTTAAAGAAAAGACTGAAGCTCGCAAGTTTTATCAAATACGAGCTAATAAGCGCAAATTGAAAACTAGAGAAATTTTTATTAGAAAAGATGAACTATTACCCCAGATTAAATGCCACATTGTGATCAGTGCCTTTAAACATGAACTTGCAACTCTGGATGGTATTTAGACTCAGGATGTTCTAAACATATGACCGGGGATGATACTAAACTTTTAAACAAAACTGAATTCTCTGGAGGAAAAGTCTTGTTTGGAGATGGTGTATCAACCCAGATCATTGGTAAAGGAACACTCCATGAAGAAGGATTACCTATTCTTGAGGATGTTATTTTGGTAAAAAGTCTTAAAGCTAATTTACTAAGTATATCGCAATTTTGTGACTCCAACCATACTGTCACCTTTTCAAAGAACAATTACAAAATTTTAAATGAAAAAGGTGATTACATTATTACAGGACTCCGTACTCCAGAGAACTGTTATACAGTCAATCCAACTACAGAGGTTTGTAACATTGCCAGAATGGATGATAATGAGATATGGCATAATAAGTTGGGTCACATTAATTATGACAACCTTAGTAAATTGTGTTCCTAAGAGATAGTTAGAGGTCTTCCTGAGATCAAACAAATTTCAAACATCATATGTGGTCCCTCTCAAGAAGGAAAGATTATTAAGGCTCCCCATAATAAAGTTAAATAAGTTCTATCAACTAAACCTCTAGAATTCATCCATATGGACCTAATGGGTCCTTCTCGTATTGTTAGTCTTTGTGGCAATAATTATATCCTAGTTATGGTTGATGACTTCACTCGATTTACCTGGGTTGCCTTTTTAAAACACAAATCAGAAACATTCCGTAAGTTTTTGAAAATTTTAGTTCGTACAGAAAATGAAAAGGATTTCCAAGCAGATAGAATTCGTAGTGATAGAGGAGGTGAATTTATAGATTCAGGTGTCAACAAATATCGTGACTATAATGGTTATAAACATGAATTTAGTGCCCTTAAGACACCTTAATAAAATGGAATTGCTGAGCGTAAAAATCGCACTCTTTAAGAAATGGCCCGTGTGATGATTCATGTGAAGAACTTACCTAAGTATTTCTGGGTAGAATCCATTCGTACAGCTTGTCACATAATAAATCGTGTTTACTTATGGAAAAACACCAAACAAATATCCTATGAACTTTGGTATGGGAAGAAACCCAACCTAAAATACTTTAGAACCTTTGGTAGTACTTGTTATGTATGCAAGGATAGAGAAAATCTGTCTAAATTTGAAACCAGAGGAGATAAAGCTATTTTATTATGATATTATCCAAATAGTAGAGCCTACCGTCTCTACAATCTTCGTACCAAAACCTTAATGGAATCCATTAATATGTTTGTAAGTGACACTAATGTAGAGAGTAAGATCAAAGGACCAACTATAGTGGATGAATCTGAAAACACTTTAACTTATGATTCTCTAGAGATAGATGATTCTTTACTAACTGAGACCCCTCAAGTGCCTAACTAGGTTTCTAAAGATCATCCTTTAGATAACTTAGTTGGTAACCCTACTGAGCCAGTTCATATAAGATCCTAACTACGTACTCTTGCTCATTATGCATGGTTTGTTTCTCTTATAGAACTAAAGAATGTTAATGAAGCATCGAATGACCCATTGTGGATAAGTGCTATGCAGGAGGAACTTCTTTAATTTGTCATTAATGATGTATAGTATCGTGTACCCCAACCTGAAAATAAAAGGGTTATTGGCACACATTGGCTTTTTAAAAATAAAATAAATGATTTTGGGATGATTATTCGGAATAAAGCTAGATTAGTTGCGCAGGGCTACTCGTAGATTGAAGGAATAGATTTCAAGGAAACTTTTTATCTTGTCACTCGCCTTGAGTCTGTTCTCTTACTCTTTGAGATAGCTTGTTATTTGCATTTCACACTTTATCAAATAGATGTTAAATCTGCTTTCCTTAATGACATCTTGACTGTAGAGACCTATGCAGAACAACCCAAAGAGTTCACTGACCCTCTTCATCCAAATCACGTCTATCGTCTTAAGAAAGCCATGTATGGATTAAAATAAGGTCCTAAAGCTTGGTATGAACGTCTATCTACCTTCTCCCAAATAACGATTTTAAACGAGGAGGGAATGATCAAACTCTTTTTGTCAAACACTTTGACAAGAATATTACCATAGCCCAAGTATACGTAGAAGATATTATTTTTCTATCTACCTCCCAAACAAATGTCAAAACATTTTTTGACATTATGCATAAAGAATTCCGTATGTCACTTATGAGGGAGTTGAAATTCTTCTTAGGTCTTAAAGTTAAGCAAAATTCAGATGGCTTGTTTATATCTCAATCCAAATACGCTTTAGAGCTTGTCAAAAAGTTCAGTTTAGAAATAACTAAAGATGCTAGGACTCCCATGAGTACTTCGATTAAACTATCAAAAGATGAGAATGGGAAATCCATCGACTCAACCTTATACCGTCGTATGATAGAAAGTCTTTTATACCTTACTGCCTCCCATCCTGATATTATGTATGTTGTTTGTGTTTGCACCCTCTATCAAAATAATCCTAACGAGAGTGATTTACTTTGCGTTAAAAGAATTATAAAATATGTTAAATGAACTCTCAACTTAGAACTTTGGTACTCAAATGACACATCTAGCACGATAATTAGCTACACCGATGCTGATTAGGCTGGGTGTTCCGATGATAGTAAAAGTAGATCAAGAGCATGTTATTACATAGATAATAATTTGGTAGGGTGGAATAGTAAGAAACAAAATTGTACTTCTTTATCCACAGCTGAATCTGAATATATCGCCGCAGGCAGTTGTTTTGCTCAATTACTTTGGCTAAAACAAATGTTAAGATATTATGGTATTATTGAAGAACAATTACATCTCTATTATGACAATCAAAGCGCGATTAACATTTCCAAAAATCTTGTTCAGCACTCTCGTATTAAATATATTAAAATTCGGCATCATTTTATAAGCAAGTTAGTCAAATCAAAGGAATCAGAGATTAATTACCTACTTACTGAATTATAATTAGCTGATTTATTAAAGGAGATTTTGTCTCATATTTTCAAAGGGGGAGATTGAAGCACCCTATATCTTTGACTCAATTGAGTCAACATTATATAGGAGCTTGTCTAGTTTGGAAATAGTGACAAAATTGAGTCATATCCTAGTCTACCAAAAAGCCTCAAACACTACATATCAAATTCCTCTAAAAGCTATAAAGGTAGAATACCAACACTTCACCTAGGATTGCATTCATTTGTCGCATTCTTCATAATTTAGGGGTGTATGTGTGTGTTAAATCCCATAAAAATGTTTTTTTAATAATTTTTGGGATATGGTAAGTAATTTTTAGGAATTTGTAAAACATTTTAATCATTTAAAAGTTGGTTTGAATAATTTTTTGAGTTGATTTGTAATTACACTTTTCAGCTAAACACTTGCTTGGGTAGGATCCGAAAGTGGCAGAGAATTTTGTGGTGGAAAATGATATTCTTTAGAAATCTAAACACACTTTTTTCACTTGATCATGCCCTTACGTGTATTGCTATGATATCGGTTGGATCTGTGTTTCTTTACTCTCACATATCTGAGATTGATTGAGAACCCTTGGATCTATATTATCTACGGTCTGCATGTTATTTTTCCTTGTAACAACTGAGTTAACCAATCAAAATGCTTTTAAAAGCGGTTACATCTCTACCGTAAGATTTACATCGATCATTTGTAATTAATCTTGACCGTTTCTTTTTCTAGACCTTCCAGAGTCTTCCACGCTCTAATATAAATAGAGGCCATATGTGAGACGTTTACAATTTTTGGACCACTTTACCTCTGAGAGAAAAAAGAGAGAATAGAGATAGATATATAGATAGATAGATGGATAGATAGATAGAGAGAGAGAGAGAGAAAATATAGAGGGAGAATACGAAACCCTAAACCAAACTCTTGATTTTTCCTCAGAAAAATAACCTGTGAGTTTGAGTGTGTTCGTTAGTTGAGAAGATCTATCCTCTACTGTCTTTAATCTCTTGTCCAACATTCATGAAGTTTTGATTTCATTTTATTTTCATTGAAAGTGCAGATCTAAATTGTTTGCGATACCAACACATTTAATATTCTTATGTTGATTTCATAATTCAAGAAATCCATATTTGTTGGTTGTTTTATTCTTATTTGATTATTTTTCAAAACCAGAACAAACAAACTTATTTCTGTTTTCAATTTATAAGAAAAATTAGACTTACATCTAGTTAAGATCTTGAATGGGGTTTTACACTTTCGTGAAATATTTCACATCTTATGAAATAGCTTTGTAAATAAAATAAAGAAAGTGTTTAGGACCTTGGATGCTTTTAATAGCAAGGTTCCTTCAAGATTTATGGATATAAATAAAGATCCGTAGTCTGAGACTATCAAACAAACTGTGATTCAGAAATCCTTACTGCATCTTAGAACTATATTTGTAATTTTTTAGAAATATTGTATATAAAAGTGTGTGTGAGTTGCATGCTTGTGTTAGGCACATCACATCACAACACTTTCACACTACAACACTCAAGAAGTGTTGGTAGAGAGATCATTGACTTTTGGAGTCAACTGAAAGCTAAAAGGAGTGGAGTTACAAAGCCGAGAGAACATTTACAACATCAGAAGCCTTGGGAGAAGTCAGAATAATCCAGAGGAGTTGGTATAATTTCTGAACTTAGATTAGGTCTGATTCTGTGTTTAGATTGTTAAATAGTTTGTAACATATTACTCTATTTTAGTGGATTTTTTTGGAGGTGTAGAGACCTCTGTGGATGTTTTCCTAATTGGGTGGGGTTTTACCACGTTAAAATCTTATGTACTTGCATACTTACTCTTCCTCACATCTCCTTCAATTGGTGTGCTGATTTAAAAATTATTTTAGTTTTGGTTTTCAAAATTTGAATACGTAATATCTGAAATATCACGTTCATAATTCTTTTTATACACATCTTGTGTTAGCTGTTTGTTTTGATTAAAGAGTTTCTTCAAAAAACTGTTCGGAGCCATTTTGACTATTTAATCTTGAATTAAACAATTTAAGTGGTATTTTTCATCATCGTACTGTCAGAGGATCATATATGGCAACTTGACCTCAGCCCAGTCCCAGCGGCGTACCGTTGACAGTTGGCAGAGTGCGTGGCTTGGGGAAGGCATGGAAGGGTGCGCATGGGTTGTAAATCCCACGTGCACAAAACCAATTAACCATATCTTCCTTACATGTGAGGGAATATTTCTCCATCATGACTTGCATGCATTGGTGATTGGTGGCTGCAATATATTGGCTATCTCATGTTGTACACACCTATTACATGCTTGGGGTGAACATTGCACCACTCCAACACTATATATACTTGTATCCTTCTACCTTGAGAAGGACTTGAATTCGAAACCCTAACCAAACTTTGCTTAAATTGTAGTGTAGAGAGAGAAAGGTAGCGCTCTGTATGGCAAGTCCATTAGAGCCATTTCATAGTGAAATTCACTCTCTCACACACACACACACTGTGGAGTAGTCCTAGATAGGCTAAAACACTTATATTATTGTCTTCCTCCTCTTTGCCTCACTTCCTTATGCATTTGTATATCTGTTCATACTTCATTGTTATACTGGATTGAGCTCACATATTTACATTAACTCGATGGTACCATTTCCAGTATCATCAATATGTATATTATATATTAAGGTATAAATGCATAAAAATATTAAGAATGATTAATACTGAGTTGCAAAATGAAAAAAATAGAATTTAGAAAATACCTTTTTTTCGTTTTTTGAAAAACTTGATTATAACATAGAGATATTATAATTTATTATTTAGAAATAGGCGTGTCAAGCGTAAATTCTTATCAGAATTGTATTTAAACGCATAAAACATAATTATAATTACTAACCAAGCAGACCCTAATTAATTTTTACAAAACCCTTCCTTATCTTAAGGGGAAAATCAGAAAAATAATAGCAGAGTAATCTATCTTACATTTATTTTCATTGTAAAAATATGAACTAATATAGATTTTATTTTCTCTACTAAATATGAGGTCTGAAATTTGAATGTGAATGCTTTGTTTTGATTTTGTCAAAATAAAATCGCTGAATGATTGTATTTTGTCTAATTCAAATTTATCGTTTAAAATACTGATTGTTGGTAGCACTTAAATTTTAAATGGTTCAACTTCATGTTTACGAGGCAAAATACACAAAAAATGACTCTATCTCAGTCACACGTGCTCAAACATAATAACCTTTAATGGATATAAAATGTGTGTTCTCATTTTTACATGTTTGTATGGACTTATATTGTCCCAAATTGTCATAATCGATACATCAAATTCAATCAAAAGAACAACCAAAATGCTTAACCACTAAAACATATCAATCATTCTCTTAAATTTGATCAAAATTGCCATTGTTCATTATATATGGTTTTGTTATTGAGGTGTGAAGAAACAAAACTAAGTCAGAGACACTAATCAATCCAATACGATCTACTCCGATCTAACCAAGAAATAAACTTAAGTTATATTGGATTAGCTTTGGATTTTTAAAAACTTACATATTGGATCGGATTTGGTTATCTATATTGTTAGCCCCAAAGTATATTCAAGAGGATTATAATATGGGTTTATATAAATTCAATGGAAATTGAAAAACCTTTTTTCAAAATTAATCGCAATAATATATTAATATGAAAGCTACCAATTAATTAAAGAACTACCTTTAGAGATTAATTGAAGTATGGTAAATCGATTAAAGTTTAAGCAATTAATAAACTATGAGTAGTAAGATAGAGAGAGTTTTGAGAACTTTATAAAATGAGGCTTTAATATGGTTTGTCCTTGCCTACGTCCACGCTTAATTCTAGGAACCCCTAAGTCTCTCCTTATGTCCCTAGCACCTCCCTATTTCCCTACAAACCTTAGGTCATACTCCGAGTACCGATCTAGAGGCCATCGGGTACTCCTGAGTCCTGTTTGACTCTGATAAACTCTATTGCCAGAGTGAAAGATCTTTGAATTTTCGAAGGGCTCTGAATTCCCTTTCCAACAGTTTGCCTCGTGCGCGAATCAACCTTATGGAATGTATGAACGACCGATTTATGTCTCCTTCCCTCCGTCAGAAAGGTCATCATCATCTTAGATGACGACGATAACATCGAGAATGCAAGCACTAGCAATCAGTACGAGAGAAACATCATAGGGCAAATGATATGATTCTGTCAGTTTTTCTAGTCGAACCACTTTCGCTCCCAGCAGGGGATGATTTCAAAGAAAGAGTCTGTCCAGAACACAACCCTCATGGAAATGTCAACGTGATACAGATGTTTTAGAACATGCAATTAATGCCCGGGATGGGGCTAGGACGGTGACAATAGGGAATAATTAAACCTATAGTACTGAAGAAGGCCTTTCCACCTTGCGATTTGGGTTATCATCCATCAGCAGAAGCACTCAGAATGCTCCGCCAACATCTGTTGAATAGAAGGCTAGAGAGTGCCAAAACTGTCTCAAGAGATTCCTTAAATAGAAGATTCATCTAAGAGGGTGAATATTTCCCCTTTTATGAGTTTCCCGAACCGTGGTGTGATCACGTGAATAAGAAGATGAAGCTATGAATGGATATCTTTTTCTAAGACAGCTACTCATGGGCAAAAAGTTCCCAACATCATGTGCAACCACTCATTAAGAAGACTATAGTTGCTACTGAAGATTCTGAGGAAAGTGACTCTGAGGATTCATTCAACTTACAGACACTGGGGTTGACACTCTGCATGGTCTACTCAAGCGCTACATCATCGGATCCATCCCGCCTGATCAAAGCTGCTGATGCACCACTTCTCAATTGGCATTCTATACCAGTTCAACCCGCTGAGATACAACCCAATTCTTATGTTTATCGCTTTTCCTCTTCTTTTGTTGATCCTCCCTATTATGATGTAATCGTGATCTCCTTCGATGAGGTTCTCAACGCTGTTTTTTTCAATAATGAAATAAATGAAAATTTTGAGTATCTTGCTGTACCTTATATTGATTGTCTTGATTTTAACCAAACTCTTGATGCTGATGATTTTGGAAATGAACAATTCTTAACTTATCTTAATAAGGTTAATAAAAAATAACATAACCATGTTCAAGTTTATTAAGATGAAACTGTTATTATTAATCTCAGTTCTAGTAGCCAACTAAGAGAGATTAGGATAGGGTCCACCCGTGATGAGTAAAAGCACGCGTAACTCGAGGAATTATTAAAGGAATTTGTGGATGTATTCGCATGGTCCTACAGTGGTATGTCTGGTATTGATCTTGAGATCGCTCAGCATGAGATTCTAACCCTCCCATAATGCAAAGTGGTCAAATAGAAGCTGCAAAAGCTCTGAACCGAATGATCGCTCAAGGTTAAGGAAGAAGTGGTCAAATAATTAAATGTGGATTTCATTTGTGTGATCAAATATCCCATATGGCTAGCCAACATCGTACTCATGCTAATATTTGAAGGAAAGGTTCGTATGTGCTTTGACTACCGAGATTTGAATAAGGCCACCCCGAAAGATGATTACTCGCTACCTAATATCGACATGATTATGGACAATACGACCAGTCACGCTCTCAAGTCATTTGTTGATGGTTTTATCGGATATAACTAGATCAAGATGCACCCGGATCATCAAAAGAAAACAACATTCATCACCCCTTGGGGAACCTTTTGTTACACCGTTATGCCATTTGGTCTAAAAAACATAGGGCTACTTATAAGAGGGATGCCACAGCCATCTTGCATGATTTGATACCCAAAGAAATCGAGGTCTACGTGGGATGATATGATCATCAAGTCTAAGACAAAGGAAGGTTATGTTACCGCTCTCTGAAAGTTCTTCGAGCGACTGCGATGATACCAGGTACGACTTAACCCATATAAATATGTCTTCGATGTTACCAGATAAAAGCTCTTGGGATTCATAGTTAGCAAAAGGGTATTGAAGCAGATCCTGCCACGCTGAAATCCATACTCAAAATGCCACCACCTCGAATGGAGAAAGAAGCCTGAGAATTCCTTAAAAAAATTATAATATATTAGCTAGTTCATCATCCAGTTGACTTCTATCTGTGAACCCATCTTCAAACTCTTCAGAAAGGATTTAACTAAGGTTTGGAACTAAGCTTTCCAAGAGACCTTTGATCGAATCAAGAAATATCTAACCGACCACCGATACTCATGTCGTCGCAGCCTTGTTTTCCCCTACTCCTATACCTGACTGTGACAGACATCGTAACTGGGGATTTGTTGACCCAATACCTTGAAGAATCCTGTAAAGAGAGTCCCATCTACTACGCAAGACGTAAGTTAGTTGGGTACGAAGTTAATTACACTGCCTTGGAGAAAGCATGTCTCGCTCTCGTCTAGGTCACCCAAAAATTACGGCATTATATGCTCGCTTTTCCCATCAGGCTTATATCCCGAATGGATCATATCAAATACCTACTTAAAAAACTTGCACTGTCTAGTTGAATGACCCGATGGTTAATGATGATATCCAAATTTGATATTGTGTATGTCACGTAGAAAGCCATGAAATGTAGAGCCATCTCTGACTACCTCGCTGACTACCCTACGAAAGAAACCGTTGTTTGAATTTTCGATTCCCGAATGAAAATATCCTTTATACCTCCTAAGAAGACCTCTGGTGGTAAATGTTCTTTGACGGCGCGTCTAACAAAAAAGGATATGGCATTGGGATACTCTTAATTTCCCTCGATGACTCTCACACTCCCATTGCCATCAAGCTGGATTTTCCCCGCACTAACAAAATGACCGAATACGAGGCATGCACGGTAGGCCTCAAAGTCTCTCTAAAGAAAGGAATTCGATACCTAGATGTTTATCCGGGATTCATCCCTCATCATCGTTCAAGTAATCAGAAGATGGAAAGTCAAGGATGAATTTTTTTTACCCTTCCATGGCCACTTAGAAGAACTGGCCTCCCAATTCTAAAATATCACTTTCCACTACCTGCCCCGAGCAAAGAACAACTTAGCCAATGCCCTTACTACCTTAGACTCCATGGTTGACATGCTCGAAGGAATAACGATGTCCCCCTTCCTAGTAAAAAATCAAGCTAAACCAACTCACTGCTACCACATTGAGCTCATCACAGAAGAAGACCCTGATATAGTCGATTACTGGTATTATGAGATTTGGCGCCTCCTCAAGCATCGTAGGTATCCCCAAGATTATAGTAAGAAAGACCAAACAACCCTTCTCAAACTTGTTGCCTAATATATCATTTACGATAAAGCACTGTTCAAGAGAAATTTCGATGGAACCCATTTACACTGCATCGCAGGGGGTGATATTGAAGAGATGATGCAAAAAATCCAAAGTGTGACTGCCCATATGCTTGCCAAGAAAATCATCCAACATGGTTACTATTGGACTACTATGATTCAGGACTGCACTGCCTATGTTCGGAGGTGCCTTAAATGCCAATAATTTTCCAACCTCCAACACTTGCCTCCACAATAATTGTACAATATGACTTCACCCTGTCCGTTCTCGATATGGGGCATAGACATCATAGGGAAAGTTACATAGAAAGCCTTAAACGGGCATGAATTCATCTTGGTCTCCATTGATTACTTCACAAAAGGGTCAAAGTCGATTCATACGCAATTTTGAATGCCAAAAAGGTGGCCAAGTTTATTCAAAAAATATCATCTGCCGATATGGGGTCCCGCATGATCTCGTGTTAGACAACATGTTACATTTCGAGGCAGAAGTCACAGAGGTGGTCGACGGGTATGAGATTCAGAGGCATAAATATTCTCCCTACCGACCTCAAACCAATGGTGCAGTCGAAGCCACTAATAAGAACCTCAAAGAAATCATCCGTAAAATGATCGAGAGTTGACGAGATTTGGTTAATGGGATCCCATATGCCCTCTGGGCTACCACACTTTAATTCGAACATCTACTGGGGCTACCCTTTACTCTTTGGTATACGACATAGAAGCAGTCCTACCCGTTGAGCTATAAATTCCTTCACTACGCGCCACGCTAGAAGTCAGCAAGAAAGATTAGCATCAAAGCCGTCTTGACGATTTGTTACTCTTGGATGAAAGGAGACTGAAGACTCTACATAATATACAAGGGTACCATCGTCGAATAACACGATCATTTAACAAGAGAGTTAAGGACCGCGGTGTCCGAGAAGGGGACTTAGCCCTTAAAGAGATAGTAAGCCCAATTGGAGTGGCCCCTACATTGTGAATAAGATCATATCCGGTGGCACTGCTATGCTCACCGACCTCGATGGGGAAGATATGTCCCGTCTCATAAACCTGGATTGTCTGAAGAAATTCTACCCTTAGTCTGAAATCTCGGCGCGCTACGACTCTTCTCATCTCCCTTCTTTTCTTAAAAAAAAATAAATTCTTAATTTCCCTCAACTCAGAACTACATGGGTTATGATCCTCTATTTTTTTTTTCTTTTAAAAATGGAACACAAATTTTTTTCAAAACCCCCAGAGGTACGTAGGCAGCTTATACACTTCACATGAGCATGATCCCCATCTTTTTTTACCAAATCCTATTATTTTATTATCTCCGAGAACGACGGTTAATTTTTATCATTTACATGAATAAAAGGATTATGTATGCCTTAGCGATAGGTAGATAATTCAAATGCAAAACTCATCAAGAGGCACAACAATATAATTAAAATTTTCTTTATTTCATTAATTTCATTACAATTACATCGACTTAGGGAGTCAAGAAATTTCCCCCGCCAACCTAACCCTATTTTCCTAAAAATAAAATAAGCCAAACTACTCCTAGATAACCTTCACAAAATTTATTCCCACACATAACCAAACAAATCACAAAAGCATCATAAATAAAACTCCACTGGGATCTTACCCACAGCTGCCAAAAGAACCAGCCCTATCATCATCTACATCCTCGGGTTCCAAAACCTCCCTACTTGGAGGGAATACTGAAGGCGCTCCGTAGAATGGTAAGCCCATACCAACCTAGGGAAAATAACAACACCTCCCTTCATAGTGTCAAACATAGAAAACCACCTTTGACCGGTCTCCTCATTTAGCATCTTGGCAACTACCCTCCTCCATAACCATTTCATGTTGTCCCTAGAAGCATGTCATACTCTGCCAACAGACTGGGAAGAACGGGTTAATGGTCGATAATTCTCCCAAAGAGAGCCCAGCCACATGCATAAACGTTTTGTCAAAACCTGCACTGGAAAGAAGTGTACTGCGCGAGGTGGCACAATATGCTCCCATCCAAATTGACGCACGGGACGCCCGGGAAAGTAAAAAGTGGTCTGTCGGAGGCTAACCAACCGAACATACTGGTATTCCCCCATTTCTAGAATAGGCTGCAACTCTTCCCACCAAGGCACTGACCAGCACAAACCTTGAGCCCCGTGCTCTACAAACTAGTTCTCTCAGCTCTCGATATCCTGGCCCACGCTGATAAAGTAGCGAGTAAAGAAGTTTGGCACAGCTGCCAAGGGATATTCAGGAGGGACCGCTATATGAAATCTCTTCAATAAAAATATGAATAAGAAAACTGGGCTGCCCCTCAGAAAGTCAGAACGACCTTCCTACCAAGCATCTATACCATTCAGAGTCTCTGCCAATTTCAACATCGCAGGATTACAACTGTATGACATCCACAAAGTGATGGCTCCATGTTATGGATCCTTTAATAGGTCTCTGATCACCAATAACAATTTTAAAGTTAAGCCAAGGATAACAGCTCCGACATAGCCGACATCACCAACATTCTACAGATGCACGAAATGCAGCACAATCGAGAGAGAGATTATTCCTCCCGTAACCAATGACCGTATCGTCGAGGCTGAGATATGGAGAAGTTTTGCTAACAATTCTCAAGGAGATCGAGAAAATTCAGGCATGGGCACTGCAACATTAAGATTTATTCCTAACATGACGGAGAACTCTTCATAAGTCGGACATACTTCGTTCAATCCAAAGAAAAATACATGGTCCTCGGGGTATTAGAATTGTACTTTCGCCATTAGCATGTTCCATTCAATTGGACATTTGCATCATAATAAAACCTGATGCATGTTGAAAGCATCGTAGTCTACATAGCCTATAAGTTTTTGAGGTAAGATGCAAATTCAACACTCCTAGGGAGATCTATATTATAAAAAGCTGAGATAAGAAGAAAGAAGTAAGAAAAAGAAAGGAAATGTGGATGAGTGAAGAAAATACTCTACCATTACCCCTTTTTATACATGGAAAACTTCACCAAAGACAAAAGTCCTACCAATTCTAGAGGAAAAGCTGCCTCATCAAGGACTAAGTAGTAGAAGAAAGTGCAATCAAAACCTTGGGGTGATTAAACTGAACCGACCTGCCGATCGGCAGGACAAGGGATATGCCGATAGGGAAACCCCCATTTTTGGAAAAATCCCCTTTTCCTTTTTTGTCAAAATCGAAAACTCAATAAATATAATTTTTATTCTAAGGAATTCAGAATTTCCTTCCCTATATATCTCCTTACTCATCCTGTTTTAAAATAAATTTTCTCTCGAGTCATTTTAAATCCTTTTCACGATCTTAGCAGCAAAGTAAAAAGTGCACATACATTAAGTCACTAAAATAGAAATTAATAAAATCCCATTTAATTGCATATATTTTACTTTATTACATTTTCCTTGCAGGAAAACACAGAAAGCAATGGGACTCCGCTTGAACCCCCCAACACACTCTCTCTTTCTTTCTTTCTCTCTATATAATACCATCCATCCCTATGGCATGTGAGTTTTCCCCAGCGATGAGCTAAGGAGCCTCTACTACCCGATCTAGACCCCTCCCCAAACTAAGCATGTCTCACCAAGTAAGAAGGAATCGGGATCGACTCCCGAATGTGAACCATCGCAGAAGCCACCCAATTCCTAATATCCCTTATCAAGGTGGTTGACACCCGAACATGCTGCAGGAAAAACAAGGAAATAAAAAATCAGTCAGTCCGAGGCAAAGAAGAAATCAGAAAGATAAAAGTTAACAAAAATGAAAGGTATACCTCCGGCTGAAGGATATCCTCTGTCAGCCCCAGCACCTCCGGGTCCTTCACGTTCGGGCAATGTAGCATACTCACCGATCCTCCATTGGGCCGTTTGATGTTGTAAGAGGGAGGAGTCAGTTGCAACGGAACCTCTGACGTTACCGCCGCTGTCGATGTCGATGCACTACCTACACTTTTAGAAGACCCTATTGGCCGACTCATGCCCCTACCAGAAACCGCAGGAGGAAGAGGAATAACATCATAGATACTGGGCGGTAGCATCCAGCTAGACACGAAATTAATATAATCGTAGGTCACCACCGTATCGGTATACAATGAATAAGGCTCACCGACTATTACCGCCCTCCTCGCCTCCTTTGGCATCTCCTGCACCCACTTCATATACCTCAGGGGAATTGCATATGGCACCATCACCTCGTCCTCCATCACCTGTTGGACTACTCTCTTCTCTAGGTACTAGTAAAATCCGAACTCATGCGCCAGTAGACGATGTAACTGCATGTTCCCCCCAGTCACCCTCGTATGCTAGATGGCTGCCCCTAGAGATAGAAGGTTTCTTATAAGATCCACAGTGGAAAATCAATATCTGAAAAAATCATCAAGGAAAAATTGTCTCAAGGGGAAAGAAGAATTTACTCGATCGCTCGTCAGGCCATCCAAGACCTGACGCACCGCCACCAAAGAAAGGGATTACCTCGACTGTCGATTGGACTTTCGCCACCGGTATATACGGCAAAATCCCCAACAGACTCATCTTTTAAACCTATCAAGTGGTAATTAAGCCCAATCACCTCATAAAACCACGTTTGCAAGGGACAACGGATCGTGAATTAGAAGAAAGCAATTAAGTAATTAAAAATAACATGCATAAAGGAAAAATGCATAAAGGAAAGAATACCTCCAAAGGATACGTGGCGCCAGTAAAGGTCTGCCGGCAGCACCGACTGAATGCATCCAAAGAAGAATAAAGGGTCACCAAAGTCAGAATCCCCCAGTAAAAAAAAGGGATATTCCAAAATACCCTAAAATAAGGTAAAATCCACATATGGACGACATCACCGCAAAATAAAATGGGCCATCTGCTGCACATGCACCCCATAAGTATAGTCGATCCGTCAACTCAGCAAAACCTCCTTCAGAAGAGAGAGAGACATGGAATCCCCAGAGACTTTCCTCCCCACATCACCTAACGTCGCCTCCACCACTGTCGACGTCACCCGTAAAGTCCTGTCCACCTCTATCTGGTCCCCCTCGCAGTCTAACCCCAACAACTGCTGCACATCGATGGGAGTCACTGTTATCTCCCCAAAGCCAAAATGCATGGTGTGGGTGGTATCCCACCACCTCTCCCCTAAAGCACATAGAATGACCGTCGAACGAGGCATCTCATCCAATGCAGATGCCAAACTGCCAAAACTAGCTGATGAAACCACCGAATGCACCATCAGTGGAAGGTGCTCCGATACATCCTTAAACCCCGTCATCCATGAGAATGCTGGTTCGACCTAGATATATCAGTCAATCAAATCCAAGAGAAAAACCCTTATCAAGATTAAAAAAAATAAGGAAATAATACCAAGGAAGTAAAGAAATATGAAAGGTCTTTAACACTTACGTAGCCACTAGGGTTCACCTTCCGAAAGGATCGATGGTGCATAGGCTCAAACAAAAGAATCCACTCATCCACAACCGGCTTAAATGAGTTAAAGGCATTCTCATTGCCCAGTACTAGTGTCACCATAGCCCGCCACTCCAAATACGCCCAATCGTCAACACTCAACCACGCCATGTGGATCGCACTACTTAAAGAGTCTGTAATTTCTTGCTCTTGGAAGAGAAAAGAATGCCAGAACAGTTCGCAGAAAGAAAATGAAGAAGATAAAAGATCTGAAAGGTGTGAAAAATGAGGAAATCACTCCCCCTTTTATAGAAAGTTAAGGGGCATGCCGATCGATAGTCCCCGACTACATACCGATCAACACTGTCCCTCCACCTGCCCGAGGTAATCCAAAAGACCATGCCACTACCATTTGGAACCTCCTAAACCTTTTCGATCGGCATCTCCCTAAAATATACCAGAAAATCCCAAAAAATCTCCAAAAAATTCCTAAAAATTACCAAATGAATTTTGGAACCTTTTTCACCAAGAAGATTTTTTTTGCAAACCTCTCAAATCCCCAACAACATTAATACTACACTTACTTCCCCAGTGGAATTTTCAAATCTAATTTTGATATTTCCCCAGCAACCTCTCTAAAAGACACCACAAAATTGAAGAAAATTCCCCATCAGGACTACACCCGATCCTCAGATTAATATCTTTTCCCCAGAAGAGTCTCTAAACTTTATCCAAGAAAACTATGCCCCACAGCTAACTTAAGCCCTCAGAGTTGGCTTTGACCCTCAGATTTGGTCATTTCTACTTAAGCCCTCAGAATTGGCTTCGACCCTAAGAATTTATCATCTTTACTTAAGCCCGCATAATTGACTTCGACCCTTAGAATTAGTCACTCCTAATTAAGGTCCTCGGAATATATCTCGATCCTCAAAATTGGTCACTCCTACTTAAGGTCCTCAGAATTGATCTCGACCCACTAAATTGGTAACTTTTACTTAAAGCCCTTAGAAATGGTTTTGACCCTCAGAATTGGTCACACTCTCCTTAAGCCCACATAATTGGCTTTGAGCCTCAGAATTGGTCACACTCTACTAAATCCATTAGAATTAGCTTTGACTCGTAGAATTGATCACACTCTACTTAAGCCCTCAGAATTGGTTCTAACCCTCAGAATTGGTCATTTCCTACCCTAGGTCCTCAGAATTGACCTTGGCCCGTAGAATCTGCTACCCCTAAAGTTTCTTTAGGTCCTCAAAATTGACCTCGACCCTCTGAATCGGTCATCCTCATACCTAGGTCCTCAAAATTGACCTCTTCCCAAAACATCATGTGGCGTTTATTCAATGACTTTCACTTGTTCCAAGCTCACCCGTCGAGGGGATCTATAAACACCACATTATAGGACCCCCTAAGTCTCTCCTTAGGTCCCTATCATCTCTTCATTTTGCTACAAACCCTAGGTCATACTCTGAGTATTGATTTAGAGGCCATCGAGCGCTCTCAGGCCCCGTGTGAATCCGGTCAACTCTATCGTCAGAGCGAAAGATCTTTTTATATTTGAAGAGCTCTAAATACCCTTTCCAACCATCTACCCCGTACACAAATCGGCATAACGGTTCACATGAATAAACCATTTTACCATTAAAACTCGATCTGGAGGCCACCAGGCTCTTTCGGGCCAAATTTGACTCCAGTCAATTTCATCATCAGAGTGAAAGATCTTTAAATATTTAAAGGGCACTGATACCCCTTTCCAACGGTCTACCCCTTGCACAAAATGGCATAACCATTCGGACGAACAATCCATTTTGTCTCAAAAATTAATCCAGAGGCCACTAGGCAGTCCTGATCTCTGTTTGACCACGATCAACTCTTCAGCTCGAGCAAGACTGTATGAATATTTGAAGGGCACTGAATACCCTTTCCAACGGTCTACCCCATGCATGAATCATCCTTATGGTATGAACGAACGACCCGTTTTACTTTGAAAGGTCACCGGGCGCTTTTGACTCCCAATTGGCCAAGGTTAACTTTTTGAACCGAGCGAAGCTCTTTGGATTATCGAATTACCTCATATAACCTTTCCAATGGTCCACCCCGTGCGTGATTCTGACTCACTGTTCGGATGAACGATCCATTTTCGTCCGACGATCTCTCATTCAAAGGATCAACGAGCGCTTTTGAGCCCCGTTTGATCTAAAGTCAACTCCCGCACCTGGGAGAGGACCAAAGAACTCTTGAAGGTCTCTGAATTACCTTTCTAACGGTATTCCCCAAGCATAATTTGGATTAATGAAATTGAGTTCTATGATCATTTTTCTAAAAAAAATCTGCACGAGACTACCGATTGGCAGATCCATTTCCCTACCTATCAGTAGTGTGCCTAGGGTTAACTGTCGATTGGAAGGGTTAGGGATATTCCTATCATCACCCCTTACCTTTTAAATAGAGGGAATGACCTCACTCCAAAATCACACCTCAGATCCATCGAAATTAGTGATCTCAAGAATATTCTCGTGCAATTAGCGAAGTTTCCTTATGTGAAATTCCTTGTCATATTTCATTCCCATCATTTTTATACTCAATTTAGAAAAATATCACTCTCTCTTATCCAACATTCTTCCTAACATTCAAGGGAGCTCATCAAAGATCAAGATCAAGTCTCAATTCTCCAAAGAAGGTCCAAATATTCTCCCCTCTCTTTAAATTTCATTATTTTTGCATTAGTTACATAAATTCTCAATCTTGTTCATACACAATAATATCTGAGCTTTTTATTAGTTATATTGCAGATACTTCATTTTCTGTAAAACAACCCAAAACAAACAAAAAGAGGGTTACACCTACATATTCCAACGGGATAATCCACCATAATTTCCCAAAACTATAAAATACATTTTCTACACACATACATAATAAATTCCTATTCGAATCTATGGGATAAACCGCACCCTTATGACGCATGCTAACTATGGGGACTTTGATACCTTTATAGGCTACGTAGACATTTCGGGTTAAAACCTGAGACTCGAGTCTAATTTTCAATTTTTCTAATTTTCTCATTTTCCCATTTGTCACCTTTTAATATATACATTATTTTAATATATATTATATTTATGATCCTTATTAGAGTTTCATCCAACATATATTAACGTTTCATCATAACGATCAATATCCCGATAAACGCATACATCGTATTTTGTAAATATTATTTTGGGAACATTCCTAAGGATGACCCCACTCTCTCTTTTCATGGTATGAGTTGGGTGATTTCGATCTCCATTGATATATATACACGCACACACACTTCACAGAGAAATTAAGGAAAATAGTAACATAAGCTAACGAGAGACCGAAAGGGCAGGATGTGTGCCTAACACCTTTCCATTCTGTAACTTAGCCCCCAAACCTTCGAACTATTGGTTTTATAAGCATTGATTTATCTTTGATGGCGCTCTCTTGAGGACGTGACATGTTCTTTTGCATGTTTTGTGCAAAATAGGCTGGATACTCCATCTCTTTATATTCACCTCACACCGACGACGATCAAAGAGGTCTTAGAGAAAGGGGGCGCGAGACCTTTTTCTCCCTCTCCTTTCCCCCCACAGGAGAGAGGAGAGAGAGATATTGGGATGGTCACATACATTATTTAAGATATATTATATCTGTGATCCTTTTTGGCATTTTATCTAACATATATTATCATTTCATCATAACGATTAATATATCGATAAACGAATACATCATATTTTTTAGATATTATTTTGGGAACATTCCTATAAATGACCTCACTCAATCTTTTCCATGATGCGAGTTGGGCGATTTTGATCTCCATTTATACACACACACACACATGCACACTTTTCACGGAGAAATAAAGGAAAATAGTAACACGAGTCGGGATGGGTGCCTAACACCTTCCCATTTCATAACTTAGCCCGTGAACATTCAAACTATTGGTTTTGTAAGCATTAGTTTGTCTTTTATGCCGCTCTCTCGAGGCGGTGACATGTTCTTTTTCCTGTTTTGTACAAAATAGGCTGGCGACTCCATCTCTTTACATCACCCCACATCGACGACGACCGAAGCGTTCCTAAAGGAAGATGGTGCGAGACCTTCACCCCTTTCCTCTCGGAAAGGAGATTGGGATGGCCACACGCAAGATTCAAGGTTTTATTACGCACTAAATCCCCATAACAATGGCACTATTCATATTGATGACACAATGAAATTTATAAATGAAAGGAACTTTATCTCTCCAAAAATGCAAGATTTTTAGTTTTCACGAGTATATTGCTTAAATGGGGTTATTATTGGAGAAAAAAATAAAAAACTATGCTTTATACAATAGTTTTAGTCATAGATTTATTTTTTTAATAAAATTAGTTTTTTTCTTATATTAATGAGAGTTATATATGGGCATAATGTTTGCATTGTTTTATATATTACTATTGTATTTTATTTTGCATAATAAGTGATCAAGTGTGTAGAGTGTGGCTTACACACGGAGGATCGGATTACAAATATTTGTGGAATATAAGTTTACTCATTCGTAATTTGTAGATGGAGTTGGGCACACCATTAATAGGGTCATAGCATAATATGTTAAAAGGTCTATCTTGATTACAAAATATGGTATAATTTTAACTCATTATGTTAGTGAACTTTGCGTATACTGAACGTGACCACCTTGAGCTCATTATCTTCGTACTCATTTTATGAGGCAATGTACACCTCATGATTATGAGATTTACTCAAGACTCTCGATCCTAATATGCTTGATGGACATGTGCACTGGTTATTTTCTTATTTTGACCTATCAAGTGAGATTCATTGTTGGATTTATAAGCCTCATAGATTAGGTAGTGGTGATTAATGTATGGTGAAAGTCTTTTATGGATGGAATCCACGACTCTATGTAAAGATTTGTGATACCCCTTGCTATGCTTATAAGTTCCGTTAATGTCAAACCCTACATGCAGATTATGTAATCTAACACTGCAAATAAGTTAAGTTGGATCACTCAAGGACTTAAAGAAGTTAATCAAATAAATTAATATCAATTTATTTTATTAATAGGTAGCTGTAACCTTAACATGGGGAGAATGAAGTAATTAATAATAAGGAGCTTGGAATATAATTTTGGGTAAGGAGTGGAGTTAAAATAATAATTGTTAGTGGATTTATTTATAATTAATATACTATTATTAGATATCGGGTCAGATTAGGTTTTCTTAGGCCCACTAGGATCATGGAAAAACTTGTTTTATAAACCCTCTAACATCTGACATGTATAAAGAGTTACGATTGAAGATTGCTAAGAGACGTAGTCCTGTTTTTTACAAAACCCTAACTGGTTTTGAGAGCGATTTTTGTGACAGTGTGCCCTTGTCATCCATGATTTCAAAACAAGCTGTTGATTACCAAATTGTTGAAGGTCGTCCATCTAGAGAAAATTTAAGCAGAAGAAATTTTGTGGGTTGGATATCATGTATTATACGTGTGGGCAAGTCACATCACTTAGATATTGGTTAGTAATGAGGCCTGCGAACTGTGTAATTAAGTTGGGTTCGATATGGAGCAATTGAGTGCTAGTACGAACATAGACATTAGAGCATAACGAGTGAGTTGGGACTTCATGGAAATAAATCATTATCTCATAAGTAACTCAATCATTTCTCTCTATAAATCATGTAAAACTTTATCCAATAACTCCCTATTTTGTGAAAGTGGAAACTATCACAGGAAAAAAACACTATCGCACCTAGCATAACAATTTCAATGGTACTAATGATTTATAGAGAGAAATAATTAACTTACTTATAAGATAATGATTTACTTCTATATAGTCTCAACTCACACGTTCTGCTCCAATGTCTATGTTCGTACTAGCACTCAGTTGCTCTATGTCGGACCCAACTTAATTACATAGTTCATAGGCCTCGGTACCTACCAATATCTATGTGATGTGACTTGCCCACATGTAGAATACATGATATCCAACCCACATAATTTCCTGTCCTTAAATTTTCCCTATATAGAAGACCTGCAAGGATTTGGAAATCGAAAGTTTATTTCGAAAGAATGGATGATAAGAACAACCTTTCACAAAAATATCTCTCTCAAAATCACTTAGGGTTTTGTAAAAAATAGGATACGTATCTTAACGATCTTGCATCGTAACTATTTATACAGATCAGGTGTGAGAAGGTTTACAAAATAAGTTTTTTAATGAGGTCTTCGTATAAGGGGACCTCATGTGTACAAGGTCTTCGTACGAGAAAAAAGTGGATTTAATTATAATTATTCATCGTTAATTTTTTTCTTAGGGTCGATGAATGTAATATTGATGTAGCATGTGAACTCCAACTAGGAGGTATATCAACTATGTCATTTTATTATATTCTGGATATAGTATTGAAATAGTAAGTAAACTCTTTCATTGAAGCATAGGGCCTGCGTAATTTTTTGCTGTTATCGGTAACGACTTTTTCTTGAAGATTGTGAAATCAAATCGGAGGTCGGAGATAGTTTCTGAGAACCACGAACCATTCCAGCATAGTGGCAATAATAAATGATTGAGTTTAAGTAGGATTATCGGTTATCAATATGAACTATCTACAACATAGTTGCATCTTGACCACAATAGCTCGAAATCCTAGTTTACGTTGGTTTCCTTATTTATGTTGATTTACATGTCTATTTATTGATGTTTTAATTGATAGGTTGTTAATATATTTTAACAGTTCCCTTAGAATTATAGAAAACATGGATAATTTTCTGAACTTAGATCATGTGTATGGTTGTGTGTATAATTTATGATATGGATATGTGTAATTAGAAAATAAAATTGAGTATCCCACTTTTTTTAAAATAATGATCAATGAAATATAAATTTTTATTTATTACACATTTGCTTGATATATATATATATATATATATTAAAATAGGGTATCCTGATATTTTTGAAAATATAATGAATATCTTAGCCTTTTTAAATTAGTTAAAGTTGGACATGCATTTTTTTAACAACCCTTACAAAGTTTTTAAATTATTAAATGGGAGAGGAAATTTTCTAAGAGTAAATCCCACGGCCTCCATCAATAATTTTTAAAACTTTCAATAATAAGTAGATCCTCTAAAGAGGATTATTAACTATTGTGCCGGTGAGTACAAGTTTTCTTATAGGTAATTTTGGATTCATTATTCACATAGGTGACCCCTAAAGGATGAGTTTATATGATATGGGATAGTCTAAAATTAGTTGGTAGAATACACTTAGACATTTATGGGACAATTATTCGAAGATGCCACATGGAATGACATGTGGCATCGAAGGATTAAGGCAGTGTAGTCGTCCAAAGATTATGAAATCACTAAGAGAGAATCAAGGGGATGGCGATTGGATTTGGATGAATACAAACTTACTGTTATTATAATACTTCAAAGATAAGACTAAGGATGATAACTGATTACATGGTACATTTGTATCCATAAATAGCGATGAACTTAATGACGTGGCTACAATGTAGCACACTCTTGTTGATGATACCCAATATTCAACCCTTGGCTACAAGGTCAGTCTTTGACCTCATCCAGACCACTACCTGATCCCAAAGAACCATGTTGATATAAAGAAATGCCCACAACACTATAGTAGACCTCATTCATATATCTCTGCTCCTAAAATGATCAGTCGTTCTAACATGTCTCTCCAACAGAGCTTAGAGACCACAACACTAGAGTTTCTCCATGTTTGATGCTTAAAAGAACCTCAGTCTAAAGAGAAATAACCTCCCAGGACTACTTAACCCTCAGCACAAAGGCATACCACTTTAAAGAACCTCAAGCTGAACTTATGTCCGCTCCTGAGCTCTTAAGCCTCCGATAAAGGTTCTATGACCAATCTGGTGAAGTAGGTGGAAAGTAGAACATTATTCCACCTACCACCACCATCACTCAATCCCATTTTCAATGAAGGCTCCCGTTTAGATTTAATGCAACCTGCAACTACCTTACACTAGCTGCAAAACCTCCACCACTCCACCACCTTTCTAACATTGTCAGACCTCATAGTCATCATATCCATGATGTGATAGTTCATTAATTCTCTATCTTAGAGTTTCGATATTAATAGAAGGTTGGGGAAAGGTTAAGGACCAAGTCATCATACTTTCAGATAACTAAAAGTTTTAGCATTCACATGTGTTACTTATTATTTTATACTCTTTCAACCCACTATTGGGAGCTTATACTTATAGTTTGAATCATACCATCTACTTGATACATTGTATACATTATTGAGCCTTAAATCAATGCTTAGGTACCCTTAGAAAAGTCTATAAGTTACTTCCTAAAGTCCCTTGAACTGCTGCCAAAGGCCATAAGGACCTCAAACTTTCTTGTCCCAAACCCAAGAGGTTTAATAAATTGTAATAACTTTTTTATAATCTAATATACCATACAACACCCTTTGATAGTGGACGTAGGATCCTCAGCTGAGGTCCAAACCCCTTCAAATATTTGTCTTACACTATGACTTCTACCTTTTTACCTATTTGAGGTATAAAGGGGCGCACCTACTAGGTTTGAGGTCACTTATGATCTCATTACCCACCAGTTTGTCACCACCTGTGGGAATGGCAAGTTTCATTTCTCTGTAATATACATCTTACTCTCTTAAAGATGTCAACTAATGTAATTTTATCCCATTTTTTCAAATAAATAGAAGCTCGATGAAAATAGATCTAAGATCACCTAACTATCATTCTTAGTAGGCTTCCTTTAACCCCAATGGTATAGGAACTCGGTGAATTGGAACATAGAGGTACTATAGAGAACCCCGAGTCCCAATTAGAGGTGGATAATGATGAAAAGGGTTTGCTTAGGGCCCCCGATAATAAAAAGACCCCATTAATGTCGAGGATAGGTTATCAATCCCCGTAGATCAATCTCAAGGTGGTTCTAGGGTGGTTAAGCCCCGAGACAATGAGATCAAGAAGATGTAAGATTGGTTGGGAATTTCCTCAACCGGTAGAAGATGAAAATGCCTAAAATCATTGAATTGGATCTCCAAAATATCTTCTTTTTTTTTTTTAAATTTTGGCATTATACATCACGATCTTCCCTCTAAGTGGAAGATTCCCACTATTGAACCGTTCGATGGCTTTAAATATCCTATAGGTCTCTTATGCTCCTTCAAGATACCCCAGATAAAGTAATATGCAAAGCCTTTCTCGCAACTTTTAGGGGAATTATTATGCACTGGTTTGCTAAGCTTAAACCATGGACCATTACAAGCTTCATTGGGTTAGTAAGATTATTTGTTAGTCATTTCATTGGGGCACAAAAAATGAGGAATCCCATCACCTCCATCCTTCAATTCATATAAAAGACCGAAGAGTTTCTCAAGGAATATGCTAAGAGATTCAACCAGGAGTCCCTCTAGGTCGATGATCTTAACGACACCATTTTCGTGGCCGCTTTCATCCTAGGCCTCACTTCAGAAGACTTGTTGAGGTATTTCATCAAGAAGCTTCCAAAATCCATGATTGAGTTGCTTAAAAAGGCTGAGAAGTATATGATTACTAAGGATGCCTTAGCGAGGTGATGGGCTTCTAAAATCCATGATTGAATTGCTTGAAAGGGTTGAGAAGTATACGAATACTGAGGATGCCATCTCAGCGAGGCATGCTACAACCACTCCTTAGTAGGGAAAGGTAAAATATGTCTTTTCTTGTCTTAGGTAATCCTCTGAGGCCACAGAGGCAAAGAAGAAGAAATGAAGAGGTTTAAATAACGGTTCTTCAAAGGCTAAGAATCTTACCCCGCTCATCGCCACCATGGAGGAGGTATTTGCAATAAGGGAAGCTCAGGATCACTTGCATTCGCCAAAGACTATGATATTTACTATAGATAAAAGAAACAAATCAAAGTGCTATCGATTCCATAGAGACCATGACCACAATACAAATGATTGCTTTGGATTGGAGGAATCAATCGAAGGGGTGATCAAAAGGGTCTACCTTAAGGAGTTTGTAGAAAAAGACGCCGGTGGAGATCGACGTAATAATAACAATAACAAAAATAAGGATGACGTAGCTCTAATTGAAATAGAAACAATTTTTAAAGGGTTTGACGATGGTAGACTCTCTACTATGGCCAGTAAATCCCACCTTAGAAGTCTATAATATGAAGGAGTGCAATGTAATAGTGTATCTCTCCTGCATCAGATACTAAAGGGAGTTTCAATGATGGTATTCCCAAAAATTGACCTCAGAAGAGTCCTTCTACCTCTTGACGACCCCTTTGTCATCTCAATGGTCACGATGAATGCTAACATCAAGAGGGTATTGCTTAACACGAGAAGTTCAGTAGATATCTTATTCTTAGTTGCCTTTGAAGTTATGGGGCTTAGCTCAAGCACATGCAACTAATAATTATTCCATTGATTGGGTTTAATGGGGAATGAACTTACTCTCTAAGGTTGTCACCCTTTCCCTCACCATTGGATCGAAAGATTATTGTGCTCTTATCTAGAATAAGTTCTTAGTCTCCCATAGGCCTATAATGTGACTGTGGGTAGGCATTCACTCAGTAATTTGGACGTTATCATATCTATGCGAAGACTAGTAATGAGGTTCCCAAATCATAATAATATGGGAATAGTGTATTTGGATTAGAAGAAAGGCCGAGAGTGATACATCACCTCCATATGAGAAAGTACGAGGTCGCTTGAGATTTCCCAGGGTTAGTCAGAGGTCATAAAAAATTTCACATAAGGGCCCCGAGGTCTTGGCAGAAGTATTGCCTCCTCTACCACCAATGTTTAAGCTCCCTCTAGAGAGCTAAGGCATAGGGTTGTTGAATGTGGATATTTTAGATCCTCGAGGCAAGGAGTAGGATCATATATATGAGTAAGTTGGAGCTTTGATCACCATATGTATTGAATGAGGATGATCCTACTAAAGAAGTACATATTGGGTCTAGTCTAAGCCCCACCCTTAGAGAGGATCTTACTCAATTCCTGAAAGAAAATAAAGACGTCATTGATTGGAGCCATTCAGACATGGTCGAAGTAAACCCAAAGGTCATGGTCCATCACCTCCGTATGGACCCAAACCATAGGTGGCTCGTCCACCAAAATAAGAAATTATTCAAAACGAAGAGGAATAATATTGCAGTTGAGGAAGATGATAAGATTTTAGTGGGCGAATTCATCAGAGAGGTCAAATACCTATAATGGCCTCTAATGTGGTACTTAGGCCCAAGGCTAGTAAGATATGGAGAATGCATGTTGACTTCACTGATCTCAATCGGGTTTAACCAAAGGGATATTATCCTTTGCCTTGTATTGTAACATTGGTGGACTCAACTACAAGCTATGAGCTCCTCTCATTTGTGGATGCATAATATAGGTATAACCAGATAAAGATGGCCCCTATTGATGAGGAGACAACCTCATTCATTACAAATAAAGGTACATGTTATTATAAAGTTGCATTTTGGACTGAAAAATTCATGTGCAACCTATCAGAGGGTGTTGAATTCCATTTTTAAAGACCTTATTGGCAAGACCATGGAGATCTATATTAATGACATGCTAGTGAAAAGTCTGGTGGCTTCAGACCACGTGCAGAACTTTTGAGAAACCTTTATTATCCTCATACATAACAAAATTAGCATCAACCCAAAGAAATGTGCTTTTGGGATTGCTGGAGGCAAGTCGCTTAGGTTCATAGTTACCAGGCAAGGCATGGAGGCCAATATATAGAAAATCCAAACTTTGATAGACATAAAAACTCCAAGAATCATCAAAGGGGTCCAGAGCCTATCCGGGAGAGTTATTGCCCTTAACCATTTTATCTCAAAGGCCATCAACAAGTGCCCATCATTCTTTAATATACTTAATAAGATATTTAAATGGACTCCTGAGGCTAAGGAAGCCTTCAAAACCTCAAGAAGTACCCGAGTTCCCCACCCCTGATATCCCGAACCATCACTGAGGAAGATCTATACTTGTACCTTGCCACTTCACCAACCGCGATCAGCTCATCTCTGATCTAATTTGAGAAGAATTTGGGGTTCATCACCTTATGTATTATTTCAGTCAAAAATACAAAGGGCTGAAATCAAGTACTCGAGGATGGAGTAGCTTGCCCTTTACTTCATCATCTCATCCAGATGCCTATGGCCTTACTTCTAATCTCATACCATTGTAGTGATGACTGATTAGCCCCTCTGATATATACTGCATAAGTCGGATACCTCAGGAAGGCTTGTCAAGTAGTCTTTGGAGTTGGGAAAGTTTGATGTTAAGTATAACCCTAGGAGCGTCATCAAAGGTCAAGTCTTATGAAAATTCACTACATAATTTAGCAACTTATAAGAGGTGGAGTAAGAGGTAAAGAATTCAGAAATAAAATCGCTAAGTCAAGTGAACCAAAGGATTTGTTATTCCAAACCATATACCCCAACTCACTAGCATGGGTCTTGTACGTGGATGGCTCATCTAACAGCTTAGGCAGTGGTGCTGGACTTCATTTGGTAGTCCTGAAAGGAGGTATTATCTCTGTTGCTCTTCATTTTAAATTTAAAGACTCCAATAATGAGGTGGAGTATGAAGCTTTGGTGGCAGGTTTAGTGTAATGACCCTGGATTCCTTGGAAGTCGTGGCCCTTTAGGGTCCACAACCATATACTTACTATTAGTAAGGCCAAGACCTTGTAAAGATTGGCTACAAAGTTTAAAGGAAGGCCACAACCTAAGGAAGAAGGCCGCAGAGTTTTGGTGACATAGACCTTGGACTTGACACGTGAGAGGGTGATATGGACTAATTAAGTCATAAATTTAGGAACAAGTTTTGGAGGTTTTAGATACCATTTTAAAGAGGTATTTATGGAAAGGTGGTGACGTAAGAAGAAATCCTAGGTTCCCTAATAATTCCTCTAAATAGAAACCATTGGCACACTTCCCAAAGGAACTAAAACCATGATTTTCTACTTTAGAAAGAGAAAGTGAGATTTTAAGGAGAGGAGGAGTTGATGTCGGATACAATGACATGTACTTTTACTGTTCACGGGAGAAGTAGAGGTGTTTGTAGGCGACGATTATGTAATATTCATCAGACTAAGTCCATTAAGGTAAGAGATATCTCACTTCTTCCTTGTTTAAACCCTAATTTTTATATTTTTTTATTGAATGAGATGAGCCCTTAAGTTATTTTCTAAGTAAAGGAAGGATATGACCCCTACACGGCTGATAGTGAGGAGACAAAAGCGAAAAAGTTTAAAAAGGGGCTTAAAGTGTGGACTTCGCAACAAGGTTATGGGGTTGAGGCTGCAGACTTATATATAATTAGTTGGGAGAGCCCATATCAAGGAGAAAGACTTTAAGGATGGACTGAAGGCAAAGGGAGAAAATAGAAAGGGAAAAGATGAGGGAACAAAGATAAAAGACAAGCCGTGACATCAAGTTTAGAAATCATGGCCAAATCATGGGGCTGCAGAAGGAAAACAAAAAAAAGAAAGTTGTTATCGCAATTGTTACCTAATTTAATTGCAGAATGAAGGGACACTTTGCCAAAGCCTGTCTTTTAGGTATGAGCTGTTATAATTGTAGCAAACCAGTCCACAAAGTCAAGGAATATAGGTTGCCTAAGGAGGATGCGAAGAAATCGTGGGCTCCAGCCAGAGTCTTTGCCCTGAAAATTAAGGATGATGAAAAGGCTGAGGATGTGATAACTGGTACTATTACTATTTATGATAGAAATTATTATGCATTTTTTTTATTTTGGGAGCACACACTCTTTTATATCCAGCACTTTTGCACACAAGTCTAAGAATAGGCCTCAGACCATGAACATTCCATTATTCATTGACACCCCGATATGAGTTTACTCGGAGGCCGCAACGATCTTTAAAGGATATGTCATGAACATAGGAGAGATCTATTTGAGAGTCAACTTAATTCCCATAGAATTGAGAGATTTATATGTGATCTTAGGCATGGATTGGATGTCCACCCATTTTGCTAGGATAGCCCGGGCCAAAAAGAGATTATCCTTTGTAAACCTAGTACGGCCGAGGTTAGTTTTAGGGGTACCAATTCAAGTAAAAAACCATTGTTGATATCAACCTCGAGGGCTAAGAAGATGTTAAAAGGTGGGTGTCGCAGATATCTAGCTTGCGTGAAGGATCTTGAGAAAATCGCGACCAATTTAACGAATTTTAATGTGGTCGCAGAGTTTAGTGATGTTTCCCCTAAGGACTTGCCAAGTTTACCCCTTGATAGAGAGATTGAGTTCACTATTGACTTGGTACCCTAGGATGCACCCAATTCAAAGGCATAATACAGAATGGATACCGAGGAGTTGAAAGAATTGAAGGGATAATTTGAGGATTTGTTAGGTCGCGACTTCATTAGGCCTAGAACTTCCCCTTGGGGTGCCCCCATACTATTTGTAAAAAAGAAGGATGGATACATGGGTATGTGTATAGAGTATATATAATTAAATAAAATAACCATGAAGAATAAGTACCCTTTGCCTAGGATTGATGATTTTTTTGACCAATTGAAAATTTCTAGATATTTCTCTACGATTGATTTGAGATCGAGATATCATTAACTTAAATTAAAGGACGAGGACATACACGAAACAATATTTAGAAGTAGGTATGGCCATTATGAGTTTGTGGTGATGATTTTTGGGCTAACTAATGCCCTAGTTTCTTTTATGGACTTGATCAATTGAGTGTTTAGGCCCTTCCTAAACAAGTTTGTGATAGTTTTCATTGATGATATATTGATTTATTCCAAGTCTGCGAAAAAACATGAGGAGCACCTCCACGAAGTATTTAAGGTTCTTAGGAATGAAAAGTAATATGCTAAAATTTATAAGTGTGAATTCTGGTTTTAGCAGATATCCTTAATCGGCCATATAGTGAACAAGGATGGGTTAGGCGTAGACCCATGTAAGGTTGAGGCCATTGTTAAGTTGGGAATACCAACCACTGTAACTGAGGTTAGAAGTTTTCTAGGCTTAATAGTATAATATATAATATTTGTAAAGGGATTTTCCAAAATTGTCACGCCCTTGACCCAATTAACATATAAGGATAAAAAGTTCATTTGGTTCACAAAATGTGAAGAGAGTTTTTAAAAATTAAATGAAAAGTCAGTGGTCGCGCCTATCTTAACCTTACCTAAAGAAGGTGGAGGTTATGTAATTTAAGAATTTTTGACGAGACATGTCTCATAATATAAAGATTATTTTTTAAAGTTCTAGAACAAATAAGATATTTTTCATTTTTGATTGAAATACTCCTTTAATAAAATAAAATAAGTATCCGTTCATCACAAGCATAGAAATCGAAATCAAATTTCTTCTATTACTGAGAACATAAAACAATATACCAATACTAACTTATTATATTCACCAAAATTAAAAACTAAATTTCCTACTAATACTACTTTTGCCTTGTGATGATTTCCCATGAACATAAATATTTCTCCTTCACCGAGCTACCTGATTACTCGAAACTCTTACAGATAACTGTGAACATGATTAGTGTCTCTCAAATCTGCACACCAAGTACTGGTAGATTCCACCACAAAATATGTCTTAATGATGTAGGAGAAATTACTGTTCCATTCTTCTTAGCTAAGAAGATGGGGCATTGCTTTTTCCAATGTCCATTATATTTGCAGATGTAATATTTGACTTTTGACTTCTTTTCTACTCCATAGGGTTTAAAGTTTTGCTTGAAAACTTTAGGCTGTGCCCAAGGCTTACCCTAGTTATTCTTCTTACCTTTTGGGACAAAAGTAGATGGGCCTTTCTCAACAACCTGAATCACACCCTTATGCCTATTTATATTCTCTATAGCCTATAGTATCTTAAGCAACTGTGCCAATGAGTAATCAAATGTGTTCATAGAATAATTTAGGCAAAATTATTTAGAGGACTCCGGTAATGATTGTAGCACGAAATCAACTTGGGTTTTTGCATCAATTTCAGATCCAAGCACATCTAGTTTTCCTAATGTGGACCATCTTCTTTAGAATAAGCTTGCATATGGGAGTACCCTCAAGCATCTTGGTGTTCACCAACCTTACCATAACATCTAACCTTGGGGTACAATTTTGATCCTCAAATATATCCATGAGGTTCTGACCATCTCATAAGAAGTGGACATGTTCTGATGCTGGTGTTGCAACACATTAATCCTAGAGGCCAATATGTAGTAGCAAGCCATTTAATCAGTGATGGAGCTTAAATGAAGTGGGTTGAATGATGATACAATTTTGAAATATGAGAATCATAAATTTTTGAAAAATAAATTTATTTCAAAATACACATGTGAGAATTTATCTTTGTTTTAATTTTAAATTGTCTCCCTCATCGCCATGTTATAGTAAAACTTGTCGAACATCCTAGTTCCCTTATGGGGTGAGATTTCTCGTGGGGGGCTTAAATCACCCCACTTTGAACTAGACAAACTTTCATCTTTTGATTATATACCTGGACATTTCAAGAACCTCTGTCCAACATAACATAACAGATAATGTCTTTTGGTCCCATAATTAATGACAATGACTCCGCGGGGGAGAATATTATCAAGTATGTCTAAGTGTGTACCACGGGTTCATTCCTCAAAATAGAAATCGCTCGTAATGAACTTCCCTATATATGTGTGTGTGTGTGTGTATGGGGGTGGGGGGTGTGAACTCAATCACATTTAATTATTGGAACTATCATTTAAGAGTTTTAGTGAATTTTTAATGCCTTGATAAATTCCATCCAGGCGCGGGGGAGCCTAACTGACTCGAGGAATTAATCACATATCGATTCAAGAAAATACCGATAGAACTCATGGGGTTTATATCGAATCCCCCCCCCCCCCCACTTAGTATTTTGAACAAAAACTTGAGGGTTTTAAAAAACAATTTATTCAATTCCCAAAGCTCGAATTTAAATCCTTGGTAATTTCCAAATTTACTTGTATGAATAAAATATCTTGATCTCATATTTCAATTTTCTTATAATAAAAATAATAATTTTAATTTTTCAAAATAAAATAAAATTCGAATATCTCAATTTAATTCATGCGTTTAAATTTAATTACTTCGATTTAATTCAATTAAGAAAGAATAAATTAAACACAAAATTTTGAAGAATTTGATGATATAGGTCGGTCTCAAATTTTCAATCCATATTATCCAAAAAAGCGGGGGTTTATAATTATCCAATTAATTAGCATACGAATTATAAAACACAATAAAATAATGATACATTGCAAATATATAAATAAATGGAGCAGGAAATAAAAGGACAAAAATTCCCCTTTTCATCACGGCTTAAACTTTCTGAAGTAAAACTCTTCAAGCCCAAGAAGCCTTGTTGTAGAAGGCTTCCTTTTAGCATAGAGTTATACTTGAAGTAGAATTCATCATAACCATGAGTTCTTAGTGATATTTACTTCTAGAATTTGATTCAACCTGGTTTGGAAGGGAGATGGGGAAGAACCACCATGAGAAGCCACCGAGAATAATTAAAAAAATAAGCCACCTGATCTTCCTGTGCTCAATCGGATCAATTTGGGACCAAATTCGGATCTATCCAAATTACATATCGATCCAGATCTCCTTTTGGACCGATCCGAAATACATGTGCCTGACAACTTTATTTTCCTCTCAAATTTCTCTTGCAAAATGATCACAACTCTTCTATATCTTCATGAAACTATATGAAACTTCACCAAACACTTAAACCCATACAAATACGTGATTCTTAGTGAAACAAACATTACAGACCCTCACAATCGCCTCCAAATACATTGATATTGAAATAATTACAAAAATTGATTATTACAACCATATCTAATTAGGAAGCTAAAAATGACCATGGATAAACTACTGTAGGATCCAATCACATAGAAAAATAATTGGTGACTATGATGGAAGGGTTATAAACAAAGAATTTCTATAAAATTATGTTAATACGAATGCATACATAAATATACACCATTGCACAACATGCAAAATAAGGGTTTTGTTTCTAGGACAACATGGAACTTTGTAATAGAGGGTTAATTTAAACCAAAGTATCTAATATCAATTGTTAGGGATTGATATACATAGAATGAAAAATTTCATATATGGATCCTTGATTAATCAATCATAAGAAAAAGGTAAAACTAAAAACTAGGTTTGAAGAATAAACCTAGGGTTTATAACATAATATCTTTGAGGATCTGGTTGCAATCCGTTGGGGATAAAATTATTTGTTTCTGATTAACTGCTTCCTTATTTTGGATCTCCCAAAACTTAATCAACCTTATGTAAAGCTCATATCTTCTATTGTATGATCCTCCCTAAAGTTAAGTTGTGGTTGGACACCTTTTGAGATGAAAACCCTTTCTTATGATTGAGATATATTGGTCTCTCTCTCGCCCTATTTATAAAAATGTGAATAATATTTTCTCTCATCCCTCTTAAACCCTAATGATGAATAATAATGATTAAAATCCATTCCTACACCTTTATATACAAGTACAAAAGGTGGGATTGGTCCAAACTCAATTACTTAAGAGTCTGGGCCTAACTACTTGGGTATATGGACTACACCCAAGACAAATAATTAAATTAGCTCCAAATAAATATTCAAAAATCCCAAATTACATTTACTGTAATTTATTTCCTTTCTATATCTAATCATAATTAATTATAATAAATAATAATTATTACACTCCAATTTAATTATCTCAGAAATCACTTGGATATAATGAGGTCTTATTTGAAAAGTCGATAATGGTACATAATATGATTCCCCACCTTAAGCTTCTGATACCCACTTGGTTAAATTAATATGCTCCTAATTGACTTTAACCAAAATCTCATCAATTTCTTGATTCTCAGATTTAACTTAATGTGCTACCCCAACAGATTATAAACAATCCACTGATCAGGTTTACTGGTAGAATAAATCTTATATATATATATCAATGGAATATTGCAATCTAAGGTATCCCCGGATGCAGATTCCTCATAATTAATATCTTAGACTTACTTACATAACCGTCACCCAATATATAAAGATTATTTGATTAAGTCTAAGATTGAATCACACTTATAGCAATCAAGGCAACAATCACATAAGCATTCTAATCCTTATAATTCTCAGGATTAAGAGTTATGCACCTTTCACAAATGGTGTGAGATTACCCGAGTCTAATTGTGGCAGCCCTTAGAACAAAATCTCATGGGTGGTCCTGTTCAATACATTCATGGGATGTACCGATCACAACCCTCCGTTGAACTATCATGCAAGTTCTCAAACCATCATACAAGTGGCTGTAGTTAAAGATAAACTACTAGGATTGTATCATAACTGTTCCGATAGGATGTTAACCCCTATCTAGGTTTTGAACTTTTTAATAGTGTTAGAAACTAAATTCCAATCTCCTTGTGATTAACCTAATGTTAAGTAAATATAATTCCTACTAATCTCTATTGACCGACATGTATATATGAAACAATATAGTTAAAAAAATACAAAGCATTATCATAAACTTAATTCTTATATAAAAATGAATAAAAGATTCTTTATTAATCTCTATATTACTCTAAAATGTTTTACAAGCATTTAAGGGCCGATCACCCAAGCTATCCACGTAAGGTAGCAAAAAATTTCCCACCTATCCACGTCAGATGTCCACTGTGCACAGAATTCAGATCCAACACTTTACAACAAAAAAACCATTCAAATCCCGACTTCTACCCTCCTCTGTGACCTTTACCCTCTCGCTCACGTCACCCTATTAATAACCCTACAGTCTTCTCCACTTTCTCGAACCCTGCGACACCAACAACTCACCCCCGAGGATTTCTCTGATATGTCGCGAATAGAAAGATGAGAAATAAAAAATATTTTAAATTGTGTCGATCCGCAATTGAGAATGAAAAACATTCCCACAAATGTCCCAAAATAACGTATGAGCCTCTGGGGACCGAAGTTGGTACCCCAACAACATCGCCCCATTATCATTAACAAGTGTCTCCATAGCCAATAAAAACGGGCCCACAGTGTCCTCTGTATAAACAATGTCAACAGCAATAACGAGATTAGAAGGTGGGGCAAGCGATTTGATCTGATCATGGTTATTACAATAGAGTTGAATGGACTTGATAATTCGGCCCAAGACAGGTTTGTTGCTTTTGAGGTTTTTCTTGAGGGCGAGCATGAAGGGGTAGATGTAGGTGAGGAGGAAGTCGATGAGGCTGCGGAGGTAGAAGTCCATGGCGGCAATGCCGCAGCCGGTGCCGAGCTTAATGGCACGTGCATTGGGGAAGTTGAGGAGGGTGGAGTATAGGTTGTGGGTGCTATGAGGGAAAAGATTTAAAAATTAAGAAGAATAAGGTTGCGTTTGTTTTTTTATCTGAATCTGAAATCTGAAGACTGAATCTGAAGTCTGAAATCTGAATCTGAAAAATATGTTTGTTTTTATGTCTGAATGTACCTCTGAATGAATGTATTTAGACTGATTAAGACTTCAGATTCAGACTTCAGACGTAACTCTACCTCTTAATCATTAAGAGCCAAATATAGCCGTTAGCCTCTTAATCACTTAAAAAAACAAACACTTTTTGATACCTCTTAAGTCTGAATGGTTCATATTCAGACTTAAGAGGTAAAAACAAACGCAACCTAAGGAAAAGCTAGCCGCCAAGAGTTGAGGTCAAACTCGTTTGGTGGTTATTTTTCTATCTCCAGTAATTTTAAATAAGAGCTGGTAATTGTGGAAATGTAGTGTGAGCCTATGAGGAGTTGAATCTTGAAGTCGTTTTTTCTTTTAGTACTTCACTCTCTCGACAAATATTTTCTGCTACTACAAATTTATTTCTCATATCATTTGATGGTACCATAAACTAAAGTTTGGATTGTTTTGTTGTAATAGTTAATTTTAAAGTTAATCTGAATTTAGTATCTCATATTGTAACTTTTATTTTAAAAAAAGAAGATAGTATTGATGAATTTTACTTTATCAAATTTTTATATCTACTTTTTCTCTGATCTCATTAAATAAATATGAAAATAATAAAAACTAACATGTTGAAGCAAAATACAATAATATTTTCGAAACAATTGAAGAAAAAATATTTGGTTACCAAGAAAATGAAGGGAAATAAACCAATATTTTCAAAAAGTACATTAAAAAACCTGGTAAAATTAAAATGAAAACAAAATAATCTTTAAAATGATAATTTTTGTTCAAAGACATTTATATTTTTAATCACGCATACACAATCGTATCGCCCGCGCATCGCACAAGTTTACAACTAGTAAACTAATATAATGTTTTACCCATGGTTTTAAGAATAAACCCTAACATTAATGATGGGATAGTTTCCCTATCTTGTCGAACCTCACCACCCCTTTCGTAGGGGGAAACTTGTGGTAAAACCTGTTCTCCCACCTAAAATTCCATAGGCTTTATATTCTTATTGGCATAGATCTTCAGTTTGTTGATATGCATAAGTCTGGTCTCGTCCCAATGACACTTACCGTGGAACCAAGTCCCCTCATATATACTCTCAGACTCACTATCCTATTTGAGCTCTTATTCCACTCTCGTATTATCTAGTCTTGACCTCTAAGACCAACCCGTCACAGGACAACTTTCATTAGTGATCAAGTACAATATTGGCTTTGCAGTAATCTATGAGCGATGTTAGCCTCTCTACCTAATCTAAGTATCGACCTCAAACACTCTCATGAGGTCAAGACCTTCTCATCAACCATATAGGCCAAACATGGAGCCGACCTCATCTAGGCGCTATTCTTAAGATCAGAGCTCTTCTAGTCTCGTCCAGTCAAGACCCATAACTTCAGACATGATAGGCATGCATGGAAAACATGGCACGGGTATTATTGGCATATAAAATCAATATGGTTATTCAAATTAACCAACACGTGGAAAGAATATTTCCTCATCTTAACCTACACACACCTTTGTCTATAGGTGTCATGTTTCCATTAACTGCTGATATCATTACACCCAAACTGCATGCGTGGGGTGATATTGCACACCCCTAAGACTATAAAGGAGGTGATCATCTCCTTCTACAAGGATTGAATTCTTGTTAAAACCCTACTATAACTCTGTATATTTGAGAGAAGAAGGGAACTTATATTCATTGTTAATGGCTCTTGGCCATCATTTATACTGAAATAACTCTATACTTTTCACGATGGACATAGGCTTAGGATGAACCACTTACATTCATGTGTCTGTCCTTTATCTCTCATCTTTTCTATTGCTTTATTGCATTGTATTATTTCCACCATTGTTTTGTGATCTTAGAAATTAGCTTGAATCCCTTGGATGACATTTAACATCATCATTTTGGTGTCGTCTGTGGGAAGAGACTAAGTTTTCTTCTCCATAGTAACTCGAATACTCCTCTCCTTATCTCCTATGGTGATTCAATCCCACCATTGTTAAGGCTGAATCACCATTGAAAGATATTGAGTTAAGTGTTTCTTTAGCTTTACTGGTTGATCTTGTTTTTGGGTTTTCTACTTTCTTATCTTCCATCTATTTTGTTGTTTGGTTAAGTCTCACTGAAGACGACCACTTATTTTCCTTGTAACACCAGGGCCACTTCTAGTTAACCATCTCAACAGTAAAAAATAGCTCATGTGGTAGTGACACTGAGGCCCCTTATGGGCAGTCAGCAGCAAATGCAACAGTAACTCTTAGCCTTTATCCAAAACAACATGAGCGGGATATCGGATGATCCCACCAATAACTTGATAACTCCAGCTGCCAAAGAGGATACATATCTAGTAACTAGGTACCACCACTAACTCCCACAAAGGAAGTTTAACACCACCTCAAGCAGTGGGACATCACAAATCCACGATGTCTCCACCTTAGAATAGAAGTCCAAGAATATTCAGATGATTTGGCTTGTGACGACGAGGACTGTTAGGATAATTATGAGACCTCCAACACATTATATCGTCCAGAGGCTATGCCAGTTTCAACTTACCATAAAAAATGTCCAAAACAATTCTTAGAGTCATCAGAAAGGCTCTACATTTGATAAGTTAAGTAGGGAATCGACCTTTAATCATCTCAGCCTAAGGAGTGATGGTAGCTGAGATCGACATTCCAAAACATGGACGGCACACATGTAACTGGATGTCAAGGTAATGATAGGTTAAGACAATATAAAGAAAGAAGGGAACACCGAGATGTCAATAATGGACAAAGAATTGGAGGTAGAGAGTCGGCCGCTGAGATATCTACAATAGTGGAAAGAGCTGGAGATAATGTAGTCCAGGAGGAAAAGCCTCGGAATAGCTCAATCCAGAGGTTGGAAGATAAGATCAACTATTTCATCAAAAGTCAAGACCTTAGTCATTCGGGGTATATGGAGGCATCTCTATTTGTACTAAGAATAGTAAGTTACTCGACTCCTATCAAGTTCAAGTCACCGATCGTGACACCTATGTACGAAGGGAGTTGATAATACGCAAATATCGCGTATTTCATCCGTCGAACCTACGCATTTTAGCCCCCTCGGGTGCCTTAATCTCTATATTTAAGCCCGTTAACCAGACAACCTCGGTTTATACTGTCAACATGCTATATGAGGTATAATTGAGCTTTTGTAGGTATTTAGGTACCAAGTATGGGATTCAGACGCATTCCGCGCAATTTCCGTACGTAACCTCACGTTCAAGGGCAATCCGATCATTTCACAGCTTAGACACCTGGCCCGACATCTGCACGGAAGTTGTAGCTCTCCTCGCTAGCTTCGCGTGGCCGTGAACGGTGCGTGATCCCGAGTCCGTATGACAAAGTTACGACGAATTGAGCGGAGATGGAAAGCATGCCAAAATAGGGGATTCTGCAGGCTGCCCTGCTTGATCGATCGATCGAGCCTGCGGGTCGATCGATCGAGACTTCTTATTTTTGCCACAATTTTAACTGTCGATCGATCGACCACAGGGGTCGATCGATCGATGACCTGTTTTTTCCAGCAAATAGTTTCTCTTTTTTTCTTTCTTCTTTTCTTTTATTCCAACTTACTACTTAAGCAAATTTTGGTTGTAATTAGAGACATACACACTCTCATATTCTGATATAGATAGTTTTTGTTAGGGTTTGGTTTGGAGAGTTCATTTTCTCTTCTTCTTGGATTGATAACCCATGTGGTTTTGTAAGATTGAACTATTCACTTCCATTTCCATTAATATAGTTTGTTCTTCATCTTTCCTTGCTTTGTAATTTAGCTTCCATGCTTTCTAACTAGTTTACATGCTTTGATTTACTTGCTTTGTAGTATAGATTTATCGCGTTTATTCCCGCTATCCCATTATCGCGTTCTTAACATGCTTTCTAGGCAATCTAAATTAGGTCGTGCTTGAATGGAATTCACTCGAGTTGACGCGTTGCTTTGCTTTGGTGATGGTGTTTATGGGTCTATTTCGGGTGCGTTGTCCTAGTTATTATGCCTAGGAGATTTGACGGGTCATATCATGTATGTACCGTACTTACGACCTTTCGTGCGTAATTTTTGGGATATTTTTTGACGCCAAAATCTTATTAGGCTTTTATGACGATTTAGGGTGTGAAAACCCTTGATTTAATTAACTGTCGAAACGAGACGCACGTGTAATAACCCATCGACCCATGTAACCATTTTATACAAATTAACTCGGGTGAGGGATATTCGACGCAACCTATAGTTTTACTCGTTTTCATAATCTAGTTTCAATACACTCGCCTAGATTACTATTTCCCTTTTATGCATCTTTCCCTTTTTAGTTTCTAAACATCTTTTACACTTTTATTCCTGGATTAATAATCTGTTGCGATTTATCGAACATTCCCTGTGGATTCGACACCCGACTTACTGTTGTACTCACCAGTTGAGTGTAGTCGTAACTTAGGTTTTTGTATAATTCAGGTGAGCCGAATATAAAACGAACGGCGCGTAGGTGACTCTCGCACCGCGGCAAAAACCTGTCTATCAAATGGCGCCGTTGTCGGGGAGTTGTTTTGTTATAGATTGTAATTGTATTATTAGTTCGTAGTATTATTTTCTTTGTATTTGTATTCTTTCTTTTAACCCTTTTTTACAGGACTTCTACATTTGAGCGCCTAGGAACGCTTGAATTCACCGCCGCACATCTTCTTTGTGGAAGCCGCCCTCTCGAGCATTTGTTGGGGTAAGCATGTCTTATTCTAACTTTTCTGGTAATCCTAATGATAATTCTCAAAATTCTGGTAAACCTTTGACTTTTGGTCGATACTTGCAATCCCAAAAAGTTGCAACATCTAAAATGACATTGGGTGAGTATTACGAAGGTCAAAGTTTGGATTACAACAATTTTGTGCATGATCATTCTGATTTTGGGTCGCAAGATCCTTATGATAAGAATTTTGAATCCAATTGTAATCATTTTCAAAATTTCTATGTTAATGATTTTGAGTGTAGTCCCGAGAACAATTTCCAAACTTCCCATTTTCAAGAATCCGCTCGTCTCCCGATGACATTCGGTGAGAGATTGCGTATGCTTGAAAATGAGAGGATTGAAGAACGTTATCGGGAAGAAAATCGTTGTTGGAAACACGAGTTGGATTTACTAGTTGAATCCGACGACGACTTTTCTTCGGAGACTGCCGAAGTCGAAGACTGTTTTGAACCAAATGAGGACTTCCTTCCCACTTTGGAACAAATCGTCCTTGACTTGACCCACGGTATAGTAGAGAATAAAAATGAGGATGAAAAAGGCATAGTATCCATTTGCAATGAATTCGTTTCTTCTTTGATTTTCGAAGAAGAAAGTGTCATTGTAAACGATCCTATTTCTTCCGAAATTCAATTTTCAAGCGATGATCATTCATCTCCTGAGATCGAATTTCTTTCATCCCCGTCTTCATTATATACTGTCGTACCAATTCGAGTACCCGATGAATCGGTTCAAAACTTTTTAGTTCCAAACATTTTCACCGATGAGGAGTACTCGCTCGAGCCGCTTTCCATAACGGCATCTTTGCCCTCATGTGCGCCGCCTCCCGTTCCAACTTTAAAATACTCGGGAGTTGATTCATGTTTTCTCGGCCCGCATGTGTATTTGTTGCCCGTCCTATCCAAATCCCCCATCCTCCCTCCCAAAGTTTCAATTGGGGATGGTTCACTTTTACCGCCTTACACATGCCTTCCGTCGTTCGAACGGAATTCCTATTTTCCGGGAGGCAGGCATGTTCGGGAGGGTCCACCGTTGATCCGCCAAATTCAAATTGTGTTTTGGTTGGACCCTCAAAAGTTTCAACTTTTAGTATATAGTTAATTACGCTTCCTAAATGTAGGTTGTATATACTAACTTCTTCATTTTTGTTTTTCTTAATATTAGCCTAGTGTAATTAGTTAATCTCTTTTATTTCTTTTTATATGCTTGGTTCTAACTCTTTTGTAGGTTCAACGCACTTGAATTTGTGGAGACTATGCATCCCGGCACACATTCCTTAAGAAAATGATCAAAAAGGCCCCAAAAACGTTTTTCCTTTGTTTTTCACACACGCATCCTCGCTCATTTTGCATTTGCTTTTCTTTTTCTTTTCTTTTATTTTTCATTTTGTCGTGACCATGCGTGTGTGTTGCTAATTCTACATATTTTTATTTTTTTTGGTTAGCATAGGCCTTTTTGTGTGTATATTTTAGCCTATGTATATATAATTTTATTTTTATTTTTATTTTTATTTTTATATTTTTATTTCATATTTTTATATATATGTACTTATATATATTATATAAATATATATTTTATATTTAAACCCCCTTAATATCCCTGAATTCCATTCCCCCCCTTTAAAAAATTAAAGCAGTGTGCCTGGACCTGCTTGATCGATCGATCGAAGGCCCAGGCTCGATCGATCGATCGAGCAGTTAAAGCCCGAGACTGCTGCATTTTTTCCCTTTCTCCTTATTTCTCTCTTCTCCTCTCTCAAACTGTTTCGTGCCCTAGAATCCCCCCAACACATTTCTTCATTATTTCATCCAATTTCTACACTACAAAGGTATATCATTCCTACTTTACATTGTTTTTGTAGATTTTGCTGCTTATTTGTCATGTATTCCATGTTTTAAACCCTAAGTTGACATTGTGTGAATGTGTTGGTTTTTCCCTGATTTTTGTTGTTCCAACCATGTTTTTCTTGTGATTCTTGATGTATACGCACTCACGAACACATGATTATTGTTGCATTGTTGTTTTGTTCATGAGTGGGGCTTTTTGGTTGGTTCAATTCGGTATATTTCAACCTTGACGCACATTACGCATGCCAAGTGTTCGTCAAAATGCCTAAAACAGTTTTCAATCCAATTTTTAGCCCACACTTGGGTGATTTTCATTCCATGTCGCATTCCGACAATTTTTATCGCAATGTTGCAATTTTTCACCTCGGTTTTGCGCACTTTCACCTCAATTTCAACTTATACACCACTAACCATTAATTATGCTTACAATTTTTTTTGTATTGCCTAATTCTTGTTTTGTAGGTTGAAATGGCACCGAAGAAATACAGCTTTACCAGGTGTATGCCCGCCGGGGGCGTTGATGATTTCCGCTGCGATCAAGAGAGGGATTGGTACCGCGCCCACTTTCATACATCCGAGCGTCCTCTTGGATATCATTTTGCGTGGGCCATTGAGGATATACCGAGGGAGGCGCATGTTCTTTTGCGCCGTCAGGGGTGGGAGCCCTTTCTCGCTACTAACGGTCGTATCAATGAAGAGCTAGTCCGGATTTTTTATGCGACGTTAGTTGAGGTAAAGGGCAGTGGGCCGACTACATATGAGGCGATGGTCCGTGGGGTGAGGATACCCTTCAGCATTTCAGATTTGGCAGATTATATGGGTGTTCCACACCCCGCGGACTCGGTCAGTTTCATGGATGGGACCATCTTCGGTAGGGGGACATTGATAGAGGCTCTTGCACCGGGTGAGGCGTGAAAAAAGGGTGATTTCCGCTCGACTGCAATGGAGGACTTACCGAGATTATTGCACTACATTAATGTCCACTCTTTCATGGTGACGAATAACCGGTCAGAGGTTCGTCACAAGCATGCCGCATTGATCTACACGATGATTAATGGTTTGGGCAATATCAGCTTGCTCAGTATCTTTCTAGACATGATGTGCGCGATAGCTAAAGAGATTGCTTGGAGGTTTTCCCTTCCCTTTCCTTCCCTCATTACGAGGATATGTGTATCGCACGGTTGCCCTGAGTTGGACGCTGACCGTAAGCATGAGCCACTCGGGCTTCTCTCCAAGGATAATATTTCAAAAATCCTAAAGCACGAGTGGGGGAAACCGGGCGGTAAGAGACAGAGGGCGGAGGTGGCTGATGAGCCGGACGATGAGGAGGACGAGATTAAGGAGATGGAGACTGGTGAGGGTTCTCACGCGCCACACACTGATGATGATGCCCGCTTTGTGGCATTCCAGGCCGTACAGGACCAGCGCTGGGAGTAGACCCAGCTCAGGTGGTCTACGTGGGAGTCCCGCTTGGACCAGTTGCAGGCCGAGCAGCGGTAGTAGTGGGCACAACAGCAGGCTCAGCAGGAGCAGTTTCACGCCGAGCAGCGGCAGGAGTGGGCCATGCAGAGGCAGGTGAGGGCACAGCACAGACAGGACTATCGGATGATGCAGCGGATGATGAGAGATCTTTATCTGCAGCGCAGTGATTCCGACACACCGTTGCCTCCTCATTTTCAGGACCCCTCTGATCCTAGTGGTTCTGGCCACTAGGCTGCTGCTGTACTGGGTTATTTTTGTCTTTTGGGATCGGATAGTATATTGTACTTTTTATTTGTATTTGTATTTGTATTTGTATTTGTATTTGTATTTGTATTTGTATTTCTTCTATTTCACTAGTTGTAATGTATTAAGTGATTTTGTATTGAACTTATGAAATGAGAAATGAAAATGTAGTTTGTGGTTGTTTATTGGATTTTGATGTGTGTGACCTTCCATTTTATAAAATCAAAAAGTTCACCATCAATTTATCTAGTATTTGCACTTCAGCCCCTCTATATTATTGTGACTTGTAACATAGATTCTCTTAACTTAATACATCGGTACATATTCTTCATATGCTTTTTACTAACTTTTTTGCAGCTTCACTTGGACGTATACTTATGGAGACCGCTCCACATTTGGGTAATATCATTCTTTTCATAGCTTTGTGTTGTGTTCTTTAATGGACGCATTGGGGACAATGCAACATTCAAGTTAGGGGGTGTAGGATATTCTATCCATTTTGCTGTTTAGTCCTTGGATTTGATTACAATTTAGTTACAAAGCATGTTTTTGTTAAAAATTTCAAAAATTTCAAAAATATTTTCTTTATTTTTTCTCCTTTATTGGGCATTTTGCCCTTGTTTCCGATGATAAATTTTAATAATTTCCCAATCAAATAGACAATTCAACGATGCATGTTCTCGATTTTAGAAGTTATTAGACTTTAGTCCCTAAATCATTAATATTATGAATAACTTCATGAATTGAACTTTATCCCGTGAGCACATGCACCATTCTTGTTATATTGATGTGGTTTAAGATTTTATAACTCGGTATGCTTTTGTTGCATTGTATATACTTACACCGAGTGAGACTAGAGACTTATCTTCATTTGTGAGTGTATACACTTTTCTTTCCTCTTTGAAAACGTTACAGTCGCTGGTAATCTCTTTATTCTTTCATTGACCGTTCATTAATTGAGTTCATACTTGAAATGTGTTACTTGAGCATGATTTTCATATATTGTTTTGACTCGAGAATTGCGTAAACTTTGTGAAATGATCATAGGCCATCTTTGATATATCACTCATATGACCTTGACCTCACCCTTTATATGTTCCCTAGTCAACCCACTTGAGCCTAAATACTAGCCTTTCTTTTCATTACCCAAAATCCCATAACCAACTCCCAATTGGAGTTTTATACCATACATATTACCTTACATACCCTTGTTTGGATTGTTGCTTGGGATTGAATGTTATTGTTGTGTTGTGGTTGCAATTTGAGTATGAAAAGAGTAAGAAGTGAAAAGAAAAAGAGTGAAAAAGAGAAAGTTAAAAACAAAAGAAAACAAAAGAGAAAAAGTGAGAAAAAGAAGAAAAGAAAAAGAAAGAGAAAGTTGTTTATATTATTTGTAGTGTTTCAATAAGCTTTGATTACTCTCTCGATTGTTTTATCTAATGCTCGTTTGGACATCATTTGTCCACTTTTGATATTGCCCGCAATTTCCATTATTCCGAGTTTCATCCCAAACACTTTGAACCCGTATATACATCCATTTCATTTCGTACCTTAACCTAGCCTACATTACAACCCTATTAAAGTCCTATGTGATCTTAAGTAGATGTAATTCAAATGTTTAAATAGTGTTGATAGTCTGTGAAAATGCATTTCGCCTCTTTTATATGTGCGGTATCCTTTCACTGAGATTGCAATTTTTATTTCCTATATAGCGTTCTTCAATTGTGACATGTGCGCGGCCTAGTTTCCCTTTACATTTACTTCTTATACCCGCATGTCCCATGTGTTACCTCCCTATTTTAAGTGATTTCATTTGATGAGTGTAATGCCCGTGAGGATTGACTTTTATGCATGCTTTGATATTTAGTATCCGAGTTATTTAAGTTTTTCGCCAAATCATACTTTGCATATGCTCACTCCCCTCCCACATGTTAGAGTTTCAATTCATTGAGGTGCATTCGATAATGTTAATAACTACGGACTTCTCATGCGAATTCGTTTGCTATGCTAATAACATGTTGAAATCTTGTTCGCATTGATGAGTTTGTTGTACTTGATTGGGCATATTTTGAGGAAACCATGTGATGTTTGTGGGTACCATCACTGAAAACCCTCACGAGACGACACTCGTCCACTAGGGTAACCTAGGGGTTTAACGGCTTATTGCATACGCTAAATGCAATCGACTCACCCGCGAAAGTGGCCTTATCTTTTTATTACTTTTATACCATACTTTTGTACTATATCCTGTTTTGGTTGACTTGTTCTTCTTGTTGCATCCTATTTCATTGCTAGGGACTAGCAATGTGTAAGTTAGGGAGTGTGATAATACGCAAATATCGCGTATTTCATCCGTCAAACCTACGCATTTTAGCCCCCTCGGGTGCCTTAATCTCTATATTTAAGCCCGTTAACCAGACAACCTCGGTTTATACTGTTAACATGCTATATGAGGTATAATTGGGCTTTTGTAGGTATTTAGGTACCAAGTATGGGATTCGGACGCATTCCACGCAATTTCCGTACGTAATCGCACGTTCAAGGGAAATCTGATCATTTCACAGCTTGGGCACTTGGCCCGACATCTACACGAAAGTTGTAGCTCTCCTCGCTAGCTTTGCGTGATTCCGAGTCCGTATGAAAAAGTTACGGCGAATTGAGCAGAGATGGAAAGCATTCCAAAACAGGGGATTTTGCAGGCTGCCCTGCTTGATCGATCGATCAAGCCTGGGGGTTGATCGATCGAGCCTTCTTATTTTTTCCACGATTTTAACTGTCGATCGATCGACCACAGGGGTCGATCGATCGATGACCTGTTTTTTCCAGCAGATATTTTCTCTTGTTTTCTTTTATTCCAACTTACTACTTAAGCCAATTTTGGTTGTAATCAGAGACATACACACTCTCATATTCTGATATAGATAGTTTTAGTTAGGGTTTGGTTTGGAGAGTTCATTTTCTCTTCTTCTTGGATTGACAACCCGTGTGGTTTTGTAAGATTGAACTATTCACTTCCATTTCCATTAATATAGTCTGTTCTTCATCTTTCCTTGCTTTGTAATTTAGCTTCCATGCTTTCTAACTAGTTTACATGCTTTGTTCACATGCTTTTGTTTACTTGCTTTGTAGTATAGATTTATCCCGTTTATTCCCTCTTTCCAATTACCGCTCTCTTAATATGCTTTCTAGGTAATCTAAATTAGGTCGTGCTTGAATGGAACTCACTCGAGTTGATGTGTTGCTTTGCTTTGGTGATGGTGCATATCATGTATGTCCCGTGCTTACGACCTTTTGCGCGTAATTTTTGGGATATTTGTTGACGCCAAAATCTTATTAGGCTTTTATGATGATTTAGGGCGTGAAAACCCTTGATTTAATTAACTGTCGAAACGAGACGCACGTGTAATAACCCGTCGACCCATGTAACCATTTTATACAAATTAACTCGGGTGAGGGATATTCGATGCAACCTATAGTTTTACTCATTTTCATAATCTAGTTTCAATACACTCGCCTAGATTACTATTTCCCTTTTATGCATCTTTCCCTTTTTAGTTTCTAAACACCTTTTACACTTTTATTCCTGGATTAATAATCTGTTGCGATTTATCGAACATTCCCTGTGGATTCGATACCCGACTTACCGCTGTACTCACCAGTTGAGTGTAGTCATAACTTAAGTTTTTGTATAGTTCAGGTGAGCAGAATATAAAATGAACGGCGCATAGGTGACTCTCGCGCCGCGGCAAAACCCTGTCTATCAGGAGTACTAACCTTGTCCATCACATAAAGATGTATTAGTGGGCTACCGATATATACTCAACACCTGACGAGATGAGGTACTAGGCATTTTCTAGTACCCTCACAGGTGTAGCTCATGTATAGTATATCGGCCTATCGAGAGGATTCATAGAGAATTTTAAGCATCTGGCTGAGAAGTTCATTCATAATTTTTGTTTCGATATAAAGCTAGCCAAATGCGTAACTCATTGATTGAACAAGAAGAAGGTAAAGAATGAGCCTCCGAGAGACTATATCTCACGGTTTAACAAAGAAAAGTTGGAGGTTAAAGACTACGAGGAAAGTATCGCTATGACAACCTTAATAAGTGGTTTGTAACTCAAGAAAATTCTATAGAACCTCTCTAAGGATCCTCCAAAGTCCATAACATAACTCCTGACAACATCCAAGAGAATAATGAACATGGAGGAGTATATGGTGGCCAATAGAGATGTCCTAAAAGAGGATAATAGTGGGAAATCCGGCTAGGGTCGAGATAAAGAGAAGGACGAAAGAAAGAGGTCAAATGATGACAAGTTTGCAAATATACTCCGCTAATAGTAAGTCCTGACATGATACTGAATGAAATAAAGGACGACAGAGAACTCAGGTGGCTAAAAAAGTTAAAGTTCCCACCCCACAAGAGGGACAAAAGCAAGTAGTGGGAGTTTCACCGAGATCATGGTCACATAACAAATCAGTGCTTTACCCTAAAAAATGAGATTAAAAAATTGCTAAAGCAAAGAAATCTCTAAAAATACATGGCCAGGAGTGGGGGATGAGACAAAGGCAAAAAAAGGTTCAATGTAAGTAAGGATTTCAAGCCAAATAAAGAGGTTCAAGAAAAAAGGAACGGACAAGAGTCAGACGATAGCGGGGAAAATGACCATATCCTTCCTACTAATCTGCCTACAATGAAAGGCAATCTATATATGATTTATGTAAGAAATGATCCGTGCAGGATTAGCAAGTGGAAGAACTGAACTAGTCGACATGAAGGCGCATGCTGTTAAAGTAAAAGTTGGATAAAAAAGACCCAAGGTTAATTCGGCTGAGATCGAAGTTAAGCCCACCAAGATAAAAAAAGTTGATATGGATAGTCTCACTGTGGTATTTTCAAGGGATTATTTCAAAGGGATTTTTTCCCCACATAACAACCTTCTAGTTATCAATATATGGGTTCACGGCTACAATGTGGCTCATATATTGATGGATAAGGGAAGATCGATGAATGTCATGTTCTGAGATTATTTCAAAGGTCTGAAGCTATGCAAGAAGAGACTCATCCCTTACCATTAACCTTTGATTAGATTCAATGGGGAGAAAGTACATCCTCTTGGAGGTTAGGAAATTGATGTATGCTTGGGAACCTGGTTGAGATGCCAGACTGGGAAGATTATTTTTTTCATGATGTGCGAACATATTTTCTCGATTTATAAGATAATATTGGGGAAAGTAGCACTTAAAGAGCTTGAAATAGTGCCTTTCACTGTACACCAAATGATAAAATTACTATCTCCCTATAGAGTAGGGGAAGTAATAGTGATCTGGTTAAAGCACGATAGTGTTACTTCACCTAGGCTGAAGAGAGAGAGGCTCATCAAAGGAAGACAACTTCCTACATAGATACACTTGATCCAAGGGATGAGCGAAAACTTAAAAAGGGAGAGCTTGTTGAGGAGGTAGAATCCATTGTCCTCAATTAGGATGAACCGAAAAAAATCATCCAAAATTTCTCGTTCCTCATGTCATAAATAAAGAAGGAATTGATTCAGTTATTGAGAAAAAGGAAAAACATGTTCGCATAGAGCCATGACGACATCCCGGGGATTAATGAAATAATTTATCATCGACCAAACATAAACGAGAACGCTAAGTCAGTGAAGTAGTGAAGACGAACCTTTATTAGAGATAGGTATGAGGTTATACAAGACGGAGTCAAGAAGATGCAAACTACAGATTTCATCAAGGAAGTTCATTATCCCAAGTGGTTATCCAATGTTATCATTGTGCCAAAGCAGAATGAAAAATTGAGAATGTATGTGGATTTCAATGACCTTGAAAAGGTCTTACTGAAGGACAACTTTCCTTTACCCTGGATTGATCAGATAGTAGGTGTTACGATCAACCATGACCTCATGAGCTTCATGGATGCTTATTTCAGGTATAATCAACTATCAATGCACAAGGACGATGCCGAGAAGACTTCCTTTATCACAGACAAAGGAACATATTTCACCAAGGTTATGCCATTTGGCCTAAAGAATACAGGGGTTACCTATCATATATTGGTTAATAAGATATTCGAAGACCAAATTAGGAAGATAATGAAGGTATATGTGGATAATATTCTCACAAAGAGCTAGAAGGCCGACACTCATGTGGCCGATCTGGAAAGAACTTTTTATACAATAAATAATATAGAATGAAGCTAAATCAAGCAAAATGTGCATTTGGCATTAGAGCAGGGAAGTTCTTAGGCTTCATTATTAATCCAAGGGGGATAGAAGAAAATCCCGCTAAGATTAAAGCACTAATTGACATAAAAATATGGAAGACGATCAAAGATATTTAGAGGCTGAGTTGCTGTTTTGAATAGGTTTGTATCCAATGCAACAGACAAGTGTTTTCCCTTTTTTAAGATCATGAGAAAAGTGTTTATTTGGGACGAGTAGTGAAAATAAGCGTTTCAAGAAATAAAGGCTTATCTCGGATTCCATATGCTCCTCTCCTAACCGATACAAGGGGAAAAGTTGTAATTATATCTGGCCGCCTCGGAGTTAGCCTTCATCGCAATAATTGTTCGAGATGATGATGGAGTTTAGAAGCCTGTCTACTTCAACAACAAAGCTCTTTAAGGGGTAGAGATAAAATATCCAAAAATAAAAAAGCTTGCATATGTTTTGATCCATGATCTGAGAAAGATGAAGCCCTACTTCCAGGCTCATATGATGATAGTGATCATTGACACCCTTATTTGATAAGTCATTCATGAAGTCAAAAAATTGGATAAGTTAATGGCTTAGTCAGTAGAGTTAGGTGAGTTTGATGTTATTTATCAGCCAAAAAATATAATAAAAGGGCAAGAATTGGCAGATTTTATAACCGAGTTTACTTAGGACACCGAGATAAACACAGAAAGTGCATATATGGCTAAGACTCCAACCATCATCCAGAAGGACATCATGGTCGAGGAGGTACCAGCTGATTGAACATATGTTGTAACAGATAAAGATTTGCTGAAAAAGAATGGAACCTTGTCCGAAGGACCTTTCACCAAAGGGGGACCAATTTGGATCTTATTTATTAATGGTTCGTCTAGCGAAAGTGGCAGCGATGCAGGGCTGATGCCGTTGGCCTCTAATGGGACTGACATTGAATATGCTTTATGATTTAACTTCAAAGCATCGAATAACGAGTCGGAGTACAAAGCTCTATTGACAGGAATATAACTTGCCAAAGTCTTGAATGTAGGCTAAATGGTTGCTCATAGCTATTCTCAACTGTTAGTTAAATAATATTGGGGATATATGAGGCCAAAGACGAGAAAATAGCTAAGTACTGCCAAAGTGAAAAAGATGTTGTCAAACTTTGATGAGGTCAAGATAAGGAGGATTTCGAGATTAGAGAAAGAAAGAGAAGATGCGCTAGCTAGTCTAGCCTCGACCACAAGAACATAAATTAGATGATCAGTTACGGTGGAGATTTTTCTTAAATTGAGTATTGAAGTGGAAGAAACCGAAATGGAAGTTTCCTTAAATTTAAATTTGGGAGCATCCTGGATGGGCCCAATTATAGACTATATCAAGGACGGGAAGCTGCTAGAAAATAAGGCCTATAGAAGGAATATCAAGCAATAAAATTCACCATTATTGGCAATGTATAATACAAAAGAGGCTTCTTACTTCCACTTCTGAGTTGTGTGCATCCAACTGAGGTTAACTATGTACTCAAAGATGTGCATGAAGGCTTATGCGCAAGATATATATGTGGATGATCCTTGGCTAAAAGGATCATCACCCAGGGGTATTATTAGCCGAGTCTCGTAAAATATTTGACAAAGTACGTTTTGAAGTGCGACAAGTGCCAGAAGTTCACAAGCATCCCTTATTAACCTCACCAACCACTCTCTCCAATATCGACTCGCTGCCCCTTAGCCATGTAGGGAATAGACGTGGACAACCCACTGCCTAGACCAAAAAGAAATTTTATATTTGTTTATCATCGCGATTGATTACTTATACAAATGGTTGGAAGCTAAGGCTTTGGTAACTATCCCTAATGAAAAATGTTTCAAGATTATCTGGAGAAATATTATTTATTGTTACGGCCTCCCTAACATGATGATATTCAATAATGAAAAATAATTTAAGAACAAATCTCTAGAAGCTTACTGTGGCAAGGTCGGTATCAAACAGTTCTACGCTTCACCTGGCCGACCATAATCTAACGGGTAAAGAGAGGTGACTAATAGGATGGAATTATGAAGAAACTTGAAGACGCCAAAGGTAAATGGGTTGATGAGTTGCATAGTGTCCTATGGGCACACGGGATAACAGAGAGAACGCTGACAAACGATAAGCCATTCATGTTAGCTTACGGGTCCGAGGCTGTAATCCTAACAGAGATTGGGTTACCAAGCCATAGGGTTCAGAGCTATAAACCCAAGGCTAATCTAGAAGAAAGAATACTAGACTTGGACTTTATAGAATAGATGAGAGAAGAGGCAACCATTAGGCAGTCGGCCAATCAGCAAAGAGCAGCCAAATTTTACAATAAGAGAGTCAAGTTGTGACCCATAGCAGTGGGAGAATTATTACTAAAAAAGGTCATCCAAAAAGCCAATAAATTCTATTCTAATTAGCATGGACCTTACAGGGTAACATAAGAGGTCGTCCCAGGCACGTACCGACTTGAAAACCTTGAGGGAGAGTCATTTTCCAACCCATGGAATGCAGATTATCTAAAGAGATACTATCAGTAGTTCATCCGTTTGTCGCTAATCCATTTTTCATAGATAAAAGGCAATCTATTTAGTTGTATATAAAAAGAATATGGTTTTATATAAAACACAATGTGAAAGGAAACGAAGTATTGTCTCATCTTTTCTTTTAGCTGTTGTATGTTCTTGTCAAATAATTGGTTAAACATCAGTTGGATATGGTAAAATTAAACATCATTTAATTATGGTGTATAATTAAAATCTCTCTTGGATGTATGAGAGTGGCCGAAGAGTCTCAGCTCCAAGACATCAGTCTAAAAAATCCTGAGAGGAAGGGGTTCCCTTTAACATCATTTAAGTGGTGAGACCAAAAAGAATCATTTGAGTATAGCGAACTTAAACATCATTTAATTATGATGCATAATTAAAACTCTCTCTTGGCGGCATGATAGTGTCTTAAGAGTCTTGGCTCCAAGGCATCACTCTAAAAAATCATGAGAGGAGGGGAGTCCTTTAACATCTTTTCAGTGGTGAGACCAAAAAGTATCATTTGAGTATGGTGAACTTAAATATCATTTAATTATGGTGCATAATTAAAACTCTCTCATCGGTATAAGAGTGGATGAAGAGTCTCTGCTCCAAGACACCACTCTTAAAAATCCTGAGAGTATGGGGTTATTTAACATCATTTCAGTGGTAAGACCAAAAAATATCATTTGAGTGTGGTGAACTTAAACATCATTTAATTATGGTGCATAATTAAAACTCTCTCTCGACGGTATGAGAATGCTCGAAGAGTCTCGGCTCCAAGGCATCATTCTGAAAAACCCTAAGAGGAAGGGGTCCTTTAACATCATTTTATCATGGTCAAACTATTAAACATAACATCATTTTTACTATGGTGAAATAGTTTGTAGTGAAAATAGTTAACGAAACAATGCACTTCATTCAGACAATACACTTAAGAAAAATAACATGCAGATGGGCAATCACAATATTTTATAGAAGCTGTGCTAAAGAGTGATTCTAAATTAATTATTACAAATAAATGTTCAGAAATAACAAAAGACAAGTTACAGAAGTTGGGCTCAAGGACCACAAACATTCGACCATCAAGAGATCAAACTCATACATCAGCTATCAAGGGCTCAGTGATAGTCAGCCCTATCAGATTTTTATTTTGGATGGTTGTGTTCCTCTCCTAATATCTAGTCCTATCACTTACCTCATTCTCTACCATAGTTATTTCAGCCTCATCCATACCATTTTTAGCAGCACCAACCTTAGCCTCAACTTACTGAAGGTCCTAAACGCTTCCAGGATTGCCAAAGCTGAGGTAGTTGACAATTTTGGCCAAAACAGGGTCAATAGCCACCAGTTCAGCACGCCCGAAATACTCGACGACATACATTTTTCTCCCCTTTATCCGTATATTATATGGCATAGTAAAAGAATTCTTCTGACTCTTTAAAGTCGGAAATAGACTTCTCGGCCGCCTCCTTGATTTTCTTGGCCTCACCCACTTCTTGACTTTGTAATTTTTACTCCAACTCCCCAATCTTTTCCAGGAGGTCCACCTTCATGTTCTGTACATGCTCTTTATGGTCGACCCTCATCTCCTGAGCCTTTGTATCATATTCGTCCTTTAAGTTTGTAAGTTTCTGCTTTAGGTTGTCGGCTTGGGCTTGTTCATCCAAACAACCTTGGCTTTATTCTCGGCCTCAGTCACCCAAAGATGGATGTGCTAAAGGGAGTTGAGAGACTACAATAAAATAAGATGAGTTAATACAAGACGATACAAGACTTTAACTATTATTGAAGTAATAAGAGACAACCCTTTACTTAGGTAGCTCGGTGAAGTACAAAGTTGAAAACTCGATTAGGGTCTTGGGCATCTAAATATCGGTGGTCTCAATCTGGGGCAACTGAAGTAAGGATATCATGGGCCCTAAGCTGACTCCCGAGCATAAAGTTAGCATTAATACCCAACTGGGCAAGGTGAGCTGCAACCGAGACATCATCTTGGATGGGGAGAAGGGGGTCGATTGCTTGTCTCGGTGCAACCTCTATCCTTTTCTTCTATTGAGGAGAGGGATTGGTAGAGGTACCTATAGGGACATATTTTCATTTTTATAACCCCTCAATAACATGGGAGCTAATGATTATTGATTTGTCCAGGTTTGTGTCAGCTATGGTGACTTCTCCTGGAGACGGGCGAGCAAGTTGGTAGACATAGGAGTTGCCATTTCCCAAACAAGGTCAGGAACTCCTTTTAGACAATCTATAAAAATAGCACATGTTCAGAATTGGCCTACTTAAAGTTAATGCAAAAGTTAAACAACAATAAAGTTTGATAAAATGTTCAAAATAATTGCTTACAAAGTGATGGCAAGGGGTTCACCCCCATGAAAATATACTCCAAGAGATGCAGGGTCATTAAATCCTCAAATAATATAAGACCTTCCCCCCAGTCTATCAATGTCTATTCTCATCTCGAGACTGAGTCATGAATCTATTTTTACTGATACCAAGACATGATCCCATTACTAGGGAACTCTAGGCTCATCTACAAAAAACAATACTCCTTTGTCGAACTCCTAGTCCCCCGAGACAAAAATAGCAGGATTCTAGTCATAGTTGGAGGTTTGGTTGATATGGAAAAGTTTATGGTCAGGACGATGAGCTATGAAATGGTAATAGCATGGGGAAGTTCTTGTAGTGACCATAGTATAATAAGTATGAAAAGTGTCAACCGTCATGTTCTCATTGAAAGCAATCCTCCAAAAGTGGGCAACTCCAAAAAGAGTCCTCCAAGCATTTGACGTCAGTTGAGCAGGGGATAAGCCGATGGAGTCAAGGATCGTTCGGATAAATGAGTGATTGGGAAGACAAAATCCTATTTTTAACATCTGTTTATAGACAAAAACCTCTCCACCATTTGTGTTATCAAATGCATGCTCATTCTTAGAAGGAACCCCCATATGAATGGTTGATTTGACTCCATAAAGGTGCCTCCAGACTATCAAATCAGTCTCATACACATCACTGAGTATCTCCGAGGCAATGCTTGTGTCTAAGACATATTCGTCCCCCTCCTCATCCTCTTTAATGGCAAGATCTTTGCCACAAGGATCACGAATATTGAACTCAGCCTTAGTCATAGCTGAGATAAGTATTGTAATAAGAGGTACTCTTCCAGCAACTATAACTTCTGGCTCATCATTTAAGATATCATAAGTCTCAAGATCAGGGTCCTCTTATTTGCGAGAAAATGTTAGGGCATGACCACGGTTATTGGAGTCGACAATTATATGCTCGTCCATAAGGCCAACAAGGATCCTCATGGCCTCCTTGAAGGAGTCAGCTTTTGACCTCTCTCGTGTTGTATGACGGACCACAAGGTGAGATGGGATATAGCCCTTGGAAGATGAAATGGATTAAGAGTCCATAGAGGACGAGGTAGACATTGAGTCGCTACTATTGGAAATGATAATTTTAGGTTCGGACAAAATAGGATAAGTGAGAAGTAAAGTTGGGTGCTATACAACTAGAGGGATGGGAGTAAAAGAAACTTGAGACTCGACTTTGGCCCTAGGTTTAGCACCAGCCTCAGCCCCAAGAATCTCTTGTCTGGTACGCTCACGAAGGTGAGGAAACTCTTCTTCTAACTCGTAAAGTCTATGACGCACTGAAAAATAAAAATGAAGATTTTTGTGTTGTTGGCTAAGATCAAATAAGGCAGTTTAAAAGGCCTTTGAAAAAAAATAAGAACAACAAGAACTTCTTCGGTGAGATCCAACCAAAAAATCACCGAAAAATTCAAATTTAATTTAGAAGACCATAAACTGTGATGAATTCAATCCTAAAGTACTCGCCAACCTCCCTATACTTCCTAAGCCACCACAACTTACACCGTAAACCACCGTGAATGGTTGTCGAAAAAACTCGAGACACTAAAAAATGCAAAATATAAAGGAAAACGAGAATCAAATAAAAAAATCAAGAAAGAAGGGAAGAAGAAGGTACCTAGAAGGGAGAGGAGGTCTGAGAGAGGAATAATACATCGAATAAGGAAGGAATAATTTTCTAAGAACGGGAGCGATTTTAGAGAGAGAAAGGCAAAAGTTTTAATCTGGAGAAAATAAATAAGGAATGAGGCAGGAGAGAGAAAAGGAAACTTGAAGCCTTTTTGCTGCCCAAACACGTGCATAGTTTTTGAAGCACCCATAATTATGGTGCATTATTCAAAATGACCTTTGGCTGAGCATCTCCTTAGGCCATACGGTAATCCGATAGGAAATTGATATATGTCCACTTCAGGGGGTTAAAATAACACCTTTGTGCACACGCTTGTCCACTACCCTTATGTGGCTATCGTGCCTGCGTCGACATTGAGATGACACCTAACCATAGAGAAACAAGACGAGACAGGGTAGAGGAACTTACACCTCAACCTTCCATTAATATGTAAGACTAAGGTCTAGGGAATGATTGATATTCTTAAATCTGGTCTCGTCTTGAAGACACCTATCACAACAAAATGTTTCATTGTACATACTCTCAGACTCATCTTCCCACTATAGCTCTTACACCAGTCTCGTACTATCTAGTCTCAGCACCCGATACCACTGCATCATAACATAACCTTCATCAATAATTAAGTATAATACCGACTTTGCGTTAATTTATGTGCAGTGTCGTCCTCTCTGGATAATCTAAGTATTGACCTAAGGCACTCTTATAAGACTGAGACCTTTTTAACAACCATAGAGGCCAAACGTAAAACTAGACTCGTCTTAATCCCGTTCTCAAAATCAGAGCCCTTCTCGTTTCGGCCAGTTGAGACCCATAACTTCAAACATGGCAAGGGTATTATTGGCATATCCAATTAATACAGTTATAACAAATCAACCAATATGTGGAAGGAATATTTCCTCATCATGACATAAACACCGCTCTCTACAGGTGTCATGCTCCCATTAGTTATTGATCTCATTACACACAAACTGCATACTTGGGGGGTGGTATTTCACACCCTTAGGGCTATAAAGAGACTCATCATCTCCTTTCACAAGGATCAAATTCTGGTTAAAGCCTTACTATTACTTTGTATATTTGAGAGAGGGAGAGAAAACTTGTATTCATATTCAATGGCTCTTAGTTATCACTTATAGTGAAATAACTCCATACTTTGCACAGTGGACGTAGGCTAAGGCCGAACCACTTAAATTCCCATATTTTTCCTTTATCTCTTAAATTACTATATCATTCCTTTATCTCTCATCTCGCTTTATTACACTGCATTGTTTCCACCATTATTGTGTGATCTTAAAAACTAGGTTAAATCCCTTGGATGACAATTGTCATCATCATTTGTCCTGAGTGACTTTTATATTCTCCCTCATCAATTTGATGTTTCTGATCATTACTTAGATGAACTCTGGTTCCAAATTCCTACCCGCACCGGGTCCAACCAATATATCGGTGATCCATACAGTCTCTCATAAAGTTCCATAGAAGTAACTGTTATTACATACAAACTCAACCAATGTCAAGCATGTCTCCTAACTATACTTGAAGTCTATTACACATGGTCGTAATATATATTTCAACACTTTATTGACCCTCTCGGTCTGGCCATCTGTTGGTGGATGGTATGCCGTGCTAGGGTGCATCTTAGTTCTTATGGACTGGTAGAAATATCCTAAAAATGTGCCATAAATATAGGGCCCTGATCTAAAATGATCAATAATGGAACCCCATGCAGTCTAACTATCTCGTCTATATATAAATGAGCAAGCTGCTCAATTGAATAATATGTACGAACATCCACAAAGTGTGCTACATTGGTAAGGCATTCAACCATCACCCAAATAGGTCATGTTGTGAAGGCTTCAAAGGTAGCCCCATGATAAAATCCTTTGAGATGTTATACTACTTACACTCGAAAATGGGTAAAGACTAAAGTATATCAGACGACTTCTGATGGTCCACCTTCACCATCTGACAAGTAGTTCATCTCGATACAAAATAAAGTACAACCCTATTTATACCAACCCACCAATACTTCATCTTGGTACATTTTATCCCCACCCAGATGTATCGCAAAAGTTGACCTCTGCGTCTCCTCTATAACGACCAGGCTAAACTCCTCCTCTTTTCCCTTCTTTGACATAACATGCCCTAAAAACTTCATTTCCTCTTTCAGAACTCTCACTTAAAGAATTTTATATAAAAATATTATGCTCTTGCAACGTCTGCAATGCAAACTATAAATTCCATCTTTGCTCTTCCTGAAATACTCGGTACCAGTAAATTTATTTAATTATAGATAAAATTTATAAGAGGAGGAACAAATTTTCAGTATAAGGAATTGTGGGTAACAAATTGATATAAATGAAAAGAATTAGTGGATTATGGGATTTGTATAGATCATATGAGGAGTAGTAAATGATAAATAGAGGAAATTAATGGAAAATGACAGGAGAATAAAAGAAAAAGAAAAAGAAAAGGAAGTTTAGAAATGTCGTGAGATGTCGCGTGAAGCAAAACGTTCGAGCGAGGGATGATGTCATTTGAACGAAATCTTTGGTCGTTCGAATGACATTTGACGTGTTCAGGTTGCCATCTTGCTATCACCTTCTTAACTGTAGATCAATTGTCCCTTGTCAACCCTTAGGGTCTAACGGACGAGATTTAGTCAAGAGGAGGTTAGATGTCTTTAGGGTTTGTGGAATTGTGTGTATAAGAAAGAGAGATAGGCGTGAATTGTTGGGGGAGAGATACAGTGTCCACATCTGGGGCTTACTAAGAGCTCATAGCTCTCTCCCTTTACCCTACAGTTGTCCACCATTATCTTACATCCAATAATATAGCAACTATACTCCTAAACATTCAATTCTCCCTATGGTAAGGCATGAAATACGAAAATGTAGAAGTCGATTAATTAGGGTTTTTGATGTGTATTTGAGGGGGTATATTCTGGAAGAAGATGCATAAACTATTGGAGGTTTTGTATAAATTCTTATGTGGAATTTCTTGGAGCTTCCATGGAGGGCTGTTGGTGGAGCTTTTTATGACTCCCTTTAGAGCCACCTTTGAAGGTGGGGGAGTCACCCATCTTCATCACCACCCCCATTTTTGAAGACCATTTAGGTAGGATAACTTACTCCTTACATTTAAGACTTCATTGGTATATATTTGTAGTCTAGCTATGGTTGAATGTCAGGAGTAGGAGTATTATGAAAATATTGTTATAGGATATTTTCTCAATGAACTAAAAATAGACATTTTTATGGAAAATAAAACATAAGAAATATTATTTGTGTGATTTGCTAGTAAATCCGAAAATATACACTTTTATGGAATAAAAATGTGAAATAATGTTATTTTAGTGTATTTGTAGTGAAAAATAAATAATAATAATTTTTATGGAATAAAAATGTGAAATAATGTTATTTTGGTGTATTTCTAGTAAAAAGAAATAATAAAAATTTTAGGGAATAAAAATATAAGAAATGTCATTTTAGTGTATTTCTAGTGGAAAAGAGATAATAAACATTTTTATCGAATAAAAAAAGTAAGAAATGTCATTTTAGTGTATTTCTAGTGGACAAGAAATAATAATCATTTTTATGGAATAACAATGTAAGGAAATATTATTTTAGTGTAATTCTAGCAAAAAGGACAAATGGACATTTTTATGAAATGAAAATGTGGAATGATGTTGATATTGTCAAAATATTTATGAAATATTTTTTTTAAAGTTTCTTGCAAATTGGAGACTTTGTGAATAAGCGGACATTTGTCGAGCCTAAAGAAATTGATGAAATGTCCTTACTACTTGAAATGCATGTTTAACCCATATAGTAGGATTTTAGTATTTAAAGTCCACTTTCTATGCATATAAACTTGTAGTATATTGATAATAAATATGTAAGCAAGTTTACAAAAAGTCTTGTTGGGTTTAAGCATGAAATAAGACAATCGAAAATTTAGGAGATTAAAATGTAAAGGGTGTTATTTTATGTATTAAAGGTATTAAAGTGACAAGTGTGACATTAAACAAGTGTTAAAATTACTAAAGCGTTATACATGTTGAGTTGGAGACTTATAACCAATTTGGAAATAACACTTGTTAAGGAACTAAATGGCGAGTTTGGCAAACAAAGGGGTAAATTGGTAATTTACTTAAAGTGAAACATTTTTATGGAATAAAAATATTAAAGAAGGTCTTTACACTATTTTGTGTGAAAATTAATTTAAGTCCTAAAAGCATGAATAATTTTAGTATAAATCATGTGCATGCGGGTAAGGGACTTAAAGAAGAAAATAAATAATTTTTCGATTATTTATGGAAAAATGGATGGTTAAGTTCGGGTTTTGGCTTTGGCCGGGTAAAAGTAAGGAAGTGAAATAATGTGGACATTTATAAAATATTAAAACACATAAAAGGAACTCGAATGACACCAGGATAAAGCAAGAAGGGCCCGAAGGCCTTGGGTGAAAAACACTAATTCATTGGCTAGAGCCTATAGTGCGCGTAGCTGTCGGTGTGGAGCTCGTGTAAGTATGCGGTAAAGGAAGATTCCGAGAAAGGATAAAAGGAATAAGGAACATGTCAAGAAAATGGGTTGTGTGGTAAAATGTGTTAATACAACCTAACTTTAATGAATGTAATAAATATTCCGGTAAAAGTGAAATGGGAAAGTAAATGCGTAAACCTATTTATGTCCATAAGTTGAGGTAAAAGGGTATTTAAAGGTTTTCAAATGCGAAACGAGTATTTTCTAACATAGTGAATGTATGTGTTGAAATGATACTTTTCAATAAAAATATTGAAGTATATTTTTATGAATAAAAGGGGTGATTCCGGTAAAGGAATGAGTTGGGATAAATCAAGTGTAGTGGTGTTAAAGTGGGATTGGGTGTGTTAAGCAAAGTGAAAAATGCTAAGTATGAATAAAGGAAGTTTTTACAAGAGTAAGGTAAATTAATATGGATAAGTAATGCTTTAGAAAGTAAAACAATTAATGCATTGAATATGTATTTTTCAAAGGTATATCTATATATATGTAGATACATATAATTTTTCTCATGAATGTGATTATAATGTGTGAGTATTCTTTGTTGTCGTTCGTTTCTATACTACTTGTTCCCAGTGGGCATAAATTCACACCCTCTCTTTGTTAGGTGCGATTTCGTATTTTGAGGGCGTTATGCAGGTAAGTGTACCTTATCTATTTTACGTTAGTAGCTCTATTTACTTGGATTCGGGGTGCTCCCCATGGGTCCCACACGTAGTTTATCTTGATATTGGACTCACATTCTAAACAAGTGAAACATTAATTTAAAATAAAACTGGACTAGCAACATTATTTAGGTTATTTCATTGTACTTCACACCTAACATCCGATTTCGGATCGGGTTGACTCACGAAAAATCCATAAATTCAGGTTGGGTCATTACACTTCCTCTATCCATGAATAGATCATGATGTCATTAATAAAGACTATGAAGAACTGGCCCAAATATGGTCGAAAAACTCAATTCATTAAATCTATGAATACTGATGGGGCATTAGTCAATCCGAACGACATCACTCGGAACTCATAAGACCTATAACGAGTCAAGAACATTGTCTTGTGAACATCCTCCTCTCATACCCTCAACTGGTGGTAACCGGATAAAAAACCGATCTTTGAAAATAATGAAACTCTTTCCAAGTGGTAAAAAAGATCGTGAGTCCTCGATAGCAGGTACTTATTCTTCATCGTCACCTTATTCAATTCACAGTTGTTGATGCATAGTCTCAAAGACCTATCTTTCTTCTTCACAAATAATACTGGTGCACCCAAAGGTGCCGTGCTATGATAGATAAACCCTTTCTCTAACAACTTCTTAATTTGCTCTCGAAGCTCCTTCGTCTCCATTGGGCCATACGATACGATTCTCTAGTGATTAGATAGTGCCCGGTGCCTAATCTATGATAAAATTAATCTCCATACTCGGTGGTAAACTCAAAATCTCATTGAAGACATCAATAAACTCTTGAACTACATGAATCATATCTAGAGACACTGTGGTCTCCTCGTGAGTCTCCTCATTAATAAAATATAAATCGTTAGTATTCCCACCCTCTCCCCTAAGCATAGTCGCTAAGCACATCTCCTATCTCGATAGAGCAAATATAATAGCTCTACCTACACAGTTAATCTAAGATTGATATGTACACAATCAATCCATCCCCCAAATCACATCTTATGTGTGGGAATATAAAATTAACAAATTAACTATGAACCATAGCCTACCAATATTAATTCATGTCCTATCACGAGTCTCGGTAATAAGAGTGGACACATCTAATTGAGTAGATATGTATAATACTTTAGCACATGTAATATGAGTCATCCCCGATAAACCCATGAAGTATAGTGCAACAAAAGAGTGTGTAGACCTATATAAAAAACACCATGGATAAAGAGTCATGAATAGAGAATATACCATCAACTGCCTAAATATGCGCCTTCTCTTCCCTAGGTCCTACTTGATAAACCCTACCACACTGTAACTGTAGTTAAGGTGCTGCAGTTAGTGTAGGAAGTGCCGTGGGTGTCTACTACCTTGGAATTGGGAAAACTAGTACTGGATGCTTCTTCAACTTCATATAAATGGTCCTAAAGCCCTACTGCCACTGGCCCTAACAAAACGGCCCATGCTGGCCTTATCCAATATGTCCTTACTTTACTAGCTTAGCCCTAATTACATAGTCCTTCTTCATGTGGCCAAAACCCTTACACCTGAAACATAAAAGTGAAGACTGTCCCTAAGAAGTATCATTTTGCTTCCCCTGCTGCTGTTGTCCTTGCCCACTCTGGTGCGACGTCTTTTAATTGAACTGAAACTTCTTCCATGATCCTTCGCCTTACTAGCCCTGACCTCCATTTAGATTTTTATTGGACCCTCCCTCATGATTGGGCCCACCTGCTTAGCCCCCTTTCCCAATTTTTTTTGAGTGTTACATCTACAATCTGAGTGCATGTGGTATATGCTGGGTTTGGTATCATAATTTAGCGTATAGGTTATATGAAACCCTTTATAAAGTAACAAATATTTTTCTTCTCCATGTTCACCTCATCCATAGAATATAATGAAAAATTGGTTAACTCTTTTTCGTACTCCACAACTGTACGAGTCCCCTACTAGAGTGCTAGAAATTCCATCTTCTGCTATGTATGAATAGACTCAGGAATATACTTGTCATTTAACTTCTGTATAAACTAATCATAAGCCATCTGATCCCTCTGCTTGGTAGTATTCATACCTTCCCACCCCTGTAGAGCATCACTGACCACTTAAAAAGTGGCAAAAATCTATCTCTCAACATCCGTACAAGTGAAGAGCCCGAGGTGGTGTTCGATGTCCTAACACCACAAAATAACTATTAGTGGATCTGTCGAATTTGAAAATGTCGACGACCCATTTTTCATGAACCCATCATGAATATTCTCCCAATTTTCTATTGGAGCCTATACCACTAGCTGTGGTGCCTCTATTTCTCTATCTTGTATGTTTGCGGACAACCCTGCCTGTATCACTTGTGAAATTGGTTCTGAAAGATGCTGAATTCCAAAAATAAATTATCCCTGAGCATGTGGAGTTGGGAGGTATAGGAATAGTGCAACCGGTGGTGCAGGTGGTACTAGTTCTACTAGGTCAGTCTGGGCAATAAGTGTAGTAAAAAAAACTTCCTCTATGGTGCCATCTGAAATATGACATGTAACACTTATTAGTACTAATGAAAATAAGACAAGAGCACAAAAACACGTACTAAAGAATGCCATGCAAACCACTGAGATAGACCTATGGAACTAGCGTTGCCTAGGACCATGCTCTGATACCAACTGTGACACCCCGTATATTTTTAATAATTCGGTTGATCAAGTTCATTTATTAAAATTACACAGGTTGTTAAAAAAATTATGTATAATCCTTAAGATGTAACATAAATCAATGGATAATGATTAATCAAAGCAGCGAATGATGTAAGAAATCCTAAAATAATCCTACAAGATATATAAAAGTCAATCACCACCACTAAGTAAAGTAAAGACTGCCCGATAATAATTAATACGTGCCAAATCTCCCAAAATCATACTATCTCCAAAACTGAGTACAAATGCTTGGAATAATGATAAACCTCCCATTTATAAAAACATAAAGTAAATAACGCTAAAAGTAGGTTCAACACCTATATCTCCAAAACTCGGTGTTGAATGGGGCGAAAGACTGTGTGTTGTGACAACCCGCTCATCCAAAATAAGGGGTGACCAGCCCGATACTCAAATAAAAATGGGAATCATCGATGGATCATTCTCAGCATCACAACAATACAATAAGTATATGGGATAACTACCCAATATTTCAGAAAAACGGGTTGCCAAAAATTTTGTTTTATAAATTAAAGAAAGAATTTAAACAACCCAATTAAAAAAAGAAAGTGTAAACCCAAAAGAACTTATATTACATCCACATCAAATATACAATAAGGGGGCCGAATGTACTGTCGGTCAACGGTCTCTTACAACAATATTAAACAAGTTCATTAAGTTACATAATACATTACAATAAGCAAATACAAAAGCTTGGGCCACACGCCCGAGTAAATGACCCAATCATAACTAGAGTAAAAAAATGATGGCGTCTATAACAACATATCCCGTAATATCCGCAAAGTATCACAGCTCCCCAAAAACATCAGAATAGGAAAGTCAGTACGGGCGTCCTTGCATCGGAGCACCTGAGCGAACATAAGATTAATGCACAACAAGAAATATGAACGGGTCAGGGCCCGATTTTATATGATCACCAGATGAATAAAGAGTATGACAGTTATGACCAGTAAATCACGATAGATGATGATAAGAATCTACCTACTCAATCTCAAAGCATGAACTAAAGCAATTAAATGATCATAAATTAAATTCAGTTTTGCAAGAGGATATGAATGAATATCATTAATTAAAATCTCCATTCTTTACACTTATCCAGTTCACTGTTCCATTTCTCATTATGAAACAGAATCATAGTTATATGCTCTTTGTGGCATTTATTATAAATCAAGTCCAACTTGAATAAGAATAGTTATATTCATATATTTATAACGATTCTAAGACTGCCCGTTCGGGTTTCCCCACTGTGCGCGCCCCTAAATGACTCTCATCTTCCAGGGCCTATCAACCAAGACAACCTGGGCACCTATCGTAACGTCGGGAAGTGGCCATATACCTGCGAGTGAGTCATAACCACACCCGAAATTACCTCACTAGCGCAAAATAAATACAACATACATAATAACCGGTTATATGATCGAGGACTATATTCGCCCTGCATTCACTAGCCAGGGGACTTCACCTCATGCGCGAACTTCCCTTATGATAGCATTTAGACAGGTGTGTTTAAGTAAATTATTATCATTTACCATTTTGATTTTCATTTTAATAATTACTTCACGTTTTATCCGGATCCATACGTAATACATATCATCATTACAACCTCAATGAATGAATAAACTCTCAATTTATTCTCCAAATATTTTAGGATGTTATTATAAACCACCAAGACAATCATCTCCCAATTGAGCTTCTAAAGTCTCCCAATATGACTTTACAACTCTTAGTCTCATAGTTAACTAAAGGAAAAGAATGCCCTAACATCAATTTGTACACCCCCGGAATAAGCCCCATTTATATAATTTCTAATGTAGGGTAATTAACTAACTCATCTAGGACTCTAGGATTCTAAGCTTACTTCATACAATAAGGTTCCTAAGTCCTAAGCCTAAAGAAAAAGGGTGAAAATTGAGTTAGAAAAACAATTCAAAACAGCATGATTTCGAATCGATTCGCCCCAAGTAGCGAATCGATTCGCTCAAAAGCGAATCTATTTGGATGAAAAATCCAAGTTTATCAGCCGAATCGATTCGGCCTTAACCCGAATTGATTCGGGCTTGCAGACCTGTAGGCTGACCCCTTAGCGAATCGATTTGCCCTAGGGCCGAATCGATTCGCCCCTACGAATTTGCCCAGAATGGGTTACGGGTTATGAACCCTAGATTTTCCCCAAAACCAATTTCTACTCCATTTTTACATACATCAACCACCTTTAATGTACCCAAAACCATCCTACATGTTTATCAACTACTATACTCCACATAATCATCAACTTAAACTATGATTAGGGCTAAAACACCATAAAATTCATAAATTCCATTTGATTCACATACACAACAATCAATACAATTTATTCATCTTAAATCACATATTATCAAGTAGAAAACTTTCCTTGAGGTGGAAATCTCAGATTTCCTTTGATAGCAACAATCCCAAATCTTCAATCTTCAATCTCCAATCTCTTTCTTTTTCTCCTCTTTTCTCTTCCTCTCTCTTTCTCTATAGGTTTAGTAACACACACTTGAGAAATGAAATGAGGTGCAAGACTAAATCGTGGCTTTCTCCTAAATTCCCAACTTAAATGGTTAATACCACATTAAAATGACTCATAACTACACATTTATGTTAAAACCAGTCAAAAGTGCCCGAAACATAAAAATACAATATGGCACTTATTTCGACTATCTCGCACATTTCGGGACCAACAACGTCCTCTAAATTGGCATCCGATAATTTTACAAATCATTTCAAGTTTCGGTTTCATTTTAAACCATAAATGTCATTTAAAACATATGACACTATAAAACGTAACATGATGATATTTACTTACACATACAGTAAATATGCAACAATCTAGTAAATATTATCTTTCAACTCATTCAATTAATATTTACTCCATTTTCCAACATTTTATATAATTACTTCAGACAGTAAATTAATATAAAATAAGTCTCTCAAAAGTGAGGGTTGTTACATGTGCTCAAGTGGGAAACTATGACGAGTACATCAGAGTACCTAAAACAATACGACGGATCAGGCCCACTCCAACAGAATAATATTTACTCATTCAAGTAGTAAAACAATCAATTAAGAGTATAAATAATAGATTGAAAGTTATTAGATTAATTGTTATACCTCACCCTCACCAGTGTAATTTCCTTTAAATTATATATTCAATAATTATATTAAAATTCCACTAGTTCCCATATAAGAAGAGACGATTAGAAAGTATAATTTACACAATATCAATAATCGGGATGTCTCCCAAATGTCCATGCCATAAATTATATATATATCAAGATTAGCCTCCATTTGTTGAGAGGTCACTAGTGAACCAAATAACCTGTGACTAGTCCCTCTGTACCGGTTCAATAGCACGTAAGTTTTCCATTTTTTAGTTGGCGTGAACATAATAAATCAGCGTACCCCTCCACTCTACCTCCAAATCGACACACCCCTTTACCCACCTCCAAATTATATAAATATTATAGCAAGACCACGGCTCTAACCCGAGCTATGAATTATAAAAACAATCATGTCCGACCTATAGTGTTTAGCCTAACGATATTCAAGAAATATATTCCATCTTTTAATCATCCTCACCCACCCCTTATGTGTAAGGAAAATAACTCATATGCTATACATAGAGGCAGAAATTCAACATATAACTATTTAGAATAATATAATTCATGAGGTGTATGTTCTTTATCATGGGTTATTTACTCATGCCTAAAATTCAATCCCAACTCCCACCAATCCATTACCCTTATAAAATTTCAAGGGATTATACTTATTAATCATACATGGAAAATATTCAATTCTTTAGCATTAGGTGTATTATGGAGAAGAGAGGAATGTAGAATTCCAACTTAAGAATCAAAGTTTATTCATATACTTTAATCAAAATTACAACTTTTATTTAGATCCCCAAATTTCCATACTTAATTGGTGAGAATTCATCATATAACCCATTCCCAATTTTCTACATTATAATTTGGAGGTAAAATCCTAAGTACCCAACTGAAGAATAATCTAAAACATGTAATTCTAATTATGGGAAATTTCTACTTTATCATGGTAAATCTCACTAAGAATAAATAATTCCCAAAAATCAAATCCTAATTAATTAATTTAACTAAATTAATGTATTACAAAAAATCCACGAATTGGGTTTATTTATTTATTCATAAAAATCATAATTTTTAAAGGTTTGATCAATATAAGAATAAAACCTAAGTCTTTCTATCAAATTTTATAACTTGCAAAAATATATTTATATAAAAATTATTATTTAAATCATGAAAAAGGGAGTAGAATCATCTTGCCTAATTAAAGAGAACACTTAAAATAATAAATAATAATTGTAGAAGAAGTTCCTCCAAAATTTCTCCTCGATTGATGAAAACAATCCTCCAAATGTGTAGAAGAATTCCCTAGTGAAAAATAGTTGAATTGACACTTCAAAAGTCCTTTAAAATTGATCCAAAGGTGTCCAAAAAATTCTTTTAGAAAAATATAAATTTTATTTAGAAGAAAAAAATATATTTTTAGGGATGTGAATATATAAAATTTGTAGAATTTGGTTGAGGTTTAAGGGTTGAATTTTGTACTGGCTATCGGAGGCATTAGGATTTTTGGTATTGACTCTAGAGGGAATAAAGGACTGAACTCGGCGTCTCTTCCTTTTACGAATGAAAGTTTCGATTCAATTTTTTTTCAATGCAGCAATTTTTTTTTTAATTCCTTCCTTAAATAAAACCCTATTTGATTTATTCTCCCTTTCCTTCCTAACTTACCCTTTTATGTAAACCTCTTCCCAAGTAATCTTCTATATATAATTTTACCCATAGTTTATTCCATAATTTTTGTTGTGCCGAACTCTTTATTTACTTTTTATAATTATAATCCTTGACCACACTTTAATTTATTTACCATTGAACATAAGCACTTTACTAATTTATCAAATAAATTCTCATATTCATCAAATGATTGTTGTAATTCTAATAACTTTCATAAATAATAATTTAACTTTCCCTAACACAAATAAAACTTTATTCTTCATTTAAATAATGATAAAATTCAAGTTTTCACTTAAAATAGTTATTTAAATTCTTTCAAAATCCATAATTATTTAATTACTTAACCGATAAAATTTCTTTAAAATTACGAGGTATTACATTCTCTAAAGACGAAATATCTCTTAACCCTCCTTAAAAAAGGGAACATGGTTATCCAATACCCATTGGGGTTCCCATAGATAATGCAATAAAGAAACTAACGACATAAAGAACAAATGAAATAGTATAACAATAATTTTAATGTACATGCAATGACGAAATAATGTATGCATTAACCATGCTTTATTCTCCAAATTATTTCCTTTAACTTTGGTTAAAATCCATTAACGTTCATATTCTTTGCTTTACTATTTTATTACAAAAACATTTCATGAACTCGTTAACCTATCCAACCAGTTTATGAAAAATCACATTACATAGTTATCCTTTTTGTGTTAATCCGATTTTCCATTAAAGATCACCATTTTATATTTAAAACTGCCACATCTCTGGCATTTTCTATAAAATATTATTTCAGCACACACCCAATATATGAAAACAATTATTCCAGCTTACACGCCAACCTAGGGTTGTAACCGCTATAAGTAATTCAAATGCCAAATTATTGTTCATCAATTCTTATTTCCTTTTATCATATATCTTTACCACCACATTACCATGTTGAACTTGGTTTATACCCGCTACTGATCATTTAGCCATCTTGAAGTTGTCATTTATTCTCTTTAGCATTCATTTGCTAAATTCTTTTTGTTCACTTTGTGCCATGTTTAGATTTTTTATTTTGCTATGTGATTATTAAAAATTTCGATGCATACCATTTTAAATACAAAATATCACATTCGTATATAATTATTAATTATTTATCTTTTACTGAAATTTAACGATTCCATGTCCTTCCATTTATACCTTTTTCTTTATCATTTTTGGAGCACCAAGCCCATTACAAGATCCTTTATCATTTTATTTCGGAGGTCACCAATCCCATTTATGTTTACGTGATTTCACCACCTACCATAAATGCCACAACAATTGCTTTATTGTCCAGTTATCTTGGGTCTAAGATTAAGATGCATCCTAGGGATCTAGGCGCTTTTTAAATTTTTCGATTGCTCCGAGCTTTTTTTTCTTTAATCTTCAGTAACGTCTTTGGAATTTTTATATCTTTCAACTTGGACGATAAGGCCAAGCCCTTCAAGGTATCAACCTACCTTAGATATTAGTTTCTTACTAAACTTGCACACTTTATTTACCCTTTTTAACTTTAAGTTCTTATTTTCCAAGTTTTATCGACTTAACATGATTTTACCTCTTCCAGACTTTATATTTATCACTTTTATGAAAACTATACCAAGTTTCAAGGGCCATAGTTATAATCATACTAATTTAGGATTTTACCATGCAAAAATGTGACTTTTGATGCCATTTGCATACTTCATACTTTCAAGGGCAAAAATAAAATTTTCATATTTTCAGAGTTATTTTGCAAATAAATAACCTTAGGGATTGTTTCATAATTATTTCAACATTGGTCCGATATTTCAAGTTTAACACTTTAAACTAACTTTTTGTGCATTTTAATACATAATCATGGTGTTTTAACCCAAACCCATCATACATGTATGCAAATATGGAATTTTTGGGTTTTAACATAAACCTTGTCTCAAACTATTTAGCAATATATTCCATGGAATCATACATTTTTTTAACATTATGAATATTTTGTCCTAATTATTTTAACTAGTTAAATCATTTTCTCACAAGAAATAATAATTTTTATCACTTAACTAACATGTGTGTGTGTGTGTGTGTGTGTATAAGTAGCATGTTAAATAGGCATAAATATATTCAAATATCTACCCTAAACATGCATCATTTTCACTTATGAAATTATTTGAATATAAACCCCCCCTTAATGAAGAAATCAACCAAAATATATTGTAAAAAATATGCTTTAATATTTTAAGAAAATACTCCAATGAAATGCTCCAGAAAAATAACCCAAGAGTGCTACAAAAATATGCCCTCGCAACAGCTCCAAAATGCACCAATAACACCTTCAAAATAATATGTTTGCCACGAAAAATACTCATTATAACTATAGTATTGAAAAACTGGGCTCAAATAGTGATTTTTATCTCGACAAAAGTGGAAGTTTGCAAGGGTTGCTTAGGGCTTAAAAAATTGAGAGAGGAAGTTGAATTTTCAGACATGTTTGTTTGGCAGCTTGGGATTTATTTTATAAGAGATAAAGATGTTTATTTTTATTCTTTAAACCACTAGGATGCCGACAACAAATATGATTTACTCATTAAAGACTTGATAATGGAGAGAATAAAGGACTGGGTGCCAGGGCTGGTCGCTAAAGCGACTACAAACCACACGCTATAGCAGTGGGGTTGCGAGGTAGGTAACAAGGTAGGGGTTGGTGTGTGTGTGTGAAAGAGGGTACGTTCTATGGCCTATTTTTTTTAGTTTTTTTTGTTTTGTTCTTTCAACCATTTTTCATCCGAATTATTTTCCAAAAAAATTCTATGATACTAATCTAACTCCTCTAAATTCCTTCCAATAATTATTCTCAACCCATAAAATGTACTCAATTATTTATCTCACCAAACATATAATTTATAAAAATAAGGTTTGTGCTCTAAACATAAAAATAACCTTTTATGCGAATATTATCTTTTATCCAAAACACATATTGTCTTATTCATGAAACTTTATAAGACATATGCATTAATTAGTACACACTAATAGATATTTTATAAAACCACGCTCGACGCAAAAGTTTACGTAAAATATCATTATTAGCCCTTGCATGCAAACCCATGCAAAAACCATGCATGTAAAATCAATACGTGTTTAATGCCCATAAAACCCATGAAAATCCATGCATTAATGTATTTCATAAAATCACATGTGCAAAATGAAATAATATGCCACGTAATAATATATTAGAAATCTGGCGTATTACATTCTTCCCTCCTTTGGAAATTTCTCCATCGATATTTCTTCCATCATCCATAACCATCTATGTCTCCATTTCATCATAGTTTTATCATCATTTTCTGCTCTAGGCCACACATAATTATCAATCGACACGGTGCCCATGTGAGTACAATAAGTCTTAGAATTTCCCGTTTCTCGAGTGCCATCCATAAGACTCACCATTACCATGCGCCTAAACATGAATGCTGTAAGGACATTTTTGTCCAACATTCTTGTATATGTCATTAGCCGTAACACCGTTGCAAAGATTCAAAGTCCATTCATCATCAACGGAATCCGAAGATCAAAAGAAAGGAAGAATTCAGAAATCCAGTCAGCCGGACCGGTCCGCCTGAAATTAAAACGAACCGATCCGCCCCGGACCGATCCGCTGAGACCCGGACCGATCCGCCTTGCTCTTAGAAAACCAGTAAGCCCCGGACCGAATGCGAACCGATAGAGCCAATAATTAAAAGAACCGGTCCGCCATCGGACCGATCCGCCTAAGGCCCGGACCGGTCCGCCCTGGATAACCACGAACAGATCGTGTGCAGATTTTTAGGGCAAATGAATTCTTATTTATACCACGATCGGAGAGTTGGTTTTCTTAAGACTTACACACGATTTTTTGAGTTCCATAACTCATAAGTCTTCATGGTATTTGAGTCCATTGATTCATACCCTTGATTCACACAAATTCCATACATTTGTGAGTCACTTTTGGTAACCCAAGAACACCATTGATGTTCAACCCTTTGTGAAGTGGACCGCTTCTTCCTCTTCATTGCAGCCCTACTGGACAGGGATAGTTCCAGCCGCGACTACAGAATCCGATACCCGAGGGTAATTCTTAGTCAAACTATATTTCATTGTAATCCGATTGTAAACCGTCTTTTACAAATTATAGTGATATACAAATGGTTTTGCCCCTGTGGGGGATTTTTTCTTAACTTTGTGTGTTGAATATCTTGTGCATGCAAGCGCCAACTCTTTCAAATTGGTATCAGAGCAGGTTACGCTAATCTATCGCGTATTCCTATTTTCCGCAAAATTTTTTCTAAAAGATATCAATTTTTGAAATAAATTGATTTTTGAAAAGAGCGTGTTCAAATGGAGAAGTCATATTATAAAATGCCTATTTTTGACGGGTCAAATTATGCCTATTGGAAAGCCCGTATGAGGTCGGCTTTAAAAGCCATTGACGAACGTGTCTGGATTTTGGTTGAACGAGGGTGGACTCCTCCCACCGTGACTGTTGATAACGTGACAAATTTGAAACTTGTCACGACGTGGACCGATGATGAATTTAGACGGTCTTCCTTTAATTCTAAGGGATTGAGTGCTATTTCTGGGTCTGTCACACCTGATGAGTTCAAACGCATAATGACGTGCACCACGTCAAAGGAGGCATGGGATGTTTTGCAACTTACCCATGAGGGTACGAACGCTGTTAAAGAGTCTAAATTACAAAATTTGGCCACCCAATTTGAGACTATCACCATGTCTGAGTCCGATTGTTTTGATGAGTTTTTTGCACGCTCGTCGGACATTGTTAACACTAGTTTTAATTTGGGCGAGGTAATTGATAACACGCGTATCGTTAAAAAGATTTTGAGATATCTCCCAAAATGCTTTATTCCTAAAGTTACTATTTTGAACTCTTTGGGAAATTTGAAATCACTTAAGTTGGAAGAACTTGTAGGAGATCTTCAAACCTATGAGATTGACATGTTTCCCAAAACCATTAAGGCTAAGGATAATGGGATTGCTTTAAAGACTCATTTTCAGAAAAAGAAAGAAAAAGTTTTTGAATCCAAGTCTGAATGTGATTTTGACTTAGATGACTTGGCCCTGTTTGCAAAAAATTTCAAAAGAATTCTCAAATTCAAGAAAAGTGGAAATTTCAATGATAAAAAGAATGTTGAGAAAAATTCTTCTGAAAAGGAAAATGAGAAAGATTCCAAAGACCCTCCTAAGAAAGACAGTGAGAGATGTTTTGAATGTGATGGTAGGGGTCATAGAGCGTTTGATTGTGCCAATCGTCTGAATAGAGAGAAAGGGAAAGCTGTCCTGAATGCTACCCTTAGTGATGACAGTGATGTCGAGTCGGTGGACTGTGGAGATAAGTCACCGCATGAGCGTAACTTCACCGCGTTCATGGCAAGTCATGTGAGCACCTCCAATTCTTCTCACGACTATGAGGATGCTCCTTCACATGGATTCCTCAACAGTGAGAGCGAAGGAAGTGAGAGTGAGAGTGATCTTCAACATACATACGCTGAGTTAAATTCTGAGTTTCTTGAAACCAAGAGGTGTTACAAAGCGTTAGTTCTTAGGATCACCGCCTTAGAGAAAGAATTTGAGGAGAGAGAGAAAAAAATTGGAGAGATAAGGTGTTTTGAGTGCGATGGGATAGGGCACAAGAAATTTGAGTGTCCCACTATTCGTAGGAGAGAGCGCAAGAAGATTGCCATGCCCACTTCTCCAAGCGATAGTGAGGATGAGAATGGTGATGATAGGTTGATCCAAAATGCCTTTAGAAAGTTGTTCATCGAGACCATGGAAACAAAAAGGTCAAATAGGATCCTAGGTCTTCGAATTCATAAGTTAAAGGTAGAATGTGATGAGCTAAAAAGAGAAAAAGATGACCTGTCCAACACGGTGTCTAGTCTGACGACACGTGTATCCCATCTCGAGGATGACCTCAAATAAGCACAGGAGGTCCAAGTCACATTAGAGACTGCTCCCGTGCCTATATCCACCGTGGTGAGTGAGTCCCATGGGTGTCCGTCTAGAAATGTTCTTCCTAAAATTGTTGACAAATTGCTTCCTAGACCGGCTTATGTTTGCTCATACTGCAAGAAGCGAGGTCATCTTAGGGAATTCTGTTCTAAGTTGGTTTTTGTGCCACATCATGCCACTTCACACATTCATGCACATGCACCCACTCATGATTCTTTGCCTGCTCATTTTGATAGAGAGTTTGCGCATATTCGCGAGCAAGTGAAGTTTTTGATCAAGACTACACATAATCTAGTGGAGTTGGTTCAAAAGATGTCACCATCTTTGGAAAACTCCATCGTTGCTCCCGGTTGAGATCTAGTCTTGATTGCTAGCATAGGTTGTTTATCATGTAATTTTTTAAACCTATTGCTAGCATGTATCATTAGTTAGTTTTTTCATTTTAAAAAAAAAAAATATATATATATATACAAAAAGATTTTAAAAAAAAAATAAAAAAATTTGAGAAAAGCACAAAAAGATTTTATTTTTGAAAAAGACCAAAAAGAGATTTGCCTTTTATGGATGAGCATTTAAGATAGCCAAGTCACAACTTCATTCCATTTATCCATGTGACTGTTTGATAGAGATTTGAGAGGCTACATCATTTCATCCATGTGCTTAACATTGATTGGTGTCCTTGAGATGTAATTCGTGATATTTCCCACATGCTTGACTCCTATATCCTTTAATGCACACATGCACGGCTATATTTGATTATTGCACTTGTCAATATCATGTTGGCTTGAGTGTTTCCATCTCAATCCTGTCTATACAATGTATAAAATGCGACAAAACTTGACAAGATAGGATTGCATGTAAAAACCGTTTTGGTGAGACTGTGTGTACATTTTCATAACGGGGAGGGGCTGCGAAAGTTGATTCTTATCCTTTGCGCAAAAGCCACCGTTAAAAAGGACCTAAAAAATGGAGGAATTGTAATATCCGAGGTCCTAAGAGGTTAAAAGAGCCCGAAAAAATTGAAAAGGCAATAAAAAGCAATACATGCCATATATGGGTCATTTAAGTTTCACCATCAATTCTCCAAAGTTTGAGAATTTAGTATACCTCTTTTCAAATATATATCTGAGGGAGTTTGGTTGGAGATTGAAAATCGGGTTTGCACTTCCTTGAAAGTCCTGAAAAAGCATGAAAATCATTGTGGACGTTATTGGTGTAGAAATCACTTTGAGCTTTGATTTGTAGATTTGATATAGTCAATGTCTTATATTTCCAATCTTTTACACCAAAGGAAGCATTTGAGTTCATTCGCTAGGAATATCCAATATTCATCGTGCACATATGTCATGTTTGTATGCTTTGATTTTCCTATCGAATTTTGATCACACTCATTCTTTTACGCCACCACCGACTTGGTTGTTTTATGTTCATTTATGGTGTGATTTTATGCCTTGTGTCACCCCGGTTCTTGATTGCTTGATTTATTTCTCTCATTTGTCTATTTGGGGACATCATAAAAAGGGGGAGAATGAATTATCTGATTATGGGGGAGTTTAGTTTTGAAATTCTGAGAATATCATCTTAAATGGATATATATGCTTATGTTTATCTCATTTCAAACTCGATACGTCACTTGGTATTTGCTTTGTCTCATGTGTGCAGGTACATCCTTGATAATCCCATGATGCACACCCTGATGAGAAAAGCGGTGAGATTTCTGAAGATTCAAAGAACAAACGATGCAGCCTTAGTCATTTGTACCTCTTTCAGTTTTGGGTTCATGGAAGGGTAGATTTGTATAGGCATTGTTCATACTTGATAATTCGGATTTTTTATGTTTGTTCCGGCATAGACATAGGGGAGATTTGTAAGGACATTTTTGTCCAACATTCTTGTATATGTCATTAGCCGTAACACCGTTGCAAAGATTCAAAGTCCATTCATCATCAACGGAATCCAAAGATCAAAAGAAAGGAAGAATTCAGAAATCCAGTCAGCCGGACCGGTCCGCCTGAAATTAAAACGAACCGATCCGCCCCGGACCGATCCGCTGAGACCCGGACCGATCCGCCTTGCTCTTAGAAAACCAGTAAGCCCCGGACCGAATGCGAACCGATAGAGCCAATAATTAAAAGAACCGGTCCGCCATCGGACCGATCCGCCTAAGGCCCGGACCGGTCCGCCCTGGATAACCACGAACAGATCGTGTGCAGATTTTTAGGGCAAATGAATTCTTATTTATACCACGATCGGAGAGTTGGTTTTCTTAAGACTTACACACGATTTTTTGAGTTCCATAACTCATAAGTCTTCATGGTATTTGAGTCCATTGATTCATACCCTTGATTCACACAAATTCCATACATTTGTGAGTCACTTTTGGTAACCCAAGAACACCATTGATGTTCAACCCTTTGTGAAGTGGACCGCTTCTTCCTCTTCATTGCAGCCCTACTGGACAGGGATAGTTCCAGCCGCGACTACAGAATCCGATACCCGAGGGTAATTCTTAGTCAAACTGTATTTCATTGTAATCCGATTGTAAACCGTCTTTTACAAATTATAGTGATATACAAATGGTTTTTCCCCTATGGGGGATTTTTCCTTAACTTTGTGTGTTGAATATCTTGTGCATGATTTCATATTGTTTCAATCACACCTAGTTGCATGCTTAGGGTTAATTTGGGTTAAAAATGGCAGTTATTATATTATTTCTTAATTGAACGCAAGCGCCAACTCTTTCAAATGCCAACTAGTCCTCTTACTTGATAGCTCGAATAGCGATGTACGAATTAAGGCTTCAATGTTTAGAGAACACAAATTCTACTGGTTAAATCTTAAGAATTACCTCTAGCCAAAAAATTCAATTCACAGTCTAATGCATATATCAACATCGAATTCATTTATGCGAGGCCACTTATGTCACTTACGGATATATGATCTAATTCTAACTTCATACGTAGGTCATATATCATAGTTTGACAAAAAAAATTCAAATTCGTAGGTATTCATGCAACTCGATGTTATGACCAAACAGTCTCATAGGTTCATTCATTGGCCTTACATTGCCTTATCACTACGCTCTTGGGTTCCCCTGTGACATTATAAAAACTCCCAAGTGTTTTAATTATTTTCTCATACATTTTATTTGACATACCATTCTCTTGTATACCTAGTCTCATCCTAGTTTTTGTAGTCGATAATCCATTAGATAAATGATAGTTTGTTAAAACACTATACGTGATGGTTCTCTGAGACAAGAAGTCAAATGAAGATGAATTTAATATGATGTCCACATTCTCATTCTCTTGAGTCAAAATACTTCAATATCTCCAAACAAGTTTTTTAAATTATAAAATCGTGTATCAACGACCTTAGTCGTAAGCTACGCCCCATCGAGTTACGCACAATAGGGCATTAAACCTACAATAATCAAATAATTACATGCCAGACATATTTCATTTTACCCATGTCATCATGCACACATAATGGTGCCCATGAAACCCTGCACGAATGATCATTTGAAAAGAGGCCTCTGTTACCATGATGCATCAACCATGATCGGTATAATTCGCACCCTACACTGAGAAAAAACCGCACATAACCCAGAAAACCCCTAAGTAACAATTCCTAACCATAGTAAACAAGTGAAAGATAACCAAAGTGCAACGAACAATCTGAATGGCCAATTTCGATAATCGAGGGATTCCCGCACATAGACTACGATCACTTTCTTACTCACTATTGACCCACACGTTACATGAAACTAAAAATACCAATAATTTGCCTCACAACAAGTCGACACAGTCTTAGATAGACCAGGAACCTTGTCCGAAGGTATCAATACACAACAAAACTCAATAAAAAAATCAATGGTCATGCACAATAACACAAGGACACTACTATCTGGGGTATCATAACACTGAACTTCCCTCCTTAGAGGTGATGTCTATTCTTCCGTTTATCTTGATCAACACAAACGTTCCAGGAATAATATTTAAGATCATTACACCAAATCCTACGAATGGTCATGCCCAGGGGATCACGACCTAATATCGTGAGCATATCAAAATTGGCGTGACCATAATAATGACCTAGTGTGGTCATGGATGTTCTTGGAATTGGTTACAGACCAAATCCTTGACCAGTGTAGGTCACGACTTTGGACCGTGACTAGGGCGTGACCATCTTGGCACCAAATTCGCTCCAAAATTCCCTCCAAGTTTGGTCACGGTAGGGTCACGCCCTTAGTCCGTGACCAATGCCAGAATACATACCTAGTGGGTCACAGCTTTTGGCCGTGACCATCACAATGCATGGGCCACGGCTGAAGATCGTGACCATACCAATGCTTACAAGATATTTTAATTGGTCACGATGGTGGGTCACGGCCCTAGGTTGTGACCAGGTTTCCTATAATAAAATCATCGCCCACTTTCTTTTTGTACCGCTTCAAACTGTCGAATTTCTCTCTCTCTTAATCTTGACAATATCTCCCTAAATCTCGGGGATTTCGACGATTTCTCTCTCAATCTCAAAGGTAACCATAATTTTCTGTATATGTGTGTGTATTTGTGTGTTTAGCCCTAATATTTTGTATATATGTATATTTATGTGTATATGCGTGTGTATGTATTTTTATATTATATGTGTATATGTGTGTATTTCTGTGTATATATGTGCGTATGTGTGTTTGTGTGTATCAATGTATATAGTTATTTTTCAAGAAAAGGGGATGTATAAATAAATAAACCCTAGACATTATAATGGGAGTTATTTTTTTTGACAAAATATTGCCCAAAACCCTAAACATAATATTTTTTTGATAAAAAATAATTAAATGGATTTTTAATAAGTAATTGTTTTTACGTCTATCGTGTTGTGGGTTATATGCGTGTCATCATATTATATTGAGGGTTATATACCCGGCTGTAGGGGTATGGTGGGGGTTGTCTTTTTTGAAAAAATATTGTTCAAAACCCTAGACATTCTATTTTTTGATAAAAAATAATTAAATTAATTTTTAATAAGTAAAAAAAATTATGTCTACTTTGTTGTCGGTTATATGCGTGTCTTCATATTATATTGGGGATTATAAACCCGGGGTGTAAGGGTATGGTGGGGGTTATTTTTTTTGACAAAATATTATTTAAAACCCTAGACATTAAATTTTTTTTGACGAAAAACAATTAAATGGATTTTTAATAAGAAAAAAAAATATGTCTACCGTGTTGTGGGGTATGTGTGTCATCATATTACATTGAGGGTTATATAGTCTGGGTTTAGGGGTATTGTATTGTAGGGCTATCCATCCATGGATTTTAGTTTTTGACTTTTCAATTTTTTTAATTCTAGTATAAATATGAGGGAGAATTTAAAACGGATCTTAAGTAAATGAAAAAAAAGATAAATTATTAAAAATATTAAAAGAAAAGAACCAGTGGACCCCAATGAGTAAATATGAGAACTAGTGTACCCTAATAGGTAAATATAAAGAACTAGTGGACGTCGAAATGTTAATGTCCAAAATTTTAATGACTCATAATGTACATACTTGTCAATTTGACATTTCACCCACTTCTCGATTGAATGTTTTTGTATTTAAATATTTTTTAACACTAACTCCTACCATGTTAAGTTCGTGTGACAATTAATTACTTTTCTACTTTAAGTATGAGTCGCATACACGTGTGCACATTAATAACTGTGTCATTTTTGAATTTATCATGTATAAAATGGGAAATGACCTTACTATAGTGAGATACTATGTTGGATACTATAGTGAGAAATGACCTTACTATAGTGAGATACTATGAGTCGCATACACGTGTGCACATTAATAACTGTGTTGGTTTGGTTATTGGATACTATTCTGGATTGATAATACACATATACTTTTAAACTCTCTCATAATAAACCCTAACAAAACGTGTACCGAACAATTAGGCAGGATTGTTATTGGGATTTCACATCGATGAGATCCAAAGTGCAAGGAGTTAGGAGTGTAACACCCCGCCCGCCCGGGGAGAGCGAGCGGCGCGCTACTCATCGATAAAATTAACCAAATCCACAATATAACAAGGTATAGAGCATCTAAATCCCACAATATAAAAGAAATCAATAATCTCAAATCTCTTCAAATTAAATACAACAAAAAATCTCTCGAAATAAAACAACTATCTATCGAAAAAAATAAATCTCCAATGCTCTATACATCAAAAATAAATACAATTCTTCCAACTTGTATTCTCGAATAATCTTCCCAAAATAATCCATGCTAAAAATCCATTCTCCAAATCAAATCCATAGCGCCCAAATCCGTGCTAACCTGCCACTAAAAGAAAATATGGGGAAGTACACAATACGACATGAAAGATGCTCAATAATTATTAGCGGTGAATGAAACGTAACAATAAGAGTACGAATATTCAAATCAAATGCAAATCTCATAAGAAATTATATCAATATAATTTCTCAAGAACACATTAACCGGGTCACCAGGCCTCACCACCATACCGCGCCTATGCATTTTAAGCATATCCGAAAAAAGAATATTGGCGGGTGCCCAACCTCAGTGCCATATTAAAATCTCATGACAACATGCTCAACACAAAATATAATACCACATGAATCGAAATTAGATTCCAACAAATATTTCCAGATTTCCAAATGAATTTATCAATTCAAATATGAGTCAATAATCACAAGAAAACAACGAGAATAATACTCGCGAGATTAAGGAGCATATTGTGTAAAACCCCATACCTCAAACCACCAAAAGAACCAACATAATTCTGCCTAGAAATCGCACAATAAGCCATCAAAAAATCTGCTCCAAAGATTATAAAAAACTCCTCCAAGAAACACCTCAAAACTGCGCCAAGAACAGCTCCAAAAATCTAAGGTTGAATGCATAAATCAAAGGGGAAAAGTGTGTATAAAAGAGAGGAATTAAAAACATGTTTGCTGCCAAAAATTTGTAGCAAAAAGGGTCACCCACGACCTTATTTTATAAGGAAAAAACAAAAGAGTTGTAAACAAACTAAACTTCTCAAAGTTACCTGCTGTGCACGTTTTCTGCTGGGGTCGATCGATCGATCGAACAGGTACGCCACCACTTTCCCTCTCCTTCGTTTAATACCATTTAACTAAAAATTAATTTTTTTATTAGTCACGGACTAAATCCGTGACAAATGTTTTTTCACTTTTTTTAAAGCTAAACTTAAATCTCTCATAAAAACTTCATTTTAAATCCGATTTTGATTCCGCTTGAAAATTTATTCTTCTAAAATTATAACCCACATATTTAACCAACAAAAATAATTTTAACTCAAAATTTATTTTTCCTCTTTATTTTGAAAATACCCCAAAAATTAAGCGGGTTGTTACAAGGAGAAGGTTAGTGACGAATCAAAACCTTAATCAAACTAATATACGCTTATACCTCATATGCTTGAATTTATAGTTATTAATTAATTAGTGATCTTAATTGTAGGATTCATATTCACGCCCTCGTAGACTTTTCTCAGAAAAAATGAAGCATGTTGATAATCACTGGTAACAAGAGTGGGAGGGGTTGCAATTGGACCGCACACATAACTCCTTTATTAGTGAGCACCATATAGAGGGTACTCCTATTTATAGGTATGTAAATAAAAATATTGAACAATTTAACTACCTTGTAAATCGTGGAGTTAATCTCTTGCAAGATTACCTGTTCGGTCGTATTCTATTTTCCCTTAAAGAAAACTGGGATGACGTTATCCAAAATATATTTCACATACATAATCCTGACGTAGCCGTGACCTTGGTTATGTTGTTTAAGAAGACGTAAAAAAAATCCACCCGTTATGGATACAATTGCATACAAAGATCATTGACATATACTGTAATGTCTAGCACCATATGTATGTAAAATTGAATCTTGACAACAAGTTGACGAGATGGGATTTCGAGTACATGCCACGAATATCTACACATAAATCATAGAGCCATGCGTAAAAATTCTTGGGTTCTTAAAAACTAATACCGTATGGATGGATATCAGACACATTGAACACATTCTAACGTCTTACTCTAAAAAGGTATAGATATAGACATAATCATGATTAATTAATTATATTTTTATATTATTATAATTATTTAGTCACTTATGATTTTCATTTTTATAGATAATGTCGAGAGGAAAGAACCCAAGGGTACCAAGTGATAAGGTGACATCACGGCGAGGTTCACCATCTCTTGCAAACCCTGAATTCTCAACACCAATGGCTGAGGAATTCATAACTCCAACAATGGTTCACTCCTAACCAAGTCCAACTCCAAGTGCTCCACCGCCCTCATATAGCATGCTCGTTGCTCTAATGCCCCATCCAACGATCTTGATGCCTCCCGATCAATCCAAACAAAGCTTATTGAGTTCTCCTTTCTTGGGAATAACCTGATGGGTGATAAGAATGAGGTGCTAAACTTTAAAGCCCTGTGTTTTTCATTGGGAAAAATGAACGTGGGAGTCGGTGGGATAGACAACTGGAACCTTATTGATCAAGCCATCAAAGATGACATATATGATCAACTCTGCAAGCATTTCTCATTCCTCGACCGCTCTAAAAATAAGGTTCAATCTCGAGTTGTTGAATCATTGAGGACATATAGGAGAAACCTTCGAAAGAAACATTTTTCGAAGGAGGCAGCAAGCTCCGATTTTTTGTCTTTGAAAGAGATAGTGCCTCCCAATGTTGAAATTCCATTGGAGCACTGGAATAATTTTTTTGAGAATGAGGCGAAGAAGAAAAAGTTGGTCCAAAGGGAGCAAAATAAAAAAAAATAGGGCACAAAAATTGATATCCACCGTCTAGGATCCAAATCATATGAGGATTTGAAGAATGAATGGGGAAGTAGGATAAAGGATGGTCCAGATGCTGGTAAACAACGAAATAGGGACAACTTATTCGTTCATGATCAATGGGACAAAGATAATAAATTCCCGCTACACTTAGCTAAGATGCTGGAATCAATAGAGGCCATCAGCATTTAGTTCGGTTCGATCTCTAATGATGACTTTGACCTTGAAAATGATGCTCGACCCCAGACCTTTGGAAATGAAAAGATGGGGAGGATGAGAGGTTTTGGCTCATATAAGCTAAATAAAAATTTATTCACACCGCACCTCTCATGGACGAGCTTTTTTCGCTCAAGGATTGTGTCTCATCCACTGAGGGAAAAAAGTTCAAGACCATTAGAGATGTCCAGGATATTAAAATAACCTAGGATTCTTGTTTAATCAAATTGGGAAACTTGTGAGCCTTTTTCAAGGTTATATTCCCCCAGTGCCTCCTCAAGGTTACCCATACCCTCCTCCTCAAGATTTCCCCTATCCTTACCCTTTAAGTTTCCCTTCCCAAATATCGCCTCCTTCAACATTCCCCTCCTAAATACCTCCTCCTCCAACATTGCCCTTCAAAATGCTACCTTCTCTAATATTCCCGTCCAAAATGTCGACTCCTTTAACATTCCCCTTCTTTGTGCCTCCACCTCTCTTGGGACTTGAATCATCGTAAATAACTCACTGTGACTATGGCCAACAGTATTATTTTAGGGACCTCAGTAATACAAGGATTATTGGGGTGTGAACACTCATAGACATAGTTATCGAAACTACAGTACACGGTCGAGCTTTGGAGATGTGTGAGGCTCAAATAATGGTCAATGAAGTATACAACGGTTACGGAGATGTAACTGTGCACGTTGACAGTGAGGAAGGGTAGGAATTGAAGAATTATGCAAACTCTTTTATTGTTTGGCCAATTTATTTGTTGACTAAGTTTTAATAATATTTTCTTTCGTTTCAGTTGTAATAACATTTTATTTTCTTCAGTTGTAATAATTTTTTTGTTTCAGTTGTAAGAATATTGGTTTCGTTTCAGTTGTAATAATATTTTTTTTGTTTCAGTTATATGAATATTGTTTTTGTTTTAGTTGTAATAATATATTTTTTATTTCAGTTGTAAGAATATTATTTTTATTTCAATTGTAATAATATTTTTTAACATATTACCATAGGATTGAAATTTGAAGATTATTACATGGATTTCCCATAATACAAAGAGTGGATGGGAGAGACTAACCGAATAACAAATAATCATGTAAAATGCGTTTAAGAATTTGTTAAATATGCTTCCAAAAATCCTAAAAGTGACAAGATTTCATGTTCGTGCACCCGTTGTATGAACAGAAAATATAAGTCATTGGAAGACGTTGAGTTGCATTTAATAAAGTTGGAAATTTGTCAAGACTATAAAATATGGACATACCATGGTGAAAAAAATATACCTAATGTTCTGAAAGAATTACCGGTAGCCGACCGCGTAACAGTACCCCAATGAGTGGAATTGGTACATGATTCACTAACACATAGTCCATTGATCGACTTAATTCATAATGCTTACGGACTACACAACCATAAAAAATACCAACCTATGGATACGGATAATGCGCATTATGACCAAGTAAATGATTAATTTGATATTGAACTACCAAGAGATCAGTAATACATATGTTTAAAAGTCGATGCATCTAGAACGGGAATACATAATTTAAGAAAATCTTGACTTAGGCTTAAAAATATGTTGTTAGAGGGCAAAAAGCCAAAACACCCCCAAACGGCCCTATGAATGGCACGAGCACCTCGCACGAGACCAATGTAACTGGTAGGAACTGACCACGTGGTCACAGGAGACCCAATTTGAGAATATGACGATAATTTGAAAATATCTAGACATAAGGCTTAAAAACATGCTGTTAGAGGGCGAAAATTCAAAACACCCGCCCACATAGCCCCGTTAGTGGCATGAACACCTCGCATGGGATCAACGGAACTCACAGGAACTGATCACGTGGTCACGGGACTGCTAATTTTGAAATTATGAAGATAATTTAAAAATATCTACACTTAAGCTTAAAAACATGCCGTTAGAGGGCAAAAACCAAAAACACTCCCTAAATAACCCCGTGAGAGGCGTGAACCCCTCACACGAGATCAATGTAACTCGTAAAAACTGACTGCGTGGACATGGGACCCCCCCCCCCCTTTGAGAATATGATGATAATTTAAAAATGTCTAGACTTAGGCTTAAAAACATGCCGTTAGAGGGAGAAAACCCAAAACACCCCCCAAACAGCCCCGTGAGAGGCAAAGACACCTCGTGCGGGACCAATGTAACTCGTAGGAACCGACTGCTTGGTCACGGGACCCCCAATTTTAGAATATTATGATAATTTAAAAATATCTACACCTAGAGTTAAAAACATGCTATTAAAGTTCAAAAAACCAAAACAACCGGCAGACGACCCCGTGAGAGGCACAAACAACTCGAATGGGACCAATGTAACTATCTGTAACTGATCACGTGGTCACAGGACCCCTGATTTGAGAATACAATGAGAATCTTAAAATATCTACACTTAGGCTTAAAAACATGCCGTTAGAGGGCGAAAACCCCAAACACCCCCAAACGGCACCGTGAGAGGCACGAACACCTCGCATGGGAGCAATGTAATTCGCAGGAACTGACCGAGTGATCATGGGACCCTAAGTTTGAGAATATGATGATAATCTAAAAATATCTAGACTTGGGCTTAAAAACATGCAGTTAGAGGGCAAAAACCCAAATATCCCCCAAACGGCTCCGTGAGAGGCATAAACAACTCGCATGGGACCAATGTAACTCACGAAAACTCACTGCGTGGTCACAGGACCCCCGATTTTAGAAAATGATGAAAATATAAAAATATCCACATTTAGGCTTAAAAACATGTCGTTAGAGGGTGAAAACCCAAAACATCCGCCAAACGGCACCGTGAGAGGCACGAGCATCTTGCACGGGAGCAATGTAACTCATAGGAACTGACTGCGTGGTCACGGAACCTCCAGTTTAAGATTACGACGATAATTTGAAAATATCTACACTTAGGCTTAAAAACATGTCGTTAGAGGGCGAACCCCCATTCAAAAGGGTCTCGTGCGAGGCACAAACACCTTGCACGGGACGCATGTAACTCGAGGAAGTGACTGTGTGGTCATAGGACCCCCAGTTTGAGCGTATGATGATAATTAAAAAATATCTAAACCTAGGCTTAAAAACATGTTGTTAGATGGCAAAATCCCAAAACACCTCCTAAATGGCCCCGTGAGAGGCACAAGCACCTCTCACTAGACCAATGAAATTCACAGGAACTGATTGCATGGTCACGGGACCCCCCGTGTCAATATGATGATATTTTGAAAATATGTACACCTTGAGTTAAAAACAAGCCTTTAAAGGGTGAAAACCTAAAACAACCCTCAAACGGACCCATGAGAGGCACAAATAACTAGCACGGGACAAATGTAACCCACTGGAACTGACCGCGTGGTCACAGGATCCCCTAATTTTAGAATACCGCAAAAATTTCTAAATATCTACAATTTGGCATTAAAATGGGCCGTTAGAGGGAAAAAAACCAAAACACCCCCCAAACGGCACCGTGAGAGGCACGGACACCTCACACAGGAATAATGTACCGCACAGCAAATAACCGAGTGGTCACGGGACCCTTGGTTTGAGAATATGATGATAATCTGAAATATCTAAACTTGGGCCTAAAAATATGCAGTTAGAAGAAAAAACCAAAAATATCCCCCAAACGGCCCCATGAGAGGCACAAACAACTGGCACGGGACCAATGTAACTCGCGAAAGTTAACTGCGTGATCACAGGACCCCCCGATTTGAGAATACGACGAAAATCTAAAAATATCTACACTTAGGCTTAAAAACATGCCGTTAGAGGGTAAAAACGACAAACACCCCCCAAACGGCACCGTGAGAGGCGCGAACACCCCGTACGGGTGTAATGTAACTCGTAGGAACTGACTGCATGGTCATGGGACGCCCACTTTGGGATTATGATGATAATTTGATAATATTTACACTTAAACTTAAAAAATACCATTAGAGGGCGAATCCCCCTCAAAAGTATCTCGTGCGAGGCACGAACACCTCGCACGGGACCAATGTTACTCGTAAGAACTGACCACGTGGTAACAGGAGCCCTAATTTGAGCATATGATGATAATTAAAAAATATTTAGACCTAGGCTTCACAACATGCCGTTAGATGGAAAAAACCCCAAGCACCCCCAAATGCCCCCTGATAGGCACAAACACCTTGCACGGGACCAATGAAAATCGCAAGAACTGACCGCGTGGTCATGCGACCCCTGGTTTGAGAATATGATGGTAATTTCAAAATATCTACACTTAGGGTTGAAAACATGCCGTTAGAGGGCCAAAACCCAACACACCACTTGAACGGTCAGTGAGAGGCACGAACATCTCGCACGGGGCCAATTAACTCAGGGGAGATGATCGCGTGGTCACGGGACCCTCAATTTGAGAATATGATGATAATTTGAAAATATATACATTTAGGCTTAAAAACATGCTGTTAGAGGGCAAAAATCCAAAACACCCCCTAAACGGACTCGTGAGATGCACAAACACCTCGCACGGGAGTAATGTAACTCGCAGGAACAAACCATGTGGTCACAGGACTCAAGGTTTAAAAATATGACGATAATTTGAAAATATCTACCTTTCGGCTTAAAAATTTGTCGTTAGAGGGTGAAAACCCAAAACACCCCCCAAACGGTCCCTTAAGGGGCGCAAACACCTCGCACGGGACCAATGTAACTCGAAAGAATAGACCGCGTGGTCAAGGGACCCCCGATTTGAGAATATAATGATAGTTTAAAAATATCTGGACTTAGGTTTAAAAACATGCCGTTAGAGGGTGAAAACCCAAAACACCCCCTAAATGGCCTTGTGAGAGGCATAAACACCTCACACGGGACCAATGAAATTCGCAGGAACTGATCGCGTGGTAAAGGGACCGCCAAATGGAGAATATGATGATACTTTGAAAATATCTACACTTAGGATTAAAAACATGTCGTTTGAGGGCGACAACATAAAATACCTTCCAAACGGCCCCATGAGAGGAACGGACATCTTGCACGGAATGAATTTAACTCACAGGAGATGATTGCATCATCACGGGACCCACGATTTAAGAATATGATGATAATTTGAAAATATATACAATTAGGCTTAAAAATATGCCGTTAGGATTGAAAATCCAAAACACCCCCTAAACGGCTCTGTGAGATGCACGGACACCTTGCATGGGAGCAATGTAACTCGCATGAACTGATCATATGGTCATTGGACCCCCGATTTGAAATTATGATGATAATTTGAAAATATCTACACTTGGTCTTAAAAACATGTCGTTAGATGACAAAAACTATAATAACCCCCAAACGGCCCCGTGAAAGGCAGGAACACCTCGCATGGGGTCAATGTAACTCGCAGAAAATGATCGTGTGGTCACGAGACTTTCGATTTTTGAATAAGATGATAATTTGAAAATATCTATACTTAGGCTAAAAAATATGCTGTTAGAGGGTGAAAACCCAAAACACCCCCCAAATGGTGTCGTTGAAGCATGAACACCTCGAATGGGATGAATGTAACCTGCAGGAACTGACCGTGTGGTCACGAGATGCACTATTTGAGAATATGATGATAGTTTGAAAATATCTACATTTAGGCTTAAAAACATGCCATTAGAGGTCGAAAAGCCAAAACACCCCCAAAATAACCAGGCAAGGCTCGAACACCTCACACGGAACCAATATAACTCTCTGGAATAGACCGTGTGATCACGGGACTCCCAATTTGAGAATATGAGGACAGTTTGAAAATATCTATGTTTAGGCTTCAAAACATGTCGTTAGAGGGCCAAAACCCATACCCCCCCCCCCACGTTGCACCGTGAGAGGCACGTACACTTCGCATGGGATGAATGACTGCATGGTCACGAAACTCCCGATTTGAGAATATGATGATAATTAGAAAATATCTACACCTAGGCTGAAAAAATCCGTTAGAGGGCAAAAACTCAAAACACCCCCCAAACAGTCCCATGAGAGGGACGAACACCTCGCGCGGGACCAATGTAACTCGCAAGAACTAATCGGGTGGTCACGGGACTCCTGATTTAAGAATATGATGATAACTTTAAAATATCTTAGCTTAGGCTTATAAACATTCCATTAGAGGTAGAAAACCCAAAACACCCCACAAACGGCGCCGTGAGAAGCACTAACACCTCGCACGGGACCAATATAACTCGCAGGAACTGACTGCGTGGTCATGGGATGCTCGATTTGTGAATACGGAGATAAATTGAAAATATCTACACTTCGGCTTAAAAACATGTCGTTAGAGGGTAAAAATCCAAAACACCCCACAAACTATCCCTTGAGAGGCACGAACACCACGCACGGACCAACGTAACTCATAGGAACTGATCGCATGGTCACGGGACTCCCGATTTGAGAATATGACAATAATTTGAAAATATATACACTTAGGTTTAAAAGCATGCCGTTAGAGGGCGAAAACGCAAAACACCCCCGAAACGGTGCCACGAGACCATTGTAACTCGCAAGAACGGACTACGTGGTCATGGGACACCCGATTTGAAAATATGACGATAATTTAAAAATATCTAGACTTAGTCTTATCAACAAGCTGTTAGAGAGTGAAAGCTGTTAGAGGGCGAAAACCTAAAATACCCCCCTAAATGGCCACATGAGAGGCACGAATACCTCGCACGGGACCAATGTAACTCACAGGAGCTGACCTCGTGGTCACGTGCCCCTGAATTTAAAATATGACAATAATTTGAAAATATATACACTTAGGCTTAAAAGCATGCCGTTAGAGGGCGAAAACGCAAAACACCCCCGAAACGGTGCCACGAGACCAATGTAACTCGCAAGAACTGACTGCATGGTCACGGGACACTTGATCAGAGAATATGACGATAATTTAAAAATATCTAGACTTAGTCTTATCAACAAGCCGTTAGAGGGCGAAAACCTAAAATACCCCCCCCCCCAAATGGCCACATGAGAGGCACAAACACCTCGCACGGGACCAATGTAACTCACAGGAGCTGACCTCATGGTCACATGCCCCTGAATTTAGAATATGACGATAGTTTGAAAAGTTCTAGACTGAGGATTAAAAACATGCTGTTAGAGGGCAAAAACCCAAAACACCCCCTAAATGGCCCCATAAGAGGCATAAAAACCTCGTACGGGATCAATGTAACTTGCGGGAACTGACCGCATGGTCACGGTAACCCCAGTTTGAGAATATGATGATAATTTGAAAGATCTATACTGAGGCTTAAAAAGTAGCCGTTAGGGGGCAAAAACCCAATACACCCCCTGAAACGGCCCCGTGAGAGGCACGAACTCCTCGCACGGAGCAATGTAACTCACAGGAACTGATCGCGTAGTCATGAGACCCTCGATTTGAGAATATGATGATAATATGAATATATCTAGACTTAAGCTTAAAAACCTGTCAGAGGGCAAAAACCTAACCCCCTCAAACGTCCCCATGAGAGGCACGACACGAATGTAACCAACAGGAACTGACTGCATGTTCACGAGACTCTCGGTATGAGAATATGACGATAATTTGAAAATAACTTCACTTAAGCTAGAAAACATGCCGTTAGAGGGAGAAACCCAAAACACCTCCCATACGACCCCGCGAGACGTACGAATACCTCACACGGGACCAATGTAACTAGCAGAAATAGACTGTGTGGTCACGAGACTCACCGTTTAAGATTATAATGAAAATTTGAAAATATTTAGACTTATGCTTAAAAACATGCCGTTAGATGGCAAAAACCCAAAATGCCCCAATTATTCCCGCCATCTCTCTCTAATTAATGCCCTGTTCGCAAAACCTTTGAGATCTAAACAGTTGCGCATGAGGTGATCATGCCACTCGTGGTGCCGTTTGGGTGCCGCTGGGGTGCCCCCCCGCGACACATTTTCAAGCCTTAGTGTGTTTGTTTTCGAATTTTGTTGTATTTCACACACACACCATGCGACTCTAGACTAACACTACACTAGCTTAAACACTTTCCCAAGTTTCCAACGCCCTAAGTTTCCAGCGTTATGGCCATGTTGGATAATCCCGAATAGGAGGTGGAGTACAAATCCACCGCCGACGATTCCCGGTACACCTCTCGACTGATTGTCCATGATCAATATTTGATCGTGATGCTCTTAAACTTCCTTGACTCTTGCGACGAGAAATTTAGTGCCACCATTTCAAAACCTCGCAAGTTGTGGACGACGTTTGCCATAGGTTCAGGTATGTATCTCGACAAGTTCAGGACAAACACTGCTAAAAAATTATCAAAGGCCTCACTGATAGGAAAAAAATTGTCCATACGAGTATCAATGCATGTTCGAATTTTTTTATGGATGTACAGACGATTTTTTTCCAATCAGTGATGGTGGGCATTGTATCGACAAATTTTCCAATCCCATTCTTCTTGTGTTAGCTCAATTTTGAGACAATCATTTTTTTGATGCTCTTGCTTTGCTATTATTTTTTAATTTATAAATTGTTTTTTTATAAAAATAATTTTTTTGTTGTATACAAATTGCTTTGGGTGAAATACAATTTCATTTGTATTTTTATTTTAAGTATTTGTATATTCTCATATATAAGTCTAATATTTTTTTTTGTGTATATAAATTTTTTTGAAAATATATCTAGGATGTATTTTTGAGTTACATAAATTTTGTAGTATTGTTTTACTCTATTTTTTTATTATTGAAATTTATATTTATTCTTAATTTTTAATTGGATAAAATGTTTCTTGTTTAAACATTAGTCATTGTTTAAATTCTTCATTTAATCCAAATATTAAAAGGCAACTTTTAATTTTTGTGCTCGTGATTTTGGGTGTTGATGGTTTTGGTTCAAAACCATTTTATGGTTTCGAGGTTGGCTATATCGAGGTCTGTTTTGTGTGCCTCAAGATTTCTTTTGCGTGTACCTCCAGCCATTTATGCTGTTGGTGGGTTACTTCTTGGCCCACATTTTTTTTGCTATTTACGAGTTTAACTAGTCTCTCTCTTTGTTGGCCTTATATCCGAAGTTAAGGCATGGAGGTTTTTTTTTCCTTTTCCCCTCTCTCTAGACATCTAAGAGTCTCTCCTTCATTTTTTTTTACAACCGATCCTCTTTATCTCTCTCTTTAAGAGACACTGTCGACATCACCTTTTACTACTCTCTTTATTTTTTTTTTCAAATCTTGTACTACTTTGAGAGTTGGTTTCGAGTTTCATACATGTAAAAATTAAGGGTTTTGAGATCTAACATCATAGCCAACATTTTTTGTCCCTCTTTTTCTCTCTCTACATGTTCACGTTTTTATAGCTTTGCCCAGTTTGAGAGATTTGAGATTCATGTGGTGACGATTTAGGGATGTGGACTTTCAAAGTTTGCAAATCATTAAGAACCATTTGGAGATTTTTTGCGTTGAGCCGGTGGTACATTTTTCGGTGAAGCTGGTTTTCTATGGTGGTGCCGATGGTACATTTTTCGGTGGAGTTCTACATTTTCTGGTATTTTTTTGGAGACCTGTTTGTGTTGGTCTGTTGAAGGTTTGAGGATCTTCTGCTCTCATTTGGTCCTCGGTTCTCTATTGATGAAATCATCATTTTGAGGTTACGATATTTTTCTCTTTATATATAATTTATAGATCCACACACACACACACACACATATATATATATATATATATTTAATCGCTCGAGTATAATCATATATATACACTGTTGATTAAAAGGTTTTGTTGTGAATTTGAGCTGACTTGTATATATATATATATATATATATATATATATATATATATATATATATATATATATATATATATATATATATATATATATATATATATATATATATATACGATCTGCTATATATATATATATATATATATTTTGTCTTTTCTTGATAAAAAAAAGGATTGGGTGTTTAGATCCGTTTCGATCCAGTTGATAGATCAATTTTTTTTAACTGAAAAATTAATTTGTTGGTGTTAAGATCTCCATTTTTTTGTTGATCTAATTTTTTTTTGTGGTTTGATATTGTTGGGACTTAATTTGATTAGATCTAAACTAACTGTGTGTATGTTATAACAACTCTAGGGAGGTATTTTTTATGAGGATATAATTTTTCATATTGACCTGTTAGTTGTTTCTGCTCCTCACATATTTTTTTTGTTAGAACTGTTGTGTTTATTTAGTTTTTTTGGACTAAAACTAATTGGAATTATTTTCCATTTTGATCTAAGTCTGTTTTGGGCCTTTGGGTGTTTGGTGTTGAAACTTTATTTACACCCATTTGTGTGTGCACTCGTTATCTAGTCCTAATAATTTGGGTAAAGCTATTTTGTGTCACACATATATTTTATTAAAATAACTTTTCTTATAAATTTGATTTAAATTTAATTTGATTTGAGATTAAAGTTAATCTGATTTTTCCCCTCTAACTAGTTATATCCTCTAAGTTGAAGTTTTGTGTGTTCACTTTTTTTAGTTGGGTTTAATTAGTGTCTGTGGACTTTAAATCATAATCTTTATTTATTTAATTTTATTTTAGTTAAATCCGTCCTATTTTATTGAGTCGAGTGCTACACTCTTTATCTCGTACTCATTTGACTTGGATTGAATCAATTGACTCATACACTTTTTATTGTCTAAGTTGAATACTTTTTGTTGTATTCTTTTATACTTAGGTGGTGTTAGTGTGTGTATGAGTTTTTTATCTAAACCAAGTTATAGTTTTGGTTTGAACTAAAATTGGAATTTAATTTTTGTGATTAATTTTTTGTGTTACAAAATTTTTCTATTTGGACATAACTAAAATATTTGTACTTTCTTGTTTTGACTATAATTTAGTCCTAATTTTTATGAGCTAGTTTTGACTATATATATATCTTTTGCTCATTTTACTTGGACTTAATATTTTAAAACAACACCTCTTTAAATTTATTCATATTCTATTTGGTGTTAAGTCAATTTTTATTTTAGTTGCGAGACACAATTGTTGGGAGTTTATCTTCTATTTTATTTGTGGTCAATTGTGCCAACTAAATTGATTTAGGATTAATCTTTACTTGAATATTAATTATTAAGGAAGACCTGGCTTGTGTCTTGTGACTTAATATTTAATCATTCTTTTAGTACCGATTAATTGTTTACTTGTGGCGTGTACATCTACACGGATTCTCGGGTGTTGAGTGTGTAGTTTGCGTGTATATCAAGTTTTCACTACATCGGTTGTTTAGTAAGATTCGTTTTGTGAGGTTGTTTAGTTTGTGCCTGTGTGTACTGGTTTTGTATTGGCCTAACTATTTCATTTACCTGGTGTTGTTGAATTCTTTTTCTAAACTTTGGTATTAGTGTTCTTGAGTGTATTATAGTCACTATTACCTGGGTGTTATTGGGTTGACTGATTGTCAGTCAAGTCGGGTTGTGTTTACACTAGGCTGGGTGTACGGGGTTGTATTTCCTTAGTTTAAATCATTGTAAACTAGTGGACTGTAATTTGTTACTTATAATTGGTAATAGTGGACTCGGGTGTGTGAGTTGTCCTGGGACTAGGGATACGGGGTTTACCACCACGGTGGGTTTCTCGAGAACATATATTATGTCACCTTCCACTTTACCTCATCTCATTTTTAAAGGGAATTATTTTAATATCTAGCGTCACCACTTTTCTTTACTAATGTACATGAGTGTTTTCTAACTTATAACTTATAATAGATTTTATATCAAAAAGTTTAAAAGAGTATTTAAATAACCTAATACGCATTAGCGAGTACCCTTTGGTCCTTTCTAGTAACCGTTAGGTTATTTCAAGTGGTATTAGAGCTTCAGGATTTTCTTTATAAAAGTTTTTATTACGCAAAGATCCCGAACTCTTTTTAAATCTATATTTTATAGTGTTAAAATCTATTTTTTAAATATGGGAAACTTATATGGTCATGCTGATTTTTCTTCTAGAAAATCCCTTTATGAATGCTTTAAAGAGGCAAAGCTTTATTCACAAGATGACATTAAAATCGATAATACCTTTAGCCAAGCGATGGGTGCAACCGAAGTTAAAGATATTTCAGCTTGCAACACATATTTAGAGGCTCGGGACATTTCATAATCTCCTACCCATTTATCTAGTGTATGCGATGATATGTCTATTTGTTATAGCGATACTTATTGTGATAATTTAGTTGCTTTTACTTATCATTGTGTCTTAAAGTCCGAGAATATTTTTGACTACTTATCTACTAGTTCCGATAATTCTGAATTAGACTATGTGATTTCATCTAGTATCTCACCTGCTCAATATCACCCTACATTCACAGCTTCCATATCTAATTTTGATAATATTTTTGATGATGTTGATGAATATGAAATTGTAGACAATTCTACCATTTTATAAGGGTACGTTAGTACGAATTTAGAAGGTTCTGTAGATAATATTTCCATTGACGACTGCACTGATTTAGTCCAAATTAATTCTAGGATGATGGCTAAAAATGATATTTTAAATAATCAAATCAAGTTAATGTCCGAAGAATCTGAATTTCGTATAGATGAACTTGAAAATGATGTTTCTCTTTTAGAGAAAAGTATTATTATGTTAACAGAGCTTAACCATTCTTTTGAAACTAAAAATAAGGAATTTTTATTTAAATTTGATGAATCTTAAATTGAACTTAAGGCTATTTTAGACAAGTATGATGAATGCCAAAGAGAACTTAAGATTGCATCTAAAAAGGTTGATTGTTTTTCTAATTCTCATTTAATTTTCGACTCCCAAAATAAGTATGTTGATGAATTTGTTCCTTTAAAAGAGATTGGTTTTAAAGGCATAACTTTTGACGAAACTATTTTTATGAGTTGTAGTGAACAATATCCTAATTCGACTGAAATTAAACTAAGCTATAAACATGATGAATTTGAGGATCATGATACCGCATTTGTTAAGCCGGTATTTTTATGTAATTTTTGCCATAAATTTGGACATTTAGAAAAAAATTATTTTAAGAAATTAGGGAAGAATAAACCAAATTTAGGCAAATTCAAAATGTTGAGAATTTCAAACTGCTAGGCCTGTCCTTAAATGTGATTTTTGTTCTAAAATTGGACATTTAGGTAAATTCTGCTCTAAGAGTTTGGGACAGCATAAAGCAAATGTAGGCAATTTTAGGAAAACTGAAACTGTGAGAAATTTTAAGGATACCAAGTTTGATTTTCAGTGTGGGTTTTTTTCTAAACCGAGACATTTAGAAGAATTCTGTTTTAAAAGTTTAAAATTGAATGGAAATCTTGAGAATGTGTATTTGAATGCTGCATACAAACAAGCTGTTAGACCTGTTTTTAGGTGTAGTTTTTGTCTTCAAAATTGTCATTTACAGTAGTTTTGTTATAAAAGATTAAATTTAAATGAAAACAAAAATTTTGTTAATATAAAACAACCCACGAAGTCTTCTAATAATGTTAAATGTGATGATAACAAGACTTTTTGGTGTCACTTTTGTTCAAATTTTGTCCATTTCGAACAATTTTATTTTAAGCATTTAAATTTAACTAGAAAAGTTGAAAATGCTAAACTGCATAAGATTCCTGTTAATGCAAAATCCAATGTTAGGCATGTGTATAAATGTGATTTTTATCTTCAAACAGGTTATTTCGGACGATTTTGTCATATGCGTTTAGGTAATCAGCAAAGTAGTGTTAATATTATGACCAGGATCCCGTTAAAACCGACTTTCTTGCGAATTGACCCCTACGTAAATTTGTACTGCCCCTTTTAAGACTGCACTTCCTAATGTTAAATCTAAGTGGATTAAGAAAGATGACTTAGGTTATCAAAAGGATTGTTCCAATGCTTCAAACGAATTTGTTTTAATTTATTTGTTTGTTTGCTTTTTAGTAATTTTATTTGCATATTTATGATGTACTAACTTTATTTAGTAGGATTGTTCCCCACCCCTTGTCCTTTTGAGACAAATAGGGAGAGAATTTGAGACTCTCTTATTGTTGATACAAAAATTAGTCAACAGGACGTGGACCAATTATCTGAAGACGTGTGTCAACCTACGTGGCAAATACATACATTCACCGATCTACTCAGGCGTTCCGAGCTACTCAAGTGTCCCGAACTACTCAAGAGTCCTGAGCTACTCAAGCGTACCGAGCAACTCAGGCGGTCCGAGCTACTTAGCGTGCAGATCATCTAACCAAGAAAACCAAAAGGCAACTACGCATTCAATGGACGTCAGATTTAATGCGCATTATTATTGTACAGATGTATATGTCTACTAGTGGACGACACAATACCTTTTCATATGTACAACCTCAAGAATATAAATACATTATAACCCAGTCATAAAAGGGGACTTTTGGATCTCTTTGTAAACCCATCATCGATATTCAAGGCAAACAGTCAAGCAATACAGCAACAGTGGACGTAGGCCATTTTCATAGCCGAACCACTTTAAAAACCTATTGTCTTATTTATTCATTTTTATCTGTGATTGATAAACTAGATTGCATCTAGTTTTTTACATCAACAGATTGGCGCCATTTGTGGGAAACGACTATACTTAGCGTTTTTCACCCAAAAACTCATCATCTATGGCTGAGATCCCAGAATCCAGTAATCGAAACACTGTTGGGGTCCCTCCAAACCCCTTTACTCCACCAAATATGTAAGATCTGGCTGGCATAATGACTAATTTAGCCCAAGGGCAAACGGCCATGCAAGAAACCATGCGTCAACTTATACAAACTGTTCGCGATGGAGCGCCTGCCCAGTCATTATAACGAAGCGTTCAGAGAAATACTCATCTGCCATCTTCAAGAACCAGACGAACGCTGTTCTCAGAAGTTTCTCAATCTAGGCGTACTGGCTCTTATCGAACTGATAGATCTAGTGATCATTCGTATCAATCGGGCCGGACTTCTTCAGTGCGAGCTACAGATTCTCACCGGAATGTCACTTTGACTCTAGAACGGACTAGCGCTTTGGAAAGGTTGAGTAGAGTCTCTCCTTTTGATCATTTGGGACCTAGGAGGAATAGAAACCCTCCTAGGATTGCATCGAGGAGTTCTCAATGACCAACCGATGTAAGAGAATGTTCTACCCAATCACGCCCAATAACCTGTAGCGAAAGGTTACAAGAGGAAAACTCAGCACGATCAGTTGCTCGAACAAATCATTCTGAGGTCGGGAACGATGGATGGAAAGGTTCTATCCAAAGGCTGGAAGATAAGTTGGGGGAAATAGCTAAGGCTAAGAACCCTCTACAAAGAACTTTTGTTCAAGGATCACCCTTCGTACAGACAATTGTGGATTTTTCTACACTATTAAAATTTAAAGCTCCTGCAGTGACGCCTAAATATGATGGAAAAACTGATCCTATCCTCCATATAGAGTAATATCAAGCCGCTATTGATATGTACACGGTTCCTGATGAGATGAGGTGCAGGGCATTTTTAGGAACTCTCATCGGGTCAGCCCAGATATGGTACAACAATCTTCCTTGGGGGTAGATTTCCACTTTCCATCAGCTAGCAGAGTTGTTCATAGGAAATTTTTGCTTTGGAGTGAATCCGATTAAGAGAGTAGCGCACTTATTAAGCGTGAGACAAAAGACAGGAGAAAGTACCAGGGATTATATCACTCGTTTTAATAACAAGAAACTTGAGGTGATTGACTACGAGGATAAGACAACAATTACTGCTCTGATGAGTGGTTTATTACCGAACAAGTTATACTATACTTTGGCCAAGGATCCGCCCAGGACTATGGAGAAATTGATGGCTAACACATCCAAGATTATGAACGCCGAGGAAGCCATGGCTGCGAAGAAGAATACAGATACTAAGGAGACCAAGGCTGAGGGTAGTAAAACCGAGAGGAAGGATCCGAAGAACAATGGTGGCAGCAAGCAGTCAAAAGGCAAATAAATGCTGGAGCAGATGAGGAAGTATGGAAATTATACTCCCTTGAAGGTAGATATAAACCACATTCTGGAGGAGATCAAGAATAGCGAGGAGCTAGCCTGGCCAGAAAAAAATTAAAGCAGATCCTGACAAAAGGGACAAGTCCACATATTGTGAATTCCACAAAGACCATGGCCATATGACCAAACGTTGCATAACTCTCCAGAATGAAATCGAAGCGCTCATTAGCAAGGAAAGCTAGCTAAATATGTTGATCACCAAAATGGTAGAAAGACCAACGACAGAGAAAGGCAAAGATCTAAATCTCCTCGCCGAGCAAAGGAGGACAAGAAGAGGGATCACAAAGATGATCCTAACCTCCCTAAAAGGCCAAGGCAGCCTGAGCGCGAGATATTTTTAATCCATTTTATATCATTTGAATGTAATGTCATTACAAGTGGAGATATATGAGGCTTAGATCTTACTACGGAGAGGAAAGCTTACCTCAATGAGGCCCAAGCTTGTTCTTACATACAGTGCATAAACTTAGATAAAGATGATCGCCTGAGGAAGATGAACAGAGACAAATTGATCATCGACTTTTCCAAAAATGACCTGGCAGGTGTACTGTATCCTCATGACGACCCCTTAGTGATTAATATGAGAATGAAGGATGTGGTGATTTCACGGGTATTGGTGGATAATGGTAGCTCTGCGGATATCATGTTCTACCCATGCTTCGACATCTTGAATCTGAAGTTAGCCCAATTGGATCCATATCATAGACCCCTCCTCGGCTTGACGGGAGAGAAGGTTTTTCCACTTGGGACGATCAAGTTGGACATGCTTATTGGTACCTGACCTGCTTGCCGAACAGAAAAAGTATGTTTTTTTGTGATAGATAAAAATGTCCAATCAGCCTACAACATTATCATGGGGAGGGTAGATTTGAAGAAATTTGAGGCAGTGCCATCTACGGTACACCAATGTTTGAAGTTCCCAACCAACTTCCGAGTGGGAATTGTGAAAGGCGACCAGAAAGTAGCTCGAGAGTGCTACTATTCATCTACCGAACAGGAAAAAATGGATGAAACCAGGAAAAAGACTACTACGTATCAAGTGAACGAGATAGAAAATGCAGAGATTGAAACCTTGGACCCTGGAGATCAATCTCAGCTTATGAAAGGTTAGGTCATAGAAGCTACGAAGAATATCATTCTGGACGATGAACGCCCAAAATGAACAACTCAAATTGGCGCATCATTGGACCCATCAATAAAGCAGGAACTAGTAGCATTTCTAAGGCACAAAAATCAGACTTTTGCATGGAGTTATGAAGATATGCCAGGGATAGACCCGACTTTCTTATGCCACGAGCTCAATGTTGACAAGGGGGTCAAGCCAGTGAAGCAGTGAAGAAGAGTATTCATCCCAGAGAAGAACCAAGCCATATAGGAAGAAGTAGAAAAACTACAGAAGGCCTCTTTTATTGAGGAGGTCAAGTATCCTGAGTGGCTAGAAAATATTGTGATGGTAAAGAAGAAAAACAATAATTGGAGGATGTGTGTGGACTTCACTGATCTTAATAAAGTCTGCCCAAAAGATCATTTCCCTTGCCCCGAATCGACCAACTAGTGGATGCTAAATCGGGGCATGAATTGTTGATCTTCATAGACGCTTATTCCGGTTACAACCAGATTAAGATGAAACCTGAAGATAGGGAAAGTACTTCTTTTATTACCCCAAGGGGAATTTATTGCTATAATGTTATGCCGTTCGAACTTAAAAATGCAGGTGCAACATACCAGCGACTGATGAATAAGGTGTTCACAGAGAAGATCGGCTTAAACATGGAGGTTTATGTTGACGATATGCTAACAAAGAGTAAAAAAGTTACTAATCATTTAGTTGACTTGGGAATCCCACCAAATGCATGTTTGGAGTGTGAGAAGGCATGTTTCTCGGGTATATTGTTAATCAACGAGGCATAGAGGCGAATCCAGAGAAGATTAAGGCCCTACTGCCCTACTGGAGCTGCGATATCTAGGTACGAAGAAGGAAGTGCAAAGTCTTACAGGACGGGTCGCATCACTTAACAGATTTGTGTCACGAGCAACAGAAAAATACCTCCCATTATTCAAAACACTTCGAAAAACTTTTAAGTGGAATGAGGAATGCGAGGAGGCTTTTAAAGAGTTGAATAAATATATGGCGACACCTTCATTGTTATCCAGATCGGTGATAGGAGAAAGACTATACTTGTATCTTACAGTGTCAGAAAGAGCAGTCAGCTCGGCGTTGATAAGAATGGAGGACGAAGTGCAAAAACCGATGTATTACACCAACAAGGCTTTTTGAGGAGCAGAGGTCAGATATCCAAGGTTAGAGAAGATGGCATTAGCACTGATCGAAGCAAGTAGAAGGATGAGGCTATACTTCCAAGACCATACTATAGTAGTATATACCGATATACCATTAAGACATGCCCTGCACAAACTGGAGAAATCGGGAAGATTGATGTACTCGGCGATAAAACTTGGTGAATATGATATAGTTTATGAGCCTGGGTCGTCTCTTAAAGGGCAGGCAGTAGCGGACTTTATTGCAGAATTTACTTACTCTGATATCCTCGAAAAGCAAGAGCATAGTATAGAGCAACTCATGGATGTTACGGGATCATCGAAGGTAATCCCCCACCAACTTCCACTAGTACATCGGCCGGAAGAAATCGATAACGAGCAACGAGAAATATCGGGTAATTTCTCAGGGATAGGATGTCAGACCAAGAATTTGATAATGATGTACTTATATGGAATTTGTATGTGGATGGCTCTTCGTGTGCTATGGGTAGTGGAGCAGGGATAATCCTAAAAAACCCTAATAGAGCTAATATTGAATACGCTCTACATTTTCAGTTTAAGGCTTCTAATAATGAAGCTGAATACGAAGCTATGATCATGGGACTTAGTTTAGCTAAAACCATGAGTGCAGAGCAAGTCATTGTATTCAGTGATTCACAATTAATTGTAAATCAAATTCTTGGGTTATATGCAGCAAAGGGAGAATTGATGTTCAAGTACTAGGCTAAAGCTATGAAGGTTGTATAGACTTTTACGGTAGTTCAGTTGATCAGAGTACCAAGATTAGAGAATGAAAGAGCTGACGTATTAGCTCCGTTGGCCTCAGCCACACGCACCGAGATACGAAGAACAATCCCAGTTGAAATTCTGGAAGATGGAGCGTAGACGAAGATTTGATGGTGAAATTCATTACCCTAGACTTAGGACCATCCAGGATAGACCCTATCAGGGCCTATATCGAAGAGGGAGCTGTACCAACTGATAAACTCGCAGCTAAGAAACTGAAGTTTAAAGCTGCTCGTTACGTATTGACCAATGGCATTTTGCATAGAAGAGGCGTTATAACAGGACTACAGAGATGTGTACATCCCTCCGAAGTTAAAGATTTAATTGAAGGGGTTCACGAAGGCTCTTGTGGAGCTCATGTAGCAGGTCGGACGCTTTTGCAGAGGATAACAACACAGGGATATTATTGGCCAACGATAAGAGCTGACTCAATAGCTTACACTAATTAGTGTGATAAATGCCAACATTTCTCTTCCATTCGAAGAACTCCCCAAGAACTGTTAACACCCATTACGTCCCTTTGGCCATTTGCCATGTGGGGAATAGACTTGGTCGGGCCACTTCCGACGACCAAAGGGAGATTCAAATATCTGGTAATTACCGTGGATTATTTTACCAAATGGGTGGAAGCTGAACCTCTCATTGACATGTCGTATGACAGGGTCTATCAATTTATTTGGAAGAGTATTATTTGTAGATATGGTATCCCACATGCATTTATTATTGACCATGGAACTCAATTTCATGATGAGGAGTTTGCTGCATATTGTCATCAATCCAATGTACAGAAGATCCATTCTGCACCAGGCCATCCCTAGAGTAATGGAAAAATTAAAGTGATGAACAGAACCCTATTAAATGGTTTGAAAAAAAGGCTAGATGATGCAAAGTGAAACTGTATTAACGAGCTACACTCTGTGTTGTGGGCTTATCGCATTACACCATGAACAGCAACTGGGGAGTCTCCGTACATGTTAGCCTTCGGAAGTGAAGTCGTCATACCTGCTGAGTTGGGTTTACCCACACATAGGGTGCTTAATTTCAATTCCCCTGTAAGTGACTTGATGAGACGTTTAGACCTGGATATGCTCGAAGAAGTTAGGGAAGAAGCAGCGATTAGGAATGCAGCCTACCAACAACGAACAACCTTGTTCTACAACAAAAGGGTGAAGAAGTGCAACTTGAAAGAGGGGGATTATGTGCTGAAGAAGGTGATCCAGAAGCACAATAAACTAGAGGCCAAATGGCATGGACCTACCAGAGTAACTGAAGTTGTTCGTCCTGGGACATACAAAATTGAAACTTTGGAGGGAGAAGAATTCAAGAACGCGTGGAACACAGAGCATCTACGCAAGTATTATCAGTAATAAAAATTCATATGTAACACATTTTTTTTCAATATGAATAAAAGTGATGTTTTGCCCATCTGTCCTCTTTTGTTAAATTTTCTTCAGAGTATTAGTGCTACACACTACACCAACTCCCCAGATCAGCAACCACCAACTCTGGTTGGTCGGTAATTCAGCAACCACCAACTCCGGTTGGTCGACAATTCAGTAACCACCAACTCCGGTCGGTCGGCAATTCAGCAACCACCAACTCTGGTTGGTCGGTAATTCAATAACCACCAACTCCGGTTGGTTGGTAAATACAAATCATATAAGGCAAAAGCCTGTTTGATCACGGGTGATCTCAAAGGACACCCCAAACTAGACAAGAAGATGGGTGACCTCCCGGGGCATACACTGTCTAGGCAACAAGGTAATCCTGGCACGATTACTACAACTAAGCAGGAATATGGGATGAAAATCATTCCATTGCTTAGGCACAAAGAGTGACAAGCCACTATAATCGGACAACAAATGGAATAAATTCCATTGTCTAAAACAAAACAAGATACTTTGTCCTTCTCTCTCTCTCTCTCTTTCTCTCTCTCTCTCTCTCTCTCTCTCTCTCTCTCTCTCTATATATATATATATATATATATATATATATATATATATATATATATATATATATATATATATATATATATATATATTCATCAACAAATAATAAAGGAATATATTTTATAAAGTTTTTCCAAGACAATGAAATTGCACAAAGACTAAATCTTTCTTTAATAAAACCAAGCAGATTACATACGAAATGAAATTTGATTCATTATATACAAATGTCATACTCTATGGGTTTCTTTCCCTCTGCTTTTGATCCAGGTTCCATCCCAGCTGGAGGATTATCTAATGCATAGGGAGAGTTTATAAAATTCATATCTCGTAGCATTCTGACGTTAACTATGGATGGTTGATCAAGAAAATGCTCAGAACGAGATATCTCAAAATTTGAATGAAGACTATAATCACCAAGATACTCGGAGATAAAGCACCGAGGAATAGCACGAGTTGGAATCCAACTAAGATCAAGTTTAAAGGTAAGCACGGGCAAATCAAGCACTCCAGGCTCATAATAATCCCATAAGAAGTGCGCTTGCTCCAGTTTCAGCACACACATAACATTCAACCATCCCTGCTTGTACCCCTCATTATTTGACTGTTGCAACCGAGCATCAAGATGACACAGAGCTTCGTTGTACCCTGCCATCCAAACCTCTCTAGGCTGTTTGTGAAATTGATAAGTTAATCTTTCAAGCTGCTCGTGGAGCTTCTTCACCAGAATCTCTTTAATTTCTAGCGCAGAACTCTGATTGGAGAGTTGGCCGGTAAAACTCTGAATTTTTTTAGACATTTCTGCCAATGCCTGATTCTTTGCCGTGAATTGAACAGCTTGATTTTTTTAAGGCCAATTGAGTCCTCGTCTCCTCAATATTAACCCGACCAGCCCTTGCTCACCCACGGGAAAAAGGCCTTGTTCTGTCGCAAGCAGGTGTGGAAAGTCTGTCTTGTTTCAAAGTCTCTAACTCTTCCCTTAAGGTAGCATTTTGGGTTTCTAAAAAGGAAAAACCGTCATCATTAATTGGGATCAAGGCTCCCGAAGAAGAGGAGGCATCAGATTTGAGCTGTTTCACTTCCTTTTGCAATGCGATATTCTCTTGCTCTAGCAGCTTGGCAATGTTTCTATGATCTTCAATCTCAAGCTTTAACACACTTTCCTCTTTCTCATGGGCCGAAATGTACTTGTCATAACCCCTATCAGAACTCAATTATTGGTACTTTTTCTCATAACCTTTATGCAAAAGTGTAGTGGTCTCTTTGTGTTGAACTTGAAGTTCCTCGATCATGCCTTGAAGGTCTTCAATCATTTTATAATAGGCCACATTATTGGCTACAACACGATCAAGTAGACACTTCAAGTACTAGTAAGCATCAATTGCTCGTTCAGAGGCATCGGATCCGAGGATGTCTATTATTTGGGCCTCAGTAAAATCTGCATTACCAACTTTGAAATAATCGTTGCATTTCTTCATTAATTCTGTATCATTAGCTGATAAGAGTTCCATCCTGGCCATAAACTAGCAAGGAGAAAATAAAATTCATCAACAATGATACAAGACAGGTCAAAGAAAGACGCGAGATAAATAACAAAAGTTCATTCTTATTCATCATACAAAAGGAAAATACATTCTAAATTATAATCGAGGAAAAAAGAAAATAACATAAGAATCGAACAACTTTACACCTTCTCCTTATTCACTACAATATCTTCAGTTGGTTTGGAGGGAAGAGCAGGTTGCTCGAAACACAGTGCAAGTTGCTCGGAAGAAGTGCTTGCTTGATGAACTTTCTCGAAAGGTTGGGGAACGACAGCAACGGGCATTTGCATGGCTACCATCACAGAAGACTCATTAGATGGGGATTCATCTTCTTCTTCTTCGCCGATAATAGGAGGAGGGCCATGAGTATGTCTTTGAAACAATTCAGAATCGTCCGCAGTTTTCAATTCTTTCAAGGCTAAAACCCATCCATCTCTAAAGTATTTTAGGCTGGCATATTCCATCTGACAAGTAATGGAAGTTAAGGCCTTGTTCCATCCTTTATCCCAGCCAGAGCTAAAAGACTTCTTTACAGCAGTTTTCTTCTTCACTTTCTCCAATGAAGCTTGCTCAATGAAGCGTGTTCCTCGACAAGCTTCACCTTTTCTACCAGCTCTTTCTTACGCCGTGCAACCTCTTTAAGCTTGGCCTCAACCTCCTCGGCAGATTTTAGCTTATCCTCAAGCTCTTTCTTACGTCATTTAGCTTCTTCAAGCTTGCTATCAACGACTTTCAATTTGTTCACCAACTCTTTAGAATCACTTATTGCTTGATCTCGAGTGGTCTTGACAGATTGAAGTTCATTCTCTTAAGCAGCTTTTTCTTCCTCGTACTTTTGACGGGATTCATTCAAAGAGCGGGATAGACCAGTAAAAGCCTCTTCCACCCCACCTGAGAAAGTGGAAGCCCTAATAGCTTCATCTTTCTTCAAGATACCATTAAAGCAAGCCATAAACTGAAAAAGGAAAGAGCTCAACTCATAATATGAATGCAATATTTAGAGACGAGGAAGTAATAGGGATGAAGATACTTACTGATGCAATATATTGAGCGGCTAAATCAGCGATCTTCTCCCAAGAAAGGGAATCCTCAGCAGCTCGATGTTCGGGAAGGACCCAAGATTTGATCAAGCCCTTGGCCGAACTCAAAGCGATGAGAGCTGGAGCTTTAGCTCTCAAAGGACCCTCACTATCAGAAGGTTGAGCAACAATTTCAATAGGTCTTTCAGCGAGACCTCTTCTTAGTCTCTTTAGAGGAGCACTTTCAATCAAACGTGCTGCCTCTCCTTGTGTAATAGAAACACCTTCAATCAAAGGTGCTGCCTCTTTTGGAACAACCGAGGGCTTCTTACCCACCTCCTTCACAGTTGTAGTTGTTCCCTGAGATAGAGCAATGTCCATTTTCTTCGTCCCCTCAGCTGGGACATCCACTTTACTTTTCTTTGCCCCATCAACACCAGGGGAATCTTTGATAAAGAACTCAGGCATCCTCCTTTTCTTCGTCATCAAATCGATAATGTAAGTATCCAAATCAGACGAGGAGTCTCCCACACTTGCTTGAGACGTTGGCGGTTGGTCAGGATCGATTACCATAGGAGGTGCAATAGGACGCGCAATAAAAGACGAGGTGGTGTTTTTGTACCTCAACAAATAAGAAGTAGCTCTAATGTGCTCCCCAGCAACTAATTGATGCAATCTCCAGATAAGTTTTAAATCTTTTATGTTAACGTCAATCTCTTTTGGGGGCTTCCTTTTACTATCAACTGTAACAAACAAAATTAATGTCAGTGACGTATTTTGTCAAACATGAAGAAAGCTAAATTCAAAAACTAAAAACAACCTATCCCATTGCCATAAAGCGGACATTTAGGACCTTGATACACATCAGCTCCATTTAATGGAGGGTGTTGCCAATTTGTCATCACAACACCATGATCAAAATAGTCCCTGTTAGCGTCAGGAAGATTAACAACTAAAGCTCTATTCGAAAACCTAGTTTTCAAATAAAAAGAAGTGTCGCTGGTAACCCATTTATAACAATACATAATTTTAGGAATTCCTAAATGAGTTCCATGAATTTGATTCAATTATATACGCCATTAACCACCCTCTATGTATTTGGAGCTACCCTTGTAGGTACAATATCGAAATATTGGCAAAATTCCAAACACAAGGGATTTGGCAGGAAAAAAAGCCACACTCCGCTATAAAAAGGGAGGGAAACCAATGTCCCTCGGCCAGAGAAAACAAATCAGAAGGACAAGAAGGCTCCTCCAAAATAACCCAAGAGGGAATTGAGAAATCAGTCCGGAATTTATCTAAAAATTCAACAAGGTAAACCATGATGACTAAAGCAAAGAAAGATAAAGGAAGAAAATCTTACAGAGAACGGAGAAATTTGCTAATGACGGACGACGGAAGAACGACAGTACGAAATAGAGAGAGAAAGTAAAGAGTTCAAAAAATATGGATGTGAAAAGTAGAAAACGATGGGATTTCTGTCGCTCTTAAATACCTTGCATCGGGAAAAGAGAAAAGAAATGATTACCGGGAAAGACGTTTGCATTTTTTACGATTAAATCATGATAAAGGCGCAAATGTCGAAGCGGCTGCTAAAAATTCAAAATATTTACAAGTTTGCTATTAGGCGCTCAAATGGAAAGAAATACAATAAAAATGTCCCAAGTGTTGGAGATCTGTAATCCAGGCATCTTTTAGGCAAAATGTTCCACACTTTTTTATTTAACTTCAACTGTAAAACATTGGGAGCTTCTGTTGATGCAAAAATTAGTCAACAGGACGTGGACCAATTATCTGAAGACGCGTGTCAACCTACGTGGAAAATACATACTTTTACCGAGCTACTCAGGCATTCCGAGCTACTTAAGAGTCCCGAGCTACTCAAGCGTACCAAGCAACTCAGGCGGTCCGAGCTACATAGCGTGCAGAGCATCTAACCAAGAAAACCAAAAGGCAACTACGCATTCAATGAACGTCAGATTTAATGCGCATTATTATTGTACAGATGTATATGTCTACTAGAGTACGACACATTACCTTTTCATATGTACAGCCTCAAGGCTATAAATACATTGTAACCCAGTCATAAAAGGGGACTTTTGGATCTCTTTGTAAACCCATCATCGAGATTCAAGGCAAACAGTCAAGCAATACAACAACAGTGGACGTAGGCCATTTTCATAGCTGAACCACTTTAAAAACCTATTGTCTTATTTATTCATTTTTATCTGTGATTGATAAACTAGATTGCATCTAGTTTTTTACATCAACACTTATTATTATATTTTACAATTTTTTGAGTCGTTTAGTAGGTGGTTAGAGTTATGTACTCTTCTATTTCTCTAGGATTGGATGTTGTTAGTTAAGTTATGTAATCTTCTATTTTATTTTAGGATTTCATGTTGTTAGTATGTACTCTTCTATCTTGTTAGGACTCTTCTTGTTAGTTGAGTCATGTAATATTTTATTTTTAGGACTCATATGTATAGTTGAGTTATGTAATTTGTGTCATTTCTTATTGTTGATTCTCAGTTTAGTTTGTCTCAATATTGGCCAAAGGGGGAGATTGAAAATCTCATTCTTGTTGTGTTGGTTCAATTTTGAGACAATCATTTTTTTTATGCTCCTGCTTTGCTATTATTTTTTAATTTATAAATTATTTTTAAAAATAATTATTTTAATTTATAAATTATTTTTTTATAAAAATAATTTTTTTGTTGTATACAAATTGCTTTGGGTAAAATAAAATTTCATTTGTATTTTTTATTTTAAGTATTTGTATATTCTCACATACGATTTTAATATTTTTTTTTGTGTATATAAATATTTTTTGAAAATATATCTAGGACGTCTTTTTGAGTTACATAAATTTTGTAGTATCATTTTACTCTATTTTTTATTTTCAAAATTTATATTTATCCTGAATTTTGAATTGGATAAACTGTTTCTTATTTAAACATTAGTCATTGTTTAAATTATTTATCTAATCCAAATAGTAAAATGCATTTTTTAATTTTTGTGCTCATGGTTTTAGGTATTGACATTTAATGGTTTCGAGGTTGGCTATATCGAGGTCTGTTTTGTGTGTCTCAAGATTTCCTTTGCGTGTACCTCCAACCATTTATGCTGTTGGTGGATTACTTCTTGGCCCACGTTTTTTTTCCTATTTACGAGTTTACCTAGGCTCTCTCTTTGCTAGGCTTATATCCCAAGTTAAGGCATGGAGATATTTTTTACCCCTTTCTTTCTCTAAACATCTAAGAGCAACCCTTACGGATATGCTAAAAATGTAAAAATAGATTCTTTGTGTATGCTGTGGGTACCGCATATAGTTATATATACAATTTGAAAGGGTAAAATTTAACAAATATAGAAATACCTTAGTTGGTTCTAAGTGGGGCCCTTCCGTTTTGGAAAAAAAAAAAGAAATTTGGCTTAAGCGGAACATCATGTTCCGCCCAACACAACAATGATATTTTCCCTAATTAACTTTCAACCCCAATAGTTCTTAATGTATTATTCCAATTGCACAATTTTTTTATTCCTACAACAGATTATATTTTTTATTCAAATTAGTCTCCCAATAATTGTTTATACAATTGAAAAAAATCATTTAATATTTTTATTTGTGTAAATTCATTTCATTTATTTGGGTATTAAATTTTGGGTATGAAATATGGTGATTCCCTTAAGCGAAACATCATGTTCCGTCCAAGGGTGCCTATATGGTATATATTAGGCCTGTAAACGGGTCGGATTCGGACCGGATCAGGCCAATCCAAATCCGAATCCGTTTATGTTAAACGGATTCGGATCCGATCCGATTATCCGATTATCCAAATCCGAATCCGATTATCCGAATCCGTTAATCCGATCCGTTTATCCGATCCGATCCCATTATAATATTATAAATAACTATTATAAATTTCAAAATACAATATATATTATAAATAATTATTATAATATATATTTCAAAAAATATATTTAAATAACTATTATAATATAAATTACTATTATAAATAAATGCAATATATATTAATATAGGACTATTATAAATAACTATTAAAATATATATTTAAAATATTAATAAATTTCTAAATACAATATATATATTAATTAAAAATATTATATATATAGATATATATTAAACGGATCGGATTATTAACGGATCGGATCATATGAATCCAAATCCGCTCCATTTAATAAACGGGTAATCGGGTAATCGGATAATGGGGTAATCGGATTTCAAGGGGTGATCCAAATCCGTGTAAACGGATCGGATTCGGATTCGGATTCGGATAAAATCCGATCCATTGACAGACCTAGTATATATCCATTGTCCCGTAGGAGTAGGGGTGGCAATTTCGGAAACGACACGACAACACGAAACGACACGGAACGAAATTAACACAAAATTGACACGACTTATCGTGTTCGTGTCGTGTTCGGGTCTGATTTATTGGACCCGCTATCGTGTCGTGTCGTGTTCGTGTTTAATTTTGGCCACGAAATTGACCCGAATTAAACCCGTTAAAGACACGATAGTGACCTCATTAAAACCCATTATGAACCCGATTAAAAACTCATTATTGACCCCATTAAGACCTTATATAAACCAATTAAAACAAATATAAGGCTTTTATTAAAAAGCCCAACCCACCAATTTCACTCTCCTTAAGATGAAGACTTAACCAAAAAATAATAAAACAAACCCTATCCACAAACAAAGTTCAGCCGTCTTCTCTCTTCAACCTCCCACAAACTCTCACACCAGCACAACAAAGTAGCCCTCCTTAGCGCCGACCTCATCAGCTCCGGACCTCATCACCGCCGGCCTCATCATCATCTTCTGTCACCACTCACCACACCAGTTCTCCCTCATCCCCCTCTCCCTCCTCCGTCAGCACCCCTACCCACCTACCCACTTCTGTCCCTCCTTCGTCAGCGACTTCTGTCATAAAAGTGACCATTTCTATCTAGCAACCATTTCTATCCGGCTACTTTATTTCTGTCCGGCGATTAAGATCGTTTATTTTTGTGATTTGTTTTTAGACGATGTGATTTATATTAGGGGTTTGTGATTGTTTTGGGGGTTTATAACAGTGGTGTGATTTATATTAGATGGTGTGATTTATTTTAGTGGTTTATTTTTGTGATTGTTTTAGTAGATAAAAATCTGTTATGGGAATAAAATTGTAATGTAATTATTTTTTGGTGCACTTGGAAACATTAATAGGAAAAATATGCTATAAATCATGTCGTGCCAATCGTTTCGTTTCGTGTCGTGCCAATCGTGTTGTGTTAATCGGGTTTAATGAGGTAAAAATTATAAATCGTGTCAATCGTGTCGTGTCGTGTTCGGGTTACAAAAAAATAACACGACAACGGGTCGTGTCGTGTTCGTGTCACTGAAATATATTTCGTGTCGTGTCGGGTCGGTCCTGAACCCGACCCAATAACACGATTTGCCACCCCTACGTAGGAGTCTCTCCCTCATTTTTTTTTACATCCTCTCTCTCTCTCTCTAAGAGACATTGTCGACATCCCCTTTTATTAATCTATTTTTTTTTTAAATCTGCTACTATTTTGAGAGTTGGTTTCGAGTTTCATATGTGTAAAAATTTAGGGGTTTTGAGATTTAACATCACAGCCAACATTTTTTTGTCCCTCTTTTTCTCTCTCTACATGTTCACGTTTTTATAGCTTTGCCCAGTTTGAGAGATTTGAGTTTCATGTTTTGACGACTTGGGGTTGTGAAGTTTCAAAGTTTGAAAATCTTTAAGAACCATTTGGAGATTTGTTGTGTTGAGCCGGTGGTATGTTTTTCGGTGGAGCTAGTTTTCGATGGTGGTGCCGGCGATACATTTTTCGGTGGTGGTTTACATTTTCTGGTATTTTTTTTGGAGACCTGTTTTTGTTGGTCTGTTGAAGGTTTGAGGATCTTCTGATCTCATTTGGTCCTCGGTTCTCTATTGATGAAATCGTCATTTTGAGGTAACGATTTTTTTCTCTTTATATATATATATATTTATAGATCCACACACACATATATATATTTAGTGTATCGTGTATAATCATATATATACACTGTTGATTGAAAGGTTTTGTTGTGAATCTGAGCTGACTTGCATAAATATTTAGAGTGATTCTAATGTAACCGAAATTTAGACAAATTTTTTTCAGATACATTGACGTGGCATTGACGTGGCAGCATGTTATTGATTGGTTTGTAGGTCCCACTAGCGTGGACCTCAAAAATCAATCAATAGTAAGCGGCCACATCAGTGTGTCTAATAAAAATTTATCTAAATTTCGGTCACAATAGAATTTTTCAAATATTTATACACAACTATTTATATATATATACGATCTGCTATATATATATTTTTATATATTTTTTTGTTTTGTCTTTGTTTGGTAAAAAGAGAAAAAGGGATTAGGTGTTTAGATCTGTTTGGATCCAGTTAGTAGATCAATTTTTTTGGGCAGGGCTATCAACACTCCATACAATTCTGGAGACACTCCAAAAACATATTAAATGACAAAACTACCCTTGATGTTATATAAAGGAAATCTCTCATTCTTTGTCCAACAATAAGAAAAAAACTGTTAACAAAATTGTTAACTTTAAAATTAATAAATATAATTTTTTTTATCCAAATAAGAATATCACCAAATTAAAATATGAAACGTCATTAATTTATTTTTTACTTGACACGAATACGGTCCAAGTAAAAGCGACACGACGCAATTTTTTTTATCAAATGCAAACACGACCCAATGAAAGTTGGATAAAATACGAAATATTTTTTTAACTTAACACGAATAAAATCGCCTATTATTTTAATTTATTTACAAAAACAAAAATACGACTGAATAAAAAAAATGATTTCGTATTGTGTGGCATTTTAATTTGATCGTGTTTCTGTTTTTGTAAAAAAAAAATTCACAACACGAACAAATTAAAATCACATTGTGAAATATTATTTTTTGCAAAAACAGAAATACGGCCAAATTAAATTGTCACACAATACGAAATCATTTTTTTTTTCAAAATGGGTAACTTAATGCGACACAACATGATTTTCTTTTAAATGTTTGTGTTTGATCAAAACATAACAAGTGTTAACTACTCTCTTTAGCTCACGATTAAAATTCATCATAAAAGTATAATTTAATTGGTCGGTATAATATTATTTTTTTAATTAAAACGTGATACGACATAAATGACGAGAAATGTTATTTTTTTAATCTAATACGAACACGACAGAACATGAAATAATACAAATGACACGATACGTGAAATCTTATTTTTCAACCAATCATAAACATGACCAATTAAAACGAGACACAACACATAGAAACAACACAATTCAACATGACATGACATGACACGACATGACATGACATGACACGACATGATTTTCTTTTTTAACCAAACATGAATGTAATCGGAATAAAAGTGATACGACACAACATGAAATATTATTGTTTTAATAAACACGACACGCCACAATTTATATTATTTTTTTTTAACCAAACACGAACCCGATCGAAATAAAAAGGACACGACACCTCTCAAAATCTTATTTTTGCCTAAGATGAAACACGAGTTCAATAAAAGTGATATGACACAACACGAAATCTCATTTGTATCGCATTTTTATTTGGTCGTATATCTGTTTTTGTAAATAAATTAAAATAATATTTCGTGTCATTTCGTGTCTCCTTTAATTGGATTGTGTTCGTGTTAAGTTAAAAAAATATTTCGTGCTCGTTTAAGATAAAAAAAAAAAAAGATTTCGTGACATGTCACTTTTATTTGAGTTTTCTTTCTTAGATAAAAAATAAAATTTCATGTCGTGTCACATTTTAACTGGAGCGTGTTCATATTTGGTAAAAAAAATAAGTAAACACTAAAATATAAATCAATTAATGACTAAGTTATTAATAATTGTTATTTAAAGTTAAAAAAAGTATTTGCTTAAATTGTAAAGGTTAAAGAATAAAGGGTAAAGAATAAAGGATAAAGGTTAATATAGTCAATTAAAAAAGTTTTGGAGTGTTTCCAGATTTTTTGGAGCTTTTTTAGCTGCACCCATTTTTTTTAATTGAAAAATTAGTTTGTTGGTGTTGCTCAGATTTGCATTTTTTTTTGTTGATCTATTTTTTTGTGGCTTGATATTGTTGGGACATAGTTTGATTAGATCTAAATTAACCGTGTGTATGTTATAACAACTATTGGGAGGTATTTTTTGTGAGGATATAATTTTTCATATTGACTTGTTAGTTTGTTTCTGCTCCTCACATATTTTTTTGGTTAGACCTGTTATGTTTATTTAGTTTCTTTGGACTTAAACTAATTGGAATTATTTGCCATTTTTATCTAAGTCTGTTTTTTGGCCTTTGGGTGTTTGGTGTTGAAACTTTATTTACACCCATTTGTGTGTGTGTGTGTGCACTTGTTATCTAGTCGTAACAATTTGGGTAAAGCTATTTTGTGTGACACATATTTTTTATTAAAATAACTTTTATTTTAAATCTGATTTAAATTTAATTTAATTTGAGATTAAAGTTAATCTGATTTTTGCCCTCTAACTAGTTATATCCTCTAAGTTGAACTTTTGTGTGTTCACTTTATTTAGTTGGTTTTAATTAGTGTGTGGGCTTTAAATCTGAATCTTTATTTATTTAATTTTATTTTAGTTAAATCCGTCATATTTTATTGAGTCGGGTGCTACACTTTTTATCTCGTACCCATTTGACTTGGATTGAATCAATTGACTTATACAATTTTTATTGTCTAAGTTAAATACTTTTTGTTGTATACTTTTATACTTAGGTGGTGTTAGTGTGTGTATGAGTTTTTGATCCAAACATTGTTATAGTATTGGTTTCAACTAAAATTGGAATTTAATCTTTGTGATTAATTTTTTGTGTTACAAAATTTTGCTATTTGGACTTAACTAAAATATTTATAACTTTCTTGTGTTGACTTTAATTAAATCCTAATTTGTATGAGCTAATTGCTACACATATTTGCTCATTTTACTCGGAGTTAATATTTTAACATAACACCTTTTTAAATTGATTCATATTCTATTTGGTGTTAAGTTAATTTTTATTTTAGTTGTGCGACACAATTGTTTGGAGTGTATCTTCTGTTTTATTTGTGGTCATTTGCGCCAACTAAATTGTTTTAGGATTAATCTTTACTTGAATGTTAATTATTAAGGAAGACCTGACGTGTCTTATGACTTAATATTTAATCATTCTTTTAGTACCAATTAATTAAATATCATCGTATTATTATTGTTTACTTGTGGGGTGTACATCTACACGGATTCTCGGGTGTTGAGTGTGTAGTGTGCGTCCGTCTCAAGTTTTCACTAACTCGGTTGTTCAGTAAGATTCAATTTGTGGGGTTGTTTAGTTTGTGCCTGGGTGGACTGGTTTTGTATTGGCCTAACTATTTTATTTACACAGGTGCTGTTGAATTCGTTATCTAAACTTTGGTATTAGTGTTCTTGGGTGTGTTGTAGTCACTATTACATGGGTGTTATTGGGTTGATTGATTATCAATCAAGTTGGGTTGTATTTAGACTAGGCTGGGTGTACGAGGTTGTATTTCCTTAGTTTAAATCATTGTAAACTGGTGGACTATAATCTGTAACTTATGATTGGTAATAGTGGACTTGGGTGTGTGAGTTGTCCTGGAACTAGGGACACGGGGTTTACCACCACGGTGGGTTTTTCGAGAACATATATTGTGTCACCTTCCACTTTTTCTCATCTCATTCTTAAAGGGAATTATTTCTATATCTAGAATCACCACTTTTACTTACTAGTGTGCGTGAGTGTTTTCTAACTCATAACTTCTAATAGATTTTATATCAAAAAGTTTTAAAGGGTTTTTAAATAACCTAATACGCATTAGAGAGTACCCTTTGGTCCTTTCTAGTAACCGTTAGGCTATTTCAGTGGGAACAAATTGTTTCCTAGACAGACATGGTGGGCACTGTATGGATATAATTTGTCTATACCTCCATATGAGTATCAGTCAAAACATCCAACGTACATCGATACTCGTATGGACGAATTGTTTCCTATCAGTGATGCCTTTGATTATTTTGGATCAGTGGTTGTCCCGTACTTGTCTGGATATAAGCTTGAACCTCTGGCTAAAATCGTCAACGGCTTGTGGAGTTTTGAAATGGTGGGCACGAATTTTCCATCGCAAGAGTAGAGGAACTTTAATAGCTTCACGGTTATATATGCATCATGGACAATTGATCGAGAGGTGTACCACACGTCATCGACGGTGGATGGGCACCCCTAGCGGCACCCAAACGACACCGCAAGTGGATTTAACACCTCAAGCGCAACATTTTAGAGCTCAAGAGTTTTACAAACACGACATTAATTGGAGAGAACTGACGGGAGAAATTTAAAAGCCTACGTGCTACTAAGATGGAACGGGACTTTCAGTTTGAGAGTATGACGATAATTTAAAAATATCTAGACTTAGGCTTAAAACATGACATTAGAGGTCGAAAACCCAAAACACCCCCCAAACGGCTCCGTGAGAGGCATAAACACCTCACACGGGACAAATGTAACTCACAGGAACTGATCGCGTGGTCACAGAACCCCCTAATTGAGAGTATGACGATAATTGGAAAATATCTACACTTCGGATTAAAAACATACTGTTACAGGATGAAAACCCCAAACACCCCTCAAACGTCCCCATGAGAGCTACGAACATCTCGCACATGACCAATATAACTGACAGGATCTGACCGCGTGGTCACGAGACCCCCGATTCGAGAATATGACGATAATCTGAAAATGATTTTTATTAGGCTTAATAACATGTCGTTAGAGGGCAAAAACCCGAAACACCCACCAAATGCCCCTTGAGAGGCACGAACACCTCACACGGTACCAATCTAACCCGCATGAACTGATCGCGTGGTCACGAGACTCCCGGCTTGAGAATACGATGACATTATGAAAATATCTAAATTTACGCTTAAAAACATGCCGTTGAAGGGTGAAAATCCAAAGCACCCCCAAACGGTCCTGTGAGAGGCACGAATACCTCACACGAGACCAATGCAAATTGCAGGAAATGACCGCGTGGTCAAGGGACCCTTGATTTTAGAATATATTGATAATTTAAAAATATCTAGACTTAGGCTTAAAAACATGCCGTTAGAGGGAGAAATTCCCAAAAGACCCCGTGAGAGGCATGAGCACCTCCCACGGGATCACTGTAACTTGTAGGAATTGATCACGTGGTCAAGGGACCCCTGATTTAAGAATATGACGATAATTTGAAAATACTTACACATAAGGCTTAAAAACATGCCGTTGGAGGAAGAAAACCCAAAATACCCACAAATGGCCCCGTGAGAAGCACGAGCACCTTGCACGAGATTAATATAACTAGAGGTGTGCACGGGTCGGTTCAGTTCGATTTTGGACGCAATTCAGACCGAACCGATCGGTTCTGTTTTGGAAAAAATCAGACCGAAACCGAACGGCGATGAAAAAAATCGCCGGTTTCGGTTCACATCGATTTCGGTTCGGTTCGATTTCGATTCGGTTTTAATCGATTTTCAGTTTTGATCGGTTTTTTGTAGGTCGGTTTTCGATTTTGGAGGTTGGTTAATGGTTTTTGGATATAAAAATAAAATATATTTAAGGGTTTTTTATTATATAATATTGATGTCGGTTCGGTTCGGTTCGAATCGGTTTTTTCTTTGTCTAAACCGACAATCAAACCGATATTTTCGATTTTTTAAATCCTTAAACCGCAAACCGAACCAGGCTAAAAAAAATCGCCGCTTTCGGTTCGGGCCGATTCGGTTCGATCGATTTTTTTGCACACCCCTAAATATAACTCACAGGAGCTGATCGCGTATTCACGGGACTCGCAGTTTGAAAATTTAATGATAAATTTTTTAAATATCTATACTTAGGCTTATAAACATGTTGTTAGAGGGCGATAACCCAAAACAACCCCCAAACGGCCCCGTGAGAGGCGAGAACACCTCGCACGAGACCAATGTAACTCAAAGGAACTAACCATGTGGTCACGGGACCTTCGGTTTGAGAATATGACGATGATAAAAAAATATCTACACTCAGGCTTAAAAACATGCCGTTAGAGGGAAAAAACACAAAACACCTCCCAAACAGCACCGTGAGAGGCACAAACACTTCTTGCGGGACCAATGTAACTCGCAAGAACTGACCGTGTGGTCTCGAGAACCCCGATTTCAGAATATGATGATTATTTGAAAATAACTGCACTTGGGGTTAAAAACTTGTCGTTAGAGGGTGAAAACCCCAAATACCCCTAAAACGGCTCAGTGAGAGGCACAAACACCTCACACGGGATCAATGCAACTTACGGGAAATGATCGCATTGTAACAAGAGCCCCGATTTGAGAATATGACGATAATTTGAAAATATCTACACTTAGGGTTAAAAACATGCTGTTAGAGCGCGAAACTCAAAACGCTACCCTAAACAGCCCCGTGAGAGAAATAAACATCTCGCACGGGAGCAATGTAGCGCGCAGTAAATAACTGCGTGCTCACGGGACTCCCGATTTGAAAATATGATGATAATTTAAAAATATCTACACTTAGGCTTAAAAAAATGCAGTTAGAGGGCAAAAACCCCAAACACTTTCCAAACAGGCCCATGAGAGGCACATGGGACCGATGTAACGGGCAGGAATTGACCTCGTGGTCACATGACTCCTAGTTTGAGAATTTGATGATAATTGGAAAATAACTTCACATGCTTAAAAACATGCCGGTAGAGGGTGAAAACCAACCCCCTTAATAGGAGCCGTGAGAGGCGCGAACACCTCGCACGGACCATTCTAACTGGCAGGAACTGATCGCGTGGTCACGAGACCCCTGGTTTGATAATATGACGATAATTCGAAAATATCCGAACTTAGGCTTAAAAACATGTCGTGAGGGTGAAAATCCAAAACACCCACCAAACGACACCGTGAGAGGCACGAATACCTCGCACGGGACCATTGTAATAGCAGGAACTGATCGCGTGGTCACGGGGCCCCCGACATCAGAATATAACGATAATTAGAAAATATCTACACTTAAGCTTAAAAACATGCCGTTAGAGGGTGAAAACTCAAAACATTCCCCAAACATTCCCGTGAGAGACACGAGCACCTCACACTGATCCATTGTGACTCGCAGGAACTGACCGCGTGGTCACATGACTCTCGGTTTGAGAATATGAAGAAAATTTGAAAATATCTACACTAAGGCTTAAAAACATGCCGTTAGAGGATGAAAATCCAAAACACCCCCCAAATGGCACCGTGAGAGGCACTAACACCTCACATGGGACAAATGTTACTCGCAGGAACTAACTGCGTGGTCACGGGACCCCTGATTTGAGAGTATGATATTGATTTTAAAATATCTACACTCATGCTGAAAAACATGCCGTTCAAGGGCAAAAACTCAAAATACCCCAAATGGTCCCGTGAGAGGCACGATCACGTCGCACTAAACTAATGTAACTCACAGGTTCTGCCCTATGGTCATGGGACTACTGGTTTGCGAATATGATGATAATTTGAAAATATCTACACTAAGGCTTAAAAAAAGCCATTAGAGGGCGAAAACCCAAAACACCACCCAAATGGGATCGTGAGTGGCACAAACACCTCGCACGGAATAATTGTAACTCGCAGGAACTGACAGTACGGTTACGGGATCCCCGATTTGAGAATATGCTCATAATTTGAAAACATCAACACTTAGGCATAAAAAACATGCCGCTAGAGGGCAAAAATTCAAAACACTCCCGAAACGGCCCCGTGAGAGGAACCTACACATCGCACAGGACTAATGAAATTCACAAGAACTGTTCGCGTGGTCACGGGACCCCCGATTTGGGAATATGACGATAAATTGAAAATATCTAAACTTAGGGTTAGAAACATGCCGTTAGAGGGTGAAAATCCAAAATATGATCGAAACGACCCCGAGAAAGGCACGAACACCTCGAACGGGACCAATGTAACTCACAGGAATTGATAGCGTGGTCACGGGACTCGTAGTTTGAGAATATGACGGTAATTTGAAAATATCAACACTTTGGCATAAAAATATGCCGTTAGAGGGCGATAAACCAAAACACACCCCAAACGGCCGTGAGAGAGGCATGAACACCTTACACGGGACCAAAGTACCTCGCAGAAACTGATCGCAACATGCCGGTACCCCCGATTTAAGAATGTGATGATAATTTGAAAATATCTACCCTTAGGCATAAAAACATGCCGTTAGAGGGCGAAAAGCCCCAAACCCCATAAACGGACCCGTGAGAGGCATGACCACCTCGCACGGGACCAATATAACTCACATGAATTGATCACGTGGTAGCGGGACCCCCGGTTTGAGAATATGACGATAGTTAGAAAATATCTGCACTTAGGCATAAAAACATGTCGTCAGAGGGAGAAAGCCCCCCCCCCCCCCCCCCTCCCCAAAAAAAAAAAAAAATGACCCCATGCAAGGCGCAAACACCTAGCACGGGACCAATGTAACTCGCAAGAATTGACCACGTGATCACGTTACCCCCGATTTGAGAATTTGACAATAATTTGAAAAGTTCTCGACTTAGGCAAAACAACATGTCGTTAGAGGGCGAAAATCCAAAACATCCCAATAACTACCCCGAGAGAGGCTCGAACACCTGACACGGAACTAATGTAACTCTCAGGAACTGACCGCGTGGTCATGAGAATCCTGGTTTTAGATTATGACTATAATTTAAAAATACCTACACTTAGGCTTAAAAACATGCCGTTAGAGGATAAAAACCCCAAACACCCCCCAAACGGTGTCGTGAGAGGCATGAACACCTCACATTGGACCAATGTAACTCGCAAGAACTGACTGCGTGGTCACGGGACCCCCGATTTGAGAGGCACGAACAGCTCGCACGGGACCCATGTAACTTGCAGGAACTGATCTCCGTGTTGTTATGGGTTCCCCAGTTTGAGAATATGATGATAATCGGATAATATCCAGACTTAGGCTTAAAAACATGCCGTTAGAGGGAGAAAACTCAAAACACATCCCAAACGGCCCCATGAGAGGCGTGAACACCTCAGACAAGACTAATGTAACTCACAAGAACTAGCCGCGTGGTCACGAGACTCCCGATTTGAGAATACGATAAGAATCTAAAAATATCTAGACTTAGGCTTAAAAATACGCCATTAGAGGGACCCCCCCAAACGGCCACGTGAGAGGCACGAACACCTCGCACTGGACCAATGTGACGCGCATGAATTGGCCAAGTGATCAGGGGACCCTCGTTTTAAAAATTTGATGATAATCTAAAAATATCTAGATCTGGGCTTAAAAACATACGGTTAGAGGGCGAAAACCCTAATCACCCCCCAAACGGCACCGTGAGAGGTTCGAACACCTCGCATAGGAACAATATAACTCACAAGAACTGATCGTATGGTCATGGGACCACCAGTTTAAGAATATGACAATAATTAGAAAATATCTGCACTTTGGCCTAAAAATATTCTGTTTGAAGGTGAAACATAACCTCCCCCAAATGGTCCTGTGAGAGACACAAACACCTCACATGGGACAAATGTAGCTCTCAGCAACTGACTGTGCTGTCACAGAACTTTCGGTTTGAGAATATGATGATAATCTCAAAATATCCAGACATAGGCTTAAAAACATGCCGTTAAAGGGTGAAAATCCAAAACACCCCCTAAAAGGCCTCGTGAGAGGCATGAATACTTTGCACGTGACCATTGTAACTGGTGGGAACTGACCACGTGGTCATAGAACCTCGCGTTTGGGAATATGTTGATAATTTTAAATTATCAAGACTTAGGCTTAAAAACATGTCATTAGTGGGCGAAAACTTAAAACACGTCCAAATTCCCCCTAAGAGGCACGAACAGCTTGCACGGGACCGTTATAACTCGCAGGAACTGATCGGGTGGTCACGGGACCCTCGGTTTGAGAATATGACAATAATTCGAAAATATTTACACTTAAAATTAAAAACATGTTGTTAGAGGGCGAAAACCAAAAAATCCCCAAATGGCCCCGTGAGAAGCACAAGCACCTCGCATGGGACAAATCTAACTCGCACAAACTAACTGTGTGGTCACGGGACTCCCGGTTTGAGAATATGACGATAATTTAAAAACATCTACACTTAGGCTTAAAAACATGCTATTAGAGGGCGAAAACCCAAAACACCGCCCAAATGGCCCCGTGAGAGGCACAAACACCTCGCACGGGACCAATGTAACTTACAGGAATTAACTCGGTGGTCACGGGACTCCCATTTTGAGAATGTAAGGACACAAATTTCCAATTGAGTCCATATATAGTTTTAGCTCAATTCCGAACAAAAACATTTATTCATAGGATAGTATTTATTTGTAATATTCTCAAGCCTATGAATTATGTATTGAAGACGTAGCGGCAAAGAATTTAAAGCTTCATCAAAATGCCGGTTTGTGTGCCTCGTTTCTACGTCATCAACTAAGGTTCCATGCTCCCAAGGTATGAATGTAATTATATTTATATAGGAGCTTGGAACAATATGTATTGGGTGTTAGGTGTAATAAAAAAACTGCATTTTATTTTCAGAAAGAATCAATTAGAACTTTAATATAAGTATATAAAAGTTTCTGGGCCAAAATCGAATTTTACAAACTTTCTGGCCGTTCGTTAGAAATGTCGTTCGAACTAGTTTTTTCGTTCGAACCAGATTTCGTTCGAACGAGTTTTGTCGTTCGAACCAGTTTCGTTCGAACGAGTTTTGTCGTTCGAACCAATTTCGTTCGAACGAGTTTTGCCAACGACCCTAACTGGTCAGTCGTTCGATATGTCGTTCGAACGAATGTTCGTTCTAACGAGGTATCTAACGAACTTCTAACGAGCCCAGGCTGGTCGCTCGTTAGAAGTCTCGTTCGAACGAGAATCAAGTTCGTTCGAACGAGATTCCAGCGGGAACAGTTATTTGGTAGTTTTTTGCAGTTTTTCCCCACTCCTCCACTTGGTTTTCAACCAACTCTTTTCATACATTATTATGTGCGGGAAACACATTTTCCAAGACAACTTTTCCATCCTAATACATCTCCTAGAGAGAGTTTGAGAGATCATTTTAAAAAAGGAAAATGTTCATGTTTGAGTGTTCTTCAACTTAAAGAAAAATCTTTAAACACTTAGTTTACACCCATTGTTGTTTATTCCAAGTTCTATATATACATATCTTTACTTGGAGTTTTTGGCACCGGTTTTCTCTACCGAATTCAAGAGACGTTTCGGGTTTGCTTCTACACCCCATCACAAAGAAGACTTTTGTTGAGATTCTACCCACAAGGAGAAAGGCTCCATGCTTGGGTGACGGTGACCATATAAAGTCCCATCGGTGGATTCCGAGACCGCGGTGGTGTTCCGAGGTTGTCCGCTAGGAAGAGGTTTCTACGAGAAGGAGCGTCGAGGCTTGAGAGGGATCGAGTCAGTCGTTGTAAGTCTACCTGTCTTGTAATTGTAATTCCATATCTAGTGGACTTGTGGCTAGGGCCGTCCGAGGTTGTTTCCCGTCTTGGGTTTTTCCTCGTACATCTCGGCGTAGTGTGATATTGTTTATTTTATCTTGCACAAAATTTAGAACGCATGCTTTAGGATAATTTCAAGATAAAATTTGGTTTAATTATCATACTCATTTAATTTGGGACTAAATTAAAAATTGGGTAAATTTGGTTTATTCAAGTCATTTGCCAAAATTGGTTTCGCCTAACTTTGAATATAATTGTTAATTATGACTTAGGCAAATTCTAGGACTTGAATTATGTTTTAATTTGTTTTGAGAAATTAAAACTTGTTGTTATTTTTGAAGTTGAACCATCACCTGTTTTACAACGCTTCCGCATCATCTATATTGTTTTTAAGTAAAAAGGAAATTAAATATTTTTAATTGGGATAATCACTTCTTCAAATTGGTATCAGAGCCAAAAACGATAAATTATTTCATTAAGATTCTTTAATTTTTGGCTAAAATGGATTTTTCCCCATTTTCAAAATTTCCTATTTTCGATGGTTCAAACTACGCGTATTGGAAAGCGCGAATGAGATCGGCACTAAAATCTATCGACGAGAGAGTTTGGATGTTTGTTGTTACCGGATATTCCCCACTAACTTACTTAGTTGAAAATGAACGTGTTATCAAACCCGCGGATAGATGGACTGAAAATGAGTTTAAACTTGCTAACTTTAATTCCCGAGGTTTAAATGCCTTGTTTAGCGTTGTCACACCGGATGAATTTCGACGCATTATGACGTGTGAGACCGCTAAAGAAGCTTGGGATATTTTACAATTAACTCATGAAGGAACTAGTGTCGTTAAAGCTTCAAAACTCCAAAACCTCACCACTCAATTTGAAACTATCAAAATGGATGAAAAAGAAACTTTTGATAAATTTTATGCTAGACTTTCTGACATTGTTGATTCATCCTTTAACTTGGGAGAGAAAATACCTGACGACCGTGTTGTAAAGAAAATTTTAAGGTCCCTACCCGATAGATTTATTCCAAAGGTGACCGTTTTAAATTCTTTACCCACTTTAGCCTCTACGAAATTAGAAGAGCTTGTAGGGGATTTACAAACCTATGAACTGGATATGTTTCCCTCTAAAAATGAAAAGACAGTCGAAAAGGGCGTTGCTTTAAAAGCCCGAAAAGAGGTCAAACAAGTAGTAGAGAGCGATAGTGATAGTGACTCGGAAGATATGGCTTTGTTTGCTCGTAAATTTAGAAAATTTCTTAAATTTAACAAAGATAAATATAAAAATGATTTTAAGAAATTTGACACTTCTAAACATGATAAAAGCGAGAAGGTTTCTAAAGCCGAGAAGATCCCTAAACCTAGTAATGAAAATATTGATAGGGACGAGTCTAATAAATGTTTTGGTTGTGAAGATTATGGCCATAGGGCTTATGAGTGCCCCACTAAACTAAGGAAAGATGGTAAGCGACTTATTTCATATAATGCGACCCTTAGTGATAGTGATAAGGAAGAGAAGCCCGAGTCCCCCACTAAGAAAAATTTTGTGGCTTTTATGGCTAGACATGTGAGTGATAGTGAGAACTCATCGAATGATGAAACGATAGCACATGCCACTTCCAAGGTCATTGTACATGATTCTCTTATTTTTGATGATAGTGAGAGTGAAGAAGAAAGAGAGAGTGAAAATGAAGATGAGGTTGATATGAGTGAACTTCAAAATGCTTTTCAAGAACTTTATACCGAATCTATTAAATTGAAAAAAGCTAATTTGAAGTTAGAAGCTAGTTTAAGAGAGAGTGTCAAGGTCGTTGATGAAAATGCTTTAATAGAAGACCTTAGGACGCATGAGAGGACTCTTCAAGAGAAGCTTAACTATGTAGAAGGCGAAAGAGATAGCCTTAAGGGGTTAATGGAATCCTTGAAAAAGGAGCTTCTTGCTTTTGAAGAGCGAAATGTTTTACTAGAATCTAAAATTTTAGAATTGGAAAAGAAATTAAAAGATTCTAGTAATGTCAAATTTGATTTGGAATGTCGTTCGGAAAAACTTGATAAAATGTTAGGAACGGTCCAAGTTAAAAATGACACTTTTGGTTTAGGCTTCAATTCTTGTAATGAATTTTCTCATAATGCCCAAACCAATGTTTTAGGAGAATCAACTAGGAATACTTTTAAAGATCACTCCTTAAGTAAATCTTTTCGACATGTTCTCACTTGTACACATTGTGGTCGACAAGGTCATCTTAGGAAATTTTGTTTAGATCTTAAACGAATTCCTAGAAAACCCCATAGTAAAGTAACCACGGTTGTTAACGTTCCTACACCCCAAGATAGTCATTCCTCAGTAATTTGGGTTAGGAAATCCGACTTGGTTACCTTACAAAATAGGGATTTTGATTCTCATTTACTTTCACATCCTTCCTCCCTTGCTAAATCTAAAGGATGAATGTGTTAGTGTTTGCATACTTTAGCATTTGTACTTCATGCTATATTCATATGCTAAATGTATGCTTGTTTTAGTCATTTTCTAGTCATTACCTTATTTCATATCACATGCTAGAAATCATGACTTGTTTATCTTTTTGTATTATATTTTGTGTTTGATTTAACTGAAAAATATAAAAAGATTTTTGTTTATCATTTGTGTTTTATTTATTTCATTTAAGCTTAATGAAAAATACAAATGATTTTTGTTTAGTCTTTTGAGTATATATCTTTATTTTTGATTAAAAATATTAAAAAACTCAAAAAGATTTTGTTTTGTGTGTATTTTAGTTTGACACACTTTAAGTGGCATATACTTGTGTTGGAATCCCATCTTTTACGCTCCCACGTGGCTAGAACTTTTGGTTTAGATTTTCAATCCTTAAAATGTTCTTTACCATGTTTTATATGGAGTAGTTGGATTTTGTATTGTTTAAATAGATTCTATTTCATATGCCTCTTTTCACACATGCACGAGCTCTTTTGAAATCTTACTGTCACATGTTATATTTGAGCTTTTGAGGTGTTCTCCTATCAATCTAATCATCTACATATCTATGACCTAGGAGGACTAGTGCATGTCAAAATCCGTTGCATGTGAGATTTGTGTGAAAAATGAAAACATGATAAATTAATATATGCACGGGGAAGGGCTCCGAAAGGATGAATTAAATCCTTTGCGATAGTAAGCCACCGTTGATTGGATCTAAAAGAAATACGTGATCCAAAGGCCTAAAAACAGAATATTTGGCATTTAAAAGAAAGCAATTGCCAAGGCCTATGTTTGTATGATATATTCATTCAAAAACAAAAGAATATATATGCTCATTGAGGGAGAATTGGATGGTATAGCAACGGTTTGCACAATGTCCGTTTATCCTAGTTGTCTTTAATGTCATGACTCTATTTGGTTTGTAGAATCATCATCATGCTAGGCTTGTATGCATTGTGTATGTTTGTTCATTGAGTTCAATCTTTATATTGTCACATGAGGTTATATTTAACTTTGATGAAGTTTGCAATCAAATGAGAACTCCGTGAACGTTTCTTAAGTGTTTGGGTCTAAATTTAATTGTTACTAGTACACACCCCTACACTTCCGTTTCCATATGACACATTTTTGCCATACGAGTGTTCAAACTTACTGTATTTTGTGTCATGTGTGTATTTATATCTATCTATATATGCACGTACTTATTGGTATATTTATAGTATATATATATATGATATTTGTTTGTCTTTGCCTTGCTTTCATTGCCCATATGCTTTCATGTCTTAACACTTTAAGCTTTCACATGCTGTTTATTAGTTCTTTATCCTTTGCCTATTCCCGAACAAAAAGGGGGAGAATGATGATAGGGGGAGAAATGGTATCTAATCCTATTATTATCGTATCTTCGTTTGGGGGAGATTTATCTTAGGGGGAGATTTATCTTTTTAAGTAGGTCATGTGTTTAAAGGAAGAATTAATTTAGGGGGAGTAATTAATTAATTGCATTTAATATTTTGATATTCCCTATGCATTTGATGAGTTTGCTTAAGTGTGCAGGAATTATTCTAAAGCGGCATATTTCTATGGCAAAGCGTTTGATCCTTGGGTTGAGTCAAGTTTGGGCGGGTTATGTTTTGAGTCTAGTAGAGCTTGACGGCCCTTTAGGATTTTTGTTTGGTTTTTGTCCCGGAATAGCCAAAGGGGGAGATTTGTAAGGACACAAATTTCCAATTGAGTCCATATATAGTTTTAGCTCAATTCCGGACAAAAACATTTATTCATAGGATAGTATTTATTTGTAATATTCTCAAGCCTATGAATTATGTATTGAAGACGTAGCGGCAAAGAATTTAAAGCTTCATCGAAATGCCGGTTTGTGTGCCTCGTTTCTACGTCATCAACTAAGGTTCCATGCTCCCAAGGTATGAATGTAATTATATTTATATAGGAGCTTGGAACAATATGTATTGGGTGTTAGGTGTAATAAAAAAACTGCATTTTATTTTCAGAAAGAATCAATTAGAACTTTAATATAAGTATATAAAAGTTTCTGGGCCAAAATCGAATTTTACAAACTTTCTGGTCGTTCGTTAGAAATGTCGTTCGAACAAGTTTTTTCGTTCGAACCAGATTTCGTTCGAACGAGTTTTGTCGTTCGAACCAGTTTCGTTCGAACGAGTTTTGCCAACGACCCTAACTGGTCAGTCGTTCGATATGTCGTTCGAACGAATGTTCGTTCTAACGAGGTATCTAACGAACTTCTAACGAGCCCAGGCTGGTCGCTCGTTAGAAGTCTCGTTCGAACAAGAATCAAGTTCGTTCGAACGAGATTCCAGCGGGAACAGTTATTTGGTAGTTTTTTGCAGTTTTTCCTCACTCCTCCACTTGGTTTTCAACCAACTCTTTTCATACATTATTATGTGCGGGAAACACATTTTCCAAGACAACTTTTCCATCCTAATACATCTCCTAGAGAGAGTTTGAGAGATCATTTTAAAAAAGGAAAATGTTCATGTTTGAGTGTTCTTCAACTTAAAGAAAAATCTTTAAACACTTAGTTTACACCCATTGTTGTTTATTACAAGTTCTATATATACATATCTTTACTTGGAGTTTTTGGCACCGGTTTTCTCTACCGAATTCAAGAGACGTTTCGGGTTTGCTTCTACACCCCATCACAAAGAAGACTTTTGTTGAGATTCTACCCACAAGGAGAAAGGCTCCATGCTTGGGTGACGGTGACCATATAAAGTCCCATCGGTGGATTCCGAGACCGCGGTGGTGTTCCGAGGTTGTCCGCTAGGAAGAGGTTTCTACGAAAAGGAGCGTCGAGGCTTGAGAGGGATCGAGTCAGTCGTTGTAAGTCTACCTGTCTTGTAATTGTAATTCCATATCTAGTGGACTTGAGGCTAGGGCCGTCCGAGGTTGTTTCCCGTCTTGGGTTTTTCCTCGTACATCTCGGCGTAGTGTGATATTGTTTATTTTATCTTGCACAAAATTTAGAACGCATGCTTTAGGATAATTTCAAGATAAAATTTGGTTTAATTATCACACTCATTTAATTTGGGACTAAATTAAAAATTGGGTAAATTTGGTTTATTCAAGTCATTTGCCAAAATTGGTTTCGCCTAACTTTGAATATAATTGTTAATTATGACTTAGGCAAATTCTAGGACTTGAATTATGTTTTAATTTGTTTTGAGAAATTAAAACTTGTTGTTATTTTTGAAGTTGAACCATCACCTGTTTTACAACGCTTCCGCATCATCTATATTGTTTTTAAGTAAAAAGGAAATTAAATATTTTTAATTGGGATAATCACTTCTTCAGAGAATATGACAATAGTTTGAAAATATCTACACTTAGGCTTAAAAACATACCACTAGAGGGAGAAAACCCAAATCACCAACCAAACGTGAGAAGCACGAACACCTCGCATGGGACCAATGTGACTCGTAGGAACAGACAGAGTGATCATGGAACCTTGGTTTGAGAATATGATGATAATCTGAAAATATCTAGATTTGGGATGAAAAACATGCAATTAGAGGGAAAAAACCAAAAATATCCCCCAAATGGCCCCGTGAGAGGCACGAGCACCTAGCATGGGACCAGTGTAACTCGCAGTAACTGATCGCATGGTGATGGGATACTCGGTTTGAGAATATAATGATAATTTGAAAATATCTACATTTAGGCTTTAAAAATGCCGTTAGAGGGCAAAAACTCAAAACACCCCCCAAACAGTCACGTGAGAGACACAAACACCTTGCACGGGACCAATGTAACTTTATAGAATTGACCGCACTATCACGGGACTCCCAGTTTGAGAATATGATAATAATTGGAAATTATCTAGATTTGGACTTAAAAACATGCCGTTAGAGGAAAAAACCCAAATATCCCCTAAACGGTCCCGTGAGAGGCACAAACACCTCGCATGGGACCAATGTAACTCACAGGCACTGAATGCATGGTCACGGGATCCCGGGTTTGGGAATGTGATGATAATTTTAAAATATCAACACTTAGGCTTAAAGACAGGCTGTTAGAGGGCAAAAATCTAAAACACCCCCAAATGGCCCCGTGAGAGGCACGAACACCTCGCACGGGACCAATAATACTCGTAAGAATTGACTGCATGGCCACGGGACTCCCCGTTTAAGAATATGGCAATAATTAAAAAATGTTTACAATTAGGCTTAAAAAAATCTAGTTAGTGGATGAAAAGAGGCACGAAAACCTTGCAGGGGACCAATGTAATTGGCAGAAACGGATCGCATGGTCACGAGACTCTCAATTTGAGGATATGATGATAATTAAAAAATATTTACACTTAGGATTAAAAACCTGCCGTTAGAGGGTAAAAACCTAAATCCCCCTCCAAACGATCTTGTGAGAGGCACGAGACCATGCTATCACAAAACTCTTGGTTTGGGAACATGACGATATATAATCTTCAAATATCTAGTCATAGGCTTAAAACATGCCGTTAGAGGGCGAAAACCTAAATCACCCCCTAACAGCCCCATAAGAGGCGTCAACACCTCAAACGGAACCAATTTAACTCGCAACAACTAAACCCGTGGTCACGGGACCTCCGATTTGATAATATGATGATAATTTGAAAATATCCAGACTTAGGCTTAAAAACATGCCATTAGATGGCGAAAATCCTAGACACACCCCAAACGGCCCCATTAGAGGCGTGAACACCTCGCACCTGACTAATGTAACTCATAGGAACTTTCTGCATGATAAAGAGACTCCATGTTTGAGAATATGACGAGAATATGGAAATATCTAGACATAGGCTTAAAAACATGCCGTTAGAGGGTGAAATTCCAAAACACCCTCCAAATAAACCCGTGAGAGGAACGAACACCTCGTACGGGACCAATGCGACTCGCATGAACTGACCGTATGGTCACGGGACCTCCGATTTGAGAATATGATGATAATTTTAAAATATCTACACTTTGGCTGGAAAATATTTCGTTTGAGGGCGAATACCCAAAACACCCCGAAACTGTCCAGTGAGAGACACAATTACCTCGCACGGGACCCATGTAACTCGCAGGAACTGACCGTGCTATCATGGTATTCTCGATTAGAAAATATAATTATAATTTGAAAATATCTAGACTTGGACTTAGAAACATGTCGTTAGAGGCCGAAAATAAAAAATAGCCCCTAAACAGTCCCGTAAGAGGTACGAACACCTCGAACGGGACAAATGTAACTCGTAGGAACTGATCGTTCGGTGATGGGACCCCATGTTTGGGAATATGACGATAATTTAAACATATCAAGACTTAGGCTTAAAAATATGTCGTTAGAGGGCGAAAATCCAAAACACTCCCAAACGGCCCCGTGAGAGGCACAACACCTCCCACGGGACCATTGTAACTCGTAGGAACTGATCGCGTGGTCACGGGACTCCAAGTTTGAGAATAAGGTGATAATTTAAAAATATCTACACTTAGGATTAAAAACATATCGTTAGAGGGAGAAAGCTCCAACCCTCCCAAACGGACCCATGAGAGGCGTGAACACCTCACACGGGACTAATGTAACTCACAGGAACTGGCCATGTGGTAACGAGCCTCCAAGCTTGAGAATATGACGAGAATTTTTAGATATCTAGACTTAGGCTTAAAAATATGTTGTTAGAGAGCGAAAATCCAAACACCCCTCAAACGGCCCCGTGAGAGGCACGAACATCTCGCAGGGATCCATTGTAACTCGTGGGAACTGACTGAATGATCACGAACCCTCAATTTGAAAATATGACAATAATAAAAAAATATCTAGATTTGGGCTAAAAAACATGCCATTAGAGGGTGAAAACCCAAAATATCCTCCAAATGGCCCCCTGAGAGGCACAAACACCTCGCACGGGACTAATGTAACTCGTCGGAACTGACCACATGGTGATGGGATCCTCGATTCGATAATATGAGGATAATTTGAAAACATCTATATTTAGAATTAAAAACATACCGTTAGAAGGAAAAAAACCCAAAACACCCCCCAAACGGTTCCGTCAGAGATACAAACACCTCGCACGGGGCCAATGTAACTCCCAGGAACTGACCACACTATGATGGGACTCTTGGTTTGAGAATATGATAATAATTTGAAAATATCAAGACTCAGGGTTAAAACTATATCGTTAGAGGGCGAAAATCCAAAACCCTTTGAATGGCCCCGTGAGTGACACGAACACCTCGCACGGAACCAATGTTACTCACCAGAACTAACCGCGTGGTCACGGGACCACGAGTTTGGGAATATGAGGATAATTTGAAAATATCTAGACTTAGGCTAGAAAATAAGCTGTTAGAGGGTGAAAACTCAAAACACCCTTTAAATGGACTTGTTAGAGGCAAGAGAACCTCACACTGGACCAATATAACTCGAAGGAACTGATCGCGTGGTCACGGGACCCCCAGTTTGATAATATGACGATAATAAGACATATCTACACTTAGGCTTAAAAATATGGCGTTAGAGGGCAAAAATTGAAAACACCCCCCAAACAGCCTCGTGAGAAGCACGAACAACCCTTTTATCTAAAGATATCCCTTTTGTCTTTGATGAAACATGTGTTGCCGCCTTTGAGCGCCTAAAAGCTGACCTCACTTCCGCTCCTATCATGCAACCTCCCAATTGGTCTCTCCCATTTGAGCTCATGTGTGATGCTTCTGATTTTTCACTTGGTGCCGTGCTTGGCCAGAAAGTTGACAAGCGCCCACATGTCATCTCTTATGCTAGCAAAACCCTGCATGATGCTCAACTTCATTACATGACCATCGAAAAGGAGTTTTTAGCGGTTGTGTTTGCTCTTGATAAATTTTGCTCATATTTCATAGGTTCCCCTATCATCGTGTATACTGACCATGCTGCCCTTAAGCACCTTCTTCATAAGAAGGATTCCAAACCACGATTGATACGGTGGATTCTCTTACACTTAGAGTTTAACCTTGAAATTCGCGATAAGAAAGGTTGTTAAAATGTTGTTGCTCACCACCTCTCTCGCATTACTGTCACATCTGACAATGATCATGTTCCCATTTCTGAGTCATTTCCCGATGAACAACTTTTTTCCATCTCCACCTCGCCTTGGTATGCTGATATTATCAACTTTCTTGTTACCGATCAACTTCCTAATCATTGGTCGAAATATGATCGATCCAAATTCATGGCGAATGTGAAGTTTTACTCTTGGGATGACTTGTTTCTCTACAAGTATTGCCCCGATCTAGTCATTCGTCGTTGTGTTCCCGAATGTGAACAACTAAGTATTCTATCCTTTTGCCACAATAGTGTTTGTGGAGGCCACTTTGTCTCAAAGAAAACTGCCGCAAAATTTTGCAAAATGGTTTCTATTGGCCTACCCTTTTCCGCGATGCCGATCAATATTTTCAGGCTTGTTCCAATTGCCAACACTCTGGGTGTCTCTCTCGTCGTCATATGATGCCTCTCACACCCATCCTCATTGTTGAAATTTTTGATGTGTGGGGTATTGATTTCATGGGACCATTTCCCTCCTCTCACGGTGTTCAGTATATTCTAGTTACTGTTGACTATGTTTCTAAATGGATCAAAGCGATTGCTTGCCGCACCAATGACCATCGAGTTATGGTCCAATTTCTCAAAAAGAATGTATTCACGCGTTTTAGAACCCCCAAAGCTATCATTAGTGATGGGGGTAAATATTTTTGTAATCGAGTCTTTGAACACCTTGTCAAAAAGTATGGTGTTACCCACAAGGTTGGTCTCTCTTACCACCCACAAACTAGTGGTCAAGTTGAGGTCTCCAACCGCGAGATCAAGCAAATTCTTGAAAAAACCGTCAATCCTAACAGGAAAGATTGGTCCTTACGTTTGAACGACGCATTGTAGTCATATCGTACTGCTTACAAGACTCCAATTAGCATGTCTCCTTATCGCTTGGTTTTCGGCAAGCCTTGTCACCTTCTTGTCGAGCTTGAACATCATGCTTATTGGGCCATGAAAGCCCTTAATTTCAATATTGATGAGGCAGGTTTCCATAGGAAGCTGCAACTTAATGAATTGGAGGAAATAAAAAATGATGCCTATGATTTGTTCAAGAAGTTTAAGGACAAGATGAAGTGGATCCATGACCGAAGCATTATGCGCAAAGAATTCCACCCTGGTCAAAAAGTTTTGTTGTATAATTCTCGGTTGCATCTCTTTCCCGGGAAATTGAAAACCAGGTGGTCTGGACCCTTCATTGTTGAGTCAGTTACCCCTTATGGTGCCATCACCGTGCAAAATCCCAAGGATGGTAGCCTTTTTCAGGTCAATGGTCAATGCTTGAAGCCCTTCTTGGAGCTAGGATCCACTCACATAGAACAAATTGACCTTGTTGACCCCATTTATGAAGGCTGACCATTCAGTCTTGTTTGGGGGTGATTCTTATCCCCCGATTTTTCTGCCGCCTTGTTCTCTCGTTTATCATCTCTTTTTGAGTGAGATCCCTTCGGTCTGGCTGAAGACGTTAAACTTAGCGCTATCGGGAGGCAGCTCGCGTTTCTTACATGAGTCTCATCCTGTTTGGGGGTGGTGTTTCACATCACCCTATGCTTTTATATGTTTATAGACTTATACACATTTTTTTTTCTTCAGGTTTATTATTGGCTATATTTGTCCACTTCATTAGCGGTTCATTATGGTAAACTCTTTCGGACCTTATGCTCTCAATTTTACAAATCATTTTACTTAACATCAAGGATGATGTTCCTTTTTGTTTGGGGGTGGGAAATTTTATCAAAATTGTACCTCTTTTGAATTTTTTTGATTTTTGAACCTGATTTTTAAAATTTCGTGCAGTTTCTTTCATCTCAATCAATGATGTGAATTTTCAATCATCCATCCTTTTAAGTGTAGGAATCAAGCTAGAGAATATTTTTTCTAATAGCTTATGTAATACGTATCAAGGCATTTTGCACCATGAATCTCTAGACTCAACAAAATTTGCGCACTTATCACGTCACTACAATTTAGAGTTGATGAGTACTACAATTCTAAAGAGAATCTTAAGAATCACAAGTGGAGACTTTAGCTTGTGAGATTTGTGCCTTTCACCCTTTTAGAGTGTTTTACGCAATTTCCGAGTCACAAGTTGATTCAACTTCTTTTGGGTCCGCACTTTAATTGTTGTATGATCTCATTATTCTTCATAACATTTTTGGCTTGATCACTGAGAACGACATCTCTTTCGAGTTGTAAGAAACGCGAGTCTTGAAGTTTGTCCCGATCACCACACTTTCATCCATACACTCACCCATTTTTACCATTTCTCATTTATTTCACCCATTGCCTTACCATATTCCCATTTATTCCCCTCATCATCCATACACATTCCCCACTCCATTCATATATCATCCATCATCATTTTTGAGAAAAAGAGTGTTGATTACAAATGTTAAATGTCTTCATTGTTGGTTTGAAAAGTGAGAGAAAAAGAAAAATAAAGAAAAAAAGAAAAAAACATAAAAATAGCAAAAAAAAAAAAAAAGAGAGAGAAAAGAAAAGAAAGAGAGTTAGTAGTTAGTAGTTGGTTGTGAAATAAAGACATTTGTTCTTCATGTATAATACACTCTTCTATCGCATCCATTTCGCATCCATCTTTTACCCATCGCATATCCGTCACTCATCATTCATCCATCCACCACCACACTACCTCATATCATCATATCCTTTCCATATCATTTCCCCCTCTCCCATTATAATCCACATTTCCCCTAGATGTTCGGGCAAATGAAAGTCAACGTGGTGAATAACTCGACGTTCTCACTATAGGGATTAACATTTCTTTCATGAGATCATTTTTCTTTCTAATTGTTCGTTCTTTCTTATATGTGTGTGATACGTTTGAACTTGCTTACATTTACTCATCTCTCCACATAAAAGAGTGATACACTAACCCTAATCTCGAGAGTTCATTTGAGAGAGATATATCCAGTGAGATTTGAAGTTGAAGCGTTGATTCCGACGAGGCAATCTAGGAATTACTCTTGTGATACTCGACCCGTTTTGACTGATTCACACTACACACGTTGAGTTTTAGGAAGGATGTGCTTTGTGTACTTACTTAGCTCAATCTTTTTACAAATTCTAGCTTGTATTTCTGAAATCATTTCTCTCATGATGGATTGTGCGATTATTTTACGTCTAATAAGAGATTGACTACCTTTCAATAATTTTTTTTTTGCAAAATAAGAATTTTGTGTGTATATTCCCTGCAAACCCTCATGAGACGCAACTCGTCCTGTAGGGCAACCAATAGGTTTAAAGGCTTGTTGCACATGCTAAGTGCAATCGCAAGTGCCCGCGAAAGTGGTACACTTTTGGTTTCTTATCTTTCTCTTTTTCTCTATCTTATTGCTCGAGGACTAGCAACACTCTGTTTGGAGGTGGTGTGATAAGCACCCAAAACTGTACAATTTATACCCATAATAGACGTACTTTTGTTGCTAATTCTCGACAATTTGGGTCTTATGCGCTTAAATGTTTATTTTGTAGGTCAAATTGTGCATTGCAGAGTTCAAACGCTTAAATCAAGGCAATTATGCAAAAATAGTGCTAAATACCCTTGTCCCGTAATCTTACCCGAGCCTAAACCTAGCCTAAACATACCCCAAACCCTGTGTGTGTTTAGTTTGTGTCTTTTTATATTTTTTAGTTTGAGTCATTCTTATTTTTAGGATTTATTTTTGATTTATTTAGGAGTTCTAGTTTTTATTTTCTATTTTATTTTTATTAGTATAATTTTATTTTACTTTGATTTTGATTAGTTTTTATTTTATTAGGATTAGAATTTTTAGGATTTCATTTATTTATTAGTTTTATTAAATTTTACTTTTTCTTTAGGATTTTAGTTTTTAGTTGAATTGATTTCTATTTTTTATTTCTTTTTAGTTTCAATTTTTATTTGAGTCTTTATTTTATTTTAGGATAGGATTTTATTTTTTTAGGTTTTTATTTTATTTTACTAATTTTTATTTTAGTTAGTTAGTATTGTTTTGAGTGTCCAAATTAAACACACACAGACACATCCTACACTCACATACACTCTAAACTAATTCACACCCACCTATCCTATACACACCAATACACCTAAAATCACCTCACTCACCCTCACCATTTTACCCTACAACTCACCATACACAATAACCTCCACACTCATCTTCAACCTCCCACCAAACCCACTTTCTCTCTCATCTCTCCTATCCTCCATTAATCACCACCATTCCACCATACTCAAACCAAACTCCAAACCCACAATCCACCTCAACTACCTTTACCACACATACCCGATCCTCTTCCCCCTACTCGAAAACGCCGGCGAGCAAACCCGTGAACCCCCGTCACCGTCGCCCTACCGGAACCACCTACCTCCAGCTTAACCCACTGCCACCGGCGTTAAAATGCCTCAATCGGAGCGCCGGCGCGCGCCCTCAACCTCCTCTCCCTCTGGTCGTGACTCAGATCCAGTCCCCTGAACCTCCAGCCATAACCCACTCGCCCCACATCCCGAAGACAGCATGAAACCCGTCCCCTTTTCCGAAGCCAAACTCCGGCCGGCGAACAACCATCATAACCGTGACCCTCTACCCTGAACTCGTGCCCGACACCCTGCACCTGCCCGTGTTCCCCTCCTTCAGCCTGAAACCCTCCGACCTGATCCGCGACAGTCCCAAACCCGGATACCTACCGAACCCGATCCATACCTCCATACCCATTTCAACCCATGAAACCCCCAAATCCATTTGAAATTCAAAGACCCATTTCAATTTACAAAGCCACGATTTCTACCTGCTATTCCAAGCCAATCTCAAAAACAAACAAAACCAAAGACAACTAATAACCCACATGTTTTTAAATATCTTTAACCCTTTTAACCATATACCCAAATTATCCCTAACTACCACTTCTACCCCAATACCCCAAAATACGGCCAACTAACTTAAATTCCTTTTTCCAAAATTACCCTCATTCTCCCCACTATCATGACCTCACACTCAAACCACATGCACCCTCCATAAATTCCTAAATTGACCCTCACCCACACCTTATACAACCTCTTGCACCTTTATCCACCCAGTTTTACCCCTAGATCCATGCCTATTATATATTGAAGATAGAAGACTCCATTTGAGGAGGATCAAAATAGCAAATTAGGGTTTTAGAGAGCTAGAAGAGAGATAAATTTTTAGTTTTTTTTTTTTTTTTACCAAAAAAAAAATATTGAGAGATTGTAATTGAAGATTCTATTTCAAGTTGAAGGCAAAATTGGGTTTGATTAATTATTCTCTTACTAATCATTCTATGTTATTACTTGGTTTCAATTATTCTTAGATTATGACTATGGTTGGCTAATCACTCCATTCAAGGAGTTAAATGAAGCCCCATATACTCAATTGAATGTATTAATTAGTCTAGTTTACTTTGTTTCATTTAGTTAATTTTCTTTTCATTCCTACATGAGTTTATGCATTGAGAAATGGTAAACTATCCTTGAGAAAGGATTAAAATCTAACATACTCTTAATTTTTGGATTCAAACTAGAGATAGAATGACCCACTAATTAGAGTATATTATATTATATTTTATTATACTTATACATTAATTCTTGTTGGATTTATGATTTATTATATGAATCTACTCTAGCGAGTGAATTATATAATTTTTCTAAATCAATTATTCAATTGAGTTGTGGGGATGAAAATTTGACTAACTAAATTTATATTAGTTTGTTTTGTCAAATGATGAGAATCAATTGATAAAATAAATTAATATTTGGAAAATTAGTAAACTATAATAATTAACACATTTAATTGATAAAGTGGAGGTTAAGTTTCATTCCTTGAATACTTCTCAAATTTAAGTTCATCTCAATTCTTATGACTTAGTTCTTATGTGGCACACTAGTTAGTTTGTTAATTTCATCTCTTATATTAGTTTAGTGTTACTTCACATTCTCACCTAAAAAGTGTTTTAATATTTGAAAAACATAAAAAAAATTAGGAAAAAAAAACCCAAAAGTAAAAAAAAAATGAAGTAATCAAGTGAATTATATTCATTATCCTCTCATGTTTAGAATGTTCACACCTTAGATTAAGATTGACATCCTTGCTTACCACTCTACACTTGAGTTTGTTATATATTTGTAGGTAATTGAGGTGTTGATTGAAGAGCTTTTACAACGACAAATTCACCAAAAAGAAAATTCATCAACGAACACCTTGCACAGGACCAATGTACCTCGTAGGAACTGACCCCGTGGTCACGGGAGTCGCAGTTTGTGAATACGACAATAATTTTAAAATATCTACACTTAGTCTTAAAAACATGACGTTAGAGGGATAAACCCAAAACACCCCTAAACGGCCCCATGAGACACACAACCACCTCGTACGGGACCAATGTAACTAGAAGGAACTGATCGCACTATCAAAGGACTCCCGGTTTGAGAATATGACGATAATTTTGAAATATCTACACTTAGGCTTAAAAAATGCCGATAGAGGGTGAAAATCCAAAACACCCCCTAAATGGCCCCCTGAGAGGCATGGACACCTCGCTCGGGACTAATGTAACTCGTAGGGACTGATCGCGTGGTCATGGGACACCGGGTTTGGGAATATGATGATAATTTGTATATATCAAGGCTAAGGCTTAAAAATATACCGATAGAGGGATAAAACCCAAAACATCCTCTAAATGGCCCCGTAAGAGGCACGAACACCTCGCACGGGACTAATGTAACTTGCAGAAACTGATCGCGTGGTCATGGGACCTCGTATTTGGGAATATGATGATAATTTAAAAATATCAAGACTTAGGCTAAAAACTAAGTCGTTAGAGGGCAAAAACCCAAAACACCTCCCAAATGGTTGCGTAAGAGGCACGAACACCTTGCACTGGACCAATGTAACTTACAGGAAATGATCGTGTGGTCACGTGACCCTCGGTTTGAGAATATGGCGATAATAAAAAATTATCAACACTCAGGCTTAAAAACATTATGTTAGAGGGCGAAAACTCAAAACACCCCCCAAACGGCCTCGTGAGAGGCACGTAGACATCGTACGAGACCAATGTAACTCGCAGGAACTAAACGCGTGGTCACGGGAGTCCCAGTTTGTGAATATGGTGATAATTTGAAAATATCTAGACTTAGGATGAAAAACATGCCGTTAGAGGGCGAGAACCACAAACACACCCCAATCGGCCCCATGAGAGGCGTAAACACCTTGCACGGGACTACTGTAACTCACAAGAACCTGTTGCGTGGTCAGGAGACTCCATGTATGAGATTGTGATGAGAATCTAAAAATATCTAGACTTAGGCTTAAAAACATGGCATAAGAGGGCGAAAATCCAAAGCACCCCCAAACGGCCCATGAGAGGCGGGGACACCTCGCACGGGATGAATGTAACTCGCAGTAACTATTCCCGTGGTTATGGGACTCCCGTTTTGAAAATATGATGATAATCTGAAAATATCCAGACTTGGACTTAAAAACATGTCGTTAGAGGGTGAAAAACCAAATCACCCCTCAAATGAGACTGTAAGAGGCACGAACATCCCGCACGGGACAAATATAACTCGCTGGAACTGATCGTATGGTCATGGGACCCCCAGTTCGAGAATATGATAATAATTTGAAAATATCTACACTTTGGCCTAAAAACATTCCGTTTGAAGGAGAAAACACAAAACACCCCCCCCCCCCAAACGGTCCCGTGAGAGACACAAACACCTCACACGGGACCAATGTAACTCGCAGGAACTGACTGTGTGGTCACGGGACTCCGAGTTTGGGAATATGATTATAATTTGAAAATAAACACCATTCAAAAGGCCCTTTAAGAAGCACAAACATCTAGGACGGGACCAATGTAACTCACAGGAACTGACTGCGTGGTCACGGGACCCTCGGTTTGAGAATATGACGATAATAAAAAATTATCTACACTTAAGCATAAAAACATGCCGTTAGAGGGAGAAAACCCAAAAAGCCCCCAGACGGCCCCGTGAGAGGCACTAACATGTCGCATGAGACCAATATAACTCGCAGAAACTGACTGCGTGGTCACGGGACTCCCAGTTTGAGAATATGATGATAATTTAAAATGACCTACACTTAGGCTTAAAAATATGCTGCTAGAGGGTGAAAACCCAAAATATCGTCTAAACGGCCCCGTGAGAGGCACGGACACCTCGCACATGACCAATGTAACTCGCAGGAACTGACCGTGTGGTCACGGGACTCCTATTTTAAAAATAAGGCGATAATCTAAAAATATCTACAATTGGGCTAAAAAACATGTCGTTTGAGGGCTAAACTCAAAACACCCGCCAATCGGCCCCGTGAAAGGCATGAACAACTCGCACGGGACCAAAGTAATTCGCAAAAACTGACCACGCTGTCACAGGACTCCCGGTTTAAAATTAAGATGATAATCTGAATATATCCATACATAGGATTAAAAACATTCCATTAGAGGGCAAAAACCCAAACTACCACCCAAACGGCCTCATGAGAAGCACGGACACCTAGCATGGGACCATTGTAATACGCAAGATCTGATCCCGTGGTCACGGGACTCCCGATTTGAGAATATGATAATAATTTGAAAATATCCAGACTTAGGCTTAAAAACATATCATTAGAGGGGGACCCCCCCCCCCCCCCCAAACGGCCCCATGAGAGGCACGACCACCTCGTACGGGACTATTGTTACTCAAAGGAACTGGCCATGTGGTCACGAAAATCCAATTTTGAGAATATGGTGAGAATCTAAAAATATCTAGGATTAGGCTTAAAAACCTAACGTTAGAGGGAGAAAACCCAAAACACACACAAAACGGCCCCGTAAGAGGCACGAATAGCTAGGTGGGATCAATGTGACTTGCAGGAACTGATCAAGTGATCACGGGACCCTCGGTTTGAGAATATGAAGATAATGTGAAAATATCTAGACTTTGGATTAAAAACATTCAGTTGTAGGGCAAACCCCCAAAATATCTCCCAAACGACCCTATGAGATAAGGGTGGTCATGGACCGGGCCTGGGTAGGCCCGGTCGGGCTCGGGTCGGGCTTATATAATTATGAGCTATCCCAAGCCCTCTCGGGCCTTATTATGTAATCCCAAGCCCGCCCAGATTTGAAAGCTCGTTACCCAGGCCCGCTGGCCAAGCCCGATTACTATTTTTTTTCACTAAAAAATTCTACATATATATTTATCAAAGTTATTTATTTATAGATATATTTGGATGGTTACTGTTATATATATATATATATATATATGTGTGTGTGTGTGTGTGTGTGTGGTTTAAGACTACAAAGTTATGTGTGTGGTTTAAGACTACAAAGTTATAAATAAATATATAAAGTTGGGAACTTTTATAAATTGCTTGGACAAATATATATATATATAATCACTGGGCTTAAGAATTCATGCCCAAGCCCGTCCGAAAAAATCGGGCCTACACAATTTTGCCAAGCCCGCTTTGCGGGCCTATTCTCCTTACCCAAGCCCTATTTTTTTATTGGGCGGGCTGGGCGGGCCTCGGCCCTATGGCCACCCCTGTCGTGAGAGGCATGAACATTTCGCACGGGCCAATGTAACTCGCACTAACTCGCTCCGTGGTGATAGGGTACCCGATTTGAGAATATGACAATAATTTGAAAATATCTACATTTAGGGTTAAAAACGTGTCGTTAGAGGGCAAAAACCCAAAACACTCCCAAAGGGTCCCGTGAGAGACACAAACACCTCGCATGGGACCAATGTAACTTGTAGGAACTGACTGCACTATCACGGGACTCCCGATTTGAGAATATGATGATAATTTGAAATTATCTTGATTTGGGCTTTAAAACATGCCATTATAGGGAAAAAATCAAAACACCCCCTAAACGGCCTTGTGAGAGGCACGAACTCACGCAAGGACCAATGTAAATAACCACATGGTCACAGGACCCCGAATTTTGGAATATGACGATAATCTTAAAGTATCAAACGGACACCTCGCATTGGAGAAAATTCAAAACACCCTCTAAATGTTCCCATAAGAGGCACGGACACCTCGCATTGGACCAATTAACTCTCAGGAACTGACGGTGTGGTTATGGGACCCCCGGTTTGATAATATTACGATAATAAAAAAATATATACACTTGGTCTTAACAACATGTCGTTAGAGGGCAAAAACTCAAAACACCTCCCAAACAGCCCCGTGAGAGGCACGAACACCTCGCATGGGACCAACGTAACACCCAGGAACTAATGGAATGGTCATGGGACTCCCAATTTGTGAATGTTGCGATAATTTGAAAATATCTACACTTAGGCTTAAAAACATGTTGTTAGAGGGCGAAAACCCAAAACACTTCCGAAATGGACTCGTGAGAGGCATGGACACCTCGCACGGGACCAATGTAACTGATCATGTGGTCACGGGACTCCCAGTTTGAAAATATGACGATAATTCAAAAATATCTACACTTATGCTTAAAATCATGCCGTTAGAGGGCGAACAGCAAAAACACCCCCAAACGGGCTCGTAATATGCACGAACACCTTGCCCGGGAGAAAAGTAAATCGCAAAAAATGACCATGCTATCAAGGGACTCTCGGTTTGAGAATAAGATGATAATCTAAAAATATCTAGACATAGGCTAAAAAACATGCAATTAGAGGGAGAAAACCCAAAGCACCTCCCAAACAGTCCCGTAAGAGGTGCGAACACCTCGTACGGGACCAGTGTAACTCGCAGGTTCTGATCCCGTGGTCCTGAACTCCCGATTTGAGAATACGTTGATAATTTGAAAATATCCAGACTTAGGCTAAAAAACATGCCATTAGAGGGAGAAAACCCAAGACACCCCCCAAACGGCCCCATGAGAGGCACGAGCACATGTTGAACAGATTGAAAAGATAAGGGAACACTCAGATTTTGACGGGAAATAATTATGCGGGGCATGAAGTCCCTAGTGGTGAAAGACCCATAACCCACTGCGCAGGTTGCATATGACGACTGGAACTGACCATGTAGAGCCCGAGAAGTCCAGGGATATTGGTGGATTACGAGAAAAGATAATGGAATTTAATAGGAACATGATAAGAAACGGATTATAAGATTAAAATAACCTAACTTGTGTAAATGTTTAAGATTCCAATTAATATAATGTGGACAAGTAATTTGAGAATAATTATTAATGTCCATAAAAAAGCGAAATGGTTAAGCAAGGTGAATTAATGGATAATTAAGCTATTTAATGAGGTTTAAGCCCGTAATAACACAGGTGTGCTTGTTATACAAGGCTTTCAATGTTAACAAATATTTTCTAAACACGATATGTGTATGTGTTGAAAGAAAGTCTTACGTAATAATTTGTGAGTTAATGAACATTGAGTATTTAACGTTTTGAAAGGGAATGAAAGGTTTTTCTAACAATTGTAAATTGTTTAACTGGGTGAGTTAATTGGAAGAATATGCTAGTTTTAAGCTTAAAGATACAATATGATTATTTTGTAATGACAAGGAGAATAAACAGTAAATCAAATAGCATTTTGGGATAAAACTGTTTAATACATTGGGACATGTATTTTTAATGGTATATATATAGATACATATATATATAATTTCACATGCATGTGGTTGTAGCGTGTGAGTATTCTTTCTGTCGTTCGCTTCTATACTGCATTTTTATAAGTTCCCATTGAGCGGTTGGCTCACTCCCTCCTTTTGTAACGGTCGGTTGCATGTTGTCCTGTATTTTGATGGCGTTGTACAGATAAGTACTTAAATTGAATTTACGTTAGTAGCTCGATTTATTTGGCCTTTGGGGCACTCCCCTGGGTCACATCACATAGATTGATAAAAATTGGAATCACATGCTAATAAGTGTAACGTTAAATAATAATAATAAAACTAGATTAGAAACATAATTTAGGGTGTTCTATTACACTTCACAATTAACGCGCAAAACGGGTTTGCTTGATCCTTTATTAACCCTTAAATACGGGTTGGGGTATTACAGTAAGGGCGATAGATGAGGTTTATCAAATCTATGAACTTCGTAAGGGCATTCGTCAAACCAAAGGTCATCACTAGAAACTTATAGTGCCCATACCGAGTTCGAAACTTTTCCCTAGGAATGTCCTCTCTTACACGCAACTGATTGTACCTGGACTGGAGGTCAAACTTTGAAAACCTAACTGCCCCATGAAACTAGTCGAACAAATTGTCGATATGGGAGAATAGGGTACTTATTCTTCCCTGTCACCCTGTTCAACTGGTTGTAATCGATGCAAGGCCGTAGGGAATTGTCCTTCTTCTTGGAAAAGAGGACTGGAGCTCCCCAAAGGGAAACTAGGGCGAATGAATCTCTTGCTACTCAAACCCTCCAACTGAACCCTTAACTCCTGCAATTCTTTCAGAGCAATCTTGTGAGGTGGTATATAGATGGGCGAGATGCCCTGATGCTCCTCTATAGAACAATCCACCTCTCGGTGTGGATGTAAACCAAGAAGATCATCTGGGAACACATCGATAAACTCTTGCACTACTGGGTAGTCTAACAACATACCATATGGTTCATCCTAAGCCACAATACTTCTGAACCACCTAAAGCGTCGTTTCTGCTCACGCACGATGGAAAACTTGCAAGGATAACTAATGTACTTATTAACGCGGCTTTGAAAGTGTCTCTAGTGCATAGTTATACGGTTCATGTGTAAACCGATCGCTTAAGTAATAATCTGGTAAATTGGGTATCGAACATAGGGAATAGGACAATTTCTCTTGATGACTACTAAGGAAGGTGACTAATCTCAGTGATTGACTCACATAAAAGAAAAGAAAAGATAATTATAGAGGAAATTTGTATACTACTTCTAATTAAAGCAACTAAATCCTATCTAAGTTAACTACGCGTGCAAGACTGGAAATTAACGGTGTAATTGATATGAAAGAAAGGTAAGGTCAAATACAATTCCCCAACCCCTAGTAATTTCACCGGATACAAAACTAGTCGAGAATTAAATATTGAATTGAAACAAAGACTTTATTTATATCAAGTATTAAATATATGAAGGAATTAACCCGCACAATACGTAATGAAGAATAAGAATAAAGTACGTGACAAGATGATTAACATGCGTGTCGCATTCTTAAACACACCGGTTACCTAGGGCAAATGAGGTTAAAAGTCTTACGCCGGTTATGTTAACTAAATGCACATCCAATTAACTATTTAATTCAAGAACTTATTTGTATATCCATGCGAACCACTTAGGGTTGGGTTCATGCATTCCAGCCCTTGAAAATCTAGCCAGACATGATGTAACTAATAAAACAATTGATTTCTACGTTGCATGTAATCAAAACTATAATGAAAGTATATCTAAACATGCATGAGGGTCTTAGAATTCCAGAAAATAAACAAAACATGCAAAGAAAATTAACTTCAAGAACAAGGAAGAAGAAGACAAACTTTATTGAAGAAAATCTTGAGAATTAATCCATGAAAGTATAATCTCTATGAAGATATTTAAAGCTATGGTTCTTGAGTCTTTCTCCCTCTAAAACTAGGTCAAAAACTAATAAAAAAAGGTATGTCTAATATCCAAGTATATCATTCTATGTCCTTCTTAGAAGAGTTCTACCCTTAATACAACTCTTAGAATAAAATAGCAAAAAAATAAGATTTCGCGCATCAGACCCCCCGAAACTTGTTTGGAGGTACAAACCGATTTAGAGGTAAGAAACGGTTATGGGTGCAGTTTGGTTTTTCCTACTGCCTTGGGGCTTTTCTTTCCTTGGATTTCAATCTCAACTTCAAATGCACATAACTTCTTCACCGTAGCTCGGATTGAGGTATCGTTTTTTCCAGTGTTCTTGTAATTTCAAGATCTTCAACTTTCTCATTGACCCCACATCGGGACTAAGGCTATGAAATTTTAAAAATGTCCTTCACCTCCATTTTTCTTGGTTTCTTTCACTGTTTTGAGTTCTCTCTTGCACTAACTTGCATGAAATACCTGTAAAATACATGAGAAATACACAAAACAAGAAATGCTCACCAAAAAAGGTTGGGATCATAAATATGAGATAAAACCAAGTCAATTACGATGCACGGGATCATAAAACGATCGAAATTAAGGGATAAATATGAAATATTTATGACTAATCATTGCTCACTACTGAAATGATGGCGAGACCCATCTGAAAGAGATACTAAGAGACTATGACAATCGCATTTGATGGTAGTGTTAAAACATAACAGCCAACCGACATTGAGGATCCCCTTGTACCCATCCATGTCCATGAGAATTATTTCATACTCCACAACATCATCTCCATCCATAACCACGCAACTATAGTAGACCCTATCAAGAACTATACCACTGTCGACCGAAAATCTTATGAAAATAGGAGGGTAAAACCTATCTACCTCTCACCCCAAACTATATGCTAAGGATCTCGAAATAAACGAGTGTGATGCGCCTGAATTAAAAAGTTGTTTCACTCATGTGCTAAATAAAAGAATCATATCTTCCATTACGGAGGGATCACCGGAAGATGCTACAAACTCTGACATGGTATAGGTGTATCCAGGGTTAACTTTCTCTTTGCACTACACCAAAAGGCTTATTTTGTAATGGATTTTTTTTTCTATTTGTAACGGATTTTATCCATAGAAAATTTGTAATGGAAACCGTTGCAAATCAAATATAACAGTTGGAACGTATCGCTAATTATTGCAATATATCATTAAAAGGAAGAAAAAACTAAAAAAAACATAGAGGGTTGGGAGGGATTTATTCCCCCCAATTTATAAACCTATCAACCACTCCCTCTCCCTCCTCCCTTCACTCTTTCACCCACAACATCTTTACCCCTCGTTTCCACTGGTACCATTTTCCACCACATGTTATTCTCCATCGCCGGTCTCCACCCATCGTGGTTTGTCCCCACACGAAGATCTTCATTCTCCATTGCATTTTTCTTTCTCCGTCACGATTCTTCTTTCTCCGTTGTCATTCTTCGTTCTTCGTTCTCTGTCATCGTCGTGTTTCTATTCTCAAGTACCGTTACTTACATGAACATTATTTTGTGAGTTTGAGTATATATATTCTTATCAATACTTATTTGTCATGATGTTGCCAATGATAACTTTGGTTTAAATCCATATAAAGAAACCTAAATATTTTATTCAAAACTAGTTTATGACCCATCTGAAATTTAATAATTCAAAGTACCGACAAGCTCAGACCATATCTTATTTTATACTTTTTTTTGTTCTTTATGTCTTAGTTAATTGATGCATTTTATTGGTACAAGTTCATAAATTACATGAAAAAATGGGGACATTCCCCAATTCTAGCTAGTTAAATATTGAATGCTTAGCAACTCTGTAAAAACTAATACATATTTTGAAGTTTTGACCAATTTTGAAGATATGGATAGAAAATTGAGATGTAAATGTACTACTAGAGTTCAAATGATATTTATTTAGGGGTATTCTTAGCCTATATTTTTTTTAGGTTTGCAATAGGCAATATCACTGGTTATATCACTTTATTTGGAAAACTTATGGTGTTAGGTTTGATTACTATTAAGGGTGATTTTCTTGATTGTATCCATTCCGAATCGGTAAATATATTGATGTTTTTTTATCCAGTAGAGAAGAACTATTTTTTATCGCTTGTTATTTTTTTGTTTCATTTGAATCTATATAAAATAGCTCGAGGACTACTCGTCGTATATCCTATATTCTGATATTTTATATTAATGAAATCCTTGTATGTTTTTGATAAAAAAAATCTATGATGTGCATCTTCTTTTTATATTTGTCTTAATCACGATAATTATCTCGTATTGCCTAATAGATTTTCAACTTGTAAGCCAAAATTGTGTTTCCAGTTATGTATTTTCTTTTATTATTTCAGCATATTCTCTATATTTTTGTTATTTTCTGCTATTATTATACTTTATTTTATCGTCTTGTCCCATAGTATCTAAATTGCTTCCTTTGTTATGTTTCTATATATAGTGATATTAATAATTATTATTGCTGAGTAGGTCGATTGTGGGTCCAGAAACACCATCTTTCTTTATGAATTCTCTCCCTGTATGGTTACCTTGGTTGAGGTTTGATTCCTCTTCTATATATGTTATTCTAAAAAATAATATATAGAAAGAAACGAAGTTATAATTATATGATTCAGAGCAAGAAATGTTAACCATTGCGATAGTTGAAACTCATGATGAATTATGTGATTTAATTACTTGATATGATGAATACGCTAAAAAAAATTATTCATCAAAAATATGTTTAGAATTTAGAAATTATGAATTTAGCATAAGTCGTGGTACAATTAGTTTACATAATTAGACAACAACCATTACCGAAGATTATGGTTGCAACTTATTGTTAATTTGTGTTTTATCTTGTTTTATATAATGTCACGACTGATTAACAAAGACTGGATGACCAAAGAGAACAAAGGCAGCTTGTTGTATTTAAAGGGCATTGAAGATTTTATTAAATTTGCAGAAGAGAACAATGATCGGGGATTGACAACGATGCCTTGTCCATGTTCAAAGTGTCGTAATAAATTGCGTCTGAAATTGAAAGAAGTAGAGAGACATCTGTGGAGGAACGGTATGCATCAATTGTATAGTGTATGATTTTTTCATGGTGAAAATACATCCATGAACACTATTGATCCCCTATCGATAGAACAAGTTGAGGTGAACATAGTAGAAGAAAACATCGATGAACAAGGTGTTGGGGTGGATAATCTTATTGATGTTTATTACAGAGTGCATGGCGAACTTATATAGATGTTGAATACGATCAACCGAGAGTTTCCAAAGAAGATCATGTCGAAAATGATAAGTATAATGAATATAAGAGATTATCAGTTGAGAAATTATATCCTTCATGCGAGGGTCCTGAAACAACTCTTTCTTCAATTGTAGAACTTCATAACTTAAAGAATAAATTTATTTGGTCAAGAAATAGTATCACGGGACTATTGTCTATCTTAAAAAGGTGGCTCCCGAAAGGTAATACACTATCAGAAAAATATCCAAAGATAAAGTGTATGATGAAATACTTGGGGATGAAGGCCAATTACATTCATGCATGCGTCAATAATTATGTCTTATATTGGAAGGAGAATGAATATATGGATGGATGTCTCCAATGTGGAGAATCAAGGTATTAAGTTACTATGAGGAAAGAGGGAAGGATTTCCAAACAACCTAAAAAGGTGTTGAGACATTTCCCTCAAATTCCAAGGTTGGTGAGATTTTATACTATTCTATAGATAGCTCGAGAAATTACATGGAACTATAGGGCAACCACTTCATGGGATTATAAGCGGCATCCATGTGATTCATCACAATGGAGGAGTTTCAAATAAAACTAGCCTGAATTTACTAAAGAAGGATGCAATGTTTGTCTCTCAATAGTAACCGATGGGTTTAATCCTCGTGGCATTGAATCTGCCAGTTATAGATGGTGGCCTATTATCACAGTGTCGATTAATCTTTCACCTTTATTGTGACTGAAGAGTGAGTTTCAAACGTTGTCTTTATTAATACCTAGTCCGAAGGCACCGGGTCAAGACATCGACGTTTTTCTTCAGCCATTAGTTGATGAATTGAAGGAATTGTGGGAAATAGGTGTTTCGCCTTATGACATGTATCAGATGCAACCTTTTACATTGAAATCTATGTTAATTTGGGGGATTCACTATTATCCTGCATATGGAAATTTATCTGGGTGTGTTACAGATGGTTATAAAAAATTTCCCTGTTTGTGGGGACGATACTCCATCCATCCGACTGACGCATAGTAGTAAGATAGTTTATACAAACTATCATATTTTCGTTGGCACGGATAACCTTTTTTGTAAAAGTGGGAGTTTTGGGATTAGGTCTATAGAGTATACACCTCCTCCACATCGGTTGAATGGGGATGCACTTTTAAAGAAGTTATGTTGCATTATACACCAGGATAGTCTCCAAAAGTTTCCCGTAATAAGCGAAAGATGGGTGATGCAAATGAGAATTGTAATGTTGAAGTTAAGGAGGCATGGTATAAAAGGAAAATGTTATTTGACTTGGAATATTTAAGTACTTACAAAATTCAACATGTTCATTATGTGATGCACATCGAGAAGAATGTTGCAGAGCATTTAATAAGTACAATCCTCCATGATAAAACAAAAACTAAAAATACAATAAATGCGCTAAAGGATATGAAAGACTTGGGCATACATAGTGATCAATGGATACGAGAAGATGACCAAACTAGGAAAAAAATTAACCCGAAAGCATTATTTATATTGGATAAAGAAGAGAAGCGATAGTTTTGTCAAATTTTGAAAGACTTAAAGCTACCTTCCAGATTTCTGTCCAACCTGAGCAATATCATCACCCTTAATCCACCTGGTTTGCACTCAATGAAGTCACATGACTATCATGTTATTATAGAGTATTTTTTGCCCGCATTACTTCAGCATGCATTTTCGAAATACAAAGATTTACGAAGAGCTATTCAATAGTTGAGCTTATTTTTCAAAATATTATGCACAAAATTCTTCATTTGTGATTTTATGCAAAAGGACAAGTTTATGGTTGTAGAGGCATTGTGTGTGTTTCCATCAGCATTTTTTTATATTAGTATCCACCTTGTTGTTCATTTAGTCGATGAAGCATTGGCTTGTGGTCCTACAGGAACACATTGGATGTATTCGTTTAAACGGTAAACTCTTTATATTCATTTTTATTTTCACACAAACACAATCACATACGTATAGATTATTGTTGATGGATATGTCGCATATACTTTTTTCTTATTCACATGAATAGGAAGATGCGGGATTTTAAAGATATACCTAGCAATAAGTGATACATTGAAGGTTCAATTGCAAAGTCATGTGTTATTGCTGAATCTGTTAGGTATTACATGGAGCACATGCCTAATTCTCTTGATAAAAACCACAAATGTACTCGTTAAGCGTTTCTCGATGAATATGGAGAGTTTTCTGATGAAGGACCATTATTAGATGATAAGATTGTGATGTTGGAACCTAAACAGTTTTAACAAATATGTTGATGGGTCCTGCTTCGACTTGACATTGATGGTCTTAAAGAATTCCACATATTTGAGCAATTTAATTTGTATTTATTGAAATTCACATTTAAATACTAATACACAAACTTGGGTAAATAAATTTCAATTTGTATAAGACGTTACTAAGATCCACTTGGCGTGGTAAAGGAAATAGGAGCCAATTAACAGAAGTAGAGATGCAAAATTATTTCATTATGTGGTTATATGATAAGGTGCTTTTGATTTTAATAGTATATTAATATATATTCTTTATTATCCAGAGCTAATTTATAACTATTATTTTATTTCTATTGCGCAGCTGGTCACTTTTGGAGAGACGGAGACAAATGTTATGTTGTGGTGGTTAGTACAAGGTCCAAAACACAAGGTTAAAACATATAAAAAATATTGCACCAATGGCTTTGTATTCTCTCCCAAGTATCACGACGATACTATTGTGACACAAGATGGTGGTGTTTGCATGAAGGCTTGGACTCAATTTAGAGCAAGGAAAAGTGATAAAACTCTTAAAGATGCTTGGACAATGTATTACGGAGTTATCAGGCAAATAATTGAGTTGGACTATATGCTATTTAAGGAGGTAGTGTTTTATTGTGATTGGGTGAGGGTGGAGAACAAGATCAATGGTTGTAAACATTGTCCAGACTCCAATTTGGTGATGGTTAATTTTGATAAGTTCAAGAGTACCAATAATGATCTTGATGAGCCTGTAATTCTTGCTTCTCATGCTAGTCAAGTCTCCTAATTGGTGGGTTGTTATACATTCCCCGAAGAGCTTTACCAGTCGAGTAGACGAACTAGATATACCAAATGTGTTCCAATCTACTCTTGAAGATGAACCTCATTTGGACAACCTGCTAAAGAAATATGACAAACTCTAGCTATTATTTTTTCACTTGTTGTTAAAGTATTTTTGTTGGGGAATTGTAACACTTAATTCAATCGAGTGGCGTTTTCGCATCAGTTGTTGACATATTTTTCATCAGTTTAGAATGATCCTTTAAATTCAACTGTTCTTGCCATAATTGTTGTCTTTATATCATGATGAATTAGTTGGTATATGCTTTTAATTCAATAAGTATACTATTTATCTTTTAATGTATTAAAATATTACCATCGAACTAATGTTTTGTTTTAAAATTTAGGAAAGTTAAAATTTCATCGGGTACAGGTTTAGCACAATCTTCCTCCTCAATGGCCAAAACCCCAAAGGAGAAAATAAAAGTCATTATTGTAGATGACGAGTCTATAGTCGGTGATAATGCAAAGATATGGAGTTCTCGTATTGGGGATTTTGTGAGAGCAAATTTCTCAATTCACTTCTCGTACTGGAGACACGTTCCAAAGAAATATAGAGATGATGTTTGGAATGCTTTGATGGTAAATATGATCACATACTTCATTTTTCATTTTTATTCTTCTTTTTCTATTTTTATACTTTTGCTATTTATTATTCTATTAATTTTTTTTTGTTTTGCTTAATGATAACAGAGAGAATTTGATCTTAACATTCCCCGGGAAGTGGCTCGCACATTAGTGGAGAAGACGTGGTCCCAAAAATTCAGGACTTTCAAATTACATTGCAATCTCATTTTCACGATGATGGTACTGAGCCTGAAGGTATTGACCCTCAAATATGGAAGAAATTTATAGAAATGAAAAATGGTGAGAAAAAGAGGCAACAAAATTTTTAAAAATATTGAGAACCGCTCAAAGTTGAAGTATACCCATTGTCTCAGGTGTCGTATGATATACCCATATATACCCTCGACCGGGCCGAGGGCGTCCTCTACCTGGACGAGGCCAAGATGATATCTTAACCAATATCAGACGACCCCTCATCAGGCCCAAACGACCCTTCAAGGGGCCGACCCCTCATCAGGACCAGATGACCCTTCAAGTGGTCGACCCCTCATCAGGCCCAAACGACCCTTTAGGGGGCCGACCCCTCATCAGTCCCAGACGACCCTTCAAGGGGCCAACCTCTCATCAGGCTCAGACGACTCTTCAAGGGGCCGACCCCTCATCGGGGTCTGGATGACCCTATGAGGGTACGACGGTACGAGGCACAAACCAGGCCACACTCACTGCTGGCAGGAACTTTGCTCTCGGACTCACATCGCAGGCCGAGGGTGACATCATCATAGCGCGTGGTAGGGGGACGCATGGAACATTGCATGTGGGACTCATATGGCACATGGGAGACCGTTATAACAATATCACCCTCTCACGTGAGGGAATATTATGTCATCATTAAGCACAGGTGGCACCTCCAGGTGTCAGCAGGGGATTAGCTAGATCATAACTCACATGCACCATGCATGCTTAGGGGGTACACTGTAAGGACATTTTTGTCCATTAACAATTTATTATGTCGCACGCCGTTACACCGTTGAAGAAATTCACTATTCATATATTCATCAACGGAGCCGAATATCAAAAGAAGAAGAGGAATCAAAGTCTGGCTAACCGGACCGGTCCGCCTGCAATAATAGAACCGATCCGGCTAACCGGACCGGTCCGCCCCATACCCGGACCGATTCGCTTGCTGCAGATCCAGTATACCCCGGACCGCAAGCGAACCGATGAAGCCTGGAATAAAAGAACCGATCCGGTCAACCAGACCGATCCGCCTCAAAATAAAAGAATCGATCCGGTCAATCGGATCGATCCGCCTCAGACCCGGACCGGTCCGCCTGGAATAAAATTAAACAGATCGTGTTCAGATCGTGTTTAAATTTTTATGGCTCAAGTCTTCTTATTTAATCCCACTACGGGAAGTGGTTTTTTAAGACTCATACACACGATTTTCAGAGTACAGAATACTCTAAGTCTTCACCTATTGAGCCCTAGACTCTAGGTCTTTTTATTCACACAAATTTCCAAACATTTGTGAATCACTTTGCAACCCAGGAACGAAGCTTTGCTATTGTTCAACCCTTGTGGAGAAGTCGTTTCTCTTCTCCATTGCAGCCCTCCTGGAAAGGGATAGTTCCAGCCGCCGACTACAGAATCCGACACCTGAGGGTAATTCTTAGTCACTTGTATTTTCATTGTAATCCGAAATTGTATAGCTATAATATTATAATGAAAATAAATGGTTTTGCCCCTTTGGGGGATTTTTCCTCACAAGTATGTGTTTGAATGTTCTTGCTTTGTTCATTATCTTATTCAATCACATACTATTGCATGTTTAGGGTTTGTTTGGGTTAAAAGGTGTTTAATATATAAGTTTATCATTTGAACGCGAGCACATACGTTCTCATACACTACACCCCCCAAGACCTATATATACTTGTCACCTACAACCCTGTAAAGGTACAGATAATTGTAACCCTAGCTAAAACTCTTCTTGTACAGAAAAGAGAGAGAGTGATCTTATGTGCATTGTATCCAAGGCCATTAGTGCCCATATTTAGTGGATCACACACTCACAGTGGATGTAGGCCTAACTGGCTGAACCACTATACATCATTGTCTTATTCCTCTTATACTCATCCCCTTCTATAAACTTACACACATATACATCACTATGGTTGCCATTGTTGTTACTGTTTGAGATCATCATCACTTATCTGGTGGTGCTAAAACTTAGCATCAACAGTTTGGCGCCATCTGTGGGAATGAGAAGACATCTCTTCCTTTATACAGCTTGACCTCATCGGGCACTCTAGTGGTGAACCAGATCTCCCCCTTTGTGGAGCTGTTTCACCATTGAAAGAGACCCATTAGGGTTTCCAAGCTCTTCAGTCTTTTGATCATTCAACTCTCCATAGCTCAAACACATGGCATCGGAGATGCCACCACCGCCTCTTCCTCCACCGAATAGTGGAGTAGGACCCAGTTCCAATAAACCACCGCCTTAGTCTGAGATGGCTGATGTGGCGGCCGCCTTGAAGTCTCTGGCAACAAGCCATCGGATTATGCAGGAGCAGTTCACAGCTCTTAGCCAAAACATACTAAGACCACCAGGAGTCTCACCTGAGATGATTACTCCGGCAGTAGCTCCAGGGCAGCATGAGGCCAGGGGACCACCCTAGGCACCACGCAAAGACTTGTCGCCTCCTCAGCGGTGGAGGGATGTTGCTGGCCCCCGACGTCTACGCCTGGGGAGGCAAGGAAACCCTTGCCCAGAAGACAGGTATGACGATCTGGAGGGGAAGGAGGCCCCCATAGAGTGTTGGGAGTCGTATGAGGTCTCCAACAATACTCTGCGGCCTCTCCAGGAGAGCAGAGGGAAGTGTGGAAGGCAAAAGCCTGACAATCGCCCAAGGGGCCTTGCTTTCGATCGTCTGAGCAGAGGGTCGGCCTTTGAGAGGCTAGGCCCAGTAAATGACTTGCGAGAGAAATTTTCCCGGTCGAGAAGTGTTGCGAGGTCCCGAAGGGAGATAGCAGATGACCAACCCCACAGGGGCCGACCCCATGGACGGGACGATGGTCAGGGAAAAGTAAACAGTCGACACAGACTATCGCAGCGGAACCTTCTGTTCACCTCAAAGAGGCAGCAGGGGATAACATCATCCAGACTGACCCTACGAGGCCCTGGAACGACTCGATCCAAAGGTTAGAGGATAAGATTGATGATATTATAAAGAGCTGGGACCCTCTTCAGAGAGGATACTCCATAGGCTCACCCATTGTGGCGAAGATAGTCAACTTCCCCATGCCAGCCAAGTTCAATCCACCAGTGGTCACCCCACGGTATGACGGGAGTACCAACCCTTTGAAGTCCCGCATGATGACCATCTAGTCATCACTACCAGGGTCCACGAATGTGAGGTGCCGAGGATCTTGGTAGATGGGGGTAGCTCTGCAGATGTGATGTTTTGGTCGTGCTTCAAATCCTTGGGCCTTAGTCGTGCTTCAAAGCCTTGGGCCTTAGCCGTGCAAGACTCATCCCATACCATCACCCATTGATTGGGTTCAGTGGGGAAAAAGTTCACCCTCTAAGAGTGTATGAGGCCGATGTCAAGATGGGGGACGAATGGCCGAGATGGCTCACCAAGAAGGTCAAATTCTTTGTAATGGATGAACATATCTTCTCGGCCTACAACATTATACTGGGGCGAGTAGCTATCAAGGGGTTTGAGGCTGTGCCGTCTACGGTTCATCAGATGATTAAATTCCCGACCCCTTATGGGGTAGGGGAAGTTCAGGGAGACCAGACGATGGCGCGGGAATGTTACTTAAACTCCGACGAAGAAAGAGATGCGCACAAGAAGGCAACAGCCACCTACAACATTGACACTCTTGACCCCAGGGATAAGAAAAAACTCAAGAAAGGAGAAGCCGCGAAAGAGGTAGAATCCATCATCCTCAATGAGGATGAGACGAAAAAAACCATCCAAGTCGGCAAAACTCTGAAGATAGACATAAATTAAGACCTCGTCAAGCTGCTAAGGAGAAGACAACGTGTCTTTGCATGGAGCCACGCAAATATGCTGGGGATCGACCCCAAAATTATGAGCCACAAGATCAACGTGGTAGAGGGTGCAAAACCAGTCAAGCATAAGAGGAGAATTTATTCTCGGGAGAAGTATGAGGTCATCAGGAATGAGGTTAAGAAGCTAGAACATGTAGAGTTTATCAGAGAGGTTATCTACCTCGAATGGTTGTCCAACGCAGTCATTGTCCCAAAAGCCAACGGGAAGTGGAGGATGTGTGTAGACTTCACAGACCTCAACAAACATTGTCCCAAAGACAGCTTTCCTCTCCCCCGCATTGATCAGATGATAGACGCTACCGCAGGCCATGGGCTCATGAGCTTTATGGATGCCTATTCAGGGTACAACCAGATATTCATGAACCCTGAAGACTTGGAGAAAATAGCCTTCATTATCGATAAGGGGATATACTGTTATAGGGTTATGCCCTTTGGCCTAAAAAATGCGAGGGCAACGTATCAGCGCCTTGTGAATAAAATGTTTAAAGGCCAAATTGGGAAGTCTATGGAGGTTTATGTAGATGACATGCTGACCAAAAGCTTAAAGGCCGAGGATCATGTGGCCGACCTCGAGAGGACCTTTAATACAATGGATAAGTACCGAATAAAGCTCAACCCGGCCAAATGTGTCTTCGGAGTCGGGGCAGGGAAGTTCTTGGGGTTCATTGTCAACCAAAGAGGCATCGAGGCTAATCTTGAAAAGATAAAGTCCCTCATATAAATGAAGACCCCGAAGACCATCAAAGACGTTCAAAGGCTCACAGGGCGAGTGGCTGCTTTGAATAGGTTTGTGTCCAGGGCTACAGACAGGTGTTTACAATTCTTAAAAATTCTCAGAAAGGCCTTCGAATGGAGTGAGGAGTGTGATGAGGCTTTCAAGGAGCTAAGACATACTTAGGGTCTCCCTTGCTATTGTCACGGCCAGTACAGGGTGAACGACTACATATGTACCTAGCCGTCACAAAATCAGCCATCAGCGCAGCCATTGTGAGAGAAGAGGACGGGGTACAAAAGCCTGTACATTTAAATAGTAAGGTACTCCAGGGGGCAGAGCAAAGTTACCCAAGGATGGAGAAGTTAGCCTATGCCTTGATCCATGCATCAAAAAAGATAAAGTCGTACTTCCAGTCCCATACAATGGTCATCCTCACTAACTATCCTCTTAGGCAAGTCTTGCACAAGCCAGAAAAATCAGGGAGGCTAATAGCCTGGGCTATAGAGTTGGGAGAGTTTGACATTGTATATCAACCAAGGATAGCCATTAAGGGGCAAGCGTTAGCTGATTTCGTGGCTGAATTTACTTGGGAAGATGATAAGGCTGAAGAGGAAAGCCTCGATAAGACAGATACCCGGCAAGGCAGAGTCGTTGATCAATCCAAAGATAAGGCTGAAATAAGCACAGCTAGAGAAAAACTGACTAAAAACGAAGAGGGAAGATATCTCTTTAAACAGGGGTCCCTCACCGAGGGAAATTTCTCGAAGGAAAAGACAGTGTGGAACCTTTTCATTGACGGGTCCTCTTGCGAAAGCGAAAGTGGGGCAAGATTAATAGTATCAGCACCAGACGGTACAGACATCGAGTACGCCCTAAGGTTCAACTTCAAATCCTCCAATAACGAGTCTAAATATGAGGCTCTGATAGCGGGCCTCTCTTTAGCTAAGTCTCTTAGTGTCTGTCAGGTCTTGATCCATAGGGATTCGAGACTAGTGGTGAATCAGATACTAGGAGCCTACGAGGCTAAGGATGAGAGAATGGCCAAATATCTTGAAAGGGTAAAGGCACTATTAAAGATCTTCAGAGAAGTAAAGTTGAAGATGATACCTAGGCTTGATAATGGCCGGGCCGATGCACTTGCTAGGTTGGCCTCAGCAACTAGGACAGATATCAGGAGTACAGTCCCAGTAGAAATTCTGCTTCGACCAACGATCGATGAAGAAGAGGGAACACTTGGCTTTTTCTTAAACATCGACAAAGAAGCTTCGTGGATGGACCCCCTAATCAAATACATTAAAGAGGGGGAGATGCCAGAAGCAAAGCAAGAAAAGAAAAAGTTGAGATATAGAGCTGCAAAATTCACTGTCATCGGAGACACCTTGTACAAAAAGGGGTTCTTGCTCCCATTACTTAGGTGTGTGCACCCGTTTGACGTCCCACACATCTTGCAAGATGTGCACGAGGGGTCATGTTCAAGCCACATTAGGGGAAGGTCTTTGGCGAAGAGGGTAGTAGCCCAGGGGTACTGGTGGCCGACCTTGGGGAAAGATGCCACAGCATATGTAAAAAAATGTGATAAATGTCAAAGATTTGCCACCATCCCTCACCATCCCCATCAGCCTCTTACCTCCATTACATCCCCATGGGCATTTGCAGTGTGGGGGATCGACCTGGTAGGACCCTTGCCTAGGGTCGTCAATAACTATCGGTTCCTCATCGTAGCAATTGACTATTTTTCAAAATGGGTGGAGGCGGAGCCGATGGTAACGATTACTGAGCAAAAGACCTTCCAGTTTATCTGGAAAAACATTATATGCAGATATGGTCTCCCCAACACCCTCATTTCGGATAACGGGACTCAATTCAAGAATACATCTCTAGAGAAGTACTGTGAAAGGGTGAGTATCAAACAATTCTTCTCGTCCCCAAGCCGACCTCAAGCCAATGGGCAAACAGAAGTAACAAACAGAACAATCCTAGACGGGATCGAGAAAAGACTCGAGGAAGCAAAAGGAAGATGGATTGAGGAGTTTTACGCTTTATTGTGGGCAGATAGGACGACGGTGAAGACTCCTACCGGTGAAACCTCATTTATGCTAGCATATGGCTTAGAAGCCGTCATCCCCACCGAGATTGGGTTTCCTACCCATAGAGTCCAAATGTATGACCCCCAGAGAAATATGGAAGAAAGGAGACTTGACTTAGACCTGATCGAGGAAAGAAGGGAAGAAGTCGAGATAAGGTAAGTTGCCTACTAGCAAAGGACTGCCAGGTTTTACAACCAGAGGGTGAAGCAAAGGCCAATCGCAGTGGGGGACTTAGTCCTAAAAAAGACTTGGCAAAAGCCTAACAAGCTCCACCCAAATTGGCATGGCCCATATAGGGTCATTGATGAAGTTGTCCCTGGAACGTATAGACTAGAGAACCTTGAGGGGGAACCCTTTTCCAACCCCTGGAACGCAGATTATTTGAAGAAATACTATCAGCAGTGTTATAATATCCTATCGGACCACAATTGTAATGGGTGTTTCTCCAACAGAACACTTGGAATGTTAATGAGAATATCATATTGGCCCCTCATCTTGTATTTGGCAATTCTAGTATGATTGGGATCATCTTCGCGAAACCACCCTCGGCTATGATGAGGGCCAATGGTGGGGACGACCCCTCATTCACCCTCAAGAATGACGAGGAGGGACTCCAAATATAAAAACCATTAAGTTGGTAGGAAACCACCCTCGCCTAGGTGGGTACGACCCCTCATTCACCCTCAAGAAAGACGAGGGGGGACCTTAAATATAAAAACCTTTAAGTTGGTGGGAAGCCACCCTCGGATATGATTAGGGTCAATGGTGGGGACGACCCCTCATTCACCCTCCAGAAAGATGAGGGGGGACCTTAAATATAAAAATCATCAAGTTGGTGGGAAACCACTCTCGACTATGATGAGGGTTAATGGTGGGGACGACCCCTCATTCACCCTCAAGAAAGACGAGGGGGACCTTAAAAATAAAAACCATTAAGTTGGTGGGAAACCACCCTCGGCTATGATGAGGGTCAATGGTGGGAACGACCCCTCATTCGCCCTCAAGAAAGACGAGGGGGGACCTTAAATACAAAAACCATCAAGTTGGTGGAAAACCACCATCGCCTATGATGAGGGTCAATGGTGGGGACGACCCCTCATTCACCGTCAAGAAAGACGAGGGGGGACCTTAAATATAAAAACCATTAAGTTGGTGGGAAACCACCCTCGTCTATGATGAAGGTCAATGGTGGGGAAGACCCCTCATTCACCCTCAAGAAAGACGAGGGGGACCTTAAATATAAAAACCATTAAGTTGGTGGGAAACCACCCTCGGCTATGATGAGGGTCAATGGTGGGGACGACCCCTCATTCGCCCTCAAGAAAGACGAGGAGGACCTTAAATATAAAAACCATCAAGTTGGTGGAAAACCACCATCGCCAATGATGAGGGTCAATGGTGGGGACGACCCCTCATTCACCATCAAGAAAGACGAGGGGGACCTTAAATATAAAAACCATTAAGGTGGTGGGAAACTATCCTCGGCTATGATGAGGGTCAATGGTGGGGACGACCCCTCATTCACCCTCAAGAAGGACGAGCGAGGAGTTGGTGAGATTGTTAATTTAAAACATCACAAGATAAATCGTACAAAAGACAAGCATAGAAGACAGAAACAGGCATTATATTACAAAATGTTATAGATGTTTGTCCAACAAAAGTAAAGTAAAAAAATCTGGTACATGAAGAGGGTATTGGCTAAAAACAGCCACCCTATTGAGCGGAATCAGAGGGCAAGACCTCAACATCAATGGGAGTTTATTCTATGACCAAGACAGAACGAAGCCTCAGACGTGCCGGTACCTTCGGCGTGCACTTCGGACTCCACATGGGCTAGGGCCTCAGCAATCAGGGGGTCATCCAGCTAAACCGCCTCAAGAGAGGAGCGGACTGAAGAGACAGCATCAGAAAACTTAAGGATGACCCACCGACAGGTCGTCCTAATCCCCCTCTCCAAGTATTCAAGACTGAAGCCTTGAAACTCGTCTGAGAGTTTGTAGGCCTCCACAGCATCGACCTAGGCTTTCTTCACTGCAACCTCAAGCTCAGACTTGAATTGAGCCCCTAGGTTGACCAAGGAATCATCATTTTCTTTAATAAGAGAGTCCTTTGCCTTCAGGTCTGCATCGTTCTACTTCGTAAGCTCATCTAGGTTCCTCGCATTCTCGGCCTTGGCATTCTCTAATGTTGCCCTGGCAGTCTCTAATTCGGCCTACAACTCAGTCTCATGCTGGATAGCTCTCTCGGCTTCATGGAACTTCTGTTGGTTCTCGGCCATCCACTTGGTAGCTGGTGTAAAGGCACAAACAGACTGCACAGAAGAAGGCACATGTTAAGGGTCCGAGGGAACAATTGGTGAAAAGTTAACTAAAATGAAGGAAAAAAAATACCTGGGCCAGAGAATGTAGACCGTAATCGTACACCTTTGTCGGGGGCATCTTGGATAGAAAGTTGTAATCTGCAGCTGAGGGAGCAGAGAACATAGAAGCTTTGGCTGCCCTCAGATTGGCTATGAGGGAAGAGGGTTCATCCTTCAAAAATGTCAATTTCTGAGACCAATAGGCCCCCATAATGGAAGAGGAGTCAGTCCCCTCAGACGTCTCCACCCTTGCCCTCGTCCTTGAATCCGACCGAGGGTCAACAGATATTTCTGGTTCCTTTCTTTTACGACTGTCAACAGTTGGCTCAATATGTGTCGGCCCCATGGCCTTGGTCTTCCTCGGAGGCTGCTGAGGCTCCTTCCCCTTTTTCTTTCCCAAACCAGACAGTAAGCTTGGGGCAGTCATTTCCCAAAGTTGGTCAGAGATATTTGCAGGACGACCTGAAAAGGAGACGACATATCAGAAAGATACAGACAAAGATGAAACACTGGAAAAAAATTAAAGATTGAGCAAAAAACTACTCACATAGTTCTGTCAAGGGGCCGACCCTCAGACCAGCTTCTTTGAGGAAGCGAGGGGTCATCAAATATTCAAAATTTTCAATTCCACCCTCTTTCCCTCGCTCTCTCAGATAGTCTACGATGACCCTCTCCTCCAAGCTAAGTCCGGGGTCTGAGTGCACTTTCATTGAGGGATTGGACCAAACCCTGGGTACCCTCAGACCATCTTCCACAGGCTCTCCCTCGGCGGGGAATTCCCAACCCCCGGAGATAAAGAAAAACCTTTTCTTCCAGTAATGATTGGAAGTCTGAGCCACATGGAGGAGCTTTTTGTCAGAATTCCTAGCCCCCAAATGGAAATACCCAGGCTGTTAAGACGATGAGGTGATATTGTATCAAGCAAGGAATACATCGGCCGAGGGCTCGTCCGTAAATGAATTCTTCCAAAGCGAGATGTAGCCAAGAATAGTCCTCCATGAGTTGGGGGAAGTTGAGAAGGGGCAACCCTAAGGGCAGACAAGATGTCGAATATAGAAGGGTGTAGAGGGAACCTAGCACCGACCCTTAACATCTACTCATAAAAAATAATCTCTTCCCCGTCACCCTCGAAGACTCTCTCAGATTCAATGGGGACCCTCATACTTATGTTGGGTTGTATGCCAAAGAGATGCCTCCATACTAAGAGATCACGGTCCTTAACTGACGATACATAAGTCGAGGCAGTTGAAGTGTTAATTTGACTATCATCGTCATCGGAAGAACCCTCACTATCGTCCTCAGCTTTCTCATCCCCGGATCCCCCAGCCTCTGGGGGGCCATCTGGAAAGGCTTCTTGAAATTCAAGGAGGGATAGCGTTGTTACAGGGATAGCCTCAGAAGGTGATGTGACCTCGGCCTGTCGGCTTGGGCTAAGAGTGGATGTCTTTCCCCTCCCGGAAGTGCCAGCACCTGTCAGTGACGATGCTCTCTGATCCATTTCCCCTCGTATGATTGACTCTCGGCTGGACGACCAGACGACCTGCAGGACTCAGGGGGTACAATAGTGGCTAATGGAATGGAAAAATGGGTCGTACCCAATTAGGGTCGGCCCCTCGTCTTCTCTCCTCCTCCTCCTCTATTCACCTAATCTCTAAGAAGAACTCTCTCAGAGATGGTAATTCCTCGGCTAAATCGTAAAGCCTCCTACGCATTAAGAGGAAGACCCAACACTTGGAGGAATTTGACTAGCCTAATTACAAACAAGTTTACAGTTGACCAAGCTGGACTTTTGGATTAAAACCAAAGAAAGAAAGGGTTTAATCAAGAACACTCAAAGAACAAGAATAATAGCTCGTCAGAGAAGAATGCCGAAAAAAGTAAATAACCAAGGAGAAAGCGAAAATAAACTCAAATGCAAATTATAGTTGAAGGCTCAAGTAAGAATCTAAAGCAAAGAAAGGTTACCTGAGAATGAAGGCGAAGACAGCGAGGCTTGATGCACAAGAAATCGCAAAAATGGCTATAGAGCTGTTGAGAAGCTAGAGAGAGAGTTGAGGCGCGAAGAATAAGAAAGGAAATGACACCAAAAAATTATTTAAATATCTTGATAATGAGTGGGCACATTAACCAAGGCAAAACACGGCCCACGAGGAGGGTATCATTAGGGCACAAAGTCCCAGGCCAAGTGTGCAGCCGCCAAGCCTAGGAAACTAGAATGACAGTGGATATCTGCCTAGGTGTCACATCATCTTGACAGGTGTCCCTTGCCAAACTGATCATACACTTATCTCAAAAGCAGCACTATCCCTCAGCCATCTCAACAACATCAATGGCTAAGGGTTGGGGGTGATTGATATACCCATATATACCCTCGGTCGGGTCGAGGGTGTCCTCCACCTGGACGAGGCCAAGATGATCTCTCAACCAATATCAGATGACCCCTCATCAGAGCCAGACGACCCTTCAAGGGGCTGACCCCTCATCAGGCCCAGACGACCCTTCAAGGGGCCGACCCCTCATCAGGCCCAGACGACCCTTCAGCGGGCCGACCCCTCATTAGTCCCAGACAACCCTTCAAGGGGCCGACATCTCATCAGGCTCAGACGACTCTTCAAGGGGCCGACCCCTCATCGGGGTCTGGACGACCCTATAAGGGTACGACAGTACGAGGTACAAACCAGGCCAGGCTCACTACTGGCAGGAACTTTGCCCTCGGCCTCACATCGCAGGCCGAGGGTGACATCATCACAGCACGTGGCTTGGGGGATGTGTGGAACAGTGCGCGTGGGACTCGTATGGCACGTGGGAGACCATTATAACAATATCACCCCCTCACGTGAGGGAATATTATGTCATCATTAAGCACAGGTGGCACCTCTAGGTGTCAGCAGGGGATTGGCTAGATCATAACTCACATGCACCATGAATGCTTAGGGGGTACACTACACCCCCCAAGACCTATATATACTTGTCACCTAACACCCTGTAAAGGGACAGATAATTGTAACCCTAGCTAAAACTCTGCTTGTACGCAGAAGAGAGAGAGTGAGCTTATGTGCATTGTATCCAAGGCCATTAGTGACCATATTTAGTGGATCACACACTCACAGTGGATGTAGGCCTAATTGGCTGAACCATTATACATCATTATCTTATTCCTCTTATACTCATCCCCTTCTATACACTTACACACATATACATCACTATGGCAGCCATTGTTGTTACTGTTTGAGCTCATCATCACTTATCTGGTGGTGCTAAAACTTAGCATCATCATCGTACTTATGCAAAAAAAAATACTTATTGGTGTGTATTGATATACCCAAAGTGCACCCTCTTACTCAGAGCAAATAACCTTGGCCAGTCTCATAGCTGAGGTGACAAAAGCCTATGCCATCCATGATCAGGGTCGTCACTCAAAAGGTCGGCCTTAGCAGACATCGCTTCAACCCCTACATAAACCTCGACTGGACATCAGCCGAGGTCAGTAAGGACATGGGTTCATCCATCCATCAGTATCAACATTGGCCTCAGCCGACGTTACAAGTTATCACCCGAGGTCAGCAAAGCCTCGCATGCTTAGCATCAAGTATCATGACAACATCGGCCCTGGGCGACATTCTAAGTCTTTCCAATGTAAGTTAATCTCGGATATGGAAAGGGTCAGACATCACCAACCTCGTACTAATCCAGGCCAAGATTGGTACCAATCGAAGACAGCCGAGCATTTACACGCATATGTTTGGCTTGGGACACATGGACAAATCTGTCATAGCTGAATCATTCCCTCCACGTGAGGGAATATTGAGGTCATCATTATTTAGTTAAGATCATCCAGGTGTCATCCTTACACTGGTTGGATCTTCATGCACATGTTCATTGCATGCATGGGGGGTACATTACACCCCCCAAGCACTATATATAGAGGTCATCCTTATATATTGAAAAAGATCGATAATTTGAAACCCTAGCTGAAACTTTGTCATTTTATACAGTAGAGAGAGAAAGCTTGAGAGAAAGATTATATCCATGGCCATTAGTGCCTTCATTCAGTGATATTACTCACACACACTCACAATGGACGTAGGCCAGATTGGCTGAACCACTTATATTCAAGTGTTCATCCTCTTCTCCTGACCTCCTTGTCCTACTATACATATACTTTTTCTTCCATTGTTGTGCTTGTTTGAGCTTGTTCATATCTTATCTGGTGGTGCTATTTCCAGTATCATCATTTTGGCATTGTCTGTTGGAATGAGAAGATATATCTCTTCCTTTCCTAGCTTAACCTCACCGGAGACTCTGGAGGTGGACCAGGCCTTACCCTTCGTGTGAAGTTAGTCTTTTAAGGTATTTAAGCGCTCATATTTTCTTCACAAGCTCTTTATCCCTAACACATGGCACTGGAGTTACCACCACCTCCTCCACCATCTGGTGTTGGAGGACCCAGTTCCATCCATGCACCACCCCAGTCCGAGATGGCTGAGGTGGCAGCAGCCTTGAAGTCATTGGCTGCAACTCAACAAGCAATGAAGGAACAGTTTGCCTAGCTAACCCAAAATATGATGAGGCCACCTGCGATCTCACCGGAAATGATTACTCCGACGGCTATTCAACCACGTCTAGAGGCTAGGGGACCACCCCAGGCACTGCAAAAGGAACAACCTACGCCTCAGCTGAGGAGGGACGTTGCTGACCCTAGACGTTTGCGTATGGGGAGGCAAGGAAACCCTTGCCCTGAGGATAGGTACGATGATATCAAAGCGGAAAATGCTCTTCTTCTCCATATCCTCAGAAGACTGTGTTACTGTAGAGGTTTCAGACAACACAGTATGTCCTCTACAATGGGGATGCCCAGCCCAGAGGATCATCTTTTCATCGCTTGAGTAGAGAATCAGCCTTTGAAAGGCTTGGCCCAGTCAATGACCTGAGGCAGAGGTTATCTAGGTTGAGAAGTGAAGTTGTCTCTCAGAGGGGAGATGGTGAACATCGGCCTCACCATGGCCGACCCCTACATGGTCGAAACTATGGCCAATAGGTCAACATTCGACGTTGTGCAGCAGCCAGAGAACCCTCGCTTCACCCCTTAGAGGTGGCTGGGGACAACCTCAACCAGGCTGACGTTGCTAAATCATGGAATGACTCTATCCAATGCCTTGAAGAGAAGATAGGGAACCTCATCAAAAGTTGAGACCCACTACAAAGAGGGTTCTCAGAGGGCTCCCCATTGGTGGCAAGGATAGTGAACTTCCCAACCCCTGCCAAGTTCAAACCGCCTACGGTATCTCCCAAGTATGATGGTAGTACCAACCCTGTGCATCATATTGAGATGTACCAGTCTGCAACACACATTTATTCAATCCCATATGAGATGAGGTGTCGGGCCTTCTCTAGGACTTTAACGAGAGCTGCACATATTTTGTTTACCTCTCTACCAAAGAACTCTGTTAAGAACTTTAAGGGATTGGGTGAATGGTTTATTCATAATTTCTATTTTGGAGTAAGACCACTCATTTGCTATATGTCAAGCAGGGCAAGAACGATAGCCTAAGAAACTACATTGCTAGATTCAACAAAGAAAAATTAGAGGTTAAAGATTATGAAGAGAATATAGTTATGACAACCCTCATTAGAGGACTCCAGAAGGGGAAATTAATGTTGAAGCTTACTGAAGACCCTCCCAAGTCCATGGCAGAGCTGTTAGCAACTGCAGGAAAGGTCATGAACGCTGAAGACGCTATGGCTGCAAAGTATGAGGATGAGAACGGAAGTAGCAGCGAAAAATTCCAAAGGAAGAAAGACAGAAAGAAGAGGTCTGCAGACGACAAGTTTTCACACTATACTCCTCTAATTGTGAGCTGCGAACACATCCTCAATGAAATAAAAAATGACTGGTCCCTGAGATGGTCGGAGCAGCTGAAGGTTCCTCCGCATAAGAGGAATAAGAATTTATGGTGCAAGTTCCACCAAGGCCACGGTCATTTAACTGACAAGTGCTTCGCCGTGAAGGATGAGATTGAGAAGATATTGAAGTCTAGAAAGCTGAGGAAGTATGTCGATGGTAAGGCTTTGATAAGCACCCAAAACTGTACATTTTATACCCCGAATAGGCATACTTTAGTTGCTAATTCTCGTCAATTTAGGTCTTATGCGCTTAAATGTTTATTTTGTAGGTCAAATTGTGCATTGCAGAGTTCAAACGCTTAAATCAAGGTACTTGTGTGCAATATGGTGCTAAAAACTGTGTCCCGTATCCTATCCTACCCTTACCCGAGCCTAAACCTAGTCTAAACCTACCCCGAACCCCGTGTGTGTCTAATTTGCCCCTTTTTAATATTTTTTAGATTTTTAGTTTGAGTTATTTTATTTTTAGGATTTATTTTTTATTTATTTAGGATTTTTAGATTTTATTTACTATTTTTATATTTTATTAGTATATTTTTATTTCATCTTTATTTTTATTAGTTATTATTTTTATTTTTATTAGGATTAGATTTTTTATAGGATTTCATTTATTTATTAGTTTTATTAGATTTTGCATTTTCTTTTTAGGATTTTAATTTTAGTTTTATTAGATTTTATTTTTATTTTATTTCTTTTTAGTTTCATTTTTTATTGAGTTTTCATTTTAATTTTTTTTAGAATAGGAATTTAATTTTTAGATTTTTAGTTTTAATAGTTTTATTTTTATTAGTTAGTATTATTTATTTAGGGTCTAAGTTAAACACTAGTAGTGGCAAAATGTGGCCCAAATAATAAAACAGTCCATATTAGTCCAAGCATCTAAATATGGGGCCCATATTTAAAAGTTGTGAGTTAAATATGGGGCCCATATTTCAAAGTTATGAGTTAAATATGGGGCCCATATTTCAAAGCAAGAAATCAAATATGGAGTCCAATTTTAAAAGATACAAATCAAATATAATACTCATTTTAAAAAGTTATGAGTAAAATATGAGTTTTTTTTATATATACCTCGAATTGTAATACTTAATTTAGTAAAAAAATAATGGGTTGGTCCAACCCATATTTGGTCCGCCCATATTTGGCCCAGTCCACATTTAACCCAACCCATATTTGGTTCAACCCACATTTAGCCTAACCCATATTTGATCCGCCCAAATTAGGCCCAACCCATAATTTTGCCAGTGCTATTAAACACACATACATCCTACACACACTCACCTACACTTATCCTAAACCCAACTAATCTATCCGACACCCTAAGCCACACACACCATTTCCTACACCTCACCACACCTTATTCATCCTAACCCATCTTCAACCTCCATCCCCAATAAACCCCTCTCTTTCCTCCATAACCACATTCCACCAAACCTCCATTAACCTATATCTCCTACTCCATTAAAACTCCAACACCATAACTCACCCACCACCACCACAAACCCCCCTGGCCTATCCAACTCTCCAGCGCAGGCCGCTGTCCACCCACTTCCACTCTGGCGCCGGCGTCGTTAACCCATAGAACTCTCCGGCGAACTCTCCGGAGAAACTCCTCACTCCGGTCACCAGTTCCCAATCACAAACCAAAACCCAAATTCACGATTTTATCTCCTGCCAATAAACCAAATGCTAAATAAAAACTAACTTAAACCCCCATTTCCCAAAATGACCCCCAACTACCAACTTTAACCCCAAATACCCATTATACCCTCTAAATCAAATCTAATTGTGTCACCCCATTTAACCCACATGCCCTCACACTCACCATTTCCATGCTCACTCAAGTCCATTCCCAAAAATACCCCTAGCCTCCATGTGCACCATATAAATTGAAGACTTGGGCCATTTTCAAAGAGATCTCAAATTTAGTTTTAAGCTTGGTGTGATAAAATTTTCTCCACCCCTCTATGTTGAGTATTTGCATTTTTAGCAAATACCTCAATATAGAGGTGTGTAGTGAAAATTATCTCTAGGATAAATTTCACCCCACCCCTCTATTATGAATTTTTGCATTTTTAGCAATTATTCATAATAGATTGATGTAGTGAAATTCATCCCTTATGGGAGGTAATTTCTAACTCATTCCTTTATGTTGAGATTTTGCATTTTTAGCATTTATCTCAATATAAAGTAATGATCTATAATTTATTTCTTTGGATGAGTTCTAATGTACAATTTTATAATATTAGGATTTGCATTTTTAGCAATTCGCTTTTATTGTTTAATTGTCCATTATGAATTCATCCACTATCCTTTTTATTTTTATTTTGTAATTTTTAGTTTAGATTCAAAAAAAGCTTTTTAGATAGGAATTTCTAGAGAGAGAATTGTAGAGAAAAACACCATTTGTAAATAGTTTTATTTTATTCTTTTTATTTTTGTTAGATATTTGTGAGATTAAATATTGTAAGAGAGTTAATTGAGTGGATATTTAATTTCAAATCACTTGGATGCTCAATTAGAGGGATTGTATGCTTCAATTTGGAAGAGTAGAGTTCAACTTTCTCAAAGAGATTTGGTTTGCTTGTTTTATTCCCTTATATTTTATTTTAGTAGCCTTGATTATTAATTTGTCATGTTTAATATCATGTTAGGCTAAATCCCGTTTCAAGGGGTGGGGGGAAAACCTTATTTGATGTTATTTTAGTTTAATTACTTTGATTACTTGAAAATTCCCTTTGAATGTTAATTTTGATCCCTCACCCTTAGATTTATGCCTCGAGAGAGGGTAAATGATTTTCGAGAGAAAATCGAAATTCTAGTTATAATACCCATTTTAGATTCGAACTAGAGATAGGAGTTTCTTAAGTGGGGTATTATTACTTGAATTTCAACTCTATTTTTATTTTCTAAGATTTACATAAATTTTAATTGATCGATCCCAGCGGGTGATTAATAAAAGGAGTGTAGATCTATTTTTCTAGAGTTGTGGGGTATTAAACTTAATTTTCTAAAATGTTACTATTAAAATTACATTTGCAACGAGAGTGATTTGTAATTTTGATATTAATTTGGGAGAACTCAATTAATTCAATTAATTAATTAAAATAGCTAAAATTTGTGGTATAATCCTATTTCTTGATTGTTCTCACAATTATTTACCTCACTTTATCTCTTATTTTAGTTTAGACTTTATTTTTCATTTTAGTAACTTTCTAGTTAGTTGTTTTCATCTCACATTTTAGTTTAGTTTAGTTTAAATCATCACCTCACCCAATTGTTTTAATATTTGAAAAAGCTAAAAAAAGTAGAAAAGTGAAAAAGCACAAAAAGAAAATAAAAAGTGAATTACAATTGAATTTGTCTCTAGCTTACCCCTTGGAAGTGGATTGATACCCTTACTTACCTATACACATGAGATTATTATATTTTGTAGGTAATTGAGGTTTTGACTAACTTGGCTTTCAACAACGACACACAAAAGCAAAGTTATCAAATGGCGCCGTTGCCGGGGAGATAGAAAATCAAGTTATCAAATGGCGCCGTTGCCAGGGAGATGAAAAGCGAAGTTATCAAATGGCATCGTTGCCATTCTTTGGAGCGTGAAGCACTTGGAGCGGATTTCATATTGTAGTTCATTTATTTTTCGCACTTTGTTATTTTGTTTTTTAGTACCATTTTTTTATCTTTATTTTAGAAGGCTTGTATTAGGATTTTTATCATTGCTTGTATTGCGATGCATAGAGACACCATTTATTTTTCATTTAAAATTGTAATAATTGAAGACAAGCGTGATAGGGAAACCGGACAAGGTAGAGAGAGGGCGTCCAAAGGCGAGGATTTAGAAGCCTCTCTACCTTGGGTCGGTAGGACTCCCGGGGACGATTGAGATAGGCGTATTCTCCCCCCGGTCGACTCAAATTTTTCGGCACCCCACGGCCTAGAAACCGTGGGAGGTATATTTTTAAATCCTCGCGCCTCTCCTGTTAGCGAGTCAATTCTTTTGTGTGCTATTACTTTATTTTATTCTCGCATTTATTTTCGAATGGTGTGATGAATTAATTGACTAAGACCTACACCCGCTCACTCACGAGAAGGGATTTCATCATCCGACTCACTCGCTTACCATTGTGTGCTACCCTAGCCATCACTAAATTTAAAATTAATCAACTAGGTATCCCAATAGGAGAACATTTTACAATGGCGATCACTAAAATATTTTCGTGATTTTTTATCGCCCGTGGACTTAATTAAAATTTGACTACCCCTTTCACTAAATTAAAAGATAAAAATTGGTTATGTGCTAGTTAGAATTTCTCCTTGGCTTGCATGTGTCCAATTCATTTTTCGATAGTCAATTTTAGTTAGTTCGTCCAAATTCTGAGTCCACCTATTTTCCCCACCTTTTCTTCCAAAAAAAAAATTCCAAAAATATTTTCTTTCATTTTTATAACAAAAATCCAAAAATATTTTCTTTCTTTCCTTTTAGAAAAATCCAAAAATATTTTTCCTTTATTTTTCACAAAACTCCAAAAATATTTTCTTCCTTTTGAAAAAATTTACGAAATCCAAAAAAATATTTTCTCTCCTCATGGCCGAAGAATGTCCTTTACGGGACTACTTTGGCCATTTTCCATTGACACGTGACACGTGTGAGAGTGATCCCGAGCTGTCTCTTTATGATATTTTTAATGATTTCACCTCTCTCACGAGTGCTCTTGATACTCTTGACCCATCCATGCATGCACCCTTAAGTCCATTCCCAAAAATACCCCCATGCTCCATGTGCCTACTATAAAGGAAGAGGAAGACCCCATTTGAAGGAGATCATCAAATAGAGAGAGAAAATTCTAGAGAAAAGTAGAGAGTTAGGTTAGAATAAATTAGGTAGAAATATTTGTAAATAGTTTTATTTTCATTTTTTTTAGATATTTGTGAGTGATAAATGTGTGAAATTCAATTGAGTTATTTATTGAGTTGATTATTGTTGGATGCTCATATTGGATGGATTGTGCTTGATTTCAAGGAAATAAGAGTTCAATTTCACTTCAAGAGATTGGGTTTGATTGTTCTCTTCTCTTCTCATTTATTTTATGCCTTTGATTATTAATTTGTCAAATCTTATACCATGTTAGGCTAAATCCCCTTTCAAGGGGTGGGAGAAAATCCTTATTTGATGTTATTTTAGTTTAATTAGTTTGATTACTTGAAATTTCCCTTTGAATGTTAATTTTGATCCCTCGCCCTTAAATTTACGCCTTGAGAGAGGGTAAATGATTTTCGAGAGAAAATCGAAATTCTAGTTATAATACCCATTTTAGATTCGAACTAGAGATAGGGTTTCTTAAGTGGGGTATTATAATTTGAATTTCAACTCTAAATTTATTTTCTAAAAGTTACATAAATTTTAATTGATCGATTCTAGCGGGTGATTAATTAAAAGGAGTGTAAATCTATTTTTCTAGAGTTGTGGGGTGTTAAACTTAATTTTCTAAAAGATTACTATTATAATTACACTTGCAACGAGAGTTGGTTTGTAATTTTGATATTAATTTGGGAGAATTCAAATAATTAAATTAATTAATTAGAATAACTAAAATTTGTGGTGTAATCTCATTCCTTGATTGTTCTCACAATTATTTACCTCACTTTATCTCTTATTTTAGTGTTAGACTTTATTTTTCACTTTTAATCACTTTCTAGTTAGTTGTTTTCATCTCACATTATAGTTTAGTGTTATTTCACCTCACCTCACCTAATTGTTTTAATATTTGAAAAAGCTAAAAAAATAGAAAAAGAGAAAGCCCAAAAAGAAAATAAAAAGTGAATTACAATTGTGTTCCCTTTGCTTTACCTCCTTGGAAGTGGATTGATACCCTTACTTACCTCTACACTTGAGTTGATATTATTTTGTAGGTATTTGAGGATTTTGATTAGAATGACTTTTCAAGCAACGACGAAAAAAAAAGATACAAGCAAAAGTTCTTTCTATCAGGCTTCTAAAGGGGGAAGAGATGACCCTAAAAAGAAGAGAAACGACAGGTGTAGGGAAGATGCCCCAACAAGAATAGTTGAGGACTCAGATGATGATGATGAAGAAGACCCTGACCTCCCACCAAAAGACGATAATACCCCTGTGAAGAGGGTTGGTATGATCTCCTTTTATGTTAACACCATCTGTGGAGGACTAGCAGGGGGTGGCTCAGAGGTAGCCGACCATAAAGCTCATGTGGCAGAGGCTAAGTCAGTGACCAAAGTAGAGGTTGTGAATCTGGCGTCTTCAGAGGCTAAGCACAAGAGAAAGAAGGTAGATATGGATACTTTTATAGTTGGGTCAAAGGTATCTTATCTCCACACGATGAACCTTTGGTAATTACTATAAGGGTGCATGGATATAAGGTGTAGAGAATCCTCATCGATGGGGGAAGTTCAGTAGACATAATGTTCTGGCCCTATTTCAAGAGCCCAGGCCTCAGTAGAGTTAGGCTTGTACCATATCATCATCCGTTAATTGTCTTCAGGGGTGAAAATTTCCATCCGTTGGGCATGTATGAGATGGATATACGAATGGGAGACGAGTGGCCTAAGAGGCTGACCCGGAAGATCAATTTTTTCATAATGGATGAAAACGCCTTCTCGGCCTATAACCTCATCATAGGACGAGTATCCCTCAATGAATTTGAGGTCGTGCCATCAACGGTCCACCAAATGCTAAAATTCTTGACCCCCTATGGGGTAAGGGAAGTGCAGGTAACCAAACATCGGCACAATAATGCTACTTCAACTCTGCGGAAGAGATGGAGGCTCATAAGAAGGCAACAACAACATATAACATTGATACACTTTATCCAAGGGATGAGACAAAACTGAAGAAGGGAGAGGCCGCGAAAGAGGTAGAATCCATTGTCCTCAATAAGGACAAGCCAAAAAAACCCGTCCAAATTGGCAAAGCCCTAAGACCCGAAATCAGGGAAGAGTTGGTAAAAATTTTAATGAAGAGACAGAGTGTCTTTGCTTGGAGCCATGCGGATATGCTGGGTATTGACCCTGAAGTTATGAGCCATAAACTCAATGTTTTAGATGACGCTAAGCCCATTAAACAAAGAAGAAGGGTTTATTCAAGGGAAAAATATGATGTCATCGGGGAAGAGGTTAGAAATCTTGAAGAAGCCAAGTTCATCAGAGAAGTCATATACCCTGAGTGGTTATCTAACGTCGTCATCGTGCTGAAAGCTAACGGGAAATGGAGGATGTGCATAGATTTCACTGATTTGAATAAGTCTTGTCCTAAAGACAGCTTCCCCCTGCCGTGAATAGAATAGATGGTATATTAATCTTCATGGATGCCTATTCCGGGTATAACCAGATTTTTATAAACTCGGAAGACTCGGAGAAGACCGCGTTCATAACCGACAAGGGGACCTATTGTTATAAGGTCATGCCCTTCGACTTAAAGAATGCAGGGGCCACTTATCAACATCTTATAAATAAGATGTTTGAGAGCCAGATTGACAAGACCATGGAGGTATATGTGGATGACATGTTGACAAAGATCTTAAAGGTCGACACTCACATGGTCAACCTGGAGAGGACTTTTGACACCATGGATTTATACGGGATGAAGCTCAATCCTACCAAGTATGTCTTCGTAGTAGGAACAAGAAAGTTTCTTGGATTCATTATTAACCAAAGGGTAATAGAAGCCAATCCCAAAAAAATCACGTCTCTTCTTAAATTGAAGACACCTAGGACCATCCAAGACCTTCAGAGGTTCATCGAAAGAGTTGTTGCACTGAATAGGTTCGTCTCCAGAGCTACGAACAAGTGTTTTCCTTTTTTTAAAGTTCTTAGAAATCTTTCGAATGGGATGAGGAATGTGACAAGGCTTTCAAAGAGCTAAAGTCCTACCTCGGATCCCCTCTACTCCTATCTTGGCCCATCTTGGGGAAGAAGTTATATGTGTATCTAGACGTTTCAGAATCAACCATTAGTGCGGCCATAGTAAGAGAAGACAATGGAGTGCAGAGGCTGGTGTACTTTAATAGTAAGTCCCTTTAAGGGTCTAAACAAAATTATCCTCGAATGGAAAATTTAGCCTATGCCCTGATACACGCTTCTAGGAATATGAAGCCATACTTTCAAGCCCACTCTATGGTTGTCCTCCCCACTAAGATAGGTCCTCCACAAGCCTAAGAAGTCGGGCAGGTTGATGACTTAGGCCATCGAGTTGGGGGAATATGACATTATTTATCAACCAAGGGTTGCCATCAAAGGGAAGGCTCTTGTAGACTTTGTAGTAGAATTCACCTGGGAAGAGGTTGAGATTGATAATAGTCAAGAGTTTATAGGAGAACCAGACAGTAACATCTTTCGTGATCCGGACGAGGTTGGGTCAAGCAAGTTCGGAAAAAGTGTAGTTGAGAATGAGGTAGACAGGTACTTATTCAAGCAAGGGATCATGTCAGAGGGGAACTTCTCTTCAAATGAAGATGTTTGGAACCTCTTCATTGATGGGTCTTCTTGTGAAAGTGAAAGCGGAGCAGGGCTGATACTGTCAGCTCCGGATGGTACCGACGTTGAATATGCACTGAGGTTTAACTTTAAGGCTTCAAACAAGGAGTTGGAGTACGAAACGTTGATAGCAGGGCTCTCCTTGGCAAAATCCCTTAGGGTTGGTCGACTCCTAGTCCACAGCACCTCGAGGTTAATTGTCAACCAAGTTCTTGGGGTGTATGAGGCCAAGGATGAAAGAATGTCCAAATACCTAAAGAGGGTAAGAATGAAGCTAAAAGGCTTCGAAGAGGTAAAGATTAAGAGGATACCTTGACAAGACAGCAGTCGAGCCGATGCACTCGCTAGGTTGTCCTTAGCAACGAGGACAAATATAAGAAGAACGGTACCAGTCAAAATCCTACCCCAGCCAACCATTGAAGAAGAAGAGGTTTCCAGAACTTGCCTCAATCTGAATATGGGAGCCTCATGGATGGACCCACTCACCAGATACATCAGACAAGGAGAGTTGCCAGAATCAAAATTTGAAAAGAGAAAGCCGAGGGTCAGGGCTGCCAGGTTCTCAATTATACGAGACGTCTTGTATAAGAAGGGTTCCTACTCCCTCTCCTTAGATGCGTGCACCCTTTAGAGGTTCCTCAGGTCTTGAAAGATGTGCATGAGGGCTCTTGCTCTAGTCACATAGGAGGGAGGCCTCTAGCTAAGAGGATAATTACTCAGGGGTTCTGGTGGCCGACCTTGGCCAAAGATGTAGTTGCTTATGTGAAGATATGCGACAAGTGTCAGAGATTCTCCACCATCCCTCACCAACCTCATTATATTATGACATTAATTAGCTGACCTTGGCCATTTGTAGTTTAGGGGATTGACTTAGTAGGACCTTTGTTAAGAGCTGCAAATAACTATCGATTCTTGGTAGTGGCAATTGATTACTTTTCCAAGTGGGTAGAGGCTGAGCCGATGATCATAATTACGGAGCCGAAGACCTTCCAGTTCATCTGGAAGAATATCATATGTACATATGGCCTTTCAAATACCCTCATCTCAGATAACGAAACCCAGTTCAAGAATTCTTCCTTAGAAAAATATTGTGAAAGAGTGGGGATTAAGAAGTTCTTCTCCTCTCCTGATCGGCCCCAAGAAATGGGTAGACTGAGGTCACGAACCGAACAATACTTAATAGAATAAAGAAGAGGTTGGAGGAGGCAAAAGGGAGATGGACAAAAGAGGTATACGCTGTGTTATGGGCCTACAGGATGACTGCAAGAACGCCAATATGAGAGACTCCTTTCATGCTAGCACATGGTTCAGAAGATGTCATCCCTACAGAAGTAGGACTCCTCACCCATAGAGGTCAGACCTATGATCCTCAGAGGAATGGGGAAGAAAGAAGACTTGACTTGGATCTAATTTAAGAGAGAAGGGAAGATGCTGAGATCAGGCAGGCAGCCTACCAGTAGAGAACAGCAAAGTTCTATAATAGATGTGGGAGACCTAGTGCTGAAGAAGACGTTGCAGAAGGCAAACAAGCTCCACCCAAACTGCCATGATCCTTACAGAGTGGTCGATAAGGTTGTGCCTGGTACTTACCGGCTAGAAAATCTCGAAGGGGAACCTTTTTCCAACCCTTATAATGCTGACCACTTGAAGAAATATTACATATGATGTTGTAGTTATTTTTGTAATACATGTATCATTTTATGAAGAGGATAATAATGAAAAGAGCAGTTCCTGTGTCAATACTGTATCATTATGCTTAAACATCATTATTTTATGACCTCAGACATTAAACATCATTAGTTTGGTGAAAATTATGAGGTAAACATCATAATTTGGTGACCTCAGACCTTAAATATCATTAATTTAGTTATAAATTATGACGTGAAACATCATAATTTGATGACCTCAGACCTTAAACATCATTAATTTGCTGAAAATTATGAGGGTGAACATTATTACATGGTGACCTCAGACCTTAAACGTCATTAGTTTGGTGAAAATTATGAGGGTAAACATCATATTTTGATGACCTCAGACCTTAAACATCATTCATTTGGTGATAAATTATGAGAGTAAAACATCATATTATGGTGACCTCAGACCTTAAACATCATTAATTTGGTGATAAATTATGAGGTGAAACATCATAATTTTGTGACCTCAGACCTGAAACATCATTAGTTTGGTGAAATTAATGAGGGTAAACATCATATTTTGACGACCTCAAACCTTAAACATCATTCATTTAGTGATAAATTATGAGGTGAAACATCATAATTTGATGACCTCGGACCTTAAACATCATTAGTGTGGTGAAATTAATGAGGGTAAACATCATAATTTGATGACCTCAGACCTTAAACCATTAATTTGGTGATAAATTATGAGGTGAAACATCATTATTTGGTTACCTCGGACCTTAAACATCATTAGTTTGGTGAAAATTATGAGGTAAACATCATAATTTGGTGACCTCAGACCTTAAACATCATTAATTTGGTGATAAATTATGAGGTGAAACATCATAATTTGATGACCTCAAACCTTAAACATCATTAATTTGCTAAAAATTATGAGGGTGAACATCATTATATGGTGACCTCAAACCTTAAACATCATTAGTTTGGTGAAAACTATGAGGGTAAACATCATATTTTGATGACCTCAGACCTTAAACATCATTCATTTGGTGATAAATTATGAGGGTAAAACATCATATTATGGTGACCTCGGACCTTAAACATCATTAATTTGGTGATAAATTATGAGGTAAAACATCATAATTTGGTGACCTCAGACCTTAAACATCATTAGTTTGGTGAAGTTAATGAGGGTAAACATCATATTTTGATGACCTCAGACCTTAAACATCATTCATTTGGTGATAAATTATGAGGTGAAACATCATAATTTGATGATGTCAGACCTTAAACATCATTAGTTTGGTGAAAATTATGAGGTAAACATCATAATTTGGTGACCTCAGACCTTAAACATCATTAATTTGGTGAAATTATGAGGTGAAACATCATAATTTGATGACCTCAGACCTTAAACATCATTAATTTGGTGATAAATTATTAGGTGAAACATCATAATTTGATGACCTCAGACCTCAAACATCATTAATTTGGAGATATATTATGAGGTGAAACATCATAATTTGGTGACCTCAGACCTTAAACATCGTAATTTGGTGAAATTGTGAGGTGAAACATCATAAACTGATGACCTCAAACCTTAAACATTTTAAGGTAAACATCAATATATGGTGACTTCAGACATTAAGTCCAAAACAACATGCAAGAGAAGACATAAAGAAGTTATATAATCTGAGGAATACGGTATTAATATTCATCATAGAACAGTCAGAGTTACAAATCAAATTTGCCAAAATATACTGCCAGAATTCACAAATGTTAGAGACGAGAAAAGAGGTAAAAATAACTTTAAGCTTCACGGGACAAGGCCTAGGTATCTGTAGCTAGAGTGGTGTCCTCTTGGCCGATGTCCTCGACTCCATCATCCTCAGGATTAACATCTTCAGTCTCAGCGGCATCCAAGGGAGCAGTCTTTGAGGGAGAAGCACCGTCATCCTCAACCTCTTGTAAGGCCTGAGCAAAACGGGGGTCACCAAAGCCTAGACCAACAAAGTATGAGGCACTCAAACAACCTGACTCTTGTTCCTTAGAGGCTTCCCATTTACCAGTGGCTTTGATACCTCTCTCAAGGTACTCAAAGTCAAAGCTAATGAACTCATCAAAGACCTTGTAATCTGCAATAATCTTCTCTAAGGTGTCCTCCAAGGAAGCCTTAACAGCAGCAGCCACCTTAGCCTGCAGGGCATCGTCTTTGGCTCTCAGAATTGCTTCATAGTCCTTCTTCAGCTTGGCCATGTCCCTATCTCTCTATTGGACCTCCTCTTTCAGCTTGTTGGCCTCTTTAAGCCCATCCTTCAGACGATCAACCTCTGCACTCAAATAGGCTTGGACTTTAAGGGCTTCTTGACCCTTCTCGATCAAGGGAATTTTCTTCAGAGTCCAGTCTATAAAATGATGCATGGATAACATACCCTACAGTAGAAGGTTATATGTATAAGTACATTAATGTAAGATAGTCGAGGTTACACTTGGAAGAGAAAAATAGCAGAAATCACTACCTGGATTGATCGATGAAGGGTAAACTCTGCCAGTAAAGGAATGTTCAGAGGACGCAGGAAGCGCTTATCTTCATCAGTCATCACAGAGCTGATGGCATCAATAGCCTTCAGACCATGGCCTATTAAGCTATCACTTATCTTCAGCTGAGAAAGACGATCTGTAATGGCTTCATCTGAGGAGATCGAAATGGCACGATCCCCTTTTTTATTTTTAGTCGGCTTTTGATGCTCCGAGTCTATTGTTGGCTTCCTTTTCTTTGTAACGTCAGTCTTGGACATGACGATGTTATGTTTGGGAGGAGGAGGGGCTGTAGTATGGTCGGCCTTCTTCATCAGCTTTACGAGGCTTGGGGCAGACATCTCCCACAGGTCATTAGAAATTCCTTCTCGGCGCTCTGAAAAAAGAAACATTTGAGTTAGCAAATCAGAGGTATGAAAAGTAAGAGGTACAAAATAGGAAATAATACTTATGAAGCTCGGTCAAAGGACTACCCCCCAGGGTTGTCTGAGAAAAGTAGTAAGAGGTCATCAGATGTTCATATTTGACAAGATGACCCTGCTCTCCCTGATTTTGAAGGTACTTAACCTTTTGGAAATTATCATGGCTAAGGCTAGGGTCAGCTTTGGCCGCAAGAGACACCTTCCCCCACTTCAGAGGTGTCCTCGGATCAGACATTGAAGACGAAGCACATGGACCAAATTCCCATGCCCCTGAGGTAAAGAAATACCGTGGTTTCCAGTTATGATTTGACGTTTGGGTAACCAACAGCATCTTTTTGTCTGACTTCCTAGCTAGGAAGTGGTAGTAGCTGGGGTGGTTTTTGGCAGAGGATGGGACATAGTAACCCGTGAAGACTCTAACAGGAATGTCTGAGTGGTGGACATCCTTCCAAAGGACGATGGCCCCAATCATCACCCTCCAGGCGTTGGGGGATAATTATGAAGGAGCTAGGTTGATATGGGATAGTATGGCTCTAATTGAAGGATGGATGGGAAGACAGAATCCCAACTTGAACATCTTCTCGTACACACAGATCTCCTCATCTCGACCAACAAAGGCCCTCTCACCCCTCAGATGTGTCATAAGCTTAATGGTGGGGCCAATGGAGTAGAGATGCCTAAAATCTAAGAGATCGTACTCACTAACCGAGCTCTCTATCTCGGCTACCTCAAAGGTATGAATATCACTATCGTGCCCATCATCATCATCCCTACTAACATCAACCTAGGCAGATAATGGGGGACCATCGAGAAACCTCTGAGCGAACTCAGCCCCGATGGCGGTCGACAGGGGAATAGCATCATAAATAGGGGGAATGGCCACACTTGGCCCTATAATTTCGACATCAGAAGAAGACTGAGAGGTATTAGACCCCTGATGTGATGAGACACGACTCGAAATCTCAACCTGATCAGGGACCTGATCTTACCTGATGGAGATATCCATAGTCTCTTGAAAAGAGTCTACAGACATGGGGTCTGAGGTGGACGACTCATACTCAGACATGGGTGTGGGTTCCTCTGGAACCTCTGCTAGCTCAGCAGGATCAGCTGGCTCAGGGTAGATAACCTTCAGAGGTGAAGGAAAGATGGGTCTGACAGGAAAGGCCTCAGCCCTATGAGCTTCCGCTTGGGCTAGCTCTATCTGCCTAATTTTTTCAAAGGTCTTCTCTCAAAGTGAAGGGAACTCTTATATGAGCTTATACATAGGTCTGAGCATAAGGCAGACGACCCTGCACTTTGGACTCTAAACCACAACCCAACAACTCAACTCAATCTAAATCTAAGATCAAACTTGGATTTTGAAAACTTTTAAACCAAGAACACTTAAAAACAGGCCAAGTACCATCGAAAAACCCTAAAACCCTAATCGGAAGACTTAAATCTTCATCGAAAAATGCAGAAACGAAAATTAAAGGCTAAAAATGATAAAATAAGGTGGAGACGATACCTATCTGAGTGTGAAATAAAGGAGAAGAAGATTGGAAATGAGGAAACCCCAAAATGCAACAGCAAAACTCTTGAAGAGAGAGAGAAATTACAGAGAGAACACAGGCGGGAAAGTGAAGAAATAAAGAAGAAAGGAGAAGAAAAGGGTTTAAACCCAAAAACATGTTAGCGCGCATCCCAATGCACATTATTGCCTTGGGAGCCCAAAAGTAAAATCAATATCATCACACCTTATCAGGCGCGCCACCTACTTCAGCAAATGACATGTGTCAAAAGAATGTTGGCGCATAAGAGAACTTGGCCTCGGCCTTACAATATCCCTCAATCACCTACTCACATAGGTAACTAAGGGCTAGGGGTGATTGATATGCCCAAAGTGTACCCTTTTACTCAGAGCAACGAACCTCGGCCAGTCTCACAGCCGAGGTGACAAAAGCCTATGCCATCCATGATCAAGGTCGTCACTTAGAATGTCGACCTCAGCAGACATTGCTTCAACCTCTACATCAACCTCGGCTGGACATCCGCCGAGATCAGTAAGGACACGGGTTAAACCATCCATCGGTATCAACATCGGTCTCAGCCGACATTACAAGTTATCACCTGAGGTCAGCAAAGCCTCGCAGGCTCATCATCAAACATCATGACAACATCAGCCCTGGATGATGTTCCAAGTATTTCCAATGTAAGTTGATCTCGGATATGGAAAGGGTCGAACATCACCAACCTCATACTCATCCAGGCCGAGGTTATCACCAAGTGAAGACAGCTGATCATTTACACGCATATGTTTGGCTTGGGACACGTGGACAAATTTGTTATAGATGAATCATTCCGTCCATGTGAGGGAATATTGAGGTCATCTTTATTTAGTTAAGATCAACCAGGTGTCATCCTTACACTGGTTGGATCTTCATGCACATGCTCATTGCATGCTTGGGGGGTACATTACACCCCCCCCCCCAAGCACTATATATAGAGGTCGTCCTCATACATTGAAAAAGATCGATAATTTGAAACCCTAGCTGAAACTCTATCATTTTATACAGTGCCTTCATTCAGTGATATTACTCACACACACTCACAATGGACGTAGGCCAGATTGGCTGAACCACTTATATTCAAGTGTTCATCCTCTTCTCCTCACCTCCTTCCGCTACTATACATATACTTTTGCTTCCATTGTTCTACTAGTTTGAGCTTGTTCATATCTTATCTAGTGGTGTTATTTACAGCATCATCATGTATCATCTTATTTACTTTTAACATTAAAAATGTTATTATCTAATTTGTTAATTTTAACAATGTACAGCAAAAAACTAAGCCCGAAGTACGAATTGGGAGGGTAGATAATTGGTTGGCAGGACATATACGCAGTGATAAAACTGTGTTAGAGAGTGCCAAAAGTTAGTGTGGGAGTATAATATTTTTATTGCTGGATCTTTTAATTTCTAATTGAACTTTAATCAAATGATTAACAAATTTATTTATAATAATATAGGAGGAAGTGAAGGCTGGGGAAGAGAAAAAAAATCCATAAGTATGATTGGAGAGTGTAGCGATACCTTTTAGAATTATGACAACGATGTGTTAACACAAATCTTTGAAAAGAGGATGTTAAAGACCGAATGCATGGAGTGTGGGCCTACATCTCTAAGAAATAATTAATTCACACGGGGGTGGCAAAGGAAAAAATTGCACAACATTTGAAAGGACATAAAGAAATCGCCTCAATGAAGAATGAGATCTATAATGTTCACTCACAGTTGAAAAAGGTTATTAGTATGTTGCATATATTTATGTCAAAATTGGAAAATATAAAGGAGAGATCCCCTGTAGGGGGGAATCCACGGAGTGAGTTTAGTTCCACTTCATATCATCGTCCTGTCACTTTATCTCAGAATTTGAGTAATCTTGTCAACACTCCCACTCCTGCTCTCAATCTCACCCATACTCCTAACCCCCCCTCCTCCTCCTCCTCCTTAAAAAAAATCCTCGGTCATTATACTTGATAGGTTTGGTGCAGAATTGGCAAAGGGGAATAGGATACATAATGGTGACATGTGTCACTTCAAATGCTTAACACTTGGGGAAAAAGTAGTTTGGGTTAAGACAGTGCATCAACCTGATGCTTCTCGATATAATGCCCCTCAAAACGGTTTTAAAACTTTGGCAGGATTTCAGATGGAGGATTTTTATTTGGATGAACAGTTGGTTGAAGTATGTTAAGAATGTTTATCTTAGTTTGACACATTTTAGTGTAGGAAATATACTTTTGGATTAATGTTTTGGGTGATAGTTCTTAAATTTTAGTGTAGGAAATATACTTTTGGATTAATGATTGGGATAACTGTGGTCATCCCCGATCCTCACCGCGGGCGGGCGCGTGAAGGAGGATCCTTTGGTCCCTCGCGTCATTTGAGATGAGGTGTAAAAATGTAGAGAGATTTAGAGTCGCCAATCTATTTTACTCAAAACCGACAAAACAAAAAGGGGAAGCCATCCCAAAGGACGGCATCCAAAGACATACTGGTGCATACGAAACCAAAATGATTCGAGAAGGGTTCGGAGGCTAAGTTACGAAATGGGAAGGTGTTAGGCACCCATTCCGCCCTTTCGGTCTCTCATGGATGTTTGCTATTTTCCTTTTTATTTTCCCCGTGATATGTGTGCATGTGTATATATATAGTGGAGATAGACATCCTCGACTTGTATCATGGGAGAGATAAAGTGAGTTATCCGTAGGAAGGTATAAAAATAATATTAGAAAATAAGATTTACGCGATTACTCCTACGTTGATCATTATAATGGAACGATAATGCATATGGAGTGATACGTCACTAAGAACAAGTATATAGAATATAAGAAAATTGGATTTAGAGAAGATAGAAAATGAGAGAGAAAGTGAGAATAGGACTCAAGTCTCGGGTTTTACCCTGAGACACCTATGTAGCCTATAAAGGCATCAAAGTCCACGTAGTTCGCATACAAAATGAGGGGTGGGGTTTATTCCATAAATCCAAATGGGGGATCTCTTATTTGTGAGTGTGTGTGTGTGTGTAGAAAAAGTGTTTTAGTTGTGAGAAAAGTGTGAGAAAAATATGAGAATCCCTATTTGGAATTTATGAGCAAACCCTCTTTTTCTTGTATTTTGGGTTTTATTTATATGAAAATAAGAGATGTGCAATAATACTAAATAAAAAGTACATTAGGATGTGTGAGATGAGATAATAAAAGTGCTAGGTAATAAAACAAGTTATTGCGAATTTAAGAGAATTTGAAGAGAAAGTTGAGAAAGTTGGACCTTCTTGAAGATCTTGAGCTTGATCTTGAATGTTGGAGAGCAGCCCTTGAACTTGGATGATTGATGATGCAAAAAATAACACCACCCTTCAAGGTGTTTGTAAGCTCAATTCAATGTCAACAATGGCCGCACAATGGTACATACACATATAGTAGATGGAGGTGATGAGAAGAGGGTTCACACCGGAATATAAGTGGTTCAGCCAATCCGGCCTACGTCCACTGTGCAAGTGTATGATGTGTATCACTGTATGAGGGATCTAATGGCCATAGATACAATCTCTCAAGCTTTCTCTCTCTACTGTGTATTTGAACAGAGTTTCAGCTAGGGTTGTGATCTTTTGCAAGGTAGAGGATGACCTCTATATATAGTACCTGGGGGGTGTAATGTACCCCCCATGCATGCAATGAGTATGTGTGTATGTGATCTAGTCGATATGAAGAAGACATCTGTCACTGTCACATGTAGAGAATGATGATGAAATATTCTCCCCACGTGTGGGGAATGATTTATTATAACTGATTTGTGTCCGCATGTCCTTATCCAAATGTCAATAGGTGCTCGGCCATCGTGCTTGGTCATGACCTCGGCCTGGGAGAAGTCGAGGTTGATAAAGTCTAATTGCCCGAGCAAACCGGGATGGGCCATGAAGGTCTCGGCTTTTGTTAAGCCGAGACAATGGATAGGGGTCGGCGTGGGCCGAGGTTGACTTGGCTCGTGCTTAGAGCATCGACTGATATCTTGATGAGGTTGGCCTTGGTAGAAGTATGGCTTCCTGTGACCTCGGCCAACCCCTGGTCGAGGTCGTAACATCCAGCTGAACTGTAGTGCCGCTGACCCGTATGCAGTCCCCCTTTGATAAGGTTGGTGGTGGTATCGGCCTGGGCCGACCTTGCTATAGCCGGGGGCTGATGTCACGGACCCAAGGCTTTCCCAGGGTCGGCTACATCCTCGGCCGAGGTTGATGTCTCTGAGCTGAGGTCACACTTGGGGCATATCAATGATGATGGAAAGTGTCTAATTCACCAAGTTTGATGAAAAGTGGAAGTTAGAAAGGGATTTGGATGTTGAAATTGCGCAGTCTTCGAGAGAGGTTTTTGGGATTCGTTGAGAGCGATTTTTATCTAATTTGGACTCCCTTTTCAAATAAGGTGAAGGCCTCCTTTTATAGGCCCAGGTCACTACCGATCGGCATAGACCTGGTCCTGCCTATCGGCAGGTTTGGAACCTGCCATTTGGTAGTGTGTTTCAGGCCTTTTCAGAAAATTGGCTGTCGATGGCAAACCGTTATTCAGAATTATGCATGGAGTAGACCATTGGAAAGGTAATTTATAGACCTTTTAAAGTCCCTTGGATCGCTCCTGGGTTCGGGAGTTGACTTTAGGTCAAATATGGCTCGGAAGCGTTTGTCAGTCCATTGGATGGGGAATCGTTTGGACGCAAATAGATCATTCGTCCGCATGGTAAGTCCGAATTGCGCACAGGGGGGACCGTTGGAAAGGTTAGGAGATATACTTAGACATTCCAAAGAGTTTGACCCTATTTGGAGAGTTGACTTTGGTCAACTGGGCCCTGGAAGCATTCAGTGACCTTTTGGAGTCAAACGGATCGTTCGTCCACATGGTAAGTCAGAATCGCGCACGAAGTGGACCATTAGAAAGGGTTTTAGTTCCCCTTGAAGATTCATTCAGCCTTGGTCGAGCTGAAGAGTTTGACTTTTTGGTCAAATGGAGCTTGGGAGTGCTCGGTGGCTTCTAGGTCAGTACTCGGGGTATAACCTGGGTTTGTAGTGATGAAGGGAGGTACTAGGGACCTAAGGATAGTTAGGGGGTAACAGAATGGGGTGTCTACAAAGCCCCTCAACGGGTGAGTTTGGAACAAATGATAACCGTCGAATAGACACCACATGATGCTTTTGAGGGAGTATGATCGATTCAGAGGGTTGAGGCCGATTCTGTGGACCTGAGGGGTGTGCTGGGGATGGTTTGAATGATGATCAAAGGTTTAGGTCTATTTTGAGGACCTGAAGTGATGCTGGGGGGATGACCAATTTGTGGGTCAAAGCCAAATCTACGGGCTTAAGTGATGAGGGTGACTGATTCTGCGTGTCAAAGCCAATTCTGCGGGCTTAGGGTGAAGACCTAATAACCGAGGTCAATTCTGACCTAAGAGTTGTGACGACCGAGGATCGAGGTCAATTCTAACCTAATTCATGTGACGATCCAAGACCGAGTTTAATTCTAACCTAAAAGTGGTGACGACCGAGGACCGAGGCCATTTCTGACCTAACTCAGGTGATGATCTAAGATCGAGGTCAATTCTGACCTAAGAGTGGTGACGACTGAGGACCGAGGTCAATTCTGACCTAACTCAGGTGACGATCCAAGACCGAGATCAATTCTGACCTAAGAGTGGTGACGACCGAGGACCGAGGTCATTTCTGACCTAACTCAGGTGACGATCCAAGATTGAGATCAATTCTGACCTAAGAATGGTGACGACTGAGGACCGAGATCATTTCTGACCTAGTTTAGGTGACGATCCAAGATCGAGGTCAATTCTAACCTAAGAGTGGTGACGATCGAGGACCGAGGTCATTTTTTACCTAACTCAGGTGATGATCCAAGACCGAGGTCAATTTTGACCTAAGAGTGGATAAATATTGGATTTTGATTCTGCTGGAGAAAGTGCCTTATGATTTTGATCTGAGCTGGGGAAGCTTTCGTTTCTTTAGGAGGCCTCGCAGGGGGGAACAACTAATTTTGGTACTGTAAAAGCTCTGCTGGGGAAGTGATAAGGTGATCCTTAGAGATCCTCCGGGGCTTTGTCGGGAGGATATTCACTTGATTTTTGAGGATTTCATTGGGAAAGAGGGGTTTCGCTTGAGGGAATGTGAAATTTTCCTGGTGAAAATGTTCTAAATCCTTCCTGGGATTTTTAGGAATTTTCTGAGGATTTTTCAGAGCTTTCTAGTATTTTCTGGGAATTTTTGTACGAAATTTAAGGGGGGTGCCGATCGGCATGGTATGAGGGGTGCCATTCGGTAGAGGCACAGACTTTTGGACTGCTTCAGAAAGGTAAGGAATCAGTGCCCATCGGTATAGTTGGGGTCAGTGCCGATCGGCATGGAGTTTGGCATCCTATATAAAGGCGGCCAATCCCTTCATTTTTTCACAACTTCTTTGCTTTCTCTTTTTCTGCAATTTCTTTGTAAATCGTTCTAGCATTCCGATCTTTAAGAAATGGCCACTTTTGTGAGCATTACAGTCCACAGGGAGTGGTTGACCATTGATGACTGGGCGAATGTGGAGTGGAGGGCCAGGGCTCCTCTTGCTTTGGAGAGTGAGAACTCCTTTGATGCATTTGAGCCTGTTGTGGATGAGCGTACTTTGCTACGGGAGCCATCGCGTCATCGCTCTTTGAGAGTGAATCCTGGCGGTTATGTAAGTAACCCGACCTTTGGAATTCCTTTCTTTTTGGTGATTTTTCTTTCTTTCTTGACTTCTGATGAGATTTTTTTTTTTGCCAGTCTGATATTTCTTTGAAGAACATGCGTGTTAGCGGGACGATGGGGCTCAAGGATGTATGGGAGCATCTCCCACCTGTGGTGCGTTGGGTGGTAACATCAGCGAGTTTTGGAAGGTTGGCATCTGCGCTGGATGAGACGCCTCGTTCGACAGCGGTCCTGTTAACTTCGGGGGAGAGGTGGTGGGATACTACTCACACCTTCCATTTCGGCTTCGGGAAGATGACTGTGACTCCCATAGATATGTAGCAGTTATTGGGGCAAGATTGTGATGGAGAGCAGATAGAGGTGGATCGCTCTTTGCGAGTGAGACCGGAGGCAGTGCGCGCGGCACTTGGTGTTGTAGGGAGGATAGTTTCTGGGGATTATATTCGGTTGTCCCTGCTGAAGGATGTCCTGTTGGGCAAGGTGATTGATGTGGAGGACGGGCTGAAAGTGAGGCAGATGGCCTGGTTATTTATTTTGCTGGTATTGGGAGGTTTCATGGTGGCGGCGAGCGGCGACGTCGTCCATTTGTAGTTCTTTCCGTACTTGAGGATGTTTTCGAACACCCCTTTCTATGATTAGGGGAGTCTAACTTTGGCGACCCTTTACTCTTCTCTGGATGCATTCAATCGGTGCTGCCGACAGACCTTTACTGGAGCCACGTACCTTCTTGAGGTATTCTTCAGTTTGCGCATTTCTTTTCATGCATTCGCACTTTTCTTATGTGTCTCTTTTTGTTTGTGAATTCTTATCTTTGACAGACGTGGTTTTATGAGGTGATTGGGTGCAATACCCCGCCGATCTCTCTGAAGGACGACACTGTTGGGGACTCATGTCGATTGTATCGATGGCGTAAGGCCAATCGGCAGTCGAAGGGATCTCTCTCTCTGGAGGCGGTGCGTCAGGTCTTGAATGACCTGACCAGTGGTAGGATAAGATTCTTTCCATTTTCAGTCTTGGTTTTTGTGCCTTATGATCTTGTATTGATTTATGCCTGCTTAGAGGTTTTCAGGTGACCTTTTATCCCTGGGGGACAGCCATTCATGATGCAGGGATGACCAGGGTGAACACACATATGAGGAGTTTGATGGCGCATGAATTCGGCCATTCCTGGTATCTCAGGGAGAGGTGGTTTTCCAGATTGCTGAGGAGGAGGTGGTGGTGCCACCTGTGCAGCCTTCTACGTCTATGAGGCGGGAGCGACTGCTGTCGGAGGATACGAGGATCCCGGCGATGATCGATGAGTCATATGTGTTGTACACTGATACGGCTGCGCCATATGACTATATGGACTTTGTGACGAGCTGGTTGATGGTGCCCAGCATATATGATGCCCTACCTTTCCTTCCTGCGGGCTCGATTCAGGCGGTGGGATCTTCCCACAGTGGCAGCGGTCCGACGGCATCTGCGGCGGCGGTGACCTCGGAGGTTCCTTTTGTGCGATTGCGCACTCCTTCATATAACATCCGGTGGGTTGATTGAGGGATAGTACCTATGCTGCATCGTCCTCATGCGATGGATCCGGAGGAGTTGGGTTTGACAGAGGAGGTCCTCCGACCTGCGGTATACCTTTATGTTCTTCTCATTCTTTCTTTTCTATTTTGGTCATCTCTGCTTTGATACTGATCTTGCCTTTTTTTTACAGCACGTCCGAGTGTTGACCACATGGCTAAGAGACATCAGAGACTGGATATCTTCGGCGACTGCCCATATTCGGGATGCGATTCCTATTCCTTCTTGCTTGGTGCCATCTGCTTCGTCCGGAGAAGATGCTGGCTCGGGTAGTGGTGGTGCATCGTCTCACCGTAGGGGAAAGAGAGCACGTCGCAGGGGTGGAAGCTCTTAGAGAGAAAGGTAGGTGAGAGAGAGAGAGAGAGAGAGAGAGAGAGAGAGAGAGAGAGAGAGAGAGAATGTGGGTTCGGACTGAGTCCCGTTGTTTTTGCTTTTTCTTCCTGCAAAATTGATGTAACACGGAAAACAAATAGATGCAATGCAATGGAGTTTTTTATTATCTTTTATTAATGATGAATGAATGCATGCACATGCGCTTTTTACTTTGCTACTGAGACCATAAAAAGGAGTATTTTTGGAATTTTTGAAGGAAAGTTTTTAATTAAAAGGGGAAATTATATAAGGAGGAAAAGGGATTCTGAAATTCTATTGAGAATATAAATTTATTTTTATTGAGTATTCTGATTTGACAAAAAAGGAAAAAAGGGAAATGTAAGGACATATTTTCATAGGTCCGTTATCAATTTATTATGTCATATACCGCTACACCGTCGAAAAGCATTCAAGAGACATCTACATCAAAGACGGATCCGAATTACTCAAGTTCTTCATCATTCAAGACTCCGCGAAGTTTACTTTGGTAAGGTTATGTTTTAAATACCTTAACTTTTCACTTAGAGCTTTTGGGATATTTTTACAAAATATTTTCTAAGTGTTGGAGCGGACTTTTTCGTCAAAATTTGAGAATGAGTATTTTTTCTAAGTGTTGAAGCGGACATTAAAATAATATTTTTTTCGCTTCAGTCGTTCGCGCGAGATAGCGTGTCGCGCGATCTCGTTCGAATGACATCTGCCTTCGTTCGAGCGACTTGCTGATCTCGTTCGAACGAGCTCTGTTTTTGAGGCGGCGCGTTTTTCTATAAATACTCATTATTTGGTAACGTTTTCATTAAGAAGTCCATACGTTTTCCAGAACAGAAACACTGCCAAAGCAGTAATATTTAGGCTTCTTCTTTTAGGGTTTTAATCCCTTTTTGATTTATAATTCACAACACTTCCATCTTGCTTTAGTGAATTGTTTTGGTGTTCAAGAACACATCTTTGCCTTTGTTCATCTTTTGTGGAGTGCGTCTCTACACCATATGGCTGCGTGCCATTAAGGATGTTGTTGCCTGAAGATTCTTTGTTGAAGATAGGACTGAGAGTCCTTGGAGGATGCTGGAGGTATTCTCTTGCTGAGTTCAAGACTGCGAGTCTTTGTGGATTGGCAGCGCGTTGATCCATTGCAGATTTCTCTATGTAATTGTAAGTTGCGATTTATATATTCATAGTGAAATAAAGGTTTCACCCGAAAGGGGTTTTTTCCTGAAATCTGTGTCTCAGCATATTTGTTGTGTCGCATGCGTTATTTGTTTATGGTTTGTCACACGCACCATAGATGTATGTTTAGGGGCTGAATTAATAGACTCTGATTAAAAAAGTGAGCAAAATTAGATATTTACGAATTTAATCAATTATCATACAGTCTCACTCTTTACATATTGGTATCAGAGCAGGTTACGTTAATTTATCGCGTATTCCTATTTTCCGCAAAATCGTGTGATATTAATTTTTTTTGAAAAATTAGTTTTGTGAAAAATCGCATTTTTTTTCTATGGAGCACTTTTATAATAAGATGCCTATTTTTGATGGGTCTAATTATGCCTATTGGAAAGCTCGCATGAAATCTGGTTTAAAATTCATTGACGAGCGTGTTTGGTACCTTTGCGAAAATGGGTGGACTCCTCCCACGGTCACCGTTGATAATATCACCTCTTTAAAACCCGTGTCAGCCTGGACTGAAGATGATCATAAAATGTCTAAATATAATTCACGTGGTTTGAGTGCTATTTCTGGAGCTATCACTCCTGATGAGTTTCGCCGAATTATGACGTGCACCACGTCTAAAGAGGCTTGGGATGTTTTGAAACTGACACATGAGGGTACGAATGCGATTAAAGAATCAAAATTACAAAATCTGGCCACCCAATTTGAGACTATTACCATGTCTGAGTCTGAATGCTTTGATGATTTTTATGCCCGTTTGTCGGACATTGTTAACACCTGTTTTAATCTGGGTGAGGTGATTGATAACACGCGTGTCGTTCAAAACATTTTGAGATCTCTCCCAAAACGCTTTATTCCTAAAGTCACTGTTTTGAACTCTTTGGGAAATTTGAAATCACTTAAGTTGGAAGAACTTGTAGGAGATCTTCAAACCTATGAGATTGATATGTTTCCCAAAACCATTAAGGCTAAGGATAATGGTATTGCTTTAAAGACTCATTGTAAGAAAAAGAAAGAAAAAATTTGTGAGTCCGATTCTGAGGGAGACTTTGATTTTAATGATATGGCCTTGTTTGCGAAAAATTTAAAAAAATTTCTCAACATGAACAAAAATAATTCTTCTAATAAAAAGAAATTTTTTGAGAAAAATAAAAAGAAAGGAAAGGACAAAGAAAGTGGTGAGAGAGAAAAAGGGAATGACTCAGATGAGGAGTGTGAGGAAGATCTTGAGAACGTCACTTGTTTTAATTGTGGGGGTAAGGGACATAAGTTGTTTGAGTGTCCAACATGGCTTAGAAAGAAAGGGAAGAAAGTAGCCATGCCTGCCACACTTAGTGATAGTGAGGGTGATGAGGGAGATGAGTCTGATAAAGGTTTAGCTCATGGGATGGTTGTCGCTTTTTCTAGTCGTGTGAGCACACCCACTTTGTCTCACGAGAGTGCACACGAGAGCGATGATAGTGATTTGTGTTCTTCTAGTGAGGATGAGAACGAGGAAGAAAGTGGAGATGAAAGTGAGCTCCAAAAATCTTTTAGGGATTTGTACACCGAGACCTTGAAAACTAAGAAGTATAATCGAGATTTAGGTCGTTGGGTTTTAGATTTTGAGAGAGAGAAGGAGGTTTTAAGAAAGGAGAAGTGTGATTTGACCAACACGTTGTCTAGTCTGACGACACGTATATCCCAACTCGAGAGTGATCTCGAACGTGCCAGGGAGGTCAAAGTCATTTTTGAGAACGCACCCAAGAAGGTTGAAAAGGTGGTTCTTAAGGGTAAAGGTGAGAAGTTAGGAATAAGTCATGACGGTGCTTCTATTTCTCAATAAGCACCCGAGCCGGTTCCCACTTTAGTGATAGATTCACATGAGTCTCACCCTCACCCACCTAGGCGTCCCATTCCTATTAGGAAAGTGCGTCCTAGAGTTTTTGAGAGAGGTGTTCCGAGGCCTATTTATGTTTGCTCACATTGCAAAAGGAGAGGACACCTTAGGGAATTTTGCTTTAAGTTGGGGTATGTGTCACGTTTTTCTTCTACACGTGTTTCTGATACACATGCACCCACACATAATTCTTTACATGCTCCTGGAGACTACATGAGAGAGTTTGCACATTTAGGTGAGCAAGTTAAGTTTTTAGTCAAAACTTCACAAGAATTGATGGAGGTTTTTCAAAAGTTATCACCACCTTTGGAAAACCCCTCCGCACCTAATGATTGAGGTTTGACTTGTTTACTAGCATAGGATGATTTTCATGATGATATTGTTTGCCTATTGCTAGTATGTAACATTTGTGTATATTTTTTTGGGGAGAAAAATTTTGAAAAATTCAAAAATATTTTATTTTGATAAAGTTTTTAGAAAAATCCAAAAAAATTTTTGTTTTTTTGTTTGCACCGTTTATGGATAAACACTTAGGATGAACAACTCACAACATCATTCCGTTTTTCATGTGACTATTTGATAGTGTTTTGAGACAATAGGTCAATTCATCCTTGTGCTTTATAATGTTTGGAGTCATTAAGATGTAATTTAGTGTTACTTCCTACATGTTTTACTCATGTTTCCTTTATTGCACACATGCACGGATTTGTTTGATTATTGTGCTTGTCTTATCACATGTTAGTTGGGTGTTTTCACTTCAATCTTGTCCTTAAAACGAACCAAGCGCGATAAATTTTGATAAGGAAATTGTGCATATCAAAACCGTTTTGTGAGTTTGTGTGTTTTATTTGAAAACGGGGAAGGGCTGCGAAAGGTTTGATTTTTCCTTTGCGAATACTAAGCCACCTTTAAATTGGACCTAAAAATGGAGGAATTTTATTATCCGGGGTCCAAAGAGGTATAAAAGAGCCCGAAAAAAGTTTAAAGGCAATAAAAAGAAATTCAAACCAAATTATGGGCCATTTAGGTTTTTGCACCAATTCTCCAAAGTTTGAGAATTTAGTTTATTCACCTCTAAAAGAAAATATATATGAGGGTGTTTGGTTGGAGATTTTAAACGGGTTTGCATGTCCTTGAAAATCTTGAAAAATCGCTAAATAGTTTTGGACGTTATTGGTGTGGAAATCATTTGACTTTGATTTGTTGATTTGTATAAGACGATGTCATTTAAATTCAACAAATTTTTACACCTAGGGATTCTTTTGATGTTCATTCGTTAGGGGTACACGTATTCATCGTGCACATATGATTGATTGAGTTGATTTACCTATCGAATGTGTTCACACCCATTCATTTCATTTCCATGACTTGGTTGTTTGAGTTTAAATCCATGGTGTGATTTTTGTATCATATTTTTCAAAGTGGTATCTTATTTTTGTATGAAAAATTGAAAAATCCAAAAATAGTTTGTGAGATTTTTTTGAGATATCCCTTTGCATGCGCGTAGCTTGATCTTTGTTTGCTATGCACTTTTATCGTGACACTCCATATTTTGATTGTTTCTTCTTATCTGTCTATTTAGGGACATCATAAAAAGGGGGAGAAAGAATTATCATGTTATGGGGGAGTTTTTGCATTATGGGGGAGATTTGATTTTTAATGCTTTATTCTTATATCATTTCAAACTCGATGCGTCACGAAGGTTTTTGCTTTTTCTCATGTGTATAGGTACAAAGATTGAAAATCATGATGTTGCACACCCTGATGAGAAAAGCTTTGAGATTTGACGAAGATGATTGAAGAACGGTTTTGAGGTCTTGCAAATTTATTCATGGGAGGGTATATTTGTATAAGCAATTTGGTTTTTGATAATTCGGATTTTTTATGTATGTACCGGCATAGACATAGGGGGAGATTTGTAAGGACATATTTTCATAGGTCCGTTATCAATTTATTATGTCATATACCGCTACACCGTCGAAGAGCATTCAAGAGACATCTACATCAAAGACGGATCCGAATTACTCAAGTTCTTCATCATTCAAGACTCAGCGAAGTTTACTTTGGTAAGGTTATGTTTTAAATACCTTAACTTTTCATTTAGAGCTTTTGGGATATTCTTACAAAATATTTTCTAAGTGTTCGAGCGGACTTTTTCGTCAAAATTTGAGAATGAGTATTTTTTCTAAGTGTTGAAGCGGACATTAAAATAATATTTTTTTCGCTTCAGTCGTTCGCGCGAGATAGCATGCCGCGCGATCTCGTTTGAACGACATCTGCCTTCGTTCGAGCGACTTGCTGATCTTATTCGAATGAGCTCTATTTTCGAGGCGGCACATTTTCCTATAAATACTCATTATTTGGTAACATTTCTCATTAAGAAGTCCATACGTTTTCCAGAACAGAAACACTGCCAAAGCAGTAATCTTTAGGCTTCTTCTTTTAGGGTTTTAATCCCTTTTTGATTTACAATTCACAACACTCCCATCTTGCTTTAGTGAATTGTTTTGGTGTTCAAGAACACATCATTGCCTTTGTTCATCTTTTGTGGAGTGCGTCTCTACATCGTATGGCTGCGTGCCATTAAGGATCATGTTGCGTGAAGATTCTTTGTTGAAGATAGGACTGAGAGTCCTTGGAGGATGCTGCAGGTATTCTCTTGTTGAGTTCAAGACTGTGAGTCTTTGTGGATTGACTGCGCGTTGATCCATTGCAGATTTCTCTATGTAATTGTAAGTTGCGATTTATAGATTCATAATGAAATAAAGGTTTTACCCGAAAGGGGTTTTTTCCTGAAATCTGTGTCTCAGCATATTTGTTGTGTCGCATGCGTTATTTGTTTATGGTTTGTCACACGCACCATAGATGTATGTTTAGGGGTTGAATTAATAGACTCTGATTAAAAAAGTGAGCCAAATTAGATATTTACGACTTTAATCAATTATCACATAGTCGCACTCTTTACAGGAAATTTCTAAAAATGGGGAGTTGTCGATCGGCAAGCACCCTGTCCTGCCTATCGGCAGTTCAGTCCAGTCCCATCAATTTAAAGCTTTGATTGGTACCCTCTTCAGCCATTTGTATTTTGTGGGGTAGGATTCCCTTCGATTTTTGCAGGGATTATATCTCTTGTGAGGGTTCTCAAGTATAAAAAGGGGTAAGGGTGGAGTGTTTTCATCACACCTTCGCATTCTTACTTACTTGCCCACTATCTCTTAGCCTTGCAAGTTGGCTCTCCCTGGTAGCATTGAGTTTGCTAACTACTTAGAAGCCTTGTAAGTAATGTGCTCTTATAATGTCTAGTATGATGCTTTCAACATGCGTCGAGTCTTCTTGTGGCGCAATCAGCCTATTGAGTGGAACATGCTGATAGCGGCGGTACAATTTTGGTACCCCGAAGACCATGTATTCCGCTTTGGGTTGGATGAAGTTTGTCCTACCTATGAGGAATTTTCTGCCATGCTGGGTATAAATCCCAGTGTTGCTGCGGTTTTGCCCAAATTTTCCCGTTCTCCTAGGGATTTGTTGGCCGGGCTTTTTCATATTTCGCCTTTGGCGTCCAGAGCACTGGTTGCTGGAGGAATGATCTCCCTCCTGACGATGCTGAAGTCCATGCATTTGTGGGAAGTAGGTGATGCTGGCTATGCAGTAGCCGTTGCTCTGGGCCTAGTTTCAAAATTGCTGCTGGTGACTGGGGAATTGCTGGTGGACCCGTAACTTGCAGACATTACTTCGTGGATGTCATACCATCGTAATCTTACGGCGGTGATACTGGCGGAGACCCTGAATGGCCTGGATGCCTGGAGAGAAGGTCGTTCTGACTTTCTGAGGGGTAGCCCTGTGATGTTGTTCATGTGGTTATCTGAAAGACTCCGCTTGGTGGCCCTTCTAGAGTATCCTTTATCGGCTGTACCCAACTTCTTTTCGCGTTACTTCTTCAGCGTTGGCTTGAATATTGAGAGCTGGGAGAGATTGTTTGTGGAGAATGGGGTTCAAAATCTGTATTGGTTAGTGCCATGGTGGGGGAAGTTGCTGCCTGTTCTGGAGCTAGGAGAGTACTCATATGTGCGGCTGGTTGGTCTCAGACATATCTCTTTTTATTTCCCTTGGCGGCTTCTGCGCCAATTTGGCTGGGCACAGGTCGTGCCACCTTGGATCATAAATTTCTTTTCGGTGGAAGATTTGACTGAGCGTCTGCGCATGCGGCTTGGCTCCTTGTGGGAAAATCGACATCCGTCGACCCGTCCCTCTCAGTCTGTTGGGAGAGTTTGGCATGTCCCTGGGGATTATATGAAATGCTTGTGGAGGAGAGTAGTCAGCAAGATGTTGGCAGTGGAGACTGGACAAAGGTGGTTTGTTTTATTTAACACTATGGAAGGGGGTGTTGTGGGTTTTTTTAAGCTGGTTCAGGCTTATCGGTCCATGGAGTGTTTACGGCACTCTGTTCAGGCAGGGGAAATTTGGGGACCCCAGGATGTAGATGATGAGGGCGCAGGCTCCTCTGGTAGCTGTGGGTAGGACTCTTGGAGAGTTTATTTGTGTAATAGGGAATAGATGTGGGGATTTTATTTGGCTTTTTATGGCAGTAGGGGGAAGGGAGTTATTCGTTCCTTTTCTTATATAATATGTGATGTAGTTTCTTATTAATGAAATAAGGAAGTTTCTGATCAACCAGTTGTGCCTTTCGATGAATTTTGTAATTTGAATTATCTATACCGATCGCTAAGGCATACATAATCCTTTTGTTCAAGTATTTGTTAGAATGAACTGCCGTTCTCGGAGATAAGAAAAGAATAGTATTTTGTGAAAAAGAAAGGGTTGTGCTCCTGTAAGATGTATGAGCTGCCTACGTACCTCTGGGAAAAAAAATATTTTTCTTGAAAAATGTTTTTTTGCAGAGGATCAGGCCCACGTAGTTCAGGGTAGAGGAAAATGAAGAGAGTTTTTTTTAAGAATAAAAGGGAGATGAGAAGAGTCGTAGCGCGTCGAGATTCCAGACTAGGGGTAGAATTTCTTGAGATAGTCTAGGTTGACTGGACGAGCCATCTCCTCTCCATCTAGGTCAGTGAGCATGGCGGCACCGCCGGATAAGATTTTCTTCACAATATAGGGGCCTCTCTAATTGGGCTTGAATTTCCCTCTGGGGTCCCAGATGGGTTCTATTATCTCCTTGAGGGATAAATCCCCTTCTCAAACACCGCGGTAGTTGACTCTCTTATTGAATGATCGCGTTATTCGGCGATGGTACCCCTGTACGTAGTAAAGAGCTTTCAATATCCTTTCATCTAGGCTGGTCAGTTCATCGAGACGGCTTTGGCACCAGTCCTCTTCGCTAACTTTACTTTCGAGCATGACGCGTAGCGAGGGTATTTCCAACTCCACAAGTAGGATTGCTTCCATGCCGTAGACCAGAGAGTAAGGGGTAACCCCAGTAGAGGTTCGGATTGAGGTTCGATAACCCCAGAGGGCGTATGGGATCCGGTCGATCCAATCCCTACAGCTTTCGGTCATCTTGCTGATGATGGCTTTGAGGTTCTTGTTGAAGGCTTCAATTGCACCATTGGTCTGAGGTCGGTAGGCAGAAGATTTGTGTCTCTGAATCTCGTACTCGTTGACTACTTCTGTGACTTCTGCTTCGAAGTGCAACCCGTTATTTGACACTAACTCGTGCGGGATCCCATATCGGCAGATGATATTTTTCTCAAGGAATTTAACCACTTTCTTATCGTTCAATACTGCGTATGACTCAGCTTTGACCCATTTGGTGAAGTAATCAATGGAAACTAGGTTGAATTCATGTCTGTTTGAAGCCTTTGGTGTAACTTTCCCTATGATGTCGACACCCCAGGTGGAGAACAGACAGGGAGAGGTCATGTTGTATAATTCTTGCAGAGGCAGGTGTTGAAGATTGGAGAACTATTGGCATTTGAGGCATCTCCAGACATAGGCGGTGCAATCTTGGGCCATGGTGGTTCAGTAGTAGCCCTATCGGATGATCTTCTTGGAAAGAATGTGACCGTTCATGTGGGGACCTCATTCCCCGCTGTGAATCTTCTGCATTATCTTCTCAATGTCAGTCCCTGCGACACAGTGTAGATGGGTTCCATCGAAGTTCCTCTTGAGTAGAGCTTTATGACCGATGATGTACTGGGTGGCCAGTCTTTGGAGGGTCATTCGGTCTTTCTTGTTGGAACCCTCGGGATACCTACCATGTTTGAGGAGGCACCAGATATCATAGCACCAGCAGTCGGCTAGTTCGAGATCTTCGGTGGAGACAATCTCAATATGGTAGCAGTGGGTTGGTTTGTCTTGATTTTGAACTAGGAAAGGGGGTCATTGTTATTCCTTCGGGCATGTCGAACATGGAGGCCAGGGTAGCGAGAGCATCGGCTAGGTTATTCTTTGCTCGAGGTAGGTAATGGAAGGTGATATCTCAGAATCGGGAGGATAACTCTTCTAAGTGGGCATGGAAGGGTTGGAGCTTTTCGTCCTTGACTTTCCACTTTCTGAGCACTTGATCGATGATGAGGGAAGAATCCCCATAGACATAAAGGTATTGAATACCTTTCTTGAGAGCAACTTTGAGGCCTACTGTGCATGCCTTGTATTCCGTCATGTTGTTGGTGCAAGGTAAATCCAATTTGATAGCGATTGGAGTGTGGGAGTCATCTAGGGCGATCAGAAGTATCCCAATGCCATATCCTTTTTGTTGGCAGCGTCGTCAAAGAACATTTGCCATCAAAGGTTGTCTTGAACGGTGCAGAGGATATTTTCATCTGGGAATTCAGAGATCCAGACATCTGCTTCTTCTACGGGGTAATCAGCGAGGTAGTCAGAGATGGCTCTTCCTTTAATGGCTTTTTTCGTGATGTACATGATATCGAACTTGGTTAGGAGCATCAACCATCGGGCCATTCGACTGGATAAGGCGGGTTTCTCAAGCAGATATTTGATGGGATCCATTCGGGATACAAGTTTGATGGGGAAGGCAATCATGTAGTGTCGTAACTTTTGGGTGACCCAGACAAGTGCGACACACGCCTTTTCCAAAACAGTGTAGTTGACCTCGTACCGACCAATTTATGACTGGAGTAATAGATGGCTCTTTCTTTGCGGGAGTCTTCAAGGTATTGGGCTAGCAAAGCCTCAGCTACAGTGTCGGTTATGGTTAGGTATAGGAGCAAAGGGAGACCAGGTTGTGGTGGCATGAGCACTAGAGGTTGGGTCAGATATTATTTGATTCGGTCAAAATCTTCTTGGCATGCCTCATTCCAAACCTTGGTTGAATCCTTTCGGAGGAGCTTGAAGATCGGTTCACAGATGGAGGTTACTGGCTGATGAACCGACTGATATAGTGTAATTTACCAAGAAAACCTCAGACTTCTTTCTCTATTCGGAGCGGTGGCATCTTAAGTATGGCCTTCAATTTTGTTGGATCTGCTTCTATCCCCTTCTCACTGACCATGAATCCCAAGAGTTTTCCCTTTGTAACGCCGAAGACACATTTATATGGATTGAGTCTCATCGGAGACCGTCGCAGTCGTTCGAAGAACTTCCGGATAGTGGGAACATGACCTTCTCTAGTTTTGGACTTGATAATCATATCATCCACATAAACCTCGACTACTTTGTGAATCAAATCGTGCAGGATGGTTGTGGCATCCCTTTGGTAGGTGACCCCAGCATTCTTGAGACCAAATGGCATAACGGTGTAGCAAAAGGTTCCCCATGGGGTGATGAATGCATTTTTTTCTTGGTGGTCTGGGTGCATCTTGATTTTGTTGTATCCGGCAAACCCGTCGATGAATGACTTGAGAGCATGACTGGTTGTGTTGTCCACGATCATGTCGATATTGGGTAACTGATAATCATCCTTTGGAGAAACTTTGTTTAAATCTCGGTAGTCTACACACATTCGAACCTTCCCTCTTGATTTTTGCACAGGTACTATGTTGGCTAGCCATGTGGGATATTCGATCACACGAATGAAGCCCGCGTTCAACTGTTTGACCACCTCTTCTTTGACCTTGAGCAACCATTTGGTGCAGATATTTCTCAATTTTTGTTTAACCGGCTTGTAATCTGGGAGAGTGGGGATCTCGTGCTGAGCTATTTCAGGATCAATGTCGGGCATATCATCATAGGACCATGCGAAGACATCCACAAATTCCTTTAGCAATTCTTCGAGTTGTGTGCATTCATGCTCGTCAAGGGTGGCCCCTATCCTAATCTCGCCCAGTTGGCTACTAGAATCGAGATTAATAACAACAATCTCCTCTTCATTAACTTGAACACGGTTATGTTGTTTATTATTAACCTTATTTAGATCAGTTATTAATTATTTATTTGCAAAATCATCATCATCAAAAGTTTGATTAGAATCCAAACAATTAATGTAATGCACAACAAGATACTCAAAATCTTCGTTTATTTCATTGATAGGAAAAACAGCATTGAGAACCTTATCAAAAAAGTTCTCGATTACATTTGAACAAGGATAGACAACAGAAGAAGAAATAGGTAAACATTGGGGTTAAGGGAGATTTCAAGAGGTAGAACTGGCGCAGCATGCCAGTTGAGGAGGGGTGTATCAGCAGCTTTAATCAGATGGGATGGATCCATTGATGTAGTGCCTGAATGAACGATGCAGAGTGCCAGCCCAGTGTATGTAAGTTGAAGAAATCTTTGGAATCACTTTCCTCAGTCTCTTCGATATCTTTGATGAGCAGTTGTGCTCGGTGTTGGAAACTTTCAGCCCATGGGTAGTTATCTTGGAAAAAGACCTTCATTCCAGGTTTTATCTTCTTGTCTGTGTGGTCATACCATGGTTCTAGAAAACCGTAAAAGGGGAAGTCTTCGCCTTCTTTGATGAATCATCCATTCAAGGAGTCTCCTGGGATAGTTTGGATGCAGTCTAATATTCTCTTTGGTCGAGACTGGTGGATCATTCTGAGCTCTTATTCTGATGGTTGATACCCCAAGTCACAAGGAGGGAAAGCTTTCATTAGTTCGATGGGCTCAAGTATCCCTTGTTGCCTTTACCCTAGACCCAGTCCAGGCATAAAGTGCATGTTTCTGAACATCTGAAACACATTGACATTGCCATGAGGGTCATATTCTAGACAAACCCTTTCTTTGAAACCGTCCCCTGTCGGGAGTAGGAGTAGCTCAACTCGAAATCCTGATAGGAGCATATCATTTGATCCGTGTTGTATCTCAAGGATTGGACTACTGGTGCTTGCATCCTCGACATTTTCGTAGTCGCCCAAAATGGTAATGACTCGCACGTCGGCGAAGAACTTCAATTTCTGATGGAGTGAGGAAGACACACCCTTGATACTGTGGATCCAGGGTCATTCGAGCAACAGGTTGAAACAAGGTGGGATGTCTATGACTTGGAATTCAACGACAGGGTTTATAGGGCCAACCCCTATTACAAGTTTTATGGATCCCATCACCTCCCGGCGGGTATTATCGTAGGCATGTATAGCGGCGGAGGTTGGAGCGAGGTCGCTTTCTTTCAGGCCTAAACACTTGAAGGTTCTCAGTGGGCAGACATTCAAGGCGGATCCGTTATCGACAAGAGAGAGTGGCACGGCCTTCCCCATAACTTCGGCGGAGATATTGAGTGCATGATTGTGATTTGGCTCAATTTTGGGGATTTCTTCTTCAGAAAATGATAGCATTCGGGTAGAGGTTAAGAATCCGACCAGATTTATCGATTCTTCTGGTGTGGTAGAAGGAGGAACTGTGGGTCCAGTGAGCAGCTTGATTAAAGCATTTTTGTGCAGCTGGGAAGACATGAAAAGCCCCCATAGAGTGATGTTAGCTTTAGTTTTATTCAGTTGATCGAGGATCTTGCTCTCCTCAACAATCATCTCTGGCATAGGAAGGTTTTCAACGCCCTTCCCTTTGTCATTTGCTGGTAGTGAGCTTGGAACCTGGTAATGTCTCCCTGATCTGGTCATGTGATTTACTGAAGAAGGGAAGAATATGAATCCCATTTCCTCGTCATTCTCAGGTTGTTCTGTCACCCTGTTTATTTCTTCAAGGAGTTCTTCAAATGATATCATCCCACATATGTTGACTAATGAGCCAGTTCTTCCTGAAGCTTGTTCTTCACTCGAATCTTCGAATTCTTTCCCCCATCCGGTGGCAATAATTTTATCTTTCCATGTAAAGTCAATGCATTCCACAACTTCAACGGCTTCTTCATACAGGTCTTCTCATTCTGTGGGGATATGTATGGTTGAAGGGACCAAGAACCCTTGTAGATTCAAATAATCAAGTAACCCGGTGATACTACAAATGCTATTGGTTTGCCCAAATAATTCTGCCATAATCTGGATAACATCATCTAGGCTGACTTCATCGGTTTGTACCACCCACTTGTCTGAATCTCGGGCCCATTTTCGTGCTTCCAAGAACAGTGTACTGAACCTTCGGCAATCGATGACCATCAGTGAGGGCAATTTCATCCTGAACTCTAGGAGTTGGTTTAACACCTCTGACAATTCCATATTCCATTTTCAGAACGGGTACGGACAGCGATGCATGCTCTGGTAAGAAGTGACAGTGACTGATCAGCGAGGCTAGTAGGGTGTAGGAGGAAATATGGGCAAATTTAAAGAGGTTTAGGAGAGTATATGGGTGTGATTTGAGTTGAGGGATCGAAATCCGGGTTTTCTTCTAAGAAGATGGCATTGGCATGATTTGGGAGTGGATTGTGAGTAGTGTTTCGCTTAGGATTGGCTGGTGGGGTGATGGTACCCCAGTCAATGAGATCTTGGATTATGTTTTGGAGGTGAAAGCATTGGTCGGTGGTATGGCCAGCAGTTTAGTGAAAGGCGCAATGAGCATCGGCCTTGAAGTTTCTTGGGAGTGGATTTGGCAATGGACGGGGATCCAAGGGTTTGATGAGGTTTCGGCTTAATAGGTCTTGATAAACTTTGGAGAGGGGAGCATGGAGCTCACTGTATTCCCTTCGGATGGGGGCAGGGTGTCTTTCTGGTGCCCATGATGTGGTTGGTTGAGAGATGTTGTTGATGGTTGAGACTGTAGCACTGGCAGGCTTGTCATTTTTCTAGGGGTGAACTGTCCGGACACCTTCTTCGGTTTAACCTCTGTTTTAACAAGGCTTTCCTCAATTTCTACTCTCGCTTCTCTGAGAGCTCGAAAGTGGGGATAGTATTGTCCTCCCATCATCGCTCGGATATGGGGCAAGAAGTTCTTCTTCACTATGTTGACCTGTTCTTCCTCAGATGGCCGATTGGTCATGGTAGCTGCCTGCTCCCTCCACCGGGTTATGAAGTTACTGACTGATTCCCCAGGGTTCTATTTGAGAAGCTCTAAATCACGACGGGTAACCTCAAGCTCTTCGTTATATTTGTACTGTGATATGAATTCTTGGGTTACATCCTCCCAGCTATGGATTCTGGATTCCTTGAGAGATAAAAACCATCGGAGGGCACTATCCTTCAAAGTTTGCTGAAACAATTGGGCCATCACTTCTTCAGAAGCCCCTAGTAGAGTCATGGAACGATGATAATTGCGAAGATGAACAATTGGGGGTCCACTCCCTTCGAACTTCTCGATATTTGGCATCTTAAACTTCTCGGGTAACCTCGCTTTAGGATAAGGAGACATGGGGGTGTAGTCTATGTAATTCCATGAGATTCTGATTTTGTCGAACTTCTTGGTGAGCATCTTGAGATCCTCTTTGACTTTATTCAACTCCTCCTCTTTTGGATCAACGACTATAGGCAGGTTAGCCACAGGCTGGGAAATGTTTGGCATCGAAAGCTGGGCAGGCAGCGGCCTATTGAAAGGAGGGGCACGTGGAGCGTGCTAATATTCTTCGGTAACCCAGATAGGCTCGGGTGGACCCATAACACAAGGGAATAGGGCCTCAGGCTCTTAAGGAATAGGAACCTGGTTTTGTTGCATCTTTCGGACCTCAGTTTGGAGGTTGTCAATCTTGGACACGAGCTGAGGACGGCAGATCCGGCTGTATAACTGGTACTTGATTTGTATTCTCCATAGAAAGTGGATGGATTCCGGACTCTAAAGAAGTAGTAGAGGAACAGACGAAACTTCGGGGTGATTTGACTGAAGATCGAAGCTAATAGGGAGCCAGGCCAAGGGCTTGTGATTGACCTGAGAAGGCGTAGAATGGGATTTATTTATGAGAAAAAGGGAAGAAACTATTTTTGGATTTTTGATAAAGAAGGGAGAAATGTTTTTGGAGATGGAACTCAGCATGATTATTACGATTATTATGTTCTCACTTGTATTTAATTCTCCTAAATGCAATGTCGGACGGAACCCGATCCTCAAAAAGTGGGGGTTTTAATATATGCGAAGCTACGGCTGAACTTGTAACTAGGCTCACGGACAGGCTCCCGTTTTAAAAAATGCGCGAAAAAAATGGGCGACGGGCTGACCTGGAATTTCGGCAGAGTTTTGGGTTGAAACCGCTAATCTAAAGTGCGTGTCCTAGGTTTGACACCTATATGCGGGTATGTAGTTGGTTGGGTGAATCGGAATGGGTTCCCCCTCCCTTTGGCGTGACTTCCACGATATACGTCTTGCTCTTGCGGGCAATCGGTATGTGTGGACAAGCCATTTGATATACCTGAGTGTACGTGAATTGACTCACTATATACCTCATGGGGACGGCACGTGTGAGAGAGAATTCGATATACTCGACGTACGTGAACGAATTCCCTGCGATATACCTCCTGCCATGACTTCGGCCAAGCGGTACGATGCGGGGGAACCGTTCGATATACGTCGAAGGTACTTGGCCAATGGAAGGTGAGAGTCATATCGCTTAGGCTAATTGCGCCCTACCGGACCAGGACCCATCACGAAGTGACCCTCCAGTTACTGGGTAAAATTTGGTCAATAACAATGCTCTTTGGTGATGTCGTGTGAATGATGCATGATTCTCTTATTAGTATCTTATGATGAGAATATTTTTCTTGATTATGCCAAACAGGGAGCAAAGTACAAGTACCAAAGGTACACCAAGTATGGATGGGTGATGCGTTCAACATGTGGATATATGTGATCCTAGGTGCAGGTGGTGTGAAGTGTACATGGAGAATCTTTACAAGTGTGTGAACAGAATCATAAGCATGGGATACACATGGAAAAGGGGAATATGCATATGTAGGGGAAATATAAACAAATATAACATCCATGTAAATAGAGTCAAGACCTCAAAACATACATGTCCCCAGCGGAGTCGCCACTGTGTCCATCCCCGATCCTCGCTGCGGGCGGGAGCGTGAAGAAGGATCCTTGGGTCCCGCACGTCGTTTGAGGTCAGGTGTAAAAATGTAGAGAGATTTAGAGTCACCAGTCTATTTTACTCAAAACAGACAAAAGAAAAAGGGGAACCCATCCCGAAGGACAGCATCCAAAGACATACTAGTGCATACGAAACCAAAATGATTCGAGAAGGGTTCGGAGGCTAAGTTACGAAATGGGAAGGTGTTAGGCACCCATTCCGCCCTTTCGGTCTCTCATGGATGTTTGCTATTTTCCTTTTTTATTTTCCCCGGTATATGTGTGCATGTGTATATATATAGTGGAGATAGGAATCCTCGCCTTGTATCATGGGAGAGATAAAGCGAGTCATACGTAGGAAGGTATAAAAATAATATTAGAAAATAAGATTTACGCGATTACTCTTACATTGATCGTTATAATGGAACGATAACGCATATGGAGTGATACGTCACTAAGAACAAGTATATTGGATTTAGAGAAAATAGAAAATGAGAGAGAAAGTGAGAATAGGACTCGAGTCTCGGGTTTTACCCCGAGACGCCTACGTAGCCTATAAAGGCATCAAAGTCCACGTAGTTTGCATAAAAAATGAGGGGTGGGGTTTATTCCATAAATCCAAATGGGGGATCTCTTATTTGTGAGTGTGTGTGTGTGTAGAAAAAGTGTTTTAGTTGTGAGAAAAGTGTGAGAAAAATATGAGAATCCCTATTTGGAATTTATTAGCAAACCCTATTTTTCTTGTTTTTTGGGTTTTATTTATATGAAAATAAGAGATGTGCAATAATACTAAATAAAAAGTATATTAGGATGTGTGAGATGAGATAATAAAAGTGGTAGGTAATAAAACAAGTTATTGCGAATTTAAGAGAATTTGAAGAAAAAGTTGAAAAGGTTGGACCTTCTTGAAGATCTTGAGCTTGATCTTGAATGCTGGAGAGAGGCCCTTGCACTTGGATGATGATGGAGAGTTGCTAATTCACCAATTTTGATGAAAAGGATGATGAAAAGTGGAAGTTAGAAAGGGATTTGGATGTTGAAATCGTGTTATCTTCAAGAGAGGTTTTTGGGATTCGCTGAGAGCGATTTTTATTTGATCTGGGCTCCCTTTGCAAATGAGGTGAAGGCCTCCTTTTATAGGCCCAGTTCACTGCTGATCGGCATAGACCTGGTCCTGCCTATCGACACTTGCCGATAGGCAAGGTTTGGAACCTCCTATTTGGCAGTGTGTTTCAGGCCTTTTCGGAAAATTGGCTGCCGAGGGCAAACCGTTGGTCAGAATCATGCACGGGTCAGACCGTTGAAAAGATAATTCAGAGACCTTTGGAAGTCCCTTGGACCGCTCCCGGGTTTGGGAGTTGACTTTGGGTCAAATATGGCTAGGAAGCGTTTGTCAGTCCATTGGACGGGGAATCGTTCGGACGCAAACGGATCGTTCGTCCGCATAGTAAGTCCGAATCGCGCACGGGGTGGACCGTAGGAACGTTTAGGAGATGTACTTCGATATTACAAAGAGGTTGACCCATTTTGGGGAGTTGACTTTGGTCAACCGGGCCCTGGAAGCATTCGGTGACCTCTTTGAGTCAAACGGATCGTTCGTCCGCATGGTAAGTCGGAATCGCGCACGGAGCGAACCATTGGAAAGGGGTTTCAGTGACCCTCGAAGATTCATCCAGCCTTGGTCGAGCTGAAGAGTTTGACTTTTTGGTCAAACGGAGCCTGGGAGTGCCCGATGGCTTCTAGGTCAGTACTCGGGGTATGACATGGGTTTGTAGTGATGAAGGGAGGTACTAGGAACCTAAGGAGAGTTGAGGGGTAACAGAATGGGGTGTCTACAATAACATATATTAAATTTTATATATGCTTGTTTTTCTCATTGATCTTGCTTGTTATGTTAAGTAAAAGATACTTTTAGGTTAATGATTTGGATGACAGTTATTAAATTTTATATGTGCTTTTTTTTCTCATCAATCTCGCTTGCTAGGTTATGTAAAATCTTTTTAACTCTACTAATGCAATATTTTATCTTTGCATTGCCAGTCCCATGCCCAGATAAAGGAGAAGGGGAGAGGTCATTGGCTTCGTAAAGGTCTTTATATGACAAGAATGTGCTTGCTAAAGATACCATTCTTCATTGGTTCCGTAAAGAAAAATTCATTCCATTATCAATGAAATATATTCATTCCATTTGTGAGAAATCCATGAAACAGGTATATTCATTCCATTATCACCAAAATATATGTTGTGGTATTTTATTTGATGGGGTCAATAATCTTTGGTACGTTTACATATTTAAAAACTATTACAAAAGAGGGGGGGGGGTATAGTTTTCTATTATTTTTATTGATATAGGGTTCTCTTAGGGTTCATTAGTATATTGTTATTAATGTATATCATCCATGTAGTGTTAAATGATGTGATGTTATATGTCCTACTCTAGTTTATTTTTATTTTGAATGGGAAAATCAATGAATCTTCTAGGTCCCATTTAAACGGTATACGATAGAAGCAAGGAAGGAACACTACGAATTTGACAAACTGGAGGATTTATTGGTAAAGTGAATCTCTTAACTTTTTTTTTATGTTCTATTTAGTTTGTTGTTATAAATGGAATGAATTAACAATCTTCAGTTATATATGTGAAAATTATTGTGTTTTTTTTAATTAATTCTAGTATTTATTATAATGAGTGACTTAGTTATCCTTTTATTTATAATTGATTTTCTAGGTTCTGCTAAACATGGTAGAGACCATTAGTTCTGCCAAACATGGTAGAGTCTCCTATGATCTCTGTGGTGTGGTAGAGACCATTAGTTCTAATTACAAGGAAAAAGTATTTTCAAAGTTCCTCTTTTATTCTTCCATCTCTTTAGCATAATGTGCGCATATATATAGTTATAAATATATTGACAGGGAACTTCTGATGGGTTTCGAATGTCAGGTAGTGAGAATAGTGTTGTTGGCTGCAGGGAGGTACTCTGTTTGTTGGTAAAGTTGGTCACGAGTGGTGGTGTCTTGAACTAGATTATTTTCAGTAATTAGATTAGATCTATGGTGGCAGGGGAAAGGGTGGTTGATTAGGTTATTATAGTGTTGGTTGTAAGGGTGATCTGTTTGGGAGGTCTGCTGTCAATGGCATGGATGGAGTTGTGTAAAAAAAAAATTCCACTATGTAGTGTAGTATTTACATTTTTTTTAAATTGTGTGTAGTTATTAGTGCCCCGCCTTTCCATTGTCTTCTCCCCCACACTCTTTTCTCTTATATAAGTAGGTTCATGCTTTGATACGCATGTTGATCATGATACATTGGTCTAATGGGTAACTACACCGTCACACAAGTGAACACACATGCATGAAAACAATAAAACTATAAATGCCTTTATCTCTTTAAATAATTGTGTTATCTCAGAGTGCCCCACCCAAAAGAACTTTCTGGCTCCTTCCCTGGGCAGTGGGATAATTTATCCTTAGGAGAAGACATACTTTAACAGTTGTTTATTGTTTCTTTTTGCTAAATACATGAAGTTTGAACCATGCATTTTATTGGGTCCTTGATTTTTAAAATTTTTTCGAGGAATGTGGAACTAAATATTGTTTTGTTTTCAGGCTTTGTTGTTTTCTTCGACTTACTAAATTATGCTTGAAATCTAGGTAGCTTTGACTCATGGACCAGCAAATGTTAAGCCTCGTATGAGATAGACTGCTGATAGTGGTAACTTTTATTTTGAGGAATCTTTAGCATAAATGTAGTTACATATTTACTTTCTCGTTCAATACATGTTCGTACTCTTGTTATATAATACGACCTCATAATGACTACCACAGTTTGTGTACAGATGAATTTTGTGGTGTTCAAAACTTATTTTGATTTTTTTCTTTACGGGTTGTTGTTGTAATTTTTTTTCATTTGTTAATGACGCTTATTACACATCTGAATAAGTTAAAGCCTTTAAAATATGCATTTGGCAGTATTCGAAAACAAAGCCTTCAACTATAATTCTCGCTAGGCTTGAAGCTTTTGATGATGATGGGTTTTCTCTCATAAGACATCTTGTTTATTAAGATCACAATCACGGGCTATACCTTTTCTCTTTCTGAAGTTTTTGAGATTTCTTCTGCATATTTATGAGTTACTCTTTTCACAAAGGAAGGATGAAGCACATTACTTTGGTCAAATTGAGATGTCATCTACGGACTAGAGTTTGGAGGACTCTTTAGTTATAATCTGTTGGGAATCGTATATGATCCAGTACCGGAATCCAAAGGATGATGCTCTGATGATAGATGGCCTGATCACTCCTGATGGGATTTTATATAGTTGTTGTTATAAGATGCTTTATGTGTTCGAATTTAAGAGTCATGTTGGTTTCAGGTTGAACCGTCCTGTTTGAATCTTTTATGTAATCTAGTAAACCAGGAAACGTGTCATTCCAACTTTCCAAGTTGATGTTATGGATCAAAGTGATGATAGATGCCTTATATATTATTTTAGTGTAAATGATTACTAGGACTTATGCTATTATACGTATTTGATTATACCTATTTGTAGTCCCCTTATTTTTTAGCCCTTGGATCTAATGAATACTTACAATCCACTGAATCCAGTTCATTTTTTAGCTCAAGGGTATGCACTTGGTTTACAATGTAATGTTCATATTTACTATATAACATAGTTCTTATATTTTTTTTACTTCTCTTTGATTTATGTACCTTCTCAGGTGTCCTTGGGCTAAAGAAAGAGATCCGACAGTGGATCTAGTTAAGTTATTATTTCTTTTTAATCCTATATTAAAACCACGGTTATGAATGTTATATTTATAATGTGTATTAGTTTAGTATACTGCTTCTCTCTGGAAGTAGTTTTTTTATGACCTTTATTTTCATAAACCAAAAATATCACTAAACGGAGCAAGTTAAAATATTAGATTATGTAATTTTAGGAATTAAAATTATATTAATTATGGATATAAGAGAACAAACATTTCGTTTTCATTTTTAGTCCCTATTTTCAAATTAAAGGGACATGTGGCATGCTGTGATTGGTTGACGTTTTATGAATATGGATCCGCGTCAACGATTTTTTTCAAAAATATGGACTAAAATCTTAAATAAAATGTTTGTTATCCTATTTTCAAAATACATATTACAATAGGTCCTAAATTTACAAAGAAACTTAAATATTTCTGGAGGTAGTATACAAGGTAACAAAGATGAAGTAAATTGAAAGGAACTACAAACGTACATCCAAAGAACCCGATTTGCCGCCTGGTTGATACTGGTGCTCCTTACGTACAATCCTAGGTCCGTGAAAACAAAGAGGAAAATAAAATAAAACTCATTGTAATTTATGAGTCCATCATTGTCCTGATCAACTTTTCGGATTATTTCTTCCAGGCGCACGTCCTCTATGCCAAACTCTTCGCAAACTTGTTGAAGCTCGTTGGGGGTGCCCATCCTTATCAAGGTAGGCGAAATATGCAGAAAGATAATCTTCTCTCTCCACTTTGTTCAGATGCAATGTTGCGGTGCGGCTACACCGTAATCAATTGTTCCACTGTTATCAATATCAGTTGCTTGCATTAGGTCATAGATTTCGGACTCCTTAAGGTTTGCACCAACTCTTTCTAATCCAGTCTTAAGTTCTTCAAAAGTGATTTGACCACTATTGTCTGTGTCTATCATCTTGAACAATTGTTTCAGGCCACCTATTTCTTCTTCAGATAAGTTATCTGCAATGACCTTAAGAGCCATTTTCTTGAGCTTGTTCATGGCAAAAATTATTTCAGATGACTTAAAACTGCGGAGTCAATAGGCGTGTCTGAACCCACACCATCAACTTGAACCCAAGGAAGGATGGCACAAAACTTCATGTGCAGTTAGTAGCCTTGTTGGGTCTCGAACAAGCATTCTCCTCACCAAATCTTTTGCATCTTCTGACAGAATTGGCCAAGAATCTGATGCGAAGTCAAGATCACCATGCAGGACCTGTTCGAATATTTCTTGCTCGGCTTCAGCCCAGAGAGGAGGTACTCCTCCACTTAATAAAATGTAAACAGTTACCCCAGCACTCTCTGCTTCAGGACCATATCGCTTTTTCAAAACCATAGGTGCAACATAATAAGGGCTGCCAACCACGTCATTAAACTTTCCACTCAAAAATAGTCAAAGCATCAATTAAATGTGGAGAGATGAACGGTGAAGATGTAGATTCAAAATCTTTTATGACCCTCTGATCGTTATTTTATTAGCCAATGTATAAGGAGGATCTATATATCATGCCCATGGAATAAAAGAATTCATATTAACTTAGTCATTTTATTATTTTATTCTGAAACTCATATTTAAAAGTTATGATTTATATATTGAGTTTATATTTAAAATAGATTATATATTTTTAGGACTTCAAATAATATTGATTATGGATATAGGACAGCAAATATTTCGTTTTCATTTTTAGTCCCTATTTTCAAATTAAAGGGACACGCAATATGCTGTGATTGGTTAACGTTTTATGAATTTGGATCCACGCCAGTGGCTTTATTCAAAAATAGGGACTAAAACTATAAATAAAATGTTTGTTGTCCTATTTCCAAAATACATATTACAGTAGGTCCTAAATTTACAAAGCGTCTATTTAAAAGCTATTAGTCAAATATGAAGCTCATATTTGAAGGCTATAAATCAAATATGGACCCAATTTTAAAAGTTACGAATCAAATATAAAATTCATTTTTAAAAGTTGTGAGTAAAATATGAGTTTTTTTATATATACCTCGAATTATAATACTTTGTAGAAAAACAATGGGTTGGCCCAACCCATATTTGGTCTGTCCATATTTGGCTCAACCCATATTTAGCATAACTCATATTTGGCCCAACTCACATTTAACCCAATCCATAGTTGACCCGCCCAAATTAAGCCCAACCCATAATTTTGCCACTGCTATCCGATATATATAAAGTGGTGTATGTGATGTGACATCACATGCGCCGCTTTATATGTATTTTTTATTGTCTATGTAGCTAATATTATTAATTGGTGGTATTGACATTTCTATAAAATTTTGGTTGGTTTTTGTTGATGGGGTACTTTTTGAGAAAGCTTAAGAAGGTGAAGAAGAGCAATAGTCAAATGCTTGCCATCAATGAAGTACATTATAATATTATAACACTAGATCTTTGTTGCATGTTTGGGATGTGTTTGAATTGTTTTCTAATTATGAAATGAAAAAAGATTCAGTTTTTATGCTGGAAAAATGTTTGGATTTTGATGATATCTATATGAATTTGCATTCATGTTAAGCACTTGCGTAGTTTCTCAGATTTTTAACATTTTGAGGGAAAAAATATTCATTTTCCCACTTCAATCTTTTTAATTGACGGTAATAGTAGTACGCATAAATCCATCTGCCTTGTGTTGTTTTGACACATGACCACTAATTTAATTATTTATAGTTTTGACTTGAATGGATGTGCCATTTTAATTTTTTGTGTCTTTTAATTAAAACAAATTCCATATAATTTAGTTTTTTCCAATAATAAGATTGAGTTTGTTCGACGGGTACTTATTGAAAAATATGAAGATTACTTTTGGAAGAATGAATTCTACTTTTGCAAGAAATATCACGAAGATTACTTTGGGGAGAATATTATATTTAGAACTTTAAAGTTGTTAGACTTCGTTTTAAGTACTATTATGATTATAAGCTAGATGGTTTATCTTGTACTACATTTTGTTTTAGGAATTTTAATGGTCATGAATAAGATATAGTTTTAGATTAGTTTAATATCACTGAAATATTTTTTGTTCTGAGTGAAACTTGTGGGTATTGGTTAGTGTAGTGCATTGCCCCTTGTTGAGCATGAGTTTTAACCTTTCTATATATATCTATTTGTTTAATGAGAAATTAATATATTTTTAAAAATATATTAATATTGCTAACGGACTTTAACCGTTACAAATTAAAACATCAGTTGCAAATATATGACACTCCCAATCCATTACAATGTATTTTGTAACGGTTTGCATCCGTTACAAATTTCATATTTGTAACGGATAAACACCGTTATAATTTAGTAAATCCATTACTAATATATAATATGTGTACCAATGTTAAATCTGTTACAAAACACATTGTAACGGTTTTCGTCCGTTACAAATATTAATTTTGTAACGGGTTTTATCTGTTACTATGTTGGTAAAATAAGTAACGTTAATTTTGTAACGGATTTAATCCGTTACAAATATTTTTTGTAATGGTTTTTGCCCATTACAATTGACATGTTTTGGTGTAGTGTTGGCCGTCGGGTACCTGACCTGGCTCGCGACTACTCTGCCTTTGACTAAGACATGAACCATCCATGCTATGCCTCGTCGGCTGATGATAACTTAAGGAAAATTATTGATGCTCGTAAGTGGGACACGTGTAGCTAGAACTCTTGCCCGGTACACAGTTGACAGTCTACTGACTGCCCTGTTGATTACCCGAAGCGCTCTATGGGCAATCCCTCTTAAAGTGACCGAGGGACCCACATGCAAAATAAGTCCTATTAGTACGAGCCATGGGACTTTGGTCACTAGTACACAGGACAGATGATGAACCAACCCCATGGCGTCCTTCAGCTTTATAAAGAAACCTTGAGCCCCGTCCCTGGACTTCTTGTGACCACTGCCCTGGGACCCACTAGGCTCCCTTTTCTTCTCCCTATTGGCCTTGCCATCCTCTGCCTCTAACTCTAGCCTAATGGCCTTATTCACTGCAATTTTGAAGTTTGGCCGATCCAAACCAGCCATCATCCATCGAGTACCGACATTAAGGCCCTTGATAAATAGCCTTATTTTTTCGGCCTCGTCCTTCTGCACTGTATCCATGTACTTTCACAAACTCTCAAACCTGACCTGTACTCATTCACTGGCATCTTCCCATCAAGCATATGGAGGAACTCGTCCTTCTTGGCATCTTTAAATGCTTGGGTAAAGTACCGGTCTAGAAATGTGACCCTAAAGTTGTCCTAGTTTATAGCATATGCCATACTGGTGAAGTAGGCGCCCCATTAACGTTGTGCCTGCTCTGTGAGCTGGAAGGTCGCAATCTTAACTTTGTGCCCAGCTGGCATGTCAAGAATCTCCATAACCCGAGTGACCTCATTGAGCCACTCTCTTGCAGCGTTGGGGCCAACTGCCCTGTTAAAGGTGGGTATGTCCAGCCTTTTGAACTCCTTTATAATGGAGGTCGGAGTAGTGCTCTTAATCGTTACACTGCGATAGGCCCCTATTGCTACGAGAGGGAGTCTGCAAGTTAATGCACGGCATGTTCCATGCATATAAGCTCAATGTTCCTTGAGTCGTTATCCCCACCACGACGTGTATCCATCTACACAAGAAAGGAGAGTTCAATACACAATGATAAGAAATGAAAGCGATAGCAAAAGTGGAAGTGATTAACATATAAATAGAAACTAAAGCGGTAACTACAACAAAAATGTATAAGGGAAGCGTACTAAGAAAGCGTAAATACTCTGTCACACCCGAGAATCCTATTGCTCTGATACCATTTGTAACGCCCAGATCCGGGTTTAGGTCACCGCCAGGTTAAGCCGCACCGAGTCAAGGGGTTAAGGGAGGAGGGGGAAGTCCAATTCTATTATTTAAGAAAAACCCCGTGATTGCACTATTTTATAAGGATTAAATTACCGATTTTAATTTGAGAAACAGGTAATCACTTTAAATGATTAGGTTAATTAACAAGGTTTATTTATGAAAATTCGTTGAATCCATCAATTCTTAATAAATAAGAAATAAATCATAGTTGTTCCTGTATTATTATAACACTTGGCCAAAGGCCCGAATAAAATAATTTATAATATTCCAAATCCAATGTTTTTAAAGATAGTTTTAAATAAAACAACAGAGCTTCTAACGAGGATTATTATCCCCGAGGGCCTTACCAGCATCCTTGCCAACATCCCTACTCGATGTACTTAGGTGGGTGGGGGTTTAAACATGAAAGGAAAGGGTGAGCGAACACTCAGCGGGGTGGAAAATATTAATCTATACATTTTCTGCAAAAATACTATACATGTAATATGTATTTTAAACAATTCCAAAAACGTTTAATAATTTAGCTAATATTAACGTAACTACCATGAAATGTACTTGAGCGATGTGTTCATACTCACACTTAACCATTTTATACTACCCTTTATCGAGTCTAGATACTATTTAATAGTATTTTATTCCTTAGTCTCTATTTTTTCCTTTTATTAGGTTGTCTTAATTACGTTCATTAAACACAACCAAGTTCATTTTCCTTTCCATTATGTTTCTTGAAATCCTCCAATAACCGCATGCTTTAACGGGCTCTGCACCGCCGGCTATGCTACCATATGCTCTAACTAGTGATTTTGGATCTTTCATCCTAGGGCGCTGGCACTTCTTAATTATTTTTTGATCTCATCCGAGTCCATGTTAATGTGTTTTAATATTTTTACTAATGTCCACATTATTCCTTTACTTTCAATATTCTCATACCATTTCATTCATTTATCCGTTTTTCTCAAAACCGATCGACGAGGTTAAATGAGGAGATCCAATTACTAGGATCCTCTAATTTTTATCAAAATTACCTTTCTACCTTTCATTTCCTGAAACCTTGTGAAAAACACATTTCTTTCATCATGGCATTATAAATCGTCATTTTACATTCAAAACCACCTTTCATGATTTTATGTCCCTGTTAACGCAAAAATTCTCCATCTACGAGGACCAATCAGAAAAGGACACATGTCATCCTACGTGGAAATATTCGACACCCGAGAAGTATTGGTCGGCACCCGAGGAGAGTTGGTCGGCACCTGAGGAGAGTTAGTCGGCATACCAACCAGGAAGATCAAAGGATAACTATGCATTTAATGTGCATTAATGAAGATGGCAGCGCATTTAATGAGCCTTAGTGTACATTTATACTGTATTAATTGATGACAACACATAGCATACCAAGCAATTCAATAATTAGATTCGTTGAAGGTAGACATAAATGTCTACATACAATGAATCTCTTTATCTCCCATCACTATAAATACATGTATCCCCTTAGCCAAAAAGGGGAAGAGCCGGGAGAGATCCGGGAGATTCGGGAGAATCGAGAGACACCATACACAAGATCCACACCTTTTTCTCTCTCTACACCACATTGTGCTATTGTAAACCCCTGGGAATAAAATAACAGTGGACGTAGGCTTTTTCTTATAGCCTAACCACTTTAAAAATCTTTGTTTCTCATGTGCTTGATTGGATTGCTTTCATCTATTTATCTGTGATCATAAAAATGGGATTCAGTCCAGCTTTTTGCATCAACAGATTGGCGCCGTCTGTGGGAACGTGTTACAAGCATTGTTCTCCATCAAAAGCTAAGTTTTTATTTTCTCTACGTACAATCAATTATATATTCTACATACATCTTTTGATTCAATCATGATTTTTATGTTTATATACATAAATTAATTGTCCAATTTTTATCTGCAAAATATTGCATATCATGATTTTAAAATCATAACTGTTAGATTAATTCTTACTTATAAATCTGAAAAATAATGGATTTCATAAATCATAACTTTTTGCTTGATTCTCAAGTTTCAATTTTATATCATGGAATAAATATTTTAAATGATTACATATACCAATATATATGACGGTGGTAAGATTTGATAATTTTCATTATAAATTTTGTAAGATCTTTGATGTCTATTCAAATTCCCATCATATTTTTAATCAGAGAATGTGAAAAGGTTAAAGACAATAAAAAGTTTTCTCATGGAAATCATGACCCAGATCTACTTTCTCTCTCTTCAAGTTTGAGTCTCTTTGCATTCATTTTTTTATGAACTATATTTGGCTCATCTTCCATCTATGTTAATAAAGTCAAATTGATTGATTTTTGATATAAATTTGGTAATAATTTCGATCATTCACCATATTTTTATCTATGCAAATGGGGAATAGGAAGGGATCAATATAAAAATAATTTTATATAACCAAAAAAAATTATTACCCACCTCTTGTAAAAGAGGATTAGTAAAACAATCATGACCATATCAAGACTCTGAGTACAAATTTGATATGTTGGCCCCTCGTTTATCACATCACAGGGTTTCTTTATCGGAATCACACGATATAGTGGATTAGATAATTATTCATTTAATTAACATTCTTAATACTTAAATTTTACATCGAATGTTATTTTTCTGATCTAAGGATTCGAGATATTCTGGTCATCCATCCATATTGTTGGTCGGCATCATCTTGGGCCATCTTTTATTAAAGGGAAGCTTAACCAGACCATTTTTGTTTGTTGAAGAAAAGATGTGAAGATCCATCAGCAACGTTGAAATAATTTTATCCAACTACGAGGTATCTTATTGTTGGTCAGAGACTCTTATTGTAGCTCGATGGAACCAATTGCAGGTCGACGATCATCTACTTCTTGATCGACGACATCTCAGTCTTGTTCGGAGGGTTCAATTTACTGGTCGGCAACTATCCAACCATCCACTTTTTGTTTGGTGACATCTAATGTTGTTCGGTGCTGTTAATGCACCATTTTTGTTGATCGGCGAAATTGCTCAGCTGGTCGGGGACCATTTGCTTCTTGGTCGACACCATATATTCTATAACTTGAGATATCCTTAAATGTTGGTCGGCAACATCCATGACGTTTGTCGGCAGCAGTAGAATCTTGGGGTATTAAAAAATGCGAAGCACCCCAGATATTTCTTTAAACACGAGTTCAGCTCGGGGACAAACAGGGGCTTAAGTCTTTTTTAACTTGTGATCACCCCAAAAATATTTTTAAAATCAAGTGATAAATAATTTTCAAACAACAACTTATACCTAATTAGTTGTTGGAGATTAAATAACTTTACAAAAAACTCTACGTCTTATTTATGATGCATATCTGATAAAAATTTGTCCATCTCACACACATTTGGCATAAAAATATTATTTCATATTTTGAAAATTTTATTATTTTATGTTGATACACATCACATATTGTTTGGCTGAATAATTATTCTCATGCTAATAATTATTTTCTCTAGTCTCGACAGGTGCTCGGGAAGCTTATTAAAATTTCATAGGGATGAGATTCAATCCCGATGAAAGCTCTCGTAAACCTCTGGAAAAGTAGTATTGCTCGACATCAGGCAATTGTGCCTCGACATATCAGCCAACATATATTATTTCATTTTTTGAAATTAATATTTTTATTTCTCAAGCATATACATATCATATATTGATTGGATGAGTAAATTATTCTCACGACTAATCAATTCATCCTACACAAATGGTAGAGCAAGATATTAATTTTTACAGGTACAAGACTCAACACCGACGAATGCTCGGAAACAATCTGGAAACTATTATCATTGCTCAGCATTATGAAATTTCACCTCAGCAAGGAACTATATATTTTATTATTGCTTTGATTTGTGCTCAAGCACGAATTATTTTATATATCCGTTCGGATTCATATTCTATATTCATCTCTTCATGGAGCTCGGCGAAATACTTATCATATTCAGCTCCGAGGAAAAGCTACAACAGTTATTATATTTCACCCCCAACGGATAGTTGGTCGGGGCAATTCTCATTTATATTTAGGCCCAGATATCGGCTCAAGCACAAATTATTCTATATATCCCTTGGGATTCATATTCTATATTCATCTCAACATGGAACTCGGCGAGATACTTATTATCATATTCAGCTCCGAGGAGAACTATAACATTTATTATATGTCACCCCCAACAGATAGTTGGTCGGGGTAATTCTTATTTATATTCAGGCCCAGCAAAGTTCTCGGCCATATTCTTATGTTCTGGAAAATATTATTCTTATTCGGCATTATGCAATTGTGCCTAGACAAGATACTTATTCAGCTTTGAGGAGAATTACAACATTCGTTGTATTTCACCCCCAACGGATAGTTGGTCGGATAATTCTGAAAGAGTTGGCGCTTGCGTTCAATTAAGAAATAATATAATAAATACCATTTTTAACCCAAATAAACCCTAATCATGCAACTAGTTGTGATTGAAACAATATGAAATCATGCACAAGTTATTCAACACACAAAGTTTAAGGAAAAATCCCCCACAGGGGCAAAACCATTTGTATATCACTATAATTTGTAAAAGACGGTTTACAATCGAATTACAATGAAATACAGATTTCTGACTAAGAATTACCCTCAGGTATCGGATTCTGTAGTCGCGGCTGGAATATCCCTTTCCAGTAGGGTTGGCGGCTGGAACTATCCCTGTCCAGTAGGGCTGCAATGAAGAGGAAGAAGCGGTCCACTTCACAAAGGGTTGAACAACATCAATGGTGTTCTTGGGTTACCAAACTTTGATTCACATAGATATGGAAGATGTGTGAATCTAAAAACCTAGAATCATAGGACTCAATAGGTGAAGACTTTAGGGTTGATATGCTCTGATAATCGTGGGAAAGTCTTAAGAAAACCAACTACTGATCGTGGTTTAAATAAGGAGTCAAAACCCTAAAAAATCTGCTACACGATCTGGCAGAGTCTATCTTCGTCGGATCGGTCCGGTCTATTAGGCGGATCGGTCCGGTGAACTCGGATCGGTTCTTTTTCTGAAACCGGATCCATCCGGTTGGCATCGGATCGGTTCGGCCTTTTGGCTTCATCGGTTCGCTATGGATCCGGGGCACACTGGCTTCACCTCAGCAAGCGGATCGGTCCGGTCCCTTTAGGCGGATCGGTCCGGATGAACCGAATCGGTTCTTTTATCTGAGCCGGATCGGTCCGGTCAGGTCTGATTCCCAAATTCCTTCTTCTTTTGATCTTCGGATTTCGGATTTCGTTGATGACGATGTGATCTTTTCAACCATCAATCTTGTAACGGCGTATGACATAACATATACATAAAGATGGACAAATTGTCCTTACAAATCTCCCCCTATGTCTATGCCGGAACAAACATAAAAAAAATCCGAATTATCAAGTATGAATAATGCCTATACAAATCTACCCTTCCATGAACCCAAAACTGAAATAGGTACATATGACTAAGGCTGCATCGTTTGTTCTTCAATTCTTCAGGAATCTTCACGCTTTTCTCATCAGGGTGTGTATCATGGGATTATCAAGGATGTACCTACACACATGAGATAAAGCAAATACCAAGTGACGTATCGAGTTTGAAATGAGATAAACATAAACATATATATCAATTTAAGATATTCTCAGAATTTCATCAATTTAAGATATTCTCAGAATTTCAACACTCCCCCATAATCAGATAATTCATTCTCCCCCTTTTTATGATGTCCCCAAATAGACAAATGAGAGAAATAAATCAAGCAATCAAGTACCGGGGTGACACAAGGCATAAAATCACACCATGAATGAACATAAAACAACCAAGTCGGTGATAGCGTAAAAGAATGGGTGTGATCAAAATTCGATAGGAAAATCAAAGCATACAAACATGACATATGTGCACGATGAATATTGGATATTCCTAACGAATGAACTCAAATGCTTCCTTTGGTGTAAAAGATTGGAAATATAAGACATTGACTATATCAAATCTACAAATCAAAGCTCAAAGTGATTTCTACACCAATAACGTCCAAAATGTTTTTCATGCTTTTTCAGGACTTTCAAGGAAGTGCAAACCCGTTTTTCAATCTCCAACCAAACTCCCTCAGATTTATATTCTGAATAGAGGAAAACTAAATTCTCAAACTTTGGAGAATTGGGTGAAACCTAAATGGCCCATATTTGGCATGAATTGCTTTTTATTGCCTTATCAATTTTTTCGGGCTCTTTGTACCTCTTAGGACCTCGGATATTAAAATTCCTCCATTTTTTAGGTCCTTTTTAACGGTGGCTTTTGCGCAAAGGATAAGAATCAACTTTCGCAGCCCCTCCCCGTTATGAAAATATACACACAGCCTCACCAAAACGGTTTTTACATGCAATCCAATCTTGTCAAGTTTTATCGCATTTTATACATTGTATAGACAGGATTGAGATGGAAACACTCAAGCCAACATGAGATTGACAAGTGCAACAATCAAATGTAGCCGTGCATGTGTGCAATAAAGGATATAGGAGTCAAGCATGTAGGAAATATCACTAATTACATCTCAAGGACTCCAATCAATGTTAAGCACATGGATGAAATGATGTAGCCTCTCAAATCTCTATCAAACAGTCACATGGATATATGGAATGAAGTTGTGACTTGGCTATCTTAAATGCTCATCCATAAAAGGCAAATCTCTTTTTGAATTTTTCAAAAATTTTATCAAAATAAAATCTTTTTGTGTTTTTCAAAGAATAATAAAAGATACATAAAAGCTGTACATATATGGTACATATAAAACAGACTAGCAATAGGAAGCATATGATATGAACATGAAGAAGCATCCTATTCTAGACATATACCAACCCCTCAGTCAACTGTGCAAATCCCCAAAGACTTCCTAAGATTCTCAAATCTAAGGGCATCTAAAGGTTTCGTGAAAATATCGGCTAACTGACGGTCGGTAGGAACAAAACACAGGGTTACGACCTTCTCCTCAACTAACTGACGTATAAAGTGCTCGCGTAACCTGATGTGCTTTGTGCGCGAATGTTGGACAGGATTGCGGGATATGTGTATCGCGCTCGTGTTATCACAGGAAATGGTCATGGTGTCCTGTGAAATCACATAATCCTCCAACATTTGCTTCATCCACAAGAGTTGTGTGCAACAACTCCCGTCGGCTATGTACTCAGCCTCAGCAGTGGACAAAGAGATGGAATTTTGCTTCTTGCTCAACCAGGAGACAAGAGCAGAACCAAAATAGAAACACCCACCAGAAATTCTCCTACATCCATCTACATCCCCAGCCCAATCGGCATCCGAATAGGCGGACAAACGGTCATCGGTATCAAAGGAATACCAAATACCGTATGAGAGAGTCCCACTCACGTATTTAATAATACGTTTTAGAGCAAGTAAATGTGACTCTTTTGGGGATGCCTGATATCGCGCACAGACTCCAACACTATAGGCAATGTCGGAACGACTAGCAGTCAAGTAGAGAAGACTGCCTATCATACTCCGATACAAGGTTTGCTCTACGTCCTTGCCTGAAGTGTCCTTACTAAGCTTGGTAGAAGTACTCATAGGTGTACGTGCATGCTTAGCGGAGTCTAAACCAAATTTCTTCACTAGGTCTCTAGCATACTTGGATTGGGAGATGAACATCCCATCCTCTAGCTGACGAACCTGGAGACCAAGGAAGAATGTAAGCTCACCAACCATGCTCATCTCAAACTCACTTTTCATCTCCTCCTCAAAGTGGTGAGCATGATGGGAGCATGTGGATCCAAAGACTATGTCGTCCACATAGACTTGGGCAACCAAGATAGCACCGTCATCTCTCCTGACGAACAACGTCATATCAACTCCCCCTCTCTTGAAGCCATGGGCTAAGAGATAGGAAGTAAGCCTCTCGTACCAAGCACGGGGTGCTTGCTTCAAACCATACAAGGCTTTCCTCAGATAGTAGACGTGATCAGGGTGCTTAGGGTCTTTAAACCCTTTTGGTTGTTCCACATAAACCTCCTCCTGTAGAATGCCATTCAGAAAGGCACTCTTGACATCCATCTGATATACCTTGAAGTGCAGATGACATGCGATGGCTAGCAGAAGACGGACGGACTCAAGCCTCGCAACAGGAGCAAATGTCTCCCCAAAGTCTACACCCTCTATCTGTGTGTAGCCTTGAGCGACCAACCTAGCCTTATTTCTGATTATGGTACCATTTTCATCCATTTTATTCTTGAAAATCCACCGGGTACCAATAACATTAGTATCACTAGGTCGGGGGACAAGTTCCCAGACATTGTTCTTCTTAAACTGAATCAACTCATCCTGCATAGCGGATATCCAGTGTTCATCCTTGAGTGCTTCCTTGTGATTCTTGGGCTCGACTTTGGTCGTTTAGCAGTGATGACTAACAACGTTCTCTAGTTGAGCACGAGTCTTGACCCCTAGAGTGGGATCGCCAACAATGGCTGAAGGATCATGACTCTTGTGAACCCAAGCAGGTGTGTCCCCTAACACAGGAATAGGGTCCACAGAGTGTGAGAGAGGAACAGGTAAATCACTGTCAGAACAATCCTCATCCTCACACTGAAGGTTGGGATCAATAACCGCAGGAGGTTCGTCATCTTGCACAGTGACGTTTATTGATTCCATAACCTTAGAGCTCTTTAGGTTAAAAACCCGGTACGCTCTACTGTTCGATGAATATCCTAGCAATATTCCCTCGTCGCTCCGGGAGTTAAACTTTCTTAATTGCTCTATATCCCGTAGGATGTAGCATTTACTCCCAAAAACACGGAAATATGCCAAGTTGGGTTTCTTGCCAGTCCACAATTCATAAGGCGTCTTAAGTGTGTGTGGACGAAGATAAACCCTATTCACCGTGTGGCATGCAGTAGACACTGCCTCTGCCCAAAATCTCCTAGAAACTTTACGACCTAGAAGCATAGATCTAGCCATCTCTTGGATCATTCTATTTTTCCTCTCAACAATCCCATTTTGCTGAGGAGTTCTCACAGCAGAAAACTCATGTTTGATCCCAAGGCTATCACAGTACAAGTCCACCTTTGATTCCTTAAATTCAGTGCCGTTGTCACTACGTATTCTGTTAATAGTGACCCCGTGTTGATTTTGCAGGACACGGCACTTGGTCGTTAAAAATTCTACAGCATCAGATTTCTCTCTTAGAAAACCTACAATAGAGTATCTAGAGAAATCGTCTACCATCACGAGAATGTATCTCTTACCACCTAGACTCTCCGTTCGAGTAGGACCCATAAGATCCATGTGAATCAACTCAAGAGCACGGGAGGTGGTAATGGAATTCAACTTCCTATGAGGGCTACGGATTTGTTTTCCCAACTGACAGGGTCCACAAATCATGGAAGTTGGCTGTCCAAGAGATGGTAAGCCACGTACGAGGTCCTTTTTGACTAAACGAGATAAGTCTCTAACGTTCATATGGCCTAGACGTTGGTGCCACAGATCCACAGGAGTGATCGTGGCGCTGTTGCAAACTAGTGAGGATGTGGGCTCAGTCCCATAGCAGTTATCCTCTGTCCTCACCCCTTGCACTAAAAGTTTACCGGCTTGATTATAGACCTTACAAGCTTCCCGGTCAAACTTTACTGCAAAGTCATCGTCGCACAGCTGGCTGATGCTAAGAAGGTTTGCTTTCAAACCTTTGACGTACAGCACGTTCTCTAGCTTTGGAAATCCTGGTAACTCTACTGTACCTCGTCCAACTATGTTAGATTTGCTACCATCTCCAAAGGTGACTCTCCCATCATTATAATCCTCAAGATGGGTAAAATATGAGACATCACCTGTCATGTGTCTGGAGCATCCACTATCAAAATACCACTGTGAGGTATTATGTGCTTTGAGAGCGACATGGACAACAAGGGCCTTTTTCTCTTTCTTAGGAACCCAATTGTAGGTACCTTTTTGTATTCCCTTGTTGTTGTTTGTTTTAGCCGGAATGCGGGGCGCATTCATTGATGGTAAGGTCATCCGTCGGAATTCCTCCATCAAACTCTGTGATGTGGCGGCTAGAAACTCAACATGCTCTCTCAGACTGGCAAACTCATCAGTCTGATGTGGTGGAGCAAACGTACGTCGTGTCCGACCCAACTTATAGCAATCATCCCTAAGGTGTCCATTTCTTTTGCAATGGGATCAAAAGAGCACAGTATTAGGAGGACCTTGGTTTGCTTTTCTTGGTCGAACTCTCCTTCTTGGTTTTTTATGACGGCCATAAGGAGTCGTAGTAAACTCAGGAATTGGTCCGGGTGCAATTTGGGACATGGAGGCACCATCAAAACCTATTCCTTGCCTGTCACCAAAACCTAAAGCGGGACCGAGGAGCATCTTTCCCATTTTCCCAGATCTGTCCTCGATTTGTACCTTGACTTTCCTAGCTCTCTCAAGGTCATGAGTAAGCTGAGCAACAAGGGCTTCAAGTTTCTTTCAAGTTTCCAGGGAGGAATGGAGCTCACTCGTAAGACTAGCCACTTGTTTAGTCAAGTCCGCTTTCTCTTTCTCAAAACTTCTCTCTCTCTCTTTAAGTAAATTCTCTTTACTAACCCAGGCAGACTCTCTCTCTCTCATGGCGGTGCAGGTGGAGGACTCTCTCTCTCTCGTCTCTTCTTCTAACGCGGTGATCCTAAGAACTAACGCCTTGTTACATTTTTTAGTTTTGAAAGACTCATTATATAACTCGGCGTAGGCGCGTTGAAGGTTACTCTCGTCCTCACTACCTTCCTCCTCTCCCTCACTCTCTTCGCTCTCGCTGTCGAGGTGTCCCTGTGAAGTAGCATCCTCATCGTCGTGAGATGCACTAGGAGTACTCACATGACTAGCCATGAACGCGATGAAGTTACGCTCATGCGGTGACTCATCTCCCGAGTCCACCGACTCGACCTCACTGTCGTCACTAAGGGTAGCATTTAGGACAGCTTTACCCTTTTCCCTATTCAGACGAGTGGCACACTCAAACGCTCTGTGTCCCTTACCGTCGCACTCAAAAAACCTCTCACTGTCTTTAGGGGGTTCTTTGAAATCTTTCTTTTCAAACTTATTTTTCTGAAAATTCTTTTTAACATTGAAGTTTCCACCCTTTTTAAATTTCAGAATTTTCTTGAAGTTTTTAGCAAATCATGCCAAATCATCTAGGTCAAACTCACATTCAGAATCAGAATTTTCTATCTTTCTAGATGACTCGACTCTCTTTCTTGCCGACCCCTCACTTTTTCTCTCTTGGGCTTTAAGGGCAATTCCCTTATCTTTTGGCTTGGCAGATTTAGGAAACATGTCTATTTCATAAGTTTGTAAATCTCCTACCAGTTCTTCCAATTTTAGAGTATTTAAATTACCCAAGGAATTTAGCACAGTGACTTTAGGTATGAAACGCTTAGGAAGGGAACGAAGAATCTTTTTAACAACTCTAGCATTTGGAATATGTTCACCAAGATTATAGCTAGTATTAACAATGTCAGAAAGCCTAGCATAAAATTCATCAAAACATTCATTTTCATGCATGGTGATGGTTTCAAATTGAGTTGTTAAATTTTGCAATTTTGATTCTTTAACAGCATTTGTTCCTTCATGGGTAAGTTGCAAAATATCCCATGCCTCCTTTGACGTGGTGCACGTCATTATGCGTTTGAACTCATCAGGAGTGACAGACCCAGAGATAGCACTTAGACCCTTAGAATTAAAAGATTACCATTTAAATTCATCATCAGTCCAAGAAATGTCAGGTTTCAAGTTGGTCACATTATCAACAGTCACAGTCGGAGGAGTCCACCCTCGTTCAACCAAAATCCAGACATGTTCATCAATGGCTTTTAAAGCCGACCTCATACGGGCTTTCCAATAAGCATAATTTGACCCGTCAAAAATAGGCATTTTATAATATGATTTCTCCATTTGAACACGCTCTTTTCAAAGATCAATTTATTTCAAAAAAAAATTGATATCTTTAGAAACAATTTGCGGAAAATAGGAATACGCGATAGATTAGCGTAACCCGCTCTGATACCAATTTGAAAGAGTTGGCGCTTGCGTTCAATTAAGAAATAATATAATAAATACCATTTTTAACCCAAATAAACCCTAATCATGCAACTAGGTGTGATTGAAACAATATGAAATCATGCACAAGTTATTCAACACACAAAGTTTAAGGAAAAATCCCCCACAGGGGCAAAACCATTTGTATATCACTATAATTTGTAAAAGACGGTTTACAATCGGATTACAATGAAATACAGATTTCTGACTAAGAATTACCCTCAGGTATCGGATTCTGTAGTCGCGGCTGGAATATCCCTTTCCAGTAGGGTTGGCGGCTGGAACTATCCCTGTCCAGTAGGGCTGCAATGAAGAGGAAGAAGCGGTCCACTTCACAAAGGGTTGAACAACATCAATGGTGTTCTTGGGTTACCAAACTTTGATTCACATAGATATGGAAGATGTGTGAATCTAAAAACCTAGAATCATAGGACTCAATAGGTGAAGACTTTAGGGTTGATATGCTCTGATAATCGTGGGAAAGTCTTAAGAAAACCAACTACTGATCGTGGTTTAAATAAGGAGTCAAAACCCTAAAAAATCTGCTACACGATCTAGCAGAGTCTATCTTCGTCGGATCGGTCCGGTCCTTTAGGCGGATCGGTCCGGTGAACTCGGATCGGTTCTTTTTCTGAAACCGGATCCATCCGGTTGGCATCGGATCGGTTCGGCCTTTTTGGCTTCATCGGTTCGCTATGGATCCGGGGCACACTGGCTTCACCTCAGCAAGCGGATCGGTCCGGTCCCTTTAGGCGGATCGGTCCGGATGAACCGGATCGGTTCTTTTATCTGAGCCGGATCGGTCCGGTCAGGTCTGATTCCCAAATTCCTTCTTCTTTTGATCTTCGGATTTCGGATTTCGTTGATGACGATGTGATCTTTTCAACCATCAATCTTGTAACAGCGTATGACATAACATATACATAAAGATGGACAAATTGTCCTTACAAATTCTTATTTATATTCAGGCCTGACAACGTTCTCGGCCATATTCTTATGTTCTAGAAGATCTCATTCTTGTTCGGCATTATATAATTCTACCTCGACAGATCAACGAGGCACTTTATTATTTTTAATTATTCTTTATATCTATTTGGATGCATATTCTATTCTTATTTTAGCAAGGAGGTCTCCAACATATATATTATCTTATTCCCAACAATCTGTTGGTCAGCTCCAAGGATGTCTCCAGTATTTATTATATCTTATTCCCAACAATCTGTTGGTCAGCTCCAAGGATGTCTCTAGCATATATTATCTTATTCCCAACAATCTGTTGGTCAGCTCCAAGGATGTCTCCAGCATTTATTATATCTTATTCCCAACAATCTGTTGGTCAGCTCCAAGGATGTCTCCAGCATATATTATCTTATTCCCAACAATCTGTTGGTCAGCTCCAAGGATGTCTCCAGCATTTATTATGTCTTATTCCCAACAATCCGTTGGTCAGCTCCGAGGAAGTCTCTATCATTTATTATCAAACTTGTATTCCTCCGGGAAGTAAAGCTACTTGTATTCCTCCGGGAAGTAAAGCTACTTGTATTCCTCCGAGAAGTAAAACTTGTATTCCTACGGGAAGTAAAACTTGTATTCCTAAAAATGCCAACTTATGTTGGTTAGGAAGTAAATCTATTCCTAAAAATGTCAACTCAGGTTGGTCGGAAATAAGAAGCTGTCAACTACAGTTGGTCGGAAACAAAGTATGAGTATGTGAAAGCGATCAAGCAAAAAGCATTCAAAGTTCACATTCCACACTTGGGGGCTTCTATTACAGATACATTTATTCATTCGGTGGCACATTCTTATAACATCATGCAGTCAAGCATCAGATTCAACTCCACGAACTCACACGGTCGGGGCCCCGACCAATCATCATTCAGGAGTTATTTTTCTTGCTCAGGAATTATTTTTGATATTGAAGTTGAGGAGGTATATTGAAGTTCAGGAGGCGCATTCGGAAGTTCGGGAGGCATATTCAGGAGTTATTATGCACATACTATTGAAGTTCAGAAGTCAAATTCAGCATCTACAGCACTGAGATCTTTACTACTACTGTCCCGACCAACATTGAAGAAGAAGTTGTATGAAAATATTTCGAAGTCCACCACTAGCTTGGTACTAATCAGATTGAAGAGTTGGGTTCAAAATCTAGTATGTTACTCGATAAATTATTCAGAGGATCATAAATCAGAAGAATCACAAACGTGAAGTTAGCACTCAGTTGCTCGGCACAGGAGGCAGTTGGTCGGCTAGCAAACCAATCAACATACTTGAAGATTATGACAAGCTACAAGCTGCATACTATGGCATGGCTGCATCCAAATTCCCAGGGGTGATACATAGCACACGGAGTTCCTCAAAAGAAAGATTAGCAACCATCGATCAGCCTGCATCATATATCGTCCAGGAGATAATGCACTTTATGTTGAACAAATCAAGAAGGTAGATCAAGAATTTCACGAGCACCGAGCAACACTGCAGAATAAATACTCCATCCTTTCAAGTAAACCATCAAGCATGGAGCATTGGGGGCTTCTGTTAACGCAAAAATTCTCCATCTACGAGGACCAATCAGAAAAGGACACATGTCATCCTACGTGGCAATATTCGACACCCGAGGAGTATTAGTCAGCACCCGAGGAGAGTTGGTCGGCACCCGAGGAGAGTTAGTCGGCATACCAACCAGGAAGATCAAAGGATAATTATGCATTTAATGTGCATTAATGAAGATGGCAGCGCATTTAATGAGCCTTAGTGTACATTTATACTGTATTAATAGATGACAACACATAGCATACCAAGCAATTCAACAATTAGATTCGTTGAATGTAGACATTTACAATGAATCTCTTTATCTCCCATCACTATAAATACATGTATCCCCTTAGCCAAAAAGGGGAAGAGCCGGGAGAGATTCGGGAGATCCGGGAGAATCGAGAGACACCATACACAAGATCCACACCTTTTTCTCTCTCTACACCACATTGTGCTATTGTAAACCCCTGGGAATAAAATAACAGTGGACGTAGGCTTTTTCTTATAGCCGAACAACTTTAAAAATATTTGTTTCTCATGTGCTTGATTGGATTGCTTTCATCTATTTATCTGTGATCATAAAAATGGGATTCGGTCCAGTTTTTTGCATCAACAGTCCCAAAAATCATACATTATTGTTTTTCTCCAAGAAAATTTCATTTCTTCATATTTCTTTTTAAGAAACATATTTAATGTCATAAAGATCATATTTTAAAATGTCCATCTTATCCTTATACCCAAATGTTGCATTAAATATCATTTATTCTTCATTTTACAACATATTTAGGGTTAATATTTCTAACTTAATTGTTTCATCAAGAAACTTATTTTTAACTTCACATATCACGTCTACAAATCCTTATTTAACTAACTATAATACTCTAAGTATTTTTGGGAGGATTTCAAGCCTAGAAACCCTTAAATATGCAACTAAACATGATATTAGTATGAAAATATAATTTTATGCTTATTTCCTCATTTTCCAAGATTAAAATTCCATTCGTTCATCAAACGCCATTTTAAATTTAGTTTTCATCAAAAATCTCATTTTTGCAAGAAAACTTTAAATAGACATACTAGAAATTATTTTTGAAGAGTAACGCCTTATAGCATGCATCCTAGTAGCTTTTAATCTTATAAACACTTGAAGGAAAATCGTACCTTGGATTTGAAGAGGAGAAACTAAAAGGAATGACTTGAAAGCTCCTAAAACTCCAAAGCTCCAACTTCTTCAAGAGAGCTCCAACAATGGCTTCTATCAAACTTCTCCTTCAACTAGGCTTGAAATGGGTGTATTTATCCTTGGAATATCTTAAAAAATACTTGGGATGGAAGGGAAAACCTTGAAAATGGTGGAAAATGGGTGAGGAATATGAGAGTGTAGCATTTGAGAGAGAGGGCTCCAAAAATCTGATGAAAATGGCTTATATGGCCCCCTCACCTCTATTTAAACCCATCAAGACTTAACCCATTAACCAAAGGTTAAACCCATATTTTGATCTGAGCCGCTGAGAGCTCAACAATTCAGCAAATCCAACTCCCCACGTCGTGACAGCACATTAAAATGTGCAGAAAAGTCTAATTTTCATCCAGTCGTTTGAACGACTTGGACCTCGTCCGAATGAGATCCTCTCTCGTTCAAATGAGATCTCTAATGACGTACTAGCAAGGGTAAAATTTAAGGTTAAAAGGGAAAAGGAAACCACCTAGTTCGAACTGGAAACTACCCCTCGTTGGAACAACAACGCAACTCATTCGAACGAGGGCGTTCCAATGAGATTCCAAAGAAAGATGGAAATCGAACAGGTCCTAGTCATTAGAAGTTCGCTTGAACCTCATTCAAATGACAGATCCATTCTCATTCGAATGTCATGGACACTCATTCGAACGATGGACAAATTTCCACAAACCAACTTTAGGCCATTAAATCCCAATATAAATTGCACAAAGGCCACAAGGATAGCTTAAACTTGGCATCCAATCATAATATATAGTTCATGGCCCAAGGGCATACAAATTATAAGGAATGAGGTACAAATCCTGAGCACAGATGTTACACCACTCGAGGACCCATCCTGAAGAGATAATGTAATTTGAGGATGTCGCGACTAAGGCTCATCGTCAAAACACATGCCCTTTTGCAATCATCCTCTGCCTCAACAAGTTTCTTCTTGAGGGAGTCATTGTTAGCTTGGATAAGGACCCCAATAGCCCCAATATCCTTAGCTTAATCAACATGCTCCTTCAAAGACCACTACACCAAATCTTCCGAATTGTCACGGTTATTGACCTTGACAAGTTGGACTTGTCAAGGTCAATGACCGTGATAATTTGGGGTAAGATAACTTTTTTTGTCACGGACGTGTCACGATCATTGACCGTGACAAGTTCGTAAGAATTGTCACGGTCGTGTCACGGTCCCGGACCGTGACACATTTAGTCACGATTAATAATTGTGACAAAATCTTGTTCCCTTTTAAAAAAATATCACAGTCATTGACCGTGGCAAGACCGTGACAAAATTTATTATGGTATTGTCACGGTCAATGACCGTGACAATTCTGGGCAAAATTGAAAAAAAATCTGCTGGGAAGTATGGCCACTGCCACTGCCCAGCAGTATATTTGTACCTGTTATATCAACGTTGTACCTCTTCAAACATCATATATCCAAATAAACTAGAGATAACGCAAATATACATTCAAAATAGAAACTATTTAAGAATAAACAACATCACCATCAATTATCTCAAATCTACAAACTATTTAGCTGGAAAAGAGATTTTGTACCACGACGCTCGGGGACACCTCCTTATCCTTCCCTTCTCGTCCGAAGAGCCACATAAGTATCGAGCATATGTGGCCTACCCTCAGGGCCACTCCCTGTCTCCTGAAATAACATAAAGTATAATTAGTATCTACCCCGCAAATATAGATAAATATAAATATAAATATAAATCGAAATTGAAATCGAAATCGAAATCGAAATTGACATATAAATATAAATACATTACCTATAGTTTCACTCAAACAGCTAACTTGAACTCATATGGTACCTCCTTCCAACTAATGTACCCCGGGCAATCGTGTCAAATATAATTCCCTTCATATCTGAACACTAAGAAATGCCATAATCCTATGGAGGTATGCTCTGCAAATTGCTTCCAACCGTTATGTAGCCAAAAATCAGCAGTTGAAGTTGTCAATTCCACCTTCCAATGGTCTCCCATATTTTGCTAGAGGTTCCAAGTGGTGGGGTATGGAAAGTGGAATTGACAGCTTCAACTGGTGATGTTTGGGGAGGAATTTGCAGAGCATAACTCCATAGGATTATGGCATTTCTTAGTGTTCGGATAGACGAAGAGATTCAGTCTCCTCTCCACAAATAGGACACCCCAAATAACTATGTATTAATCATCTATTAAAGGTAAGAAGCGTATATTCATTAATTAGTATAAACAAAACTTAGATATAGTTGGAATATATATGTATTAATCTCCTCTCCACACATGCACACTACACAAGAGTGAAAATGATAAAGTGCAAATCAATTAAAAGCATTAAAAATGGATGTTTCGGTACAAATTGAAATATTTATTACAAATTGAAAAATTGTTTCAAATTCGGGTTATCATCAAAAATGGATTGATATTCGGTAGGATCAGCCAAGTCATCCACACTACTATTTAGACGCCTCAGAGCGTGTTGGACAATTGGCCACGGTTCGTTGTTGATATACTTCGAATAAAACACTTGCTTAACCTTTTGAAATGCACAAACAAATTACTCATTGCTCACGTGATCGTTGCTCTTCAACTTGGACAAGTCAACCATGATCAAATTGGTGACAGGATCAACTTTACAAGCATTTTTATCCTTAACTCTTACCCAGTCACAGTAAAATACAACCTCTTTGAAGCTTATATAATCCAATTCAAATATATTTTAGATTACACCATAGTAAGTCATTTCAGCTTCAACGAGGTTTTTATCTTTTGCGCTCGCTCGAAAGAAAGTAAGAGCCTTGTATGAAATTCCCGAGTTCTGTACATTTGTACTTTCCTCGTACACCTTAGCGACAAAAATGAAACCGTTCAATCGATACTTTTTGTACTCTTGTGCCACGAACAAGGGTCCAGTGGCTAGACGAGCAAGCGATGTCGCATCACCCGTCTTTAGGAACTGAGAATATAGATAAATTAATTATATTAGTGGTAAAATTTGAGTGTAATGTAACGTTATATAACGACTATTTTCATTATAATTACCTCTTGTGTCAACCACAGCCAAAATTCGCTGTCTGATTGTACCATTATTTTTCGTCTTTTATTGTTCTCACGGGCTTCATATTTTCTGCATATTACAAAATTAATCATGCATAAAATAATCTAAAATAATGTTAAACATTATAATAATCGAAACTTACTTTTTCCATTCTTCGACATCTTCATGTGTGTCAAATAGATAACGAGCTACTTATTCATGTTGTAAACTCGTTAAGTTCACTCATTTTCCCATCACATGACCACCATCATCGACGAACTCATCAGTGTCATCAATGCTGGTCGAGTCAGGAATATATTCCCGAGCATATATTGATGACTCCACGGTGATGTATTCCTCTGCAATTGATCCTGCAATGTATCGCGTATTCTTAACGTAATCTTTAAAAACTTTCATCAATCTTTCAAACGGATACATCCACCGATATCTAACTGGACCATAAAGAAGTGCCTCGTCACATAGGTGTACCAACAAGTGAACACTTATGTCAAAGAATGCTGGGGAAAAGTACTTCTCCAATACACAAATCGCTTCGATCATTGCCAATTTTGCGGCCACTATGTGTTCTCGATTCACTACCTTCTCACACAAGAGGGAGAAGGTAATACTAATTTGCATAATAGACCTACGCAAATCCTTGTGCTTGGAGAAACAGTGCTTAAATAATAGAGGAATCAATTGCATGATCACATGCCAATCGTGGGACTTACACTTATGTAAATCATGAGTAGCATAATTCACAATCCTTTGCAAGTTGGACGAAAAAGCAGATGGGCCTTCAAATTATATATTGTGTCTAGAAGCACCTTCCTTTCCCCACTCGTCAAAGTAAACGCACCAGGGGGAATTTTGTCCTTCTCCTACTATCTTCTTTCAACCATAGTTGTGGCTTAAGTTTTAACGATTTAAGGTCTTTTCGTGCATTTTCTCCATCCTTCGAATGACTCCCCTCAAGGCAAGTACCCACAATATGTTCAGCGAAGTTCTTCTCTGCATGCATCATATCCAATACATGGCGCACCGGGTTATTCTTCCAATAAGGCAAGTCAAATAAAATTGACCTCCGAAGAGATTCAGTCTCCTCTCCACAAATAGGACACCCAAAATAACCATGTACTACACAACCGGATAATGTCCCATAAGCTGGAAAATCATGAATTGCCCACATCAACATAGCTTTCAACATAAACTCTTATTTTATAAAAGAGTCAAATGATTACACACCCTCTTCCCACAACTCATTTAATTCTTCTACCAAAAGAGCCAGGTAGACGTCAATGTCATCACTGGTGCCTTTGGCCCAGGTATCAACAAAGCCATCATCGAAAATTCAAGTCTCATACACTGTGAAGGAGGGAGGTTGGGTGGGGCTAGGATCACTGGCCATACACTCTGATTGGTGCTTAGATTTCCAAATGGATTGAAACCATCTGTTGATATAGCCACACGAATGTTGCGTTGTTCTCAAGCAAAATTGGGATACTCAAAATTCATCCTCCGCCAGGCAGTAGAATCAATGGGATGACGCATGATATTACCCCCTACTTATGCCCTAGCATGCCAAGTCATTGCCTCTGCAATCCATGGTACTGTGAAAAATCGCTTTAATCTAGGCCCAATGGGAAAATATTTCAATACTTTTTGAGGCACTTTGAGCTTGTGCCTTCCTTACTAGTAGATTGGACATATCTAGGTTCATCGCATACCGAACAACGATCGAGATTTTCATACTCCTTTCGGTATAGTATGCAGTCATACACACAAGCATGAATCGATTTATACTTCATTCCCAAACCTTTCAAACTGTTCTTCATAACAGGATAGCGATTTGGAAGTGTATTCACCTTGGGTAATAATCCCTTCACCCATTTCAGAATTCTCGTCACGCTATTGCCAGACAAATCGTACTGCGTCTTCAAACTGTGCAAACCAACCATGGCATGTAAAGTTGTTTGATCTTTCTCACAGCCAGAGTATAACGGTTGGGTCGCCTTAAATTTTAAACTTTGGTAGTCATCGTCAAGTTTTATCGTGTTATCTTCATGAGCACTTGAATCTTCTACATCATCAGTAACCTAATTCTCCTCTGCTTCATAAACTACGTACGCATCATCAATTAAATCCTCTAACATATTATGTTCTACGCCGTCCCCTTCTACATCTATTCTATTTGTTGAAGGTTGTTGTGGAGGTTGGTCGGAGACAAAAGGAACTTTCAATTCACCGTGAAAACTCCAAAATCGATAACTATCTTGGATACCCGATCTTAACAAATGTAGTTCAACTATTTTCCACTCAAACACCTTACCATTATTACACCTAGCACACGGAAACTCTTCATCATTATGACATCTCTTTGCATATTTCACAAATTCGTTAGCACCTTTGCGAAACACATCCCCCATTCTATTAGTCTCACCCATCCACTCTTTGTATTTCGGATATCCCATCACAGCTACCACAACTAAACACCTATTAAAGGTAAACAAAACTTATATTTATAGTATGTTTCATTTAATTATCCCATCATTTAATTATCCTATTAAAGGGTGAGTGGTCCTATCCCATTCAAGACCGCATTTTTCTGTAATATACTTAACAGCTCATGCACATTGTTACGATTTGAAAAAAATTCGACAGCATATTCCCGTAGTTCTCCAAGTACACGACGTAGATTGGCAGGTGTGAGTGTTATTTCAATTGATCAATTGAAATAACAGTCACACTTGTCAATCCAGTATGTACCTAGAGAACATTAATATACGACTGCAGAACTTCCTCCAAAAGTAACAACTATAAGCCACTAAGAATATTATACAGAAATCATACAGTCTCAAACTGTCCAAACGGGACAATTTGAGAGATCTCATTACAGAGGTAATGACTCTCGAACGGGTCTAAGGGCTATTGAATGTGTACGCATAAGAACTAGAAGGCTAGTATCTATGCGCACTATATTTAATTTCAAGTACGTTTCATTTAATTATCATACTATATATATATTTTTCGATATACAAAGTAATTTTCAAAAAAAGTTGAAAAATCCCACCCCGGTATGGCAATAATCCAGTGGTCATGCCACTTTTAAAACTAACCAACCAAACATTTACTAAACAAAATAATCCAACAGCAATGTCAACAACAAATGTGTATCCCGTACTCCTTCTAATTCATCTACTCAATTAATTCATTTCATCAATTAAACTAGCAATTAACGTATACAATTATTAATTTACTAATTTACACTGAGGGGCAATCCTACTTTCATATGAAATGGGCACTAATTATTAATTTACTTTCATCTAAAACTGTTTCATTTATTAATTATATTTTAGTGGAAGTAATTATAGAATCTATGGATGGATTCAATTTAATCTTACTATGTGAATGTTTTTATCTACAATGAGTTAACCTTGAAACAATATATATTATCTCATAGAATCATCAAAACGCGATATTAAGATAATTATAATGGTACCTTGCCTTACCCCCCTCCCCACCCCCACCCACCACACACACACACACAACAACCCCCCACCCTGCCCCACCCCCCCACCCCCACCAACCACACATATACACACACACTCAACCGCCCCCCTGCCCCACCCCCTACACCCACCCTCCCCCCCCCCCCTCCCCGCCCCCACACCCACCCACCACATACACACACACACACACACACAACAGTCCCCCACCCTGCCCCACCCCCCTCCCCACCCACCACACATATACACACACACACAACAGCCCCCCCCCCGCTCCACCCCCTACCCCCACCCTGCCCCACCCCCCACACACGCACACACACGCACATGTATACACACACACACATATATATACACACAAACATATATATATAAATGGAAGAGAGAGAGAGAGAGAGAGAGTTGGAAAAAGGAGGGAACGGCGGGGGGGGGGGGGGGGGGGGGGGGGAAGAAGGGGATAGGGTTTTTACTGCAGAAGTTGTCACGGTCGTGTCAAGGTCCTTGACCGTGACAATTATTTAAAGAATTATCACGGTCATTGACCGTGGCAAGTAAATTTGTCACGGGCTTGTCACGGTCATTGACCGTGACAATTCTTTGTCACGGTCGTGTCAAGGTCAATGACCGTGACACAAAACGCGTGTTTTTTGTCACGGTCAATGACCTTGACAAGGGTGGCCGGCTGAAAGGTGACAATTTGGTCATTTTGGTGTAGTGAACTTCACATATTCCTCCATGAGAGTTCCCACATCTCCCAAGTCTTTCACATCATCTTTTAGCTTGGACACTAAGGCGTATTGGCCTTTGTAGGCATCATTCATCTTATTTAGGGCCTTACAAATAGAAATAAATACACGAAGAGCTTGAGCACTTGCCTCTCGACCAAGAAAGGTATCTAGATGGATAGAAAAAGAAGAAATCTCTTTGGCAATATTGGTATACTACATAAAGTAAGAATAATTAGGGAGAGCTCAGTAATAATTCAAGACAGAATTAAAATTCATAAAAAAAATCTTTTATTATAATCAAAATGGTCAAGGTCCTTATAGACAAAGACCAAAGGAAAAATATAAGGGTGTGTAGGCTAATTATTTCTAACTAATCCCCTTGCTTTTCACCTACTTTTGGGTGTTTGGGGCTTTGCCTTTGGCAGCTATAGAGGCAGTCTGTTCGGTTGGGGCACCTGTGGTAGCCTCATCATCAGCTTTTGGTGGGGAACCAGGGTTGTGTTGGCCAAAAAGCTCAGAATTAGTAGGGACACTTACCCTTGCCAAGGTAGCATCCTAGCGCTTCTTGAAGTTGGACTTCCTAATGTAGGCCAGCCGGTGTTTAGCGTCCTCGAAGGATTCAATTCCCTTATCATAGCTAGCCTCCTTAGCTGAAAAAAGATCTCCCTAGTCCTTCTTCAAATAATCAAGTTTGACCACAAGTTGGTCGTTAGCAACCTTCAGCTTATCGTAATCATTCCTCAATATGCTCATGGCATCACTGGTATACTTCTTACCCCATCGTATGCGTTCTTGGCAGCAGCAAGGGCTTCCTTGGACTTATCTAAGTCCATCGTCATATTATTATTCTTTTGGATTGATCTAAGAGACTCTCCAAAATAGCGACGAAGTTCGCCACAAACTGCAAATAGATAAATAAAAAGTATGTCAAAACACAGAATAGATAATCCAGTAACTTCAGACAGAAAAAAAATAAATTTGGCTTACAAAATACAACGCTTGAGCAACGTGAGTCGAGAGTTGGTCATAAGACAGCTGGCGAACCTGCTCACGGTAGACGCAAGCATGCCCCTTAAGTATACTAAAGGCCAATGAGGGGTTCTTGGCCACCGACATCACCATTGAGTTCTCCCAAAGGTGGGGTAATCACCCTTCGGGGAGGGCTGCAGAGGCATGAAATATGGGTACTTGTCCTTTCTGCACTTCTCTTAGACTGATTCAGTGGCAAAAGGGCTCTTTCATTCAGTCCTCTTCTAGGACTTGGTCTTGGGGAGGAACATTGGCATCGCCGTCTTTGATTAGCAAAATTATTTTTCTTGGAACCATTGAGTCTTCTTCCTCGGCAGGGATGGACTTAGCGTTTAGATATTCAAACGAGGAAGAAGTGGAAACTTCCTCACTTGTTGAAGAAAGTGGAAGATCATGAATTGTGTCTATCGGGCGAGCTGTGAATTTGTCGATAGAGTTCTTGTACACAAGAAGAAAGGAGGCAGAACGAGGGTGATCACCACCTTGAACCAAGGGCTTCCTTAACTTCCAGACAATGAGAAGTTATTTCCTGTTAATGTGGGTAAGAGAAGGTTCTTTCTTCTTCGATCAAGCTGGTCATAAAAAAGGAAGAAATTTTATTTGTAAACATACAATCAAGTAAAAATGCAAGAGCAAGAAAAAATAGAGTGTTAACCTATAACACTCCCCCACTCTGGGCAAAAAAATCCTTGGTATTGCTCTCCTTCAGGTACAACACATCGTCTGTTATATGGGACTAGGAATAACAATATCTAATTTTTGGAATCCCAATATTGGTCCTATACAATTCGTTTATTCTATGGAGTCTATTTACAATCCGCCGTGTGTTTGGGGAACATTGGTAGGGAACAATATCAAAAAAAACTCACAAAATTCCAAAAAAAGTTAGTTTGGGAGAAATGTTATTCCCCCCTCAGCCACTGAGAGGATAAGGATCCAATGGTCACCCTTAACAGTGATGCAGTTTATGGGCGCTAGGGAACATTCAATCATAACCCATGGGGTAATTGAGTATGTTTTCCTAAAATCCTCCACGGTACTCTCATTAATAGTATAGACCATTTTCGAAGAATAAAATAGCGAGAGCATACTACCTAATGAAAACAAACAAATGGAACTACGAAGATGGAAGAATCAACAAGAAGTATTTTTTATCAAGAGAAGAAGGAATCAAGGTGACGATACAGAGTTTGAAATAAGTGAACGTTGAATTTTAAGAGTATAATCATATGGAACAGGACCCGAGATTGAAATTGGCGGTTCATTTCTTGCATAGTAACAGCATACCCTTACTATTCTCTAGTAATTAGGACATGACCATGCACAAAACTCAAACTTTAAACTCTTAATTTGGGTCAACAAAATATGTAAAATTATTCAGCCCATCTTTGACAAAGAATTTTAGGAGCAATTGTGGGTGCAAAACCATAACGGACCAATATTCGACGTCCAAACAGGCCCATCATGTTGTCTAAGTCAGGTGGATAATTATGAAGACGCATCACGTGGATAATCATGAAGACTCATCCTCGTAACTTATATTCTCGGAGGATATAAACAGGGATCAGTTAACGAGCCAATAAGGAGTTGGGAGAGTTCGTGTACAGCTCAACCACTCTTATCACTATAAATAAAATCCCCACCCCCTGAAAAATGGGGTATGTAATTTTGAACCTCTAAAAGAATTAATAAAAACTAATAAACCCTCCGTGGACATAGGCACTTGTCGAACCACGTAAATTCTGTGTGTTGTGATATTTACTTGGTCTTTAAATTCCTTTGCTTTTATATTTATTAATTTTGATTTATAGCATGTAACACCCTGTAATTCTGAGGATATAGGATTTAATTAAATTAGTAATTTAACATTTATTTAAATCGGTGATTTCAGATTTATTTAATTCGGACAAATTATTTAATTTAGTGATTAAGAGTTTAAATTAATTCAGTTTATTTTAATTTCATGTGTGTCGTATTTGGAGGTGGAAATAAGATGATTTTATAAAGTGACTTGAATGACTATTTAGATATCACGGTTGATTTCAAAAGGGTCAAAATAGTCGATATAGCATACCCGAGGATATAGTTTCGGTCCCGGGGTAATTTTAAGCCAAACCGGCACCGTAAGAGGGCATTTTGGTAATTTGGAAAAATAGGGTAAAGAGACCTACGAGTTTACAAAGCCTTTATCAGTATATAGATGTGAGAGGCTAGGGTTTGAAGGTTAGAAAATAAAAATAGGCCATTAGAGAAGAAAGAGGGACTATTTTTTATGCTTAAGGAAGGATTCAAGTGAATCTTGCACCACAAACATCATTGGAGAGTGGATTGAAAAGGAAGACCAATAAATCCATCATCAACAAATGAAATTACACCTTTAATTAATAGGCAAGTAGTTATTTTGCATTTATATTAAGCATGTTATAATGCCCATGTTGAATAGGGTTTGATTTATGTTTTTTGGAAGATTTAATATGGATTTGGGTGGGTATAATCTACGAATGCAAGTAGGATTGCATGTAGTTAAATTTATTAATGTTGGTGACACGAAATCAGAGGGTTTGGGATGATTTATAATAGAGAAATCTGGATTCTAGATTAAAATATGTGAGGAACATGAGAAACTAGATTTTTATGTACTTTTAGAGGATAAATGATTTTTGGATTGAACTCATGATGAATTAATGATTAATTTACGTTGACAATCATTCCTATACATCTATGTAGTGATTAGTTATGTTGGTTTGGAATTTGGCGAAGTTTCATGGAGAAATGGGGTAGAGAAATCGCAAAAACGTAAGGAAGAAGAGACCTACTACTTTTCGAATCGATTCGGCCCAGAGGCGAATCGATTCGGCAGACGAATCGATTCAGCCTCAAGGACAAATCGATTCGGCTGCCCAGAATTGGCCAATTTTGATGTTAATTCCTCTTGGGATGAATTATGAGGAAATTGGAGGTTAATCCTAGAATAAATTAAAGACTTAAAGGAGGTTAGTAGGTATGTGTTCGAGACTTGATTAGATCTGAATGTGAGTAAGATTGGGAGTTTAAATTGACGATAGTAGATGGAGTGAGTTATAAATTATGAATTTGGAATTTGGGCTTCGGGAGGAGTGGTCCATGACCAAAGGCTATAACCGGTCGGGTATGGGTGTAATAACCACTGAATTAATATAAGGGGTAACTAGGGGACCTTCAGGTAGAGAATAATGCTCGGGTAAATATAATTGAGAAGTATAAATGTGAATAAATTGTACGGTGAGTATTCGAGAGATAAATACTACATACTGGTGATTATTATAGGTGAGATACCTATACAGGTTATAATAGGTTGAGTGTATATTTATACGAATTTATTATAGGTCGTGTGTGCACCTATATTGAATATACATATGGTTAGGCTGTGTGTATGCCTATTATGTGCTTTTGTGTATATTAACATACCTACAATACATGCGATCACGGAGGTCCCACACAGTAGGCGATCCTACCTTAATGATTCCAGTGAGGTCTGGATTTATGCCCCAAGGGGGCATATTGCTAATAGTGGATAACTATGTGAGAAAAATAGTGATGTCGGCAAGTCGTTTGGGTATGTTAGGTATGTGCGCAGCCCCAAAGACTTATGTTCGCCTCCAATATGTGTGTTTGATTAATGGTTCGAGGAGACATTCTGAGCCGATAGTACATGATCAGGTATGAGAGGTACTTGGACTGATAACAGAGTACGCGAGTGCGCATCGTTATGACCTGTATGGGAGATGTGGTAGTATTATATATATATATATATATATATATATATATATATATATATATACTCTTCGATGTTTAATCTTACTTACGTGTGATAGTAAGGAAACTAGATAGTGTATATCTAAACTATGTTTAATCTTACTTATGTGAAATAGTAAGGGTACTATAGAGTGTACATCTAAACAATGCTTAATCTACTTAAGAGTGATAGTAATGAGATTAGATAGTGTATATCTACAATGATGTTTAATCTACTTAAATGTAAATATTAGAAAAGATAGATAGTGCAAATCTAAAGGAAATTAAGTGTGAGAACTTAACATGAGTATCATAATAATAATGTAAGAGATGTTAATTATTATTTTTTCGATAATGTACTGTATGGGCGGTACTGGATAAGTTAAGGAGAAACTTAACTAAAGGATTAATGATAATTAAGGGTATATTGTAGCGTACTATATGGGCGATACGGGAGAGCTAGACTGGTGTATGGTTAATTAGATGCTTGAGACCTAATTAGATTGGGTAGCTTGACTAGGTGGGACGTTAGGTACGCTCTATAGATGAGAGATGAGGAACTCAAGCGAGTGTACGCAGCCTAACATGTGTATCTAATAACTGTTCATTGAAATACTAGCTAAATGTTTTCAAATGGTTTTTACTTGGGCTCTGACCTGTACTTTCATAACTTTTTCCAAAACCTTTTAGGTGTCCACCATAGGGACGCCCATATTGATGATCTGTTCTAGGAATGCGTTGTTGCAGCACATGTGGATGCTTGCTGGATTTGGACTTAGATGCTTCGGTTACTTCATTCCTAGAGTAGGATGTAGTTCAATTATTTCAGTTGGGAATGTCGCGCCTTTAGTTATTTATTTTATTCACTTTACCAGGCCTTGTATTAGTGAACTCGGTTTGATTTCATTAGATAGTTAGTTTGATTTTATATTAAGAACCGGTAGTTTATTCGGTACCATTTAATTTCAGTTATTTATTTGGTGTTTAGTTCAGATTATTTTTCTGCAAGGATGGTTTGGCTATTGTGATCATTTCACTTGTTGTTATTGTTTAATAAAAAGCTAAAATTTAGCATCAGCTTTTTGAATACCATTTAGTTAAATTTAAAAAGTTTTTTACGGTGATGCTAAAAATGAACCAGATGAGATTCCTATTTTAATTGGATGAAGGACTGATCACTTGGTATTTAATTAGGCGGGGTGTCACAGATGGTATTAGAGCATCAAGTTCTAATGTCCATATGATATGTACGTCTTTTTATATTTTAACTTAACATTCTTTGATGTAGAGTCTTATGATAGGATTGTTGTATTATTTTACGTACGCATATTTATATTCTTCTACTATTATAGTTGTATGAAATGTGAACTCATACAACTCATTTTTAAATTTTTAAATGCCGCCTAAGAGAGGACGTTAGGCTACAGGAGTAGGGGGTACCTCAGCAACAGCCACTATCGGGAGTGATGACGATCGCATAGGTGGCGAAGATCGTGTCATAGGTAGTTAACTTGACGATGATCGTAATGGCACGACATTTTCCATAGAATCAGCCACATCCATTAATGGCACTCAACGATCAGGCCCACCCGGGGCCGTCCGATTGGCAGAGGGCAAGAGAAGCATTTCATAAGGGTCACCTACCAGAGTTTCAGGGTGCTTCAGATGTAGTAGTAGGTAGTCAGTGGAAGAAGGATATGTAGCGCCACCTGCATATGACGAAGTGTAGTGACACTCAAAAATATTTGTTGGCAACATTAAAGCTAGTGGGTGCAGCCTTGCAGTGGTGGGAGTCTATGACCACCGCGGAGGAGAGAGATGTGAAGAGCACAGGGGAGTTTTGGTGCAGTTTCTTAATGTGTCTCAAGGAGATAGGATCGTCGTTGAATACGAGGAAGAATTTACTCGGTTAACAAATTTGATGAAAGATGAGGTAAACGTTGAAGAGAAGATAATGCGTAAGTTTATGGACAGACTTACCTGGAAGATCTTACAACACTTGTTGGGTAATCTGGCGTTGGAGACATACGCAGATGTTGTTAATGCAGTGCTACTTCATTTCCAGAATCATTAATTTCATATGAACTATAGCAACAGAATGAGTGGGCCAAGTCAGACCGAAAAGGTAGATGGGAACGGTGCTCGTGGGGCACAACAACAACAAGAATGGGATATCCAACAAGGGAACCAGGCCAAGAGGTTTAGGTACGGGGGTTATAGATCCAAGAGTGTTGAGTTTAGTCAGGCTCAACAGCGCCCTCAGCAGCATTTCGTTTCTTTGGGCCGCTAGGGCCAAGGGAATGGCGGAAGAGGCTAACAAAGAGAGGATCAGTGGCAGGGAGGATTTCCTGGGAAATGTTTCATTTGTAGAGAAAAATTCCACAGGAAGAGAGATTGACCTAATCGAGGTAGGGGAAACTATATGATGAGGTTCTGGATGTACAACCATTGCAGTGGGTCATGGTTCAGTTCAGACACGAGGATTACGATCACGAGCCCATCGACCAGACGATACAGCTAGCACTTGAAGGTAAATTGCCTTTATTATCTTATGAGCACATGGTAGATTTTAATAACATGAGGCATCACGATGTAAGATTATTAGCACTAGAATCATGAGCGAGTCGGATTTAGTGGGTATGTTGGTCATAATAGCCTTATTATATATATTTATGATTAATTAGCGTGAGAATTGTGGGGATTTTTGGTGTCGCCTATGAAAGAAAGGGTGTGTACACTAAGAGGATGGTTGCATTATGTGTTAGTTTACTACTTCCGAGAATTAAGAGAAATGAGTAGACTATGCTCCGAGTATCGACTTGTTAGCGATGGTTTAAGCAATGATAGACGGTCAGAGTAGGATTTTTTGTTCGCTGTTCCAGTATATGTTTTATTTTGCTAGGTATCATCAAAAAGAGGGTCTAGCTTATATATACTTGTATATATGTTATAATGTGTTGTTTAACAGACTTATAGAATTATATTTGTATGGTTATATTTAATCCGGGTAAGTAAGGACGTTTGCTGATGTGACTCATGGTAAATTAGCTTTTTATCGAGCAGAGAGATATAGCACGTGATCTATTAGCGCTAAGAAACTAGTGATAGTAAGAGCACCGTGATGTATGTTGTCTTTTGTACCATGAGAGTGGATGATTATACTTTTATGTCAAGACACGGGGAATTGGGAGTACGTGTTATGGACTGAAGGCCTAATGGATCTCGACGATCGGTAATATTAAGTAGTAATGTATCAGGAAGGTTCCTTATTTGGATTTAGCTTTACGAGACGTCCCACACATGAAACTTAATACAATGTTGGAAGTGGGGAGATGTTTAACCATTAGGACATGAGTTTAGTACTGTAGTTATCGTACGTTTATGCAGTTATATTCGAGGGATGATAGCTATGTTATAATCTAAGGCTAGTGGAGTCCGGTAACATTGGTGCAGTTATGCACGGGTATAGGGTCTATGGGCACCCAGGGTAGTTGAATTCTTTTTAATATTATTCGCGATTAGGGGAAATAGAAGTATATGTGGTGATCTTCAGAGTACGTGATTAAGGTAGTGTAGAAACCTTGGAGTAATCGTCTTATCTAAATTTTAAGGACAAAATTCCTTTGTAAGGGGGGGAAGTATGTAACACCCCGTAATTCTGAGGATATGGATTTAACTAAATTGGTGATTTAGCATTTATTTAAATAGGTGATTTGATATTTATTTAATGCGGAGAAATTATTTAATTTGGTGATTTAGAGTTTAAATTAATTCAGTTTATTTTAATTACACGCGTGCCGTATTTAGAGGTGGAAATAAGATGATTTTATTAAGTGACTTGGATGACTATTTAGAGGTTATGGTTGATTTTAGAAGGGTCAAAATAGTCTAAATACTATACCCGGGGGTATAGTTTGGGTCTCGGGGCAATTTTAGACTAAACTGTCCATAGGAGGGAATTTTGGTCATTTAAAAAAATAAGGTAAAGAGACCTACGAGTTTACAAAGCCTTTATCAGTATATATATGGGAGAATCTAGGGTTTGGAGGTTAGAAAATACAAAGAGGCCAATAGAGAAAAAGGAGGAACCATTTTTGAATCTTAAGGAAGGATTCAAGTGATTCTTGCACCACAAACATCATTGGAGAGTTTATTGAAGGGGAAGACCAACGAACCCATCATCAACAAATGAAATCAAACCTTCAATTAAGAGGTAAGTATTTATCTTCCGTTTACATTAAGCATGTTATAATACCCATGTTGAATATGGTTTGATTTCCATATTTTTGGAAGATTTAATATGAATTTGGGTGGGTATAATCTATGAATGGAAGTAGGATTGCATGTAGTTATACTTATTATTTTTTGGTGACATGAAATTCGAATTCTTGATTAAAATATGTGAAGAACATGAGAAACTAGGGTTTTTTGTACTTTTAGAGGATAAACGATATTTGAATTGAATTAATGATGAATTTACGTTGGAAATCATTCATATACATCTATGTAGTGATTAGTGATGTTGGTTTGAAATTTGGTGAAGTTCCATGGAGAATTGAGGAAGATATGAGGTTGAGAAATCGCAAAACGTAAGGAAGAAGAGACCTGCTACTTTTCAAATTGATTCGGCCTCCTGGGCAAATCGATTCGACTGCACAGAATTGGCGAGTTTTGCCTTTTATGTCAATTCCTCTTGGGATGAATTACGAGGAAATTGGAGGTTAATCCTAAAATAAATTAAAGACTTAGAGGACTTCAGTAAGTACATGTTCAAGACTTGATTAGATCTGAATGTGAGTAAGATTCGGACTTTAAATCGACAATAGTAGATGGAGTGAGTTATAAATCAGGAATTTGGGATTCGGAAAGAGTGGTCCATGACCTAAGGCTATAACCAATGGAGTATGGGTGTAATAACTACTGAATTAATATAAGGGGTAACTAGGGTCCCTTCGGGTAAAGAATAATGCTCAGGTAAATATAATTGAGAAGTATAAATGTGAATAAATTGTACGGTGAGTATTCGAGAGATAAATACTATGTACTGGTGATTATTATAGGTGAGAGTATACCTATACAGGTTATAATAGGTTGAGTGTATATCTATACGAATTTATTATAGGTCGTGTGTGTGTCTATATTGAATATACATGTGGTTAGGTCTCAAGTTATGATCATTTGAAAATTTACCCAATCTAATTAGGTCTCAAGTGTTTAATTAACTATACACCAGTCTAGCTCTCTCGTACTGCCCATACAGTACGCTACAATATACCCTTAATTATCATTAATCCTTTAGTTAAGTTTCTCCTTAACTTACCCAGTACCGCCCATACAGTACGCTACCGAACAACTAATAATTAACATTTCTCTTACGTTATTATTATGATCCCCATGTTAAGTTATCACTTTTAATTTCCTTTATATTTGCACTATCTATCTTTTCTACTATTTACACTTAAGTAGATTAAGTATCGTTGTAGATATACACTATCTAGTCTCACTACTATCACTCATAAGTAGATTAAGCATTTCTTAGATGTACCCCCTTACTATTTCACATAAGTAAGATTAAACATAGTTTATATATACACTATCTAGTTTCCTTACTATTATTATTATTATTGTTATTATTATTATTATTATTATTATTACTATACATCTGTCTAGCCATTGGTCTGGGTGTGTCGTGTCGCTACACTTCAAAGTACTATCAAACTTCTCTCACATAGTCCTCCAGAAGTGACTAATAAAGTAAATGTTACGGTCAAACACAATGGATTTGGGCACTCCATGCAAACGAACTATCTCCTTAGTATATTGGCAATATTAAAAGCATCGTCGGTCTTCTTGTAGGGGATGAAGTGTGCCATTTTTGAAAACCTATCAACCACCGCAAATATAAAATTCATCCTACATTGGGTTCGTGACAGTCCCAACACAGACCATGGACAGATCCTCCCAAATATGTTGGCACTGGCAGTAGCGTATAAAGTCCTTTATTCTGTACCTGTCCTTTTGTAGTCTGGCATATGGGACATTTTATCACATATTTGTTCGCTTCAACTGTGGCCAGATATATTGTTCTCCTTACCTACACGACCTCTCAATCCTTCGCTATGCAGTAATTTGATAATCTGCTCCCGAAGGGATGTCCTCGGAATACACAAACGGTTAGCTTGGAAGAGAAAGTTGTCGTGGTCGTGAAAACCTCTAGCTTCCAGCTTCGACCGATACTTCTCCCAAATGTCTTGAGAGTCATCATCATCCACATAATACTCCTTTAAGCAATCAAATTCCACGACCTCGGTACTAATAATAGTAAGTAAAGATGCTCTCCTGCTTAGGGCGTCAACCACCTTGTTCATCTGCCCTGATTTGTGTTGCATAGAAAAAGTGAACTTTTACAGAAAAGTGATCCAACGGGCATGCATTATGTTCATAGTTTTTTGACTATTTACAAACTTCAGGCCTGGTGATCACTGTAGAGGACAAACTCACGTTGGATAAGATATCCCAATGTCGTAAGGCACGAAACACAACAAAGAAATCTAGCTCATAAGTACTCCATTACTTCCTCGCCTCGTTCATCTTCTCACTGAAATACTCTATTGGCTTTTTTTCTTGAGACATAACAACCCCAATCTCTATAACTGAAGCATCGTTTGAAACTTTTTCTCATAATTATACCCTTTTAAACCAACTATCCGTAACTTTCTTGAAAAAATTACATAAGTGGTTGAACTTTTTTTTTAATTTTCAAATGATCATAACTTTTGATGCAGTTAGTTTACATAAGTATTCATTCCTAGAGTAGGATGCAGTTCAACTATTTCAGTTGGGCATGTCATCCCTTCTGTTACTTATTTTATTCACTTTATCAGACCTTGTATTTGTGGTTTCAGTTTGATTTCATTAGATAGTTAGTTGGATTTTATATTGAGAACCGATAGTTTATTCGGTACCATTTAATTTCAGTTATTTATCTGTTGTTTAGTTCAGGTTATTTTTCTGCATGGATGGTTTGGTTATTGTGATTATTTCACTTGTTATTGTTTAATAAAAATATAAAATTTGGCATCATCTTTTTCAATACTAGGTGGTTAGTTAAATTTAAAAAGTTTTCGACAGTGATGCTAAGAATGAACAAGGTGAGATTCCTGTTTTAATTGGATGAAGAACTTATCATCTGGTATTTAATTAGGTGGGGTGTCACATTGCACTCACAAGTTTGAATATGTTTTTTGTTTCCTGGTTAGTAAATGAGAGTGAAGGTAAAAATGTTTTCATCATAAAAAAATAACTTAGGTTTTTGGAGGACGCCTGCAATTTGAATCCATATAATACGAATGGAGACGACAATGAAGGTTAGGTGTTCTAAAATCGCATATTTGCGATGGGTGGGTGCTTCCATGTGCGAGGTATTTAAGCATTTCTTTTCTTTTGTGGTGTAGCTAGCGTCCATATCCATACTCTTTTGACAATGAACTATATACATATGTAGTCGACTATTGAGAAGCCTCCAAAAGTTGAATGCTAAATTCTCATAATTTTGATTTTTTTTAAAAAAATTACACGTGGCTACGTGTAATACATGTCGAGTAGAATACATGAAAAATTGTGGCAGTTGCATCTTGACCCACTTCCCCCACTCACCATGCACGTTCAGTTCCCAAACCACATTTGATATTAACTCCCATCCTCTTCGTCTCTCAAACATCTACCAATTTTCATCCCTCAACTCTCTTGCTCCGTCCTTTCCACACACCTACCCATCACCTCAGACTAAGATAACATCTCCTCCCACCTACGAAAATAGCGTCCACATATACTAGGTATGCACACTGAGATGCCTTTCATCAACAGTTTTTTTCTATTGTCAAGCGGTCATCTCTCTCTCTCCATTGGATGACAGTTATTTTTTATACTAAACGTTGATTGGTTTATTCCTTTATTGCTTATTATTTTTGTTCCTGCTGTTTTATTTGGCTTCATTTCATTTCTTGCAGATTTCAGTTTTACTACTTTCTTCTGGTTTTTGTTGATTACAAGTACATGTTGATAGGTTACTCTTTTATCGTGATCTAACTCTGTCCATGTTTCTATTTTTCATTCTATGTCTTCATTTTAGAATTTTATGTAATGTTGGATATCGAAGTCTTTACGAAAAAGAAGTCTATGTCCACTGATTTCCAATGTATCTGCATGGGTTTACTGCTGTAAGGTCGTTAGACTTTGGAAAGTTCCGTGAAAGAAGATAGTAACAGATGAAAAGTAAGTTCTTTTTTATTTTTGGATCCAACCGTTTGTGTTTGGGATCGTACATTGAAGGGTCAGGTCTATCATATATTTTATGTATATATATTAAGAAGTTTTTTGACTTTTTATTTTGTCCAACTTTGCTTTTTTAATTTGTGCGTTGACATTTTTATTCCGGTTTTCTAGCATTTTTTTTGTAAGTTTTGATTGAGGTTCTCTATCATAAGGCAGGTGGAAGAAGATGGGTTGGCAAATATTTGCAAAGTTGGTCATGGGAGTGAGTTATGTGTGAGAAGAGAAAAGAAAAAGGGTAGAGAGAGATGGTTGGTTTAGGATTTGCCCACGATAGATGGTGATAATTGGGGTGATACATATTGAAGGGGTTCATGTGATATAGTGTGGGGTTTGGGTGATATGCATGGATGGGATGGAGTGAGAACATTGCATACTGTTTTTCCCATCCTGAGAACATGTTTTGGCCAGATGAGATTGAGAAACGAAAGAAAAAAAACTACCCCTCTAGACCCTCACTAATTTTGTGTATTCATTTGTATCTTCTAAAAGATTTTACGATGGAATAAATTTTCCATCTTTTAAGAATCTTTAAATAGTGTTTTCTGACTTTATAAGTTCTCCATCTTTTGATAGAAGACGCATAAATTTTTTATGGTTTTTCTTTGTTGCTTTGTTGGTTTATGGGTTTTTAAATATGGGAAATGGACACCTGTTTGTGTGTACAAGAAACTATTTGTGTGATTATATAGTGTGTGTGATTATATATATATATATATATATATATATAAAGAAATACTAACAAATATATGTGTGTGAGTGTTTTTTTTATGTTGCTGTGTTGGTTTATGGATTTTCAAATGTGGGAAAGGACACCTGTTTGGTATTTCTTTTGTGTGCAAGAAACTATATTTGTTGGTTTGTATGAATGAGCATATAGTGTGAGTGTGTGAGACTATATATACCGTGTATATATTATAAGATATATATATTTATATATTCACATTAACGCACACTATATATGCTACACACACACACACACACACACACACACACACACTATATATATATATATATATATATATATATATATATATATATATATATATATATATATATATATATATAGAGAGAGAGAGAGAGAGAGAGAGAGAGAGAGAGAGAGACCCTCTCCTGTAAGGTTTCTTTATGGCGCAGACTTTGGTACATACCATTTTTTTAAAATAGTAAAAAAATAAATTTTTTGATGTTACTTCATGGATACGATGTTCATAGTAGGAAGATCATCTCCAATTTTTTTCATCAAAAAATTCAATAAAAAAACTGTTGAGATGAAGTGATACGTAAAAAATGGTATAAATATGCATTTTCAACCGTCGAAATATTGACGATCATCTCACCCACTTTTTGATTGAATTTTTTTATGAAACTTCATGGATATGATCTCGATAGCGAGAAGATCATATCCATGAAGTTTCATAAAAAAAATCAATCAATAAAGTGGCTGGCGCCGACCCAACATTTCAACGGTTTAAAATGCATATTTATACTATTTTTTACATATCACCTTATCTCAACGGTTTTTTATTGAATTTTTTGATGAAAAAAATTAGATATGATCTTCTCACCACGAAGATCATATCCATGAAATTTCATAAAAAAAATTATTTTTTTACTATTTTAAAAAAATGGTATATACCGGGGTCTGCACCATAAGGAGTCCTTATAGGAGACTTTCTGTATATATATATATACTAACTTGCTAACAAATTACACTCGGTATGGAAGACCAAAGCAGGACAATCAAAACAATTAAGTAAGAGAGAGGTGCTGTGAGTTTTAGAGAGATTGGGGGGGGGGGGGGGGGGGGTAAAGAATAAACCAATCAACGCTTAGTATAAAATTATAAATGATTTCAATAAACCATCTGTATATACCATGTGTGTGTGTGTGTGTATTGCGTATTGTGTATTTGTTTATAACAGAACATACATGAGTTTAAGTTTGTTTATAAGTATTAATAATTAATATGTTAATGGTCCACACCGTAGGGATTTATTTTTAAAATTTATATATATAGAAATTTGTTGATTTATTTTTGTCTATTTTAAACATTTTAGGTTACTCATAAAAATCAACTCAAAATAAATTTTTTTGCTATTTAAAAAAAATGAATAAATATTTGACAGTTTTTGTATTTGCTACAAAAACTGTCAAACATTGACAATTTTTTTTTAAAATAGGAAAAAATCATTTTTGCATTTTTTGGAATGATTTTTTTTGAGTATTTTAAACATTTCAGGGTACCCATAAAAATCAACTCAGAATAATTTTTTATGCAATTTAGAAAAAAATTGGTCAATGTTTGATAACTTTTATAACTATTATAAAAAATATCAAACATTGACCAATTTTTTTAAAATAGCAAAAAAATCATTGTGAGTTGATTTTTTTAATGGATTCCCAGAAATGTTTAAAATAAACTGTTATAAAAAAATCCAAATTGTTAAAAATTGACCCATATTAAGATACACACCATAAGTACGAAGTATCTACTATTGTCTCTTCAAGACTTACCAATATTGAGATACGCATTTTTTTTACTAATTAATATTTTCAGACATATGCATTTTCCACCATATTACCTATAGTTATATGTTCATTGTCATGGATAAGATTATTTCTTTAAATACGGATACTAATTGTATATTAGATTACACATTCAAATAATACATTTAAAAACACGCTACACCCGACCGTGCATCGCACGGGTCACCACTAGTGCGCACCTAACGTCCCACCTAGTCAAGCTACCCAATCTAATTAGGTCTCAAGTGTTTAATTAACTATACACCAGTCTAGCTCTCTCGTACTGCCCATACAGTACGCTACAATATACCCTTAATTATCATTAATCCTTTAGTTAAGTTTCTCCTTAACTTACCCAGTACCGCCCATACAGTACGCTACCGAACAACTAATAATTAACATTTCTCTTACGTTATTATTATGATCCCCATGTTAAGTTATCACTTTTAATTTCCTTTATATTTGCACTATCTATCTTTTCTACTATTTACACTTAAGTAGATTAAGTATCGTTGTAGATATACACTATCTAGTCTCACTACTATCACTCATAAGTAGATTAAGCATTGCTTAGATGTACCCCCTTACTATTTCACATAAGTAAGATTAAACACAGTTTATATATACACTATCTAGTTTCCTTACTATTATTATTATTATTATTATTATTATTACTATACATCTGTCTAGCCATTGGTCTGGGTGTGTCGTGTCGCTACACTTCAAAGTACTATCAAACTTCTCTCACATAGTCCTCCAGAAGTGACTAATAAAGTAAATGTTACGGTCAAACACAATGGATTTGGGCACTCCATGCAAACGAACTTGTTGCCCAGATTATACTCAAGAGGGGGGGTGAATTGAGTTTTTACAAACTTTAATGTCAAATTTATATTTCAGAAAAATATTAAATTTAAATCACTTAAACAAATTTCAGATTTATAAAACTATAAAGAATAAATCCAACAATATCAAATAAATGCAACTAACTAATTTAAGCAACTAGAGATGCAGATTTTAACACTCTAGAAATATTAAATTAATTTTCGTATTTAATTTAAAGTGATATTCTGAAATTAATTATTTAACTCAAAAATTAATTATTTTAACCTTAAAATAAATTTAGTCAAATTTCGGAATTAATTATTTGCAAGATAGTATGCTGAAAATATTAACTCAAGCAAGCATGTGCAAATAAATAAATAAAAGGGCGGAAAAATAAATGACACCGAAATTTAACGTGGTTCGGCCAAATCCCGGCCTACGTCCACGCGCCTAGAGCCCCTGTCTCTTTTGCGCTTCACTAAACCTGATCCACTTGCGGGTAGGATCAAACCACCGCGTACAAATGTTTGCAAGCTAACTCCGAGCTTCAAACCCCGTGGCCCACTTACGGGTAGGAACCAATTACCGGTACAAACCGAAGCTTCAACAAAGCTTCACAATAAATCTGAATTTTTGTAGTACAGAATAAAATACTGAAACTCCTTAAAATACAATTTGTAATCTGAGTTTCTCCTTCTTGAATCAGACTTCAATAAATGATGTTGAAGTTGACACAAATCTTCTTCTTCAATGATTTGAGCAGATGATAAAATTTATTGCTCCCTTGAATGTGTAGCTGAGTAGTAAAATAAATGCTCTCAAGAATATTTCAAGTTTGTCTCATAATTTCCTTCAAGTGTATTTCTTCAATGCAGCCCTGAATGCTTTTAATTGTGTCTTCAAAAACTAGCCGTTGGACATAAGCAATTTGAGCAATTAATGCTCCTGATTTTCTGGGATGGTGTAGTCTGAAAATGATCTACAAGTCTGATACGCAGATGTTCATTTTTTTTTATCTTCTCAGTATCCTCATTTGAGTATATTTGAATCTGCAAAAAATATTAGCCCATATGCAAATAGAAATATCTGATATGTAAAGGATATATACAATAAAGTACATCTTTCTGCAGCCCTATGATGTCATAGCCTTTGAAAGGCAGATTGAGTGGGTGGCCAAAAGAGATTCAACATACATGCCAAGGCATGGAATGGACACATCAGGTACAAGGGTCAAATCTTCTGACAAAAGAAAAATTAATTTCGGACTGATATAACTATAAAAATATATTTCGGAACAAAAAAAATTAATTTCGGATTAAAAAAGCATATCTATTAGCAAACAGCTCTCGGCTATGCCACTAGATGATGGGCTATCAGCTCTTGACAAGGACAACAGGATATGGGCGAAATCAGATATGCAGCAGGTCCAATCGCCTAAGGCTATAAGCCTATATTTTCCAATGTAAAATTTGTAGAGTCAAATCTCAATTTATAAAGTACATATCAGAGGAGGTAAAGCAACTCGCGTGTGGCAGTAAGCATAGTGCATGGTGACGTTTTAAAATAAATCTGTAAGGATGCATAGGTGTATGGGACATGCCATTATTTAAAGCAATGAGCTTGTTAATGGTCAAATCAGGCAGGACATGGGAATTAACACAAGGCTCCATGCCATATATAATCAATCAGGCATACATAAATTTCCAGCATACATACCAACATATATATATAGTATATTGTATAAACAAGTAACATGTGTAATAAAAACATACTTTTCATAAAAAAAAATTATGCCACGCATGCACAAAGATATTTAAAAAATTTCGGACAGAAGGTTATATATAAGATCTCGATCAGATATTAAAAATAATAATTTTCGGACGAAACGAACAAAACTTCGAACAGATAAAAGGATTTTTCGGACGAAATATATATTATAAAAAATATTTCGGACAAAAGGAATTCGAACAGATATTGTAAAAAATGTTTCGGATAAAAATAAATAAATTCGAATAGATATTTTAAAAAATATTTTCGGACAAAAAAAAAACTAATTTTTTTTTTACAGATATTTAAAGACAAAATCCGGACAGATATTAATGAAAGGAAAAAGCAGATCTCTGTTTCCAACACAAGTACACCTACAAGACTATAGGGCAGTGGCCGAAAATCTAAGTAGGTGGCAGGTATAAGTCTTTAAGCAAGTGGGTATAGGATGAGACATGACAAGGTTTAAAAGAAATAAACCTAAAATCTAAAAGGAAGAAGGAAATATTCTCTTACAGATATCTAGGATGGAGGTAATGCTCCTAAGCTTAAGTGTACACTAGGATCACATGCTTAGGCACAAGCAAGATATATGTATATAATATAATATATACTCATGCCAACATAAGTTCGAAAATACATTTCAGTAAAAAAAAATTATTCCGAATTTTTTTTTTTTTTGAATAAGAAATTTATATTAAACAAAGTTAAACCAATTTTACAAAAAAAATATTTTCAGTAAAAATAATATACTTTTTCTTTTAGAAAAAAAATTTGGCTCATAATTAATTAGTCACACAATTAAAAATCATAGATCAAGAAATATGCATGTGTGTCTAAAGTGTCAAGTGCAAAAGTGCACCACACGTGAATACCTTTACTCGGATATGTCGTTGTGTAAAGTCGAGGTATGTAAAGTCGGAAATAAACAGGATAATACCATAATAAATATTTATAGAATGACCTTATAAAACAATATGTTTGGAATCATCAAAATCAATTTATTAAGTTAAACTAAAATGTACATTAATTAAACTAATTTAATTAATTAGGGATAAAATACATTTTCGTTAACAGAACTATCTCCTTAGTATATTGGCAATATTAAAAGCATCGTCGGTCTTCTTGTAGGGGATGAAGTGTGCCATTTTTGAAAACCTATCAACCACCGCAAATATAAAATTCATCCTACATTGGGTTCGTGACAGTCCCAACACAGTCCATGGACAGATCCTCCCAAATATGCTGGCACTGGCAGTAGCGTATAAAGTCCTTTATTCTGTACCTGTCCTTTTGTAGTCTGGCATATGGGACATTTTATCACATATTTGTTCGCTTCAACTGTGGCCAGATATATTGTTCTCCTTACCTACACGACCTCTCAATCCTTCGCTATGCAGTAAGTTGATAATCTGCTCCCGAAGGGATGTCCTCGGAATACACAAACGGTTAGCTTGGAAGAGAAAGTTGTCGTGGTCGTGAAAACCTCTAGCTTCCAGCTTCGACCGATACTTCTCCCAAATGTCTTGAGAGTCATCATCATCCACATAATACTCCTTTAAGCAATCAAATTCCACGACCTCAGTGCTAATAATAGTAAGTAAAGATGCTCTCCTGCTTAGGGCGTCAACCACCTTGTTCATCTGCCCTGATTTGTGTTGCATAGAAAAAGTGAACTTTTACAGAAAAGTGATCCAACGGGCATGCATTATGTTCATAGTTTTTTGACTATTTACAAACTTCAGGCCTGGTGATCACTGTAGAGGACAAACTCACGTTGGATAAGATATCCCAATGTCGTAAGGCACGAAACACGACAAAGAAATCTAGCTCATAAGTACTCCATTACTTCCTCGCCTCGTTCATCTTCTCACTGAAATACTCTATTGGCTTTTTTTCTTGAGACATAACAACCCCAATCTCTATAACTGAAGCATCGTTTGAAACTTTTTCTCATAATTATACCCTTTTAAACCAACTATCCGTAACTTTCTTGAAAAAATTACATAAGTGGTTGAACTTTTTTTTTAATTTTCAAATGATCATAACTTTTGATGCAGTTGGTTTACATAAGTATTCATTCCTAGAGTAGGATGCAGTTCAACTATTTCAGTTGGGCATGTCATCCATTCTGTTACTTATTTTATTCACTTTATCAGACCTTGTATTTATGGTTTCAGTTTGATTTCATTAGATAGTTAGTTGGATTTTATATTGAGAACCGATAGTTTATTCGGTACCATTTAATTTCAGTTATTTATCTGTTGTTTAGTTCAGGTTATTTTTCTGCATGGATGGTTTGGTTATTGTGATTATTTCACTTGTTATTGTTTAATAAAGAGATAAAATTTGGCATCATCTTTTTGAATACTAGGTGGTTAGTTAAATTTAAAAAGTTTTCGACAGTGATGCTAAGAATGAACAAGATGAGATTCCTGTTTTAATTGGATGAAGAACTTATCATCTGGTATTTAATTAGGTGGGGTGTCACATTGCACTCACAAGTTTGAATATGTTTTTTGTTTCCTGGTTAGTAAATGAGAGTGAAGGTAAAAATGTTTTCATGATAAAAAAATAACTTAGGTTTTTGGAGGACGCCTGCAATTTGAATCCAAATAATACGAATGGAGACGACAATGAAGGTTAGGTGTTCTAAAATCGCATATTTGCGATGGGTGGGTGCTTCCATGTGCGAGGTATTTAAGCATTTCTTTTCTTTTGTGGTGTAGCTAGCGTCCATATCCATACTCTTTTGACAATGAACTAAAGCGGACAAACGAGTCAATTGCAAATTTAACCCTCATTTTTGGGGTGATTTTGAATTTTAGACCAATTCTTTCAATTTTTGTAAAGTTGACCGCAACGTATCAATTTTAAACAAATCTGGACAATCGTTAATCATCCATTAAAGAATTTAACAAAAATTCAACATGGCATCCTATATGGGACTTTGAATGATTAGTTGTTTAAAACAAACAATTATGCCATGACATGTAACAAAACCAATTAAATAGTTGAAAAAATAAAAACTCTTGAAAATAAATAAAGAAAAAAATAGAAAAATTAGGAAAAAAATATAAAAAATCATAAACTTTATAGAACATAACTTTTTTATATATAAAAACTATATTTTTATAAAACTGTGTTTTTTTATAAAAATTGTATTTAAAAAAAATATTTTTATAAAAACTATATTTAAAAAAGCATTTTTAATAATAACTGCAATTTTTATAAAAACATTCTTTTGAAATAATCGTATTTTTTATAAAAATTGTTCTTTTAAAAACTGTATTTTTTTATAAAAGTGTATTTTTTTATCAAAAATTTGTTTTAAAAATTTGTATTTTTTTAAAAAAGTACATTTTTTTAAAATAATGTCCAGGGTTTTTAATGAAATTAACCTCAAGTTTTTTTTATAAAAAGGACATCCATTTTTTTAAAATAAATAAAGTTAATTTGGTGGCATAACAAAAATACAGTTTTAATACAAAAAATAGTTTTTATATAATAAAATACATTTTTTTTTAAATACAATCTTTATAAAAAAATACTTTTTTATTAAAAAAGTACAATTTTTAATTCAAAATCGCCTCGAACATGAGGACTAAATTTGCAATTAACCACTCGAAAACCTATATGAAAATAAGGTACATTACATTACATAAAGATCTTCTTTTTGTTATAAATTTGTATAAACTTGTTATTTCTTATCATTAGTGTACTGGATAGCAATATTATAAAATAAAAATGGATAATATTTAAATTTAATTTTAAAAAAATAGGTAGACTAATAGGTCACGAGGGAGAAAATAATTACTTATGGAAATGATAGAGCTTCGAGTACAAAATGTTATACGTTGTTGTATCAAGGTGAACAATTGACATACTCTTTGTTTACATTGATAGAGTGTTATAAAAATGATATGTAAGAAATATTATATATAGGTCCTATTAAATATTTCTTTACTCATTCTAGTTTCATCATGTTTTTTCCTACATATAGGTCCTACTCCTAATTTTTTGAAACTTTTTCCCACAATTGTACCCTTTTAAACTAACTATCCGTAACTTTCTTGGAAAAATTACTTAAGTGGTTGAACTTTTTTTTTTAATTTTCAAATGATCATAACTTTTGATTGACAAATCCGTTTTTCGCAAAATTATTTTTTTGAAATCTCCTCGTCGAGATCTATCAAATAAAACCCATGAAGCTTATAAAATTTCAAAGAAAAAAAATTGCACATACACTAAACTTTACTGTATGCACTAGAAAATTAAATAGTCTTATATCTACGACATTTTCACAAACAGTGACATTTTTTTGTTAATATTACACAGACAGTAAAATTTATTGGTTAAATAAATTGGTCAAATAATCTATAATCTCATATATATATATATATATATATATATATATATATATATATATATATATAGAGAGAGAGAGAGAGAGAGAGAGAGAGAGAGAAAAAGAGAGAGAGAGAGACAGTAAACTAAACCGCATGCACTAGAAAATGATTAGTTTTTTATCTATGACATTTTCACAAACAGCGATATTTTTTGCAGTAAAATTTACTGGTTAAATAAAATGGTCAAAAAATCTATAATCTCATATATATATATATATATATATATATATATAGAGAGAGAGAGAGAGAGAGAGAGAGAGAGAGACAGTAAACTAAAGTGTGCACTAGAAAATGAATAGTTTTATATCTATGACATTTTCACAAACAATGACATTTTTGTGTTAATATTACAGTGGCAGTAAAATTTAGTAGTTAAATAAATGGGTCAAATAATCTATAAAGTCATATATATATATATATATATATATATATATATTGAAAAAAGACACATATCTTTAGTTTAACCCATTTAGTTGCTCCACGCCAGCGGCACCCAATGCCATTCCTATTCACCCCAAATTGGAGATCCGGTGGATCCAAACCTCATTTATCCAATATTCTCTTATTTTTAAAGGTTCGCGCCAGCGCCAACCCATGTCAGTTCTATCCACCACAACCGGAAAATGAAATCCATAAACTCGTGTATATATATATATATATATATATATATATATATATATATATATATTGAAAAAAAAGACAACTATTTTTAGTTTAACTCATTTAGTCGCTCAAACACCCATTCATCCAATATTCTCTTATTTTTAAAGGTTTGCGTCAGCGACACCCAATGCCATCCCTACTCACCCCAAACAGGAGCTCCGGTGGATTCAAATCCCATTTATCCAAGATTCTCTCATTTTTAAAGGTCCGCGCCAGTGGCAACCCATGCCAGCTCTACCCACCGCAAACCGGAAAATCAAATAGTTTTATATTTGTGACAGTTTTCACAAATTCTTGAGAAAATATCACATTTTCTTATGAACACCGTAAACTTTATTGTATGCAGCAGAAAATGAAATGCTCTTATATTTGTGACATTTTTACAAACAATAGCATTTACAGTGTTGAAATAGTTTTATTCATGTGTCATTTTCACAAACAATAACATTTATTGTGTTGATATTACACAAACAATAAAATTTACTGCGCTGGTCAATTGATGTGTGTGTGTGTGTGTGTTGTAAAAAAAGTCACTTATTTTTTGTTTAACCCATTTAGTTGAAACACTCATTTATCCAATATTCTCTTATTTTTGAAGGTCCGCGCCAGTGGCATCTAATGCCACCCATACTCACCTCAAACCAGAGATCTAGTGGATCCAAACTCCATTTATCCAATATTCTTTTATTTTTAAAGATTCGCGGCAACGGCACCAATGTCACCCCTACCCACACCAAACCGGATCTCTGATTAAGGTCGTTGGAGCTACCACAATGGGGGTGGGGGTGATGGAGATTCGGTGCCGCTAGCGCGGACCTTTAAAACTAAAAGAATATCGAAAAAAAATGGTTTGGATCCACTGGAACTCTCGTATGAGGTGAGTAGGGGTGGCATGGCGCGGACCTTCAAAAATAAGAGAATATTGAATAAATAAGTGTTTGAAAGATTAAATGAGTTAAACTAGAAATAGGTGTCTTTTTTACAATATATATATATATATATTAATTGACCAACACAATAAATTTTACTATCTGTATAATATCAACACAATAAATATTATGATTTCTGAAAATGGCACAGATATAAAATTATTTTAACATCGTAAATGTTACTGTTTGTGAAAATGTCACAGATATAATATTTCATTTTGTGGTGCATACAGTAAAGTTTACTGTGTTCTTGTGAAAATGTGACATTTTCACAAGAATTTGATAAAATGTCACACATATAAAATTATTTCATTTTTTGGTTTGTGATGGGTAGAGCTCGCATGCATTGCCGCTGGCGCGGCCCTATAAAAATAAGAGAATATTGGATAAATAGGGTTTGGATCCACCGGCTCTCCGGTTTGGGGTGAGTAGGGGTGGTATTGGGGCCACTGGCGCGAATCTTTAAAATTAAGAGAATATTGGATAAATTGGTGTTTGAATGACTAAATGGGTTAAACTAAAAATAGATGTCTTTTTTTCAATATATGAGGTTATAGATTATTTGACCAATTTATTTAATCATTAAATTTTACTGTCTGTGTAACATTAACACAAAAAATATCACTATTTGTGAAAATGTCATAGATATAAGATTATTTCATTTTCTAGTGCATATAGTGAAGTTTACAGTGTGTAATTTTTTTTCTTTGAAATTTTATAGGGTTCATGGATCTTGTTTGATAAATCTCGATGAGGAGATTTCAAAAATAGTAATTTTGCGAGAAACGAATTTGTCAATCAAAAGTTAAGATCATTTGAAAATTTAAAAAAAAAAAAAACTCAACAACTTATGTAACTTCCCCAAGAAAATTATGGATGATTAATTTTAAAAGGGGTATAATTGTGAGAAAAAAATCCAAAAAATTAGGTTTAGGACTTATATAATGGAGGAAAATATGGTGGAACTAAAATGAGTAAAATAATGTTTAATGGGACATATATGCGAAAGCATCTAATTAAAATAGGAGAAATTAGGATTAATAAGGAAGTATTATTTGTTCTTTATTCGATACCGGTTACAGAAGAAGAGGAAAAAGTGAAAATGCCGGGACTTGAACCCGGGTCTCTCGGGTGAGAGCCGAGTATCCTAACCAACTAGACTACAACGGATTAATGCTCATCAACGATTAAGACGCCAGTTATCGGCATCAATATAATCAACCAGGAGATAAATAATAGATACAATCAACTCATAAACAAATAAATACAGACATAGGTGAAACAGATATGAAGCATGATCTATGGAACAAACGCTTCCTCTCTTCGTTCAAATTGATAATACTATTTTTCTTTTAGGACGTTTGAAATTAAGATCTCATTTTTTAACGTCGATAATAAACAAAATTTTACAATAATGAATAAGTTTTCTTCTTCCCAATTGACGGAGGCAACCATTACAAATTATTGTATTAAAATAAGAGACTATTATTTGGACAGATGGAGTATATCTATATATGTCTACCATGTTAGGCAAATTTTTAACAATGATGTTGCTGAAGGGTTATTATGTTTATAGTTCTTCACTTCCATGCTAGAGGAAATTTAAAATTTATAAGTTAAACATGAAATTTACACCACACCGAAGTATTATATCGTACCAATTCCAATATTATTTTGGATCAATTGAATTTTCACCATCAATATTGTTACAACTATTGACACCCTTACATTTTTAAAAATTAGATGTACAACCTCAAAGGTGTCACTAAAACTAAATAAATATAATTTTTAAGAATCTTCTATGACACTTTGTGATCGTCATTAACAATGTTTTAAAAAAACATTAGAGGGGAGGCGGGAGGCGCGATACTAAGAACACAAATACTTTACCCAAAAGGTAAGCGAGTGTAACAACAACATTAAATATATTATAGTAACCAAATGTGCACATTTAGGGCTAACCAAGAAGTCATAACATTGATTATCGCACCTAGTGAGCTCAAGTTTTTTTTTATGGAAGAAATACGAAAGAAACTACGCAGCATGTATATCACATAAATTAGGTACCAAAATTAGGAATAGTCTAACTTGCACGCGATAACTATCCTTCAAATCTGTGATGAATCATGGACAAGATAACCCAAACTAAACCATGGTTATAGAATTTAAATGTGTTTACACTCCTTAAATGCAGCTTATGCATGCCTCTCACTCTATTGTCTATTCGTTGAGTCGCTAAAACTTGTGGGATTCAAAACATAAGTAAATTGATTATTTAAACATTATAGCCAATATGTTGAGAAGATCAATGTGACTAAGCAAAAGAAGTTCAATGAATTTGAACTTTTAATAACATGAAGTTGTATAGATGAAAGGTGCAACCATCTTCAAGGCATGGGAACCAAAATGTTCTAAAGTTATTTTACTTCACCAAAAAATACAGCATTAAGCAAAGAAATGGCAAAAAATACAGCATTAAGCAAAAAAATGGCAAAAACTCTTGTGAGGCATTAAAATTGTCAGGCGAAGGTGAATAGTATATAAAAGTTACAAAAACACATCAACAGACATTAATATATATATATATATATATATATAGAGAGAGAGAGAGAGAGAGAGAGAGAGAGAGCCCTCTCCTCTAAGGACTCCTTATATTACAGACTCCGATACATACCACTTTTTTTAAATAATAAAAAAATGAATTTTTTGATAAAACTTCATAGATATGATCTCCACGGTGAGAAGATTATCTCCAATTTTTTTCATCAAAAAATTCAATAAAAAAACGGTTGAGATGAGGTGATATGTAAAAAAATGATATAAATATGCATTTTCGACCGTTGAAATGTTGGGTCGGCGCCAGCCGCTTTATTGATTGAATTTTTTGATGAAACTTCATTGAAATGTTGGCGATCATCTCACCCACTTATTGATTGAATTTTTTTATGAAACTTCATGGATATGATCTCGATATTGAGAAGATCATATCAATGAAGTTTCATCAAAAAATTCAATCAATAAAGCGGCTGGCGCCGACCCAACATTTCAACGGTTGAAAATGCATATTTATATCATTTTTCTACATATCACTTCATCTCAACGGGTTTTTTTTTAATTTTTTGACGAAAAAAATTGAAGATGATCTTCACACCGTGGAGATCATATCCATAAAATTTAATCAAAAAATTCATTTTTTTACTATTTAAAAAAAATGGTATATGTCAGTCCTTACAGTATATATATATATATATATATATATATATATATATATATATATATATATATATATATATATATATATATATATATATATATATATATATATATAATAATGCTCTTGTGCAAACTAGTCCGCATTTTAAGAGTGCGGACCGGACATGTGTCACATAACGGTGCGCTAGAAATTATCGCATAATTATAAGCATGCTCTCTTTCTTTTCTGCGCTCACAGTCAGGTGACACATGTCCGGTCCGCACTCTTAAAATGCGGACTAGTCCGCACAAGAGCAAGACTGTATATATATATATATATATATATATATATATATAGAGAGAGAGAGAGAGAGACCATCATACATACCAAGTTTACATACTGATTTTTTTTAAATAGTAAAAAAATTACTTTTGAGTTAAAAAATTTTATCTGGTATTTAAACATTTCAAGGGACCCATATAAAAAAAATCAAGTCAAAATAACGTTTTTTGCTATTTTTAAAAAATCAGTCAAACTTTCACAACTTTTAATTAAAAGTTATGAAAGTTTGACCGATTTTTTAAAACAGCAAAAAGGTTATTTTGACCTGATTTTTTTTATATAGGTCCCTTGAAACGATTAAATATCACATAAAAAAATTCAACTCAAAAAAAATTTTACTAATATTTTATTAAAATAAGTTTGTGTCGGTAAATATGTAAACTTGGTATGTATGAAAGTTTGCCTATATATATATATATATATATATCGTGTGTCAATTTAAATATCGGGGGACCATGACTAGTCTGAACAAGGAAATTCAAATATGATGAGTTGGTCACACTTTAAGCTCTCTCTCTAGAAAAAAAAAATAGCAGTCGGCCCTAAAAAATCCTTCCCTCTCCACTTGGTCCGGCTACCCCTCCCCCCTCTCACTTCTGGCGAGAGTGGGGAAGGCCCGCAAGTGTCTCTCAAATCCAAAAGGAGGATTAGCAGCGTTCCAAAAAATTCAAACCCGTTTAGTGGGTCTTTCCCGGTTTGGTCAGTCGTCGAGATGTCTTCGACTGTGAAAGATCCTCTCAAATAACAGATCGGAATGGTTGCGACAAGAACTACTCTTTTGGAGGTAGATCGGAGTTGTGATTTTAAAGATAGGTTCTTTGGCTATGTTTTTTTTTTGTTGTTGTTTATTGTTGTATTTGCAGGCTCCGTTTGGAGTTCTTTTTTTCGTCTCCTTCGTGAGCGTTTTATCCACTTTAGGTATAACTGTCAGGTTTTTGAGGTTTGGGTTCGACTGTCCCAGCGGTTGTTCCTCTCGGGTTGAGACTCAGAAGCTCTCCGTGACTTTTGGGGTTTCTCCCAACTTTACTAAGGTCGGTCTATTTTTAGGCCCCTTAGAGTTTGAGCCTCCCTCCTTGGCGCCGGTGTTTTTGACGAGTTTGTCTGACATTATTCCACTGTCTGTTTGCCTTGTGCACAGACTTTGTTCGGAGTGGCTCGCCCTCTGGTGCCTTCGGTGTCAGTTTTTTGGTTTTGTTGCTGCGATTTGTCGTGGACAGACCCAAAAATCTGTCGGTTGTATTTTAAGTCTTTTGTTAGGATTTGTCATAATTTCTCGGTTTGTTCTACGTTATTTTTTCTTCTCTCCCTTCTACTTAACTCGAGCCTGTTTGAGTTATGTTGTTCTTCTATTTTGTTACCCTACGTTACATACATTAATGAAATCCCATTTGGAACGATTAAAAAAAAAAGGAAATTCAGGAATTACTTCATTAATTTGCACAATGCTTAGTGAAATGGTAAAGTCCACTCCTCATTCATGTATTACTCTATAGATGGGACAAAGACCACACAATAAGCATAGGTAATTGCATTCCATAACTACGGCTACTATTAAACTACCACCAATTTCATAGCATTAGCGAGACCCATCTCTATCACCACCACAAGGAGTGACATTAATACCACCACCGCCAGCACAAATCCCACCCCCATTATTTTATGGCTCAAGGGAGTCAAAATAATTTATTGTGGCGGACAAAACCTTGCCTATTATTAAATTTTTGGCCAAAAATTAAGGATACAAAGTGTCCTGGTAATTGTTTGATAACTGTACTTGCTATGGCAAACATATCAGCTTTAGGATTTTTTTACTTTTGGACGTCTTTAATAATAGCAAATAATATCCTATAAAGAAATTCCAGCTTCCACTATAGTACAATTTAGCTATACACATTTTCGTGTATTTGGCTTCAGAATTTTTTTTATTTAGCATGAGAAGAAGAATTTCTGTACATTTTATCTCCAAACACACCCTCGTGTCATTAGATGTCGACCCCAGTTTTATGTTAGAACATCATATTTATACCAGGTTTATAGTTCTAAGAAATTAAGTGATTAGGCAATACTGATACATGGCACCACAATTACCACTAGCCTGACACTACAGCAGCTACCGCCACCGAGAAACTACAATCCCACCAACAAAACCCACCATCCTCAAATACTCAATTCGTTTACAATTATGTAATTACTCAATTCAATTGCAAAGACAAATAAAAAATCAACCAATTCATAAATTAGGGCTAAAAGTTTTAATAACAGCGCCAAAACAAGTGTGGCAAAACAGCACATTAAAGTTAGGGTGCATTCTAAAACCCCAAGATGGAATTGGAGTTATCAAACACGCCCTTAGTATATTGTTGAGAGCATTTAAATTTTCATAGCTTTATTCAGTTCACAAATATCACCCCGTTACAATTTCAAAACTAACCACAATTCCATTTTCCAATTCCAAGGAATTTAAGTTTTGATAACTTTTTCTGTTCACATATAGCACCCCGTTACAATTTTAAAACTAACCACAATTCCATTTTCCAATTCCAAGGAATTTAAGTTTTGATAACTTTTTCTGTTCACATATAGCACCCCGTTATAATTTCAAAACTAACCCACCCCCCACCCCAAACACCCCTCCTTCCTTTTTCGCTCAGATGCGAAGTAAAAGCAAAAAAATCCAAACGATGATATAATTAAAATCCGAGAATCTAAAAATCTGTAGTTAAAAAATCATTCCAACATCCGTAGTTACTTTCCAATTTTTAGATGTAACAATATCTTAAACTGAAATATATATTAACCAACTTCAAGGGTTACTGAGCAAAATTTCAACGACTGCCGCAGGAAACAAGTTGTGCATCATCTCGTTACTCTGTAACTCTGCATAACAATGGATAAGTTGGTGAGACCTACATGATATATAGGAGACCTATGTTTACATAGGAATAGTGGAGGGGAAACATAAATCAATAAATTGTGTTTTCCATTTTTCTTTTCCAATTTACATCTCTACTGCTAGTTGGAATTTTTGACGAACTAGAAAATGTGTAAATTTGTTTCCGGCTAAGCACTTGTATTATCTTTCGTACATTTTGGAAAAATGAGAGTGAGAGAGGAAGGGGGAGATAGATGCAAATTTACACAGGAATGCAGACATACAAATATTTATAGTAAGATTTTCCGTGCGAGTGTGCGTGCATGTGCACATTTACGTGTATGTTTTTGTGTCTGTACATTCATGTAAATTTGAATGTATATAGGGTGTGGGTTGTAAACTTGCTTGTGACTCCACATGAAAGTAGTCTTAATTTTAAAGAGAACTTGAAAATATATTCAATTCATGTGTTTACAGACCTAGTGTAAGTTTTTAGATTTTAAAAATCGGGTTTCCAATTTTCAGTTTAAAAAAAGTTCACGTTTAACAAACTTCAAAGTTAAATTTTCTGAAAAACAGTCCTTGCAAGTAAACAGGGGAGGGGCATAATGGACTAAGATTTAATGAAAACAAGGAGCGAGTTCAATGGTCATCTATACGAGCACATACCTTGACCCTTTTCAGAAGGTCCTTTGCAGTAGGATCGTTTTTGAAATGCTCACGTACAGGCTGCAGCAAACAAGGGATTATATTGTCACCACCATTATAAATTAATCTAAAGTTCAAACAAAAAAAAAGCAGGCGCTACATATTTCTTCATACATATCTCAAAAAACCATTGATCCAATCCACCTAACGAGGGCATTCATAGATCAAGATGTACACTAGCACGAATGGCCTAATGTACTCCATCCATCTCAAATTAAGAGTCACTAATTTGGAAGTCAAATTAATAAGAACATACCAATTTTAGCCTAATCAACGATCAAGGGAAACTGGTTCTCCTCCCTTGAGAACAATACAAGACAGTGAAGAGAACATATCAACCCTAGTACATATAATTGAGAGAATGACTCAATGGTATACCTGCAGTATCTTATTTAGTGCTTTCGATAAAGCAGGCTTCAGGTCGGCTGGGTGCAATTCCCCACTTTGGTATTCCGCAGCAAGTTCTTCAAAACTGGTGAAAATCCTGTTTCATCAAGAACCCAAATACATAAACAAATACAATGCCATTCATTAAAGCTCCACTGCAATTAAGATTCCATATAAGTAATTCTAATACAATAAACAAAACTCACTTGTCACCACCATTTTCTGCCTTCCGTTCAACCTTGAAGTCGTGAAACCAAGGGAATACAATATATTTTATGTACTCCAAACATGGATTCCCTTCAACGATATTTGGTGGGCAGTATGCTTTCTTTATCTTCACATTTACCTCTGCCTGTGGCACTCAACATGTTACTTCGTAATCATGGCATCAACACATATACTTCGAATTAAACACCATAAAATTCAAAATTTTAGCACCAAATAACAATACCTCCTCATCCTCCATAAATATGGCAGACGCAGCATCAGTTTTGGACATCTTCTCCTGCCCTTGCAGCAAACCAGGAAGCATGTCTACAAATCAGAGAGAGAGAGAGACAGAGAGAGAGAGACAGAGAGAGATGCCATGTCAGAATAAAGAACATTACTAAATCGGGGAAAGAGTCGGAGGTCAGAAGGAAACCCTACGATGAGACAATATGATAGGCTTGTTTTTCCTCTTGATGTCGTCACAGTACTCTCTTGCAAGTACATTCACTTTCCGCTGATCCATGCCCAACTGACATATGTCAGCCTGTTCAAAAGAAACATGTTTGTTTTATTTAAATTTATCATCATGGAGAATGAATGCATAAAATACCAAAACACTCTTGATAAAATCAGAATATTTTATGGTTATACACGAATTAAGAGATAAAAAATTAACGAGCAAGTAAATATCACATATTAGTGAACACAAATGGTAGCAACTGTCTCTAGAAGTTGTGCTTTGGGGTCTCACAACACTTTAGGATCATGTCTAGCATTTATTACACAAACAAATACTTCCCAAACTTGGTGTTGAACTGTTGACAACATAGAGCAAACTACAACTGACCAACTAATAACTTGTTTATTTAACAGTTAGCAATAAATATTAATAGTATTTATATCATAATAATATTCATTAATGAAGAACACAACTTTTGCTCTATGCTGGATAATAAATAATTCTATCATTAATTAATACATTTAAGAATGTTTATAACACTAATTACTAGTGAAAATTTGAATTTCAAGTGAATACTTTAGAACATATTATTATAATAACAGAGCAGATTAAGCATTTTCATACATCATTAATTAAATTTAAATTTATTTTCCAGAAAAATCTTTACCCCTTATAAATGTATGTATCTCCTATATTTGTATTGGACCTCAAAGTGGGAAGGGGAATTCCAATCACATTTTGAGAAGATATATGGAGGGTGAAATCCCATTACAAAGACCTTGTCCTATCTCTTAATGGCATATCCTTGATAAAAAAAAAATAAGGAAAAAATCAGATCTTTTCTCCTTGGCTAGTAATTAAATTTTATGGAATCTTAGGGAGTAAATTATTTGAACTCATACACAATGTGTTGAAGGGAGCTTTGTTACCACAAACGGCTAGTGATTCTAGGAGTTGCTTGCGGAGATGTATAATCACGGCTCTCTTTTACATAGTTTGGAGTGAGAGAGATACGGAAATTTTAATAAGACAAGATAATGGGAAAAAAATGGTTTGGGATAGCCTGAAATTCATGGCCACATGGTCCATTCATACAAAGCCTTCATTAAGTCTCCTTTTCCTATGTTGATTTTGAGCTGTGCCGATAGCATTATATAAGTTGAACTTGAGACTGATATATAGCTTTTTGGTTTATCGTAATTTTGTGTAGGCCCTAGGGAACACACAGTTCAAAATCTTGGCCGAGTCAACTCTGTACAAGCCTGGTTGACTTGGTCTCATAGCTGGGAAGGACAATACAGAGAGACAATTATAGTTTAATACGATTTAATTTTGGATCATTGCATATCGCCGATATCTAGACGCGATGGTGTTCTATCGCCGATTTATCGGCCAAAACATCCAAACTCGGGACAATCTCAGCAAGACATTTAATTTCGAAGAAAAAAACAAGATGAGGGCATAAAGAGGCAATAATAGAGAAATCAAACCTCTATGTGGTCTGATTAAAAAATCTCTGGCCAATTTAAAATTACACAAGTCACAAGTGTGAATTTGGGACAAATGGGCTGAACAGATTTCCCTTAAATGTTGGGCAGAAAACCGTTTCCATTCACAAACCTACTCTCCTTCCAACGAGATACAAGTTGCAACCTTCAAAGATATAGTTCTCGGCAGCTCAAGGCTAGGGCTGAACAAATACCTCTTCATATGTTTGTTAAACGCTTCTTTCTCTAACCCTTCTTTCTTATTTAGATATCTGTTCAATTTATTTTTAATTTGAATTTTAAATAAATTGTTTTCGTTTGGCAAAAAAAAGAGATGCTGTGTTTTTCTGTTGTCATAAAATAAATATTTCCAATTTGTTGCAAATGGAATTAACTGAAAGTAATAATTTATATGTTTGTTGCACAATTTTGTTTTGCTTTTAATAAAAATGCTTTTAGTAGTATGAAATAACATTCTTCAAAAATAGGAGACAAAACTTCCTCAAAAATATAACTCAGACTTGAGAAAAAAACATTTAAAGAGGTTTTTTTTTTTGCCTCAACGCCTCGCCTCACACCTTATCTTGAGGCGTATTGAGGTGTAAGCCTCTTCTTTGGTCATTGAGGCTTAAGCCTCGAAGCGATTTGTCCTCGCCTAGCCTCGAGGCGTAAGCCTCAAGTGAATCCTTGCATTATTTTACTAACTTCTTGTTGATTCATTACCTAAATATTAAAGTTGTAAAATCCGACGAGCTTTAATAGTCAATATGATAATGATGTTTATATAATATGATGGTTCTAAATTTATCTCAAAAGTCCACCTTAATATACTTATTTTTTTTAGTCTATGTTTTTTCCGAAAATTTTTTGAGCTGTCTAGATTGGTTTATAGTAGCGTATCACCCATTACCGCGATCGAGCCGAAAACGGGACCAAGATTCTGAACCATGGGGGGGCATCTTAGTATCCTTTGTTTTTCTTAATGGAATTCTTTTGTTTTCAATGAAGAGAAAAAATTGTGGTGGAAAAAAACTGCTAGTCAGTCTCTTCATTAATGAGAAATCATAAAGAAATTCAATACTAATTTGTTTTACCAATGGCTCTTCCACTTTATTATTTAGACTTAAGAAAAATAAGATAATATGTAGCTTCCTATGTGTTATATGTTAAACCAAGTAAATGACTACGTTCCTTTTCCTTAATATATGGCCAGATGATACACTAATTTGAATCCAAATTAATAGGTAATTTTTCATCTACCAATAACAGTCACAGAAACAGACAGGTTATGACAGGCAATTACAATAAATAGATATTTCTAAAACCAGTTGCCATCACTAGAGAATCTAAATTGCCCTTTTATCCTCTATCTCAGATGAAAGGAGAACTCATGAAGACTACAAAAAGTTAAAACTCATGAAAACTATAAAAAAAAAACTAATACTCACGACAACTTCAAACAATTCATCAAAATGCGTATTTATATCAATCCAAAACTGAAGAAATTACATACATTATTTCACAATACTATATGTACACATACCTTGAGGAAAAATATATCTGCACATTGCATGCAAGGGTACATTATCTGGGATGCCGTCAACTCGTCCTGCTCACTACGACCCATAATCTGAACGCACCTGTAAGAGAATATTGTCATGATCTAGTTCTGATCACAAGTAAATTAAATCATAAATCTCGTACCTCAATATCCTAGGAAGCTTGTTCCTTCTAGCTATGTCCATTACCAAAGGCCAGTACTCATGGGCCCGAGCATTGATTTCTTCAGAAGACCACAAAAATTCTACTTGACCTCCTTCAAGGTTCATCCCCACAGCTTTCCAAATCTCAATTAAATAACGTCCCACGGTTTGAATTTTATTCAAGTCTCCTCCCATTTTGTTGTTTAACTGTGCAAACCAGTCCGCAATCCAAATCTTTACTTTGCAACCAGCAGAAGTCAGCTTGTTCACATTGATTGCTTTCACAACTCCCTGTTCGGCAAATCCATTTAAAATTAGATCATACAAGCCTACCAACGTACAATAGTTGGCAGCTAGAGGCAGATATCTTGGTCCTCTCACAATCTACTTGTGTAGCTTTGGTAGTATAAAATTGATTTCTCTTGAGCACAAAAAAAAAAGTGATAAAGAACATCAGCGTAAGGGATTAAAAAAAATGCGTAGGTGAAAAAATTAGATCACTAGGGTTCCAATAATGCAATATGTTGTCAATATGTTACAGTGATCCTCTTTTTATGACAAAACCAGGCTATTACCATTCTAAAATTTACACTTCTAGCTACCAATGTATCATCGAAGAATTGTGATCACAATATACATATTATGTGAAGCTGAAAGGGAAGTACTCTTACATGGCTACATATTTAACTAGACATGTTTTACTGGACAGAATCCTAGCACATATGTGTGTGTGACGCGCATGTGAAATCTAGTACTGTTACAGTTTCTAAAATATCTTTATGACTAGACATGTTTTACTGGACAGAATCCTGGGCAGCTAATAAAAAAGGCATTCTTAAACTTTTAGATGTGTGGTGAAACAGGAAATGATCATGATGGAAATTAAAACATTCACAATAGAAGTAGCACCGATAAGAAATTAATTGAGAGGATCATCTTCAATAGTTTGGAAAATAATGAATACGTAAACCACTAAAAAGAATGGATTTATCAATATCAGTGACAATGTAAGTGGAAGAGAGATTGAAATTTACTTAATAGAAAGGGTAAAGATAAACATAATTGCTTCTGGCTAAAGAAAAGAAGACCTTAAACATAGAAAAATGGCAGAATATGATAATGTAGCCAACCCCAAATTGGTTGGGACAAGACTTTGTCATTTTTAGTATTAACATGGAAGAAATTTCAAGATAATCGAGCCAAAGATCCACATTCATCACAATTAGCTATGAACAAATAATATAAATAATAACAATTGTCATAATCGATATCAAAACAAATATATATATGAACGAAATTCAAAGTAATTTGACCTGGGGTGGAACTTCGTAGAGTTCATTTAATTGATTTTTAGCATACAAAAATTTTCATATAAAAGCAAGACAAATAGAAACTAAAAACAAATATTTTAGCACAATTAGGTAGTAAAAAATATTTTTAAAAAATAGGGTCATTTGGGCAAAACCCCAGTTTAATAAAAGGATATTTGACTTAACCCCAGTTTTGGCAAATAATTAGATGGCACACCAATTTCATGAAGGAAAAAACTATTGATTTGCGTGGCAAAAATTGTAGATTTGCATTCAATGTGTAGTTTTCCATAATGTGTGTGCCTATAGTTGTCGATTTGCATGAAATACGTGTTGATTTGCATGAAATTGGTGTTATGCCTAATCGTTGGCTCAAATGTCTTATTATCAAACTGGGATTTTGTCGATACAACCCTAAAAAAAAATACTACAAGGTAAGATTTTATATTTTTTTTTATAAGCAAGCAAAATATATACAAATAACCTTTAAAAAGGCAACAAGCACCAGCAATAGCCAATGTAATAATGCTTATTAATTGAGCAAGGAGTGAACATATAATCAGAAAAACTTAAGATTTTGTCATAATCTTCACTTTCAAATCTATAATTATTCAGCAAATGGATATTTTGGTTCTTTTACTACTTTAGTTAGTCCTACATCGCCAATTCGTAATAAGTTTTCCTCTTTGTCCTATTGTGTCATAAGAACATGTGCTCAGTGTGAGTCTGTTAGGACGTTAGAATATTCTCTCAAATGATAGTTGTTATAAAAAGGAAAGCACAGATTTGTACAAAAAGATGATGTAATTCTGCTGGGTATGAATGAGAAGGAATAATAAATGTAAACATCCCTTGAAATAGTCTCAATTTAGGCTCTCTCTGAGAAACTGAGAGGGGATGGTTGGATCATCCACCAAGTACTGAAAACCAGTACAAGTCGTATTAAAGCATTCCTTATCTGGGAATTACTACAAGTTAACCAAGGCTGACGGCACCCAATCACAAAAAGGTGGAAGAAGGATCTCGGATGCACGAGGCTAAACTACAAGAGCTTAGTGATGTCGTGAAAACAGTAGACACTGAATTGCTGAGTTGAAGCAACAGAGCAGAGCCAAGGAAGTTTTGAAGCTAAGATGGAGTCGCGATTTGAGGGTTTATTCAAATTCAAACATGACAAGTTCAAGAAAGGGAAAGGGAAGGCAGTCCAAGGTGAAGGGTGTACCACAGCTCAGCTCACACACTCAAAGGGGTGGTCATCGTTGACAGCTCACCTGTACAAACTGAGATTTCAGAATCAAGACTTCACTAAGCTATAGTTCAGACCCAAGTAATACTTCAAAACCTCCTACAATAAATTTTTCTAAATTTGAGGGAGATAACCCTAGGGCATGGGCTCAATCCCCTCCAGATGATCCGAAGGTAGCCCTAGTTTTCATTTACCTTGAAGGGAAGGAAGATCTATGGTATCAATACTACCAAGAAAGCAAACCTATACTAGCCTGGGATGATTTTATTCAAAGTCTGTGCATTCAATATCGAAAATGGGGAATGAGAATATAGTTGGGAGTTTAACAAACTCCAGCAAATAGTAGCTAAGAACAAAACCTATACTGAGGAGTATTTTGACTCGAGTTTTTTAAGTGGGTTGCAGGATAATATAAGAACTCTGGTGGTGCAGATGTTTGGGCCAACTACCCTCAACCAAGCTATTTATTTAGCCCGAATGCAAGAAGTCAATATTGATTCAGCCACTCAATGAACCAAGCCTATGGCTAGAACCTGTAATCACCCTTATCATTACTCTTCATACAAGAAATCCAACTCTTCCTTCCCAAAGAAAACCACCCCCAACCCACCACCGTTAACACTGTTCAATTTTCTCCTAAATACCTACACCCTTTACCTCAAAAATCATTGAACCAATCCCTCCCAACCCAAAATTTTTGTTCCTCCTATAATTTAATAAATAAATTAAAAAAAAAAACTCACCCCTGTTGATATGAAAGCACGAGGAGATGTAGGTATTTGTTATAACTGTGACAAAGTCTACAAGATGGGCCTTAAATATCAACTCAGCATCTCTATATGTTACTACTGGATGAGGAACATGAGGAAGTGTCTTGCATTAAAGGGGAGGAAGAAACCTTAATTTTTCCAAGGACACCGAAGATGAAATTTACGCCCATGCCTTCGAAAATAATACTTCTTAAAAAACTCTAAAAAATTCAATGACAGGTGAAGAAAGTTCCTCTCACTATCATCATTGATAGTGGTAGCACCCATAGTTTTCTCATCGCAATGCAGAAAAACAGGCCAGTTGCATTTTAGAATCTCCCAAACCCGGAAAGAGTGGTCGATGGTAACGAGTTAATCAGTCAAAATAAGTGCCCAACCTTTTATTGGAGCATTAAGGGACATAAGTTTCAAACTAATATTCGAATTCTCATTTTAAGGAGCTGTGAAATGGTATTGGATTTTGATTGAATGACGAAGTTCAGTCCCATTCTCTTCCGATTTTGAGAAATTGCAATCATTTACTAAGGCAGCAGGAAATATTGTCTTACAAGGCAATTTAGAAATGAGCTTCTTTTGAACTCCTTTTACCGACTCCTTTTCCAGATTTATAAAAAAAAAAAAAAGTACACATGGTCATTTGTTCTCAGTGATCATGAACCATTACCGCAGGCAACTCCCCATACATTGTTCTTTTTCTTTTACATGAGTTTCAACCTCTTCTTGTTGAACCATTGACTTAGTGACTTACCTCCCGAATGAACTCATGACCACCATATTCCCCCAAAGCCCAACCTCCTAAATCAACGCCCCTACAAAGTTCCCCAAGTCCAAAAATATGTCATTGAGCAAATGGCCAGTGAAATGCTCTCTTTCGATATGATACAACCTAGCCAAAGTCTATTCTCCTCTTGCACTTTACTTGTCAAGAGAAAAAACATTGTATGTCGGTTGTTCGTCAACTATAGGGAACTCAATGAGCTTACAATCAAAAACAAGTTTTCAATCTTAATGCTCCATGAACTCTTGGATTAAAAACATGGTGCTACCATTTTCTCCATAGTTCACCTGAGGTCGAGGTACTACCAAATCTGAGTTTATGATACTGATATTCCCAAAACTTCTTTCAATACACACCGACACCACTTTGAATTTCGGGTTATGTTCTTTGGCTTCACTAATGGCCCTGCCACTTTTCAAGCCTCAAATGAAGTCTTTGAACCTTATTTAAGACAATTTATTCTTGTTTTCGGTCATCTTAGCAAACCCTTTATAGCCTCCAACCAATTTTTTTTGCCCAAATGTCCAAACGTTCTTTCGCAAGATTAACGGAAGTTATGACCTTCACCCCTGTATTGGCCTTATCCAATTTTCCGCACCCCTCTGAACTTTAGGTTGATGCTTGTAGCATAGGTGTGGGTGTTGTCCTCATGAAGGATACTAGACCCATGGCTTTTTTCAGCAAAGCTCTTGGTCCCAAATAACTTGGTTTCTCAACCTATGAAAAAGAACGCTTGATCATCATCCTCCTAACTGTCACTAAATGAAGGCCTTATCTTCTGGGTAATCACTTTATCATCAACTGAAGAGTACACACCCTCTTACAACAGAGAGAGATGGTTCACCAAACTCCTCGGCTATGATTATAAGCAACTCTCTCGCTACACTGATCATTATCCTCGAACAAAGAGTACCCACCATCTTGCAACAGAGAGTTATGATTTACCAAACTCCTCAGTTATGATTATGAAATCAGTTATAAGAAAGGCAGAGATGACATAGTTACATCATATATATACATTCTTTTGAGAATCAAAATGGATGTTTCTGATTGCAACTCCTTCACCATCCTCAATCCCGGTTAGATGGAAGAGGTATCTCGGATTTATGGTCAAGATGCTTGGGCACAAGATTTAATTCCTAAACATCTTATTTCAAATGTTCCCACACCTCACTTACAGGAAGGCCCTTTTTCGTCGACAAGTCCTCATTCGGAACCACAGATTTCATACCGTATGGAGCCAGCGTCACAGTTATCGGCGTACCACTCCCTTCTTCTACCGTTTCCGCAAAGAGTGGCCCATACGAGGTTTCCAGGAGAGCTTCTCTTTTAGCTAGTTCCCTGCCAGAAAGCAGTAATCTTACGCAAGCCAGGAAAGCCTGTTTTCGTATTTCTTAAAGCCAGTGTTAGTCGTGCTTCCATTCGATATCCATATCCATCCGAGTTTTTATAGTCAATCCTGAGTTAGGTATCCGTAGAATGAGTGGTATATGGTAGATGCTTCTCAATCCCAAAGAAATTTGTAAAATGACAGTTGTAGCTCGGACTTCAGCAGCGCCTACTACAGATCAAGTCCCTACTCTGATTTTCGTTTTAGTGGTGGAGATTCCAATTTTAGGCCATGACTATGGCTTTCCGTCTGAAGCTCACTTTTATCGGGGTCTCGGTCTTGAACATCCTCTTCTCCCTATCGATCACTAAGGTATGAATCTGGATCTCGCTATAGCTACTCTCGATATGCTTGGGACTCCGTCGAAAAGGCAAGTTAAATAATTATGATTGCTCTACACTCTTCATGCCTCGGGGGTCATTCTAACATACAAGGGATCCCATCAACATTAGCGCCTTTTGGAAGTTGTAAGAAAATTGTGGACTTAATTGTACTTAGTACCTCCTACCACCCACCACTCCCAAACGGCAGTCCGAGAAAACAAACTCTTATCTTGAACCTTACTCGCATATGACCAGTTATAGGCCTCACAAATGGATGCACCGGTTATGACTAGTTAAATGGTGGTTTAACACCAATTACCATACAAGCCTCATAATGAGTCTCTTTCAAGCCCTTGGCAATGCCTGTGGAGTCCAATACACCTATTGCAGTTGTTGAAGATTGTTTGCAGCACGAAACATCATGGCTCGTGCTTAAAAAGGACCTCCAAATCAATGTTTAAAAAGGCGCGAGGCGAAGCGCTTTGGCTTCAATGGGGCGAGGCTTAAAAAAAAGAGCAAAATAATATTAAAAAAATACTAATAAACTATAAAAAAATAAAGTGACAAAGAAATATAAATAAAACTGCAAAAAAAACATCTTTGAGGATTTCTCACATAGTTAAACATTTTTTTGTTCCCTCGAGATGACTTTTCAACATATTGTTAATTTTATAACATGACAATAAATTAATCAATGAAAAATCAAATTGACCAAATCATTTTTTTAGTTTCATTCACATTGGTTATTTTATAATATGACAATAAATTAATCAATGCAAAATCAAATTGAGAAAATCAGTTTTTTAAGTTCCATTCGCATATTGGTCATTTTTTAAAAAATTTCTTTCAAGTTACAATAGTAAATAATATAAGTTAAGTGCAATTTTAAAACAATTAGTAGATTTAAACATTTACCTTAAAAAAAACAGACTACGTGATGGAAGAAGAAAATGTATTTTTTTTTTCGCGTCTCACCAAAAAGGCACGAGGCGAGGCGCGAAACGCATCGAGGCGTAAGCCTCGAGGCACATTAAGGCGTAAGCCTCAAATTCAACCCTGAGGCTCAACCCTCGAGGCATTTTTTTTCCGCCTCGCCTCGAGGCGTAAGCCTCAAACGCCTTTTTAAACATTGCTACAAACTGTACAACATTGGATAAAACCTTATGTTGATCAAAAGAGTTTTCCGTCGACCATTGGGTTTATTTGAATCTCAATCTACAGCCTTATTGACAAACCTTGGTTGAACTTCAAAAAAGCCTCAAACTCTATCAATTTAGATATAAGTTAGGCACCTCCATACATACTTCCCCCCAGTTTTTTTTGTCAAAGAAAGTCACATCAGTCTTGGATCATCGTATAGTCGAGAATAACAATTAAGCAGTTTCCCAGCTTTTAATTCAATGGACGCATTCTCCTCCTAAAGATGCCATGTGGGAAGATTATTGCTTTATTAAAGCCCAATTTCCTCATTTCAATCCTTAAGGACAAGGATTATTTGGACAGGCCGGCATTGTTGCAATCTGCAAATATTCAGGTAAGTGGAATTGTGAACCTTTTACTATTTTAGTTGGTCCTACATTGTCATTTCGTATTAATTTTATTGCTTGTCCTATGATGATGTTTGGTTGTTTTGCTCAGCGTGAGTCTTTGAGGAAGTTAAAATATTCTATCTAATAATTGTTAGTTGTTAGAGAGAGGGATGCCCAATTTGTATTAAAAGGCTCATGATGTAATTTTCTTGGGTATCTCAAATTAGACTCCTTTTCACTTTTTCTAACTTCACAAGATCTAAATTTACTACAAAAGGAAAAATTGTAAACGAAAACCGTCTTAAGTAATCTATATGGATGAGTGGTGTATAATAGTAATATACTCACTTTACCTTGCATCGGATCGTAATCGCGTAAACTAAACATGATCAACGAAATTGTTACTATATTAAGAAAAGGAAATAGAAAAATATTTAAAATTGTGAATGGCAGACCTGAGCTATGTGCATTCGACCAGAGGGTTCAAACCCATCATAGCAAATTGGCTGGGGTTTCTTGGTAAGGAGATTCCTTAACTCATCCTCCTGTATACACTCCTCCCCTATACTCCTCACTATACTGAATCTTTCTTCAGGACTCATCCTGTAACCACAATATATCAACAATTGGATTTCCATTCATATATGTATATGTATATGTATATGTATATGTATATGTATATGTATATGTGTGTGTGTGTGTGTGTGTGTGTGTGTATATATATATATATATAGAGAGAGAGAGAGAGAGAGATTAAGATGCTTACTGGGTTGAGGAACCTAAAGGATTTGAAGAGGAGGTTTGAGGCTCGGATGTGATGGATATGTTCTCCAATTCGGTTGATGGGGCTGCTGCTTCCATTGAGAGCTCTACGCAGTTGCCAAGGAAAATTAGGGTTTAACAATACTACGCCGGTGGTTTACGAAATTAGGGATTGGGGGAATGGGCCGAATGGGTTATTTGGGATGGTGGATTTACTTTGGTTTAATATTGGGTTCATAAGTTTAATCATGAGCCACATGGTGTTCACTGTCAAAATAATATTTGATCAGCGAAAGTCACAAATTGCGAATGAAAATTAGTTGAGGTGCGCGCAAGCTGACCGAACACCTCATAATATGCTACAAAAAAAAATTATTTAACTAAATGTAAGTTCGCGCAATACGACACACATAAAGAGGAAAAAATATGAATCGAAAATTTAAATTAAATAAATATATTTCACAATAATCTTTGAGATATTTGTTCAAACAATACATAAATAATATGAAGATAAGTACTAGGTAAATCAATATTAGATGCACATTTGGTGTTCTATTTCTACATCCAAAATGCAAGGGAATGATACTAATAATAACAACAACAATAAGAATTAAAATTAAAAAATGAAAGCGAAAATGAGTTAATATTTTACAAATGTCATAAAAACTAATTTAAAGTTTATAAATGCCTTTGACAAAAAGAAATTGCAAGTGTCATAAAATGCTACAGGGGAGTCCAAATTGGTTTTGCAAAGTACCCAACAGATGCGAGAGGGATCAATCTGGAACCGAGCAATTTTATATCCCGTTTTAATCTTGGTGCGACGCTCATCAATCAATGATATTTGTTTAAAAAACTAAAAGAGATAAGTTAAAAGTCTTATTCGTTTAAAAGACTAAACGATAATGTATAACTTATTTGTTTAAAAGTCTACACTACACTTAGAAATAAGCCTCTCAGTGGATTGAATTTTATCTGAATCCGAATCCGAACCCGAATTCGAATCTGGTCCATTTAAACGGATATGGATCATGCCTAAAATTCGATTACCCGATTACCCATTTATTAAATGGAGTGAATTTATATTTATATACTCCGATCCGATTAATATATATATATATATATATATATATATATTTTATTTTTAATAATATTTTAAATATATATTATAGTAGTTATAATATTATATAAAAAAAATCTCCCTCGTATAAAAGGAACCCCCCCCCCCCACACACACACACACGGCTCATAAGAGTTGAAAATTAAAATGTTGCAAATCAAGTGGTTAAAAGTATAAGTTTTGACATCATTATTTATTTTTTAATGAAAATTATTGAAAAAATAAATAAAAAAATAACATGTCGGATAATCGAATCGGATCCGAATTCGTTTAACATAAACGGATATGAATTTGGAACCCTAATAGATAATCCGATAAATAATCGGATCGGATTTGAATTCGTTTAACATAAACGGATGTGAATTTGGATATGTCTTATCCGATCCGAATCCGATCCGTTTACAGGCTTACATAGAAATAATTAAACCCAAAAAGATGGATGCAACCCACTTAAAGGTCTACACCATATATACCCATAAATAATTCCCACCGGTGGCCATCTACACCATACTCAGAAATAAATCCATGGATTGGCACCGATGGCCATCTACATGCGCACATGTTAATTGTACACACCGATTGTTGTTGAACTCTGTCCAGTTCTGCTGTCAAATTAGTCCGATTCGGCGAGTATACCACTTGGAATTGGTTTTGTGGGTATACTATTTGTTATGTAATGTGCATCCTCTTGGATTTTGGGTTCTCTAGTGTATCCTATTATATTTTCTTTTATTAGTCTGATAAAGTCTTTTAGTATTTCATCAAAAGTATTAAAATTTTATATAAGTTCAATTTTTTGTTGTTTTCCTTCTTCAAACTTTTCCCATTATTGTAGCCACAGTAACACATCTCCTTGAAGTGTTGCAGCTAAGTAGTCTAAAAAAATTCTTTAGACCATGTATTTTTATGGTTTGTGATGAGTATAGACATAGATTGTGCCCATTTATCAATAGTTTGTTCTTTCTCTTTAAAAGGTATATGCATGAGATCAAGATATATACCATTTTGTGATATGTTATGTTTATTTAGATCATCTCTTCTTAAGAAAAAAGGATTTGGTTCCTCTTCTTTAATTCCACTTGTAGAAGTATTACTTCCACTTCTAGAAGTATTGTCGACTTTAACAAAATCTTCTTTTTCTATTGCGGGGTTTTGCATAAATATTTCAAATTCCTTTATGTTATCAAATTCTTTTAGTGGTTCTTCAACTTTTCTTTTTCCATCACTTATAGTGTCTACTATATATGGTGGATCATTTTCTTCTTCATCAGATGAATATTAGTTTATTTCATACTGAAAATGTTTTAATAATTTTTCACGTTCCAAATACATGGTTTGTATTTGTTCGATGAGTTTATTTCTTTCAGAAATATCTAAATTTGGGTCTTTATATAAATGTCTCCAATAGTCTAGTATTTCATTAACATTTATGTATTCAGTATAATTTAATTCTTTTGATTGAAGAGCTTTAATTTCTTTTGTTCCATAATATAATCTATGGATCTCAGTGTCTCCTGGATGATTCATTCCAGTTGGTTATGGTTGATTATAATTATCTATTTTTGTTAATAAATTTTCAATTTTTTATTTGTTTATTCTTTTAAGTCTAGATTTGAGACTGATCCTAGTTGGTTAATTTTTTGGTCAACTTTGAAAGTTGAATTCGATATAGTCTAGTTTCTTTTTTACATAGTTTTGGTTTATGATTTGATATTTTTCAATTATCTTAACTCATCCAAACATAATATCGGTTAAACTATTTAAAGTATAACTAATCTTACTAAATCATTTTTAGATTTTTTTTCTCAATATGTAAATTATGATTATACGTAGATTCGTCCTAATCTAACCATTGAGCTAAACATTGTAAAGAAACGTCAACATTTTTTTCTTCCATTTTGGCTTTCATTGGTACCTAAGACCTCCTATTATTTTGTTTCACGTGTTAATTTCCTAAAAGCCTGTTGCTAATCAAATAGATTTAACGAAAAACGAAAGTATGGGCTTTGAAATAATAACAGGTATATGGATTTTATGAAAAGTAAATAGAAGCTCAAAATATTAATGTTTTAATTCGTAGTGGCACACAATAATTATACATAAACTAAATTAACACACATATATATAAATGAACAGCACATATATAATTAAATGGAACAGATATAAATATTAATTTTTTCTTTAAATAAATAAAATAACACACATATTAACCTTTTTTGTTTTACAAGGATCTGATACAAATTACAAAGTTTGCGAAAGGAGAAATATGAATAGAGGAAAGTTAAGTGTAGTTAGGTGTAGTGGGTGGAGAGAAGTAATGAAGGAATAGACTTGTAAAAGAAAAAGATTTATTACAAAGTGTTGGATATATTACAAGAGGAGAAGATGTCATCTGAAGTGAGTTGGTCTGTCCATTTTATAATCATCGGACACCAAAATACAATTCAATACAAAAAGATAAAAGATAAGAAAAAATAATAAACATGTTTCCTTTCTTTTAAATAAACTTTAATAAAGTAAAGAAGACTTTTAATAAAGTAGAAAGATTCATTTATTTTTAGATGTCTCTTTATTCGCCGCATTCCCTTTGTCTTTTCTTGAGCCACGTGTCGTGTGCTGGATAATATGTGCAAACATTTATTGTGGCCCAGATAGTACGGGATTATCACTCCATTTCATTTGCTATGTTAGCTTCTCCAATGGAATCCAATGACATGCTATCAATTGGACTTTGGTTATGGTGATGTAGAAGTGTTTCTTCATATTTTTCTGCGCCACTTAATAATTCATTGGGGACTTACTATTTATTTTTGTTCTTGAGGTTTGCAAGAAATTCAGTCACCCTGACTTTTTGCTCGGGGGAGACAGAATAGTTGATAGGAAGATCCGTAATGAAGAGTTTTCTTCCATTTGTAACCATAAATTTTATCTCCTATTGAAAATAAAAATATTTATCTATATTGGAGATATGGATTAGGCTTCTTGTCCCGTATTGGTTTGTACAAATGTAGTCAATAGGGGGCGATCATAGTCATTCTCATCAATCTCATCCCACTCATATTCCTCAGTTGCTCTGTGATACGACGCAAATATTACGTATTTCACCCGTTAACTTACGCGTTATTAGTCCCCTCGGGTATCTTAATCCCTATATTTATGCTCGTTGACCAGACAACCTCGGATTTGTATAGATATATGTTTTGCAGGGGTTAATTGAGTTTTTATAGGTATTTGGATGCTTAGTATGAAGTTCGGACTCATTTCGATTGGAAAACTGGCCTAATGTCTTCACGGAAGTTGTGGCCCTTTGAATAAGCTTCGCGTGGCCGCAAACGGTGCACGATTTCGAGTTCGAATGAAGAAGTTACGAGGCTTTTCACGAAAGAGAATTATAATGAAATCAATGCAAGGGAGAGGGCAGCTTGGCTGAGACCTGATGGATCAATCGATCATCCAAAGGGGTCAATCGATCGACTCCTCAGTTTTTGCCTTGGCTCAAAGACAGTGGGCTCATCTCTGCTTGATCGATCGATCGACCCCTGAAGTCGATCGATCGATCCCCTGTTTTCAGCTCCTCTTTTATTACAAGTTTGCCATTGGGATATTTTTGTATAAATACCAACTTCCTCTCATTTTGAGAGATATACGTAGATAGGTTAGTTTAGGGTTTGGTTTTGGGAGCTCTTCTTCATTTATCCTTGGGGTTATGCCGTTTTTGGGTTTTGTAAGTTGGTTTTCATTGTCCATTCCATTAATATAGTTGCATTTTATTTCTTATTTCCATTGTTGTCATTTACATTTATTGCCTAAATTGACTTGTATTTCATTTATTTATTATTTTCTTAGTGTTAAAGTAGTCTAATTTATGTATCTCCCTTAGATAAATAGGGTCGGGGTCGTGTTCCGTCATTAATGGGCCTCGAGCTCCGAAAATTAGATTTTGTGTAAAATTACGTTTAATTGAAACCACGCGTATCAAAGTTGGATTGTTATGCATTTATCTTTTTTTGTCACGCAATGTTAGAGTTTATAACGACAATCCGAATTTAATACGCGTGTAACCATTTTTTATTAAATGTGTATTCAAGCAACTTTCGGTTAAATTCCTTATTGCGTGAAGTTTATGCTTAATTGAAAATGCTCGATTAAATTTCTTTCGAACCGAAATTCTAATTAGTAGTTGTTTCGACCCGTGTAGTGGAATGTGATCCCGATCCTCGCTTTACTTTTGTGTAGTGTAGCTTATCCTTTTCTTTTGTCACTACAACCAACCATCACCTTTTATTTTATTTATTTTACACTTTTATTCCTGAAATAATTAAAGCAATTAAAATCTAAAATTCAATCACTCCCTGTGTATTTCTTACGATACCCGACTTACCGTTGTACTTCCCTATAAGTGTAGTTGTAGCTTAGGTTTTTACATGCAGAGTGGGAGCCGAAATCAACGATAGTGTCCCTACACGAACACTTGGTTCCCTTTGCATCAAAATGGTGGCGTCGTCGGGGAGTGTGTTTTAGATTGTAATTATTTTATTATTTCGTAGTATTTTTCCTTTTGTATTTGTATTCTCTGTTTTAACCTTTTTTGCAGGATTGAATATTTGAGCGCTTAAAAACTTTGATTCGCGGGTGCTCACTTTCTTGCTCGGATTCTCCATCTACAAACGACTTGGTAATCATGTCTTTCTTTTATAGTTATTACGGTCATTCTAATGATTCTTACTTTGGGGATAGTTTTCAAGTTTTCCATTTTGAAGATTTTATTGAGATTGAAAGACTTGAAAACAATTATCGAAATGAAAATCGTTATTAGGATCTTGAGTTGGATTCATTATTCGAATCCAATGATGATTCTTATTCCGATACTTTCAAAGAAGAATTTCAACCAAATGAGAGGAATCCGAGGATCTAGAGCCGAGGAAGCTTACTTTGGAAGAAACTTTTCTTCTTTACTCCTAAGGTTTGGAAAGCCTAAATGGTACTGGAATGAGACTTGGAGCACTTTGCGATGAGATGAATTCTTATGCACAAAACGAGGAGGTGGAAACTTATGTGTCACCTCAATTTTTCAAAGAATTTCTCATTGAATGTGAATCTTTCTCCCCCCAAGTTCAATCTCCTTCCAACGATATGTTGACTGAGATTGAATTTATTTCATTACCATATACGTTTTCCGTCATTGAACCATTAGAATTACCGGTTGATTCCTATGAGTCGGTAGAAACTTTTAAAACTTCTACATTTTTTGCCGATAAGGACTCTTTACCGGACTTATTTTCGATGGATGTTATCCCCGCGTGTACACTATCTCCCATTCCAATTGAAAAACCTTTAGGAGATGAGTTGATTTTTCTTGGACCTCAAGTGTATCTTTCCCCCTTATTATCCAAATCCCCCATCGTCCCCCAAAAATTGATAATTGGCGATGGTTCATTTCTTACGCCTTACACATGCCTTCCGTTGTTCAAACATAATTTTTATTTTTTGGGAGGCATGCATTCTAGGACGGGTCCACCGTCGATCCTCCAAAGTCAAATTGTAGTTTGGGTGGACCCTCAACTATTTAGACTTCTAGTGTATAGTTAGTGTGAGGCCTAAATAGTAGGTTGTAAATAGTTAGCTTTTTAGTTTTCTTTCTTTCTTCTTTTTTCTTTCCTTTTAATTTAGTCTAGTGTAATTAGTTAAATTTTTGTTATTTGTTTTTGCTATGCTCGGTACTAACTTGTTTTGTAGATTCTTTAGACTCGTACTTATCGGGGATCACTTCAATTTTAGGTAATATCGTTCTTTTCCTCTCCTTGTGATGTGTTCTTAATGCACATTGAGGATACTACAACATTTAAGTTGGGGTGTAGGATATTCTATCCATTTCATGTGTTGTCCACGGATTTTATCACATGTTAGTTACTAAGTATGCCTTTTTGTGAAAAAATTGAAAATTTTCAAAAATATTTTCTTTCTTTTTTCTCCTTTGTTGGGCATTTTGCCTTTGTTTTCGATGATAAATTTCAATAAATGCTCAATCCAACTGACAACCCAATGATGAATGTTCTCGATTTTATTAGTTATTAGACTTTAGTCCTCAAATCATTGAAAGTGTGAATAACTTCATTAATTAAATTTTATCCCTTGAGCACATGGGCTTTTCTTGTTATATTGATTTGGTTTAAGATTTTTATAACTCGATAATCTTTTGTTGCATTGCATATACTTACATCGATTAAGCTTCGTACCTTTCGTCGTTTATGAGTGTATACACTATTCTTTCCTCTTTGAAAACGTTGATTTTGTCGGTAATATCTCTATTATTTGATTTCATCGTTCATGAACTGAGTTTATATCTTGAAATGTGTTACTTGAGACTGATTTTCAAAATTGTTTTGACTCGAGAATTGCGTAAACTTTATGAAATGATCATAGGCCATCTTTGTTATATCGCCCATATTAGCCTTAACCTCACCTTATATGTTTTCCCTAGTCAACCCCTTTGAGCTTAAATATTAGCCTTTCGTTTCATTACCCAAAATCCCATAGCCAACTCCACATTGGAGTTATAAGTCATACATATAACCTTACATACCTTTGTTTAGAATATTGCTTGGGATTTAATGATGTTCATGTTTTTGTGGTTGTAATTTAAGCACATGAGAGTGAGAAAAAAAAAAAAAAGTGGTGAAAAATAAAAGAAAAAGAAAAAAGAAAAAGAAAAGAAAAGAAAAGAAAAAGTTTGAAAAAGAAGAAAAGAAAAGAAAGAGAAAGTTGTATATATTGTGTATATAGTTCAATAATCATTGTCACTCTCCAATTTCATATCTAATGCTTGTTTTGGAAATAATTTTCCAATTTTGATATTGCCCAATATTCACCATTATCCCGAGTTTTCATCCCCTAACACTTTGAATCCGTACATATACCTTTCATTTCGTACCTTAACCCCAAACCAACATTACAACCCTACACAAGACCTATGTGATCTTAGGGTGCATTTAATTTAAAAGTCATAATAGTTTTGATAATCTGTGAAAATACATTTCGCTTTTTTTAATGAGCGGTATCTTTCATTGAGATTACAATTTTTCATTTCCTGTATATCGTTCTTCATCTGTGACATGTGTGCGGCCTAATTTCCATTTACATTTACTCTTTATGCCCCGCATGTTCCGTGTGTTACCTCCCTGTTTCGAGTGATTTCATTTGATGAGTGTAATGCCCGTGAGAATAGACTATATGCTTGCTTTTATGTTTATCCGGTTTATTTAAGTGTTGCCAAATCATACCATGCATGTGCTCTCACCCCTCCCACTTTTCAAGTTTCAATTCTATAAGGTGCATTCAACTTGTTAATAACAACGGACTTTAGCTTGAATTCGTTCAATATGCTAATAACATGTTTGAAATCTTTTTCGTATTGTTGAGTTTATCGCATGTTGGGTTGGGCATATTTTGAGAAAACCGTATGATGTTTATGGGTTTTATCCCTGAAAACCCTCACGAGACGACACTCGTCCACTAGAGTAACCTAGAGGTTTAACGACTTATTGCATATGCTAAATGCAATCGTTCGCCCGCGAAAGTGGCCTTATCTTTTTATTACTTTTTCATCCCATTTTGTGCTTGTTTCCTATTTTTGGTTTACTTGTAGTTCTTGTCGTATCCTATTTGATTGCTAGGGACTAGCAATGTGTAAGTTAGGGGGTGCGATACGGCGCAAATATTACGTATTTAACCCGTTAACCTACGCGTTATTAGCCCCCTCGGGTATCTTAATCCCTATATTTATGTTCGTTAACCAGACAACCTCGAATTTGTATAAATATATGTTTTGCAGGGGTTAATTGAGCTTTTGTAGGTATTTGGATTCTTAGTATGAAGTTCGGACTCATTCTAGTGAAATTTCGTACACATTCGCAAGCGCAAGGGCAAATTCTTCATTTCATAATTTGAGCGACTGGCTCAATGTCTTCACGGAAGTTGTGGCCCTCTGAACAAGTTTCACGTGGCCGCAAACGATGCGCGATTTCGAGTCCGAACGAAGAAGTTACGAGGCTTTTCGCGAAAGAGAATTATAATGAAATCAAAGCAGGGGAGAGGCAGATTGGCTGAGACCTGAAGGAGCGATCGATCGACTCCTCAATCTTTTCCTTGGCTTGAAGACAGTGGGCTCATCTTTGCTCGATCGATCCCCTGTTTTTAGCTTCTCTTTTATTACAAGTTTGCCATTGGGATATTTTTGTATAAATACCGACTTCCTCTCATTTTGAGAGATATACTTAGATAGGTTAGTTTAGGGTTTAGTTTTGGGAGCTCTTATTAATTTCTCCTTGGGGTTATGCCCTTTTGGGGTTTTATAAGTTGGTTTTCATTGTTCATTCCATTAATATAGTTGCATTTATTTCTTATTTCCATTGTTGTCATTTACATTTATTGCCTAGATTAACTTGTATTTCATTTATTTATTTATTTTCTTAGTGTTAAAGTAGTTTAATTTATGTATTGACCTTAGATAAATAGGGTCGGGGTTGTGTTCCGCCATTAACGGGACTCGAGCTCCGAAACTAGGTTTTGTGTAAAATTGTGTTTAATTGAAACCGCGCGTATCAAAGTTGGATTGTTATGCATTTATCTTTATTTGTCACGCAACGTTAGAGTTTATAGCGAAAATCTGAATTTAATCCGCGTGTGACCATTTTTTATTAAATGTTTATTCAAGAAACTTTAGGTTAAATTCCTTATTGCGTGAAGTTTGTCCTTAATTGAAAATTCTCGATAAAATTGCTTTCGAATCGGAATTCTAATTAGTAGTTGTTTCAATCCGTGTGGTGGAATGCGATCCTGGTCCTCGCTTTGCTTTTGTGTAGCTGATAATACGCAAATATTGCGTATTTCATCCCTCGAACCGAAACATTTTAGCCCCCTCGGGTATCTTATTCCCTATATTTATAATCGTTAACCAGACAACCTCGAATTTCATGGGTTAATTGAGCTTTTATAGGTATTCGGATGCTAAGTGTGAAGTTCGGACGCTTTTCACTCGATTTTCGTACACAATCGCATGTTCAAGGGCATTTTAGTCTTTTCACAGCTTGGGCACTTGGCCCAACATCTCACGAAAGTTGTAGCCCTCCTCGCAGGCTTCGTGTGGCCGCGAACGGTGTGCGATTTCGATTCAGAACGAAGAAGTTACGACGATTTTAGCGGAGGAGAAATCCATCCAACCAAAAGCAAGGGGAAGAGCTGTAGACCTGTAGCAATCGATCGATCGATCCTTCCTTGTTTGGCAATCGCGGGGAGACAGTGGGCTTGATTTTTCACCATCGATCGATCGATCACAAGGGATCGATCGATCGGTCCCCTGTTTTCTGCAGATATTTTGGCTTTTATTTTCTTTTCTCTTTTCTTTTCTATTTTAATTTCACTTACTATAAATACCAATTTTGTTGTAAATATCAGATATTAAGTAGGAGAATTCGTTTTTAGGTTAGAATAGCTTAGGGTTTGAGGGTTTTGGAGAGTTCTTCTTCAATTCTTCTTGGTTTAACACCCATTCGGGCTTGTAAGTTAACTATTCATTCACCCTCTCCATTAATATAGTTGTATTTACTTCATGCTTGCTTTGTTAATTAGGTTTACATGCTTTCATAATTAGGTTTACATGCTTTATTTTTGTGCTTTGTAGTGTAGTTTTATCGCGTTTATTTACCACATTTTTAATATGGTTTCTAGCTAAATTAGTCTAGGTTGTGTTTGGATGGAACTCACTCGAGTTGACGCGTTGCTTTGCTTTGGTGATGGTGTTTACGGTTCTATTTCGGGTGCGTTGTCCTAGTTATTACGCCTAGGAGATTTAACGAGGCATATCATGTATGTTCCGTGTTTACGACCTTGCGTGCGTAATTTTCAGGGTATTTGTTGACGCCAAAATCTTATTAGGCGTTTATGCGGATTTAGGGACGTGACAACCCTTGATTCAATTACCTGTCGAAACGAGACGCATTTGTAATAACTCGTCGACCCATGTGACCATTTTATATTAATTAACTCGGGTGAGGGATATTCGACACAGCCTATAGTTTTTACTCGCTTTGTTAATCTAGTTTCAATACACTCTTAGATTAATATTTCCCTTTTATGCATCTTTTTCCTTTTTAGTTTGTAATTCATCTTTTACACTATTATTGAGAAGTATTAAATTCGGTAAATTCTAGCAACTCGTCTCTGTGGATTTTTGATACTCGGACTTGACCGCTATACTCACCCGTTGAGTGTAGTCATAAGTTTAGGTTTTCATATAGTTCAGGTGAGCCGAATTCAAAATGATCGGCGCGTAGGTGACTCTCGCGCCGCGGCGAAACCCTGCGTCTTTGTGAGTGTATACATTATTCTTTCCTCTTTGAAAACGTTGAATTCGTCAGTAATCTCTTTATTCTTTCATTTGATCGGTCATTAATTGAGTTCATACTTGAAATGTGTTACTTGATCATGATTTTCATATATTGTTTTAACTCAAGAATTGCGTAAACTTGTGAAATGATCATAGGCCATCCTTGTTATATCACCCATATTAGCCTTGACCTCACCTTATATGTTTACCCTCGTCAACCCCTTTGAGCCGAAATATAGCCTTTCATTTCATAGCCCCAAATCCCATAATCAACTCCAAATTGGAGTTTTAGCCAATATATACACTTTCCATACCTTTGTTTGGAATGTTACTTGAGATTGAATGTTGTGGCTGTTTTGCGGTTGCAATTTAGGCATATGAGAGTGTGATAAGTAAAGAAAGGAGATGTGAAAAAAAAAAGAGAAAGAAAAAAGCAAAAGAAAACAAAAGAAAACATGAGAAAAAGAAGAAAAGAAAAGAAAGAGAAAGTTGTAAATGTTGTATATAGTTCAATAAGCTTTGATTACTCTCCCCGATGATATATCTAATGCCTTTTTGGAACTTGTTTTCCAATTTTGATATTGCCCGCATTTTCCCATTATCGCGAGTTTTCATTCCGAACACTTTGAATTCGTACATACATTCCTTTCATTTCGTACCCTAGCCTAGCCTACATTACAACCCTATTAAAGTCCTATGTGATCTTAGGTTGATGTAATTCAAAAGTCATAATAGTTTTGATAATCTGTGAAAATACATTTCGCCTCCTTTAATGTACGGTATCTTTCATTGAGATTACAATTTTTAATTTCATATATAGCGTTCTTCAGTTGTGACATGTGTGTGACCTAGTTTCCATTTACATTTACTCTTTATGCCCACATGTTCGTGTGTTACCTCCCTATTTCGAGTGAATTCACTTGATGAGTGTAATGCCCGTGGGGATTGAATGTATGCTTGCTTTAATGTTTAGCCGATTTATATAAATTTTTGCCAAATCACACTTTGCATGTGTTCGCTCCCCTCCCACATTTTATGGTTTCAATTTTATGAGGTGCATTCTATAATGTTAATGATTTCGGACTTTTGTTTGAATTCGTTCAATTTGCTAATAATGTGTATGAAATCCTTTTCGTTATTGTTGGGCTTGTCGCATGCTGGTTTGGGCATATTTTGAGGTAACCATGTGATGTTTGTGGGTATCATCCCTGAAAACCCTTACAAGACGACACTCGTCCACTAGGGTAACCTAAGGGTTTAACGGCTTATTGCATACGCTAAATGCAATCGAATTGCCCACGAAAGTGGCCTTATGATTTTATACCATACTTTTGTATTATCTCCTGCTTTTGGTTTGCTTTTAGTTCTTGTTGCATCCTATTTCATTGCTAGGGACTAGCAATGTGTAAGTTAGGGAGTGTGATAATACGCAAATATTACGTATTTTATCCCTCGAACCGATGCATTTTAACCCCCTCTGGTATCTTATTCCTTATATTTATGCTCGTTAACCAGACAACCTCGGATTTTTATGATAACATGTTTTACAGGGGTTAATTGAGCTTTTATAGGTATTTGGATGCTAAGTGTGAAGTTCGAACGCTTTTCGCTTGATTTTTGTACACGATCGCACATTCAAGGGCATTTTAGTCTTTTCACAGCTTGGGCACCTGGCCCAACATCTCATGGAAATTGTAGCCCTCCTCGCAGGCTTCGCGTGGTCGCGAATGGTGCGCGATTCCGATTCAGAACGAAGAAGTTAAGACGATTTTAGAGGAGGAGAAGTCCATCCAATAAAAAGCAGGGGGAAGAGTTGCAGACCTGTAGCCATCGATCGATCAATCGATCCTTCATTGTTTGGCAATCGTGGGGAGACAGTGGGCTTGATTTTTCACCATCGATCGATCGATCTCTTGTTTTTTGCAGATATTTTTGCTTTTATTTTCTTTTCTCATTTCTTTTTTATTTTAATTCCACTTACCTATAAATACCAATTTTGTTGTAAATATCAGATATCAAGTAGGAGAATTCGTTTTTAGGATTTTGGAGAGTTCTTCTTCAATTCTTCTTGGTTTGACACCCATTTGGGCTTGTAAGTTGACTATTCATCCACCCTCTCCATTAATGTAGTTGTATTTACTTAATTCTTGCTTTGTTAATTAGGTTTACATGCTTTCATAATTAGGTTTACATGATTTATTTTTGTGCTTTGTAGTGTAGTTTTATCGCGATTATTTACCGCGTTTTTAATATGCTTTCTAGCTAAATTAGTCTAGGTTGTGTTTGGATGGAACTCACTCGAGTTAACGCGTTGCTTTGCTTTGGTGATGGTGTTTACGGTTCTATTTCGAGTGCGTTATCCTAGTTATTACACCTAGGAGATTTTAACGGGGCATATCATGTATGTTCCGTGCTTACGACCTTGCGTGCGTAATTTCCAGGGTATTTGTTGATGCCAAAATCTTATTAGGCTTTTATGCGGATTTAGGGGCGTGACAACCCTTGATTCAATTAACTGTCGAAACGAGACGCATTTGTAATAACTCGTCGACCCATGTGACCATTTTATACTAATTAACTCGGGTGAGGGATATTTGACGCAGCCTATAATTTTTACTCGCTTTGTTAATCTAGTTTCAATACACTCGCCTAGCTTAATATTTCCCTTTTATGCATCTTTTTCCTTTTTAATTTGTAATTCATCTTTTACACAATTATTGAGAAGTATTAAATTCGGTAAATTCTAGTAACTCGTCTCTGTGGATTTTCGATACTCGAACTTGGTCGCTATACTCACCCGTTGAGTGTAGTCATAAGTTTAGTTTTTGTATAGTTCAGGTGAGCCGAATTCAAAACGACCGGCGCGTAGGTGACTCTCGCGTCGTGGTGAAACCCCATATATCAGTAGCATAGCTTATTGTTTTCTTTTGTCACCACAACCAACCATCACCTTTTATTTTATTTATTTTACACTTTTATTCATGAAATAATTAAAGCAATTAAAATTTAAAACTCAATCACTCCCTGTGGATTCTCGATACCCGACTTACCGTTGTGCTTGCTTGTCAATTGTAGTTGTAGCTTAAGTTTTTGCATGTAGAGCGGGAGCCGAAATCAATGACAGTGTCCTTACACGAACACTCGGTTTCCCTCACATCACTCTGAGATGCCATATCTGATATGGTTGGTAAAATCTTTCTCTAACTCTCCATCCGATGGTGCTAGAATTATGAAAACTTAAGTATCTCGTATATTTATACTTATAAACCACACGATTAATCTTTGTTTTGATCATCATAAGTAATTTGGAAAAATCTTCCGGTAAAGTACTTAGGAATATTAGTTTGTTTACTAATCTCCATTCAATTAGTTCAATATCCGATTATCTTTTGTGAAGAAGTGTAATTTTGGTAAATCACCATACAAATTGATTTTATCAACATGATTGATTTTATAAGAAAACAGGATTAAAAGACTTTTTATCTTTTCATCCTGATCTTCAATTTTTTGAAAAATTTCTGATTGAAATACTGGTCGGGGAATAAATTGTTTTGTTTTTTTAAACAAGTAAATCATTCGAATAGTATTGAAGATTTTATCAAGGAAATCATTTTCTAGCAACTTTGGTATTGCTAAAAATATATTAATCTTTTCAAGAGAAAAGGCTTCATCTTCAGAATTTAATTGATTCAATACTTGAAGACTAAGGATTTTAAGTTGATCAAGAACTGTTATTTGTTCAGCAATTTTGTCAGCTAAAATACTCATATTTTTTCTAAAGTCCCTCTTTTTATCTAAAATATGGGATTTCCAGGATTCATTCAAAGGTTGATATAATTCATAAGGAAGCCCTAGATTATAAAAATCTTTCACTTCAGTTGCAGTTTTTTTTTTTCCTGTGTTTGAAGTTTAGAAAATTGATGTATTAAATTTGAGGGTGCTAATTGTTGCATCCATTTTTTCCATCTAGCCATTGCTTCCTGAATATTATCATATCTTTTATGGCATGCTTAGGATGCCCATTTATTTGGGCATGACATTGAAACTAGTTATAGTTGATGCCTGGTTGGCATCCACTTAAGACACACATACACATATTTTAGTTTAGATTGTGTAGTGAAAGATGATGCAATATTTTGGGTTCTTGCCATTTTAGCAATTATTACCCATTTTTCTTGTGTTTCTTCCCTTTTGTTAGGGTCTGCCATCCTGAAACAAAGATTTGATTTGATTTGTTAGCCCAATTGTTTAGTGGTCTTCCACAAAGATAATCTGTAAGAAAATTATTAGTACCTTTCAAATATTCGACTTCAAAGGTATAATTTACAATTTTATTGTACCATTTAAGTTTTTTCCTTCTATAATATTTCTTTTATTTGTAAGGAAGTCTTTAACTACTTGGTCATCACTTCTGACATTAAAATCTTTTGGGGCTAAGAAGATATGAAATTTTTTAATAACAAGTTTTATTGCTAATAATTTTTTTCGAAAATGATATAGTTTAATTCACTGGGTTTGAATTTACCTGAATTATATCCACATATTAATTCTTTTGCTTTAATGTTTTAGATATTGGGTATTTTCTTCCTCAAATACCTAATATATTAGAATTGGTTTCTTTCCAATATTATAATGAATTTGCTTTGAGAACACATCCCCAACAATGATCAGAAGCGTTTGTTTCTAATATTAATTTATCCTCTTGTTGAGGAATATACACTTTAGGGAAATTTGTAATTATGTCAGCTTTTATTTTTCTTACTGACATTGTATCTTGTTTTTGGGGACAACCCTTGTTTGAAATTTCTTCCATAATTTAGTATTCCCAAAAAACTTTGTAATAATTTTTTATCTTTAATATTTTCATCAAATCTCTTATTTTAGAGATTATATGATCTTGTAGTTGTAATCCATCTCGGTTAAGGATTATGCCAAGAAAACCAATTTATGTTTTTCCAACTTCAGTTTTCTTTGGGGATAGAATAATTCCATATTTTTGGAATTTTTCACATAATATTTTTAGATGTTTTTTAGGTTCTTCAATTGTTTTTGAAAACATAAGAATATCATCAATATATACAACACAAAAATCTTTAAAGTCTTTAAATATATTATCCATCCATCTGTAGAATACTTGTGGAGCTATATTTAATCCAAAGGGAATTACTGTCCATTGGTAGTGTCCTCTAGGAGTACTAAAAGCAGTTAGTTGCTTTGATTTCTTCAATTAGTTTTAACTTTCAAAACCCAGATTTACAGTCAAATTTACTAAAGATCTTTTTTTCTTTAGTTTGATTAATTAAGACATCCTTTCTTGGAATAAATTATCCATCAAATTCTATTTATTCATTTAATTTTTTGTAATTTATAACCATTATAGTTTTTCCTCTTCTGGCTTCACCGGGTTTTCTCACCGTAAATGCAGGGTTAGAGTGAGGACTTATTATTTCTTCAATAAGTTTGGCTTCTAATAATTCTTTGATTTGGTTATCAAATTCATCCATATCTTGCCTGGCATAAATCATGGGTTAGACTCGTATGATAATATTGGGATATCTTAGTTTGAGATTACAATATCTTGGGCTTTATCCCATAATTTTCATGGGTCTTCACTAAAATTATATTTTAAAATAGTATACAGCCAACGAGTTTATCTACGACTTTAATTATGGGAGTCATGTCTCATTTTTTGACAAAAGAAAAACCTTTCTCATATTTATATTTATATTGTTGGAATGGAGGGATTTCTACTAATTATCTATTTAGTTTAACTGATTGACCCAATGTTGATGTTCATGGGTAAATATTCTAAAATAAAGTTATTTACTAAAATGAAATCACCATGCATTTCAGGAAAGTATAAAATTTTGGAATAATTAATTTCTTTTCATTAAACCAGGTATTCTTTTAGCTTTTAGTGTGATAAAATTTTGTATTCCATTAATGCCTGTTGCAACAATTGGATTTTTTTTATCCACTTTTATGGTGGTAAGGAATTAGGTCTACAAGAACATATTGTTGCTCCTGTGTCTACAAGAATCATCAAAATTAAAATATCCTAATACATAAGCGTGCCTCTTCTTTCCATGGTTTTGAGAAAATATGATGTATTCTCTTCCTTAATTGGAAGTGATATATTTGGCTAGCTTTGATATTTTCATCTTTTTGGTATTTTGTTCTAGGTAATATTGAAACTTTTACATTTTTCATAGCAATTGTTTTGATAGATTCTCCTTTTAAGAAATTTATAGGATTTTTGCCCTTTAGTTTTTTCCAATCATTTTCAGGAAAAAAAATTCAGTTTGAGTGTATATTTTAAAAATAAATATTATTTCCAGAAACTTGAAGTTCAACACTATTTCGGTATTTTTCAGGTTTTTCTGTAATTTGTGATAGTATCCAATTTTTAGTAGTTCTAAATCTCGCTAATTCATCAATCTTGGTTAAACTGTTGAATCAAATGGCCTGGCTTCAAATATTTATATTAGATTTATGTCAACAAAATGTGTATTTGTTTGTGATAGTGTAGTCAATTCATGGATTATTTTCCAATGGATTGACATATTTCTAGAAGTGTCTTTCATAACTATTCCTTTAGTTTATATTTTTATTTTGACAGAATCATCAATATTAGGATCTCCAATTGAGATAAATAAATTTGGTTTTATATTAAATCAGGTAACTTCATTAACTAAAATCGATTGTACTTATCCTATGATTGCATTAATCGGATTATTGAATCTTTTGTCTAAGACCAAAACTGTCACAGATGTATCTATACCTTGTTTAAGTAAGGAAGTGATACATATTTAGATTAATTCAATATGAATATATTTTATTTTTGGATTTTTTTTCCAGGGCTTTATTTTTTTTTTTAATCAAATAACGTAATTTTTTTTATTTCTTCATTAGTTGATCTAGCTATGGTGTTTCCATTAAATCCCTCAGATATTCTTGTTGAGAATATTTTAAACTTTGATAATTTATAGACATCTTCCTTTTTATAAGATGTCTTTGGTTTTCTAATTCCTCTAATTGCTCATTGGTAAAAGTTATATCTTCACCAATGACGTCTCTAAGAATTAGTGTTTGTAACTCATTTTCATTATTATCTCTTATTTATGTCATACTGTACGTAAATATGACTTCATCATCAGATGCTTTCGATTCTGATTCTAGTTCATATAATATTTCTTCATTATTAAAAATATTTGTAAATTCATCTCAAAAACATATTTATAATTCTTGTTCTTCAAGAAATTCTATCAGTCTTTTTGAACTTTTCCCCTTGCATAATGTCCTTCTTCGTTACATATGTAATATTTACATTTCTTTTTTGTAGTTGTATTTTCATTAGAAAATTTATTTTTCGATTATATTTTTTTATTCTTCGAAAAGTTGATTTCTTTTTTTAAGGTTTCCATTTGAATTTTCTCTTTCGAGAGGTTTTGAAAGATCTAGGTAGATTACACCATATTTTTCACTTTTCTTCTAAAATTCCATCATAACATTTATATCCAGATTTAGTATTTGTGATTTGATATTTTACTTGCTTTTTTGCTTCTACATCAACGCATTTTTCGGATATTTGTATTAATACCCAATTGATACCAAACTCAATATTATCTTCCTTATTGATTTATTTTAACCAGACAGGATATGGTTTTAAAGATATTTCATCCCATGGGTTTGGAAGTTTATGAAAATAAGAATAAAAAGGGGGTGGAAGACTAAAAAAAAAAGAAAAAGTTGCTCATATATAATGTGTGTGAGTATGAGAGAAAGAAAGAGATAATATAGGTATGCACCTGTACATGAAGCCTATGGATCCTCTGAGCCAAAGTTCGAGAAAAATGGGTCTTTAATGTTGTGAACTTCTTTAGGAAGAAATGATGAAAACCTATCATCACCAAAAAACCCGGAAGCCCGTTAAGTTTTGGGTACTGCATTTCATAAAACTCCCTCCATTTACCATCCAAACGTCAAACCCACCTTCTTCTTCTTCTTCTTCTTCTTCTTCTTCTTCTTATTATTATTATTATTATTATTATTATTATTATTATTATTATTATTATTATTATTATTATTATTATTATTATTATTATTATTATTATTATTATTATTATTATTATTATTATTATTATTATTATTATTATTATTATTATTATTATTATTATTATTATTATTATTATTATTATTATTATTATTATTATTTTCAAAACGAAAAAATTAAAGAATAATAAGCATGCACCTAGTAGAGCTGTGGGTATACTGCGTGGAAGTGGAGTTGTCAAAATAAGTCCGGTTCTCCCCAGTTGTGGGTATAACATTTTTGTTGTGGGTATGTGAAAATGAAGAAGCGTGTGCATATAAAAACAAATGTGGGTATATTCTGTTGTGACTTTGATTTGTGTGACCTTTGTTAGAGGGAGTGTGGGAGGAATGTGCAATTCTCGATATATTGGCATTAACGAAAGTATTAATGGATGAGAGACAGAGAGTAAAAAAACATTTGAGAGGAAAGGGGAGTGAATATCTGCTCGGGTTAGAGAAAGAGAAAATTGATTTGATGTGTCCACGTGTACACCCTAAACAAATAAAAGTCTTTTTTAACTCTTGTATAACATTTTACAATATATAAAGGATTGGTATGTGTAACAACCCGTCCTTTTTGAGACAATTAAATTCCATAAATGGATATAAGTTGACAATTTAGAGAATTTCTCGAAATAGTGATTTTCGGGATTTTCGACGATTTGATGATTTTTAATGGTTGTTGTAATTATTTTTGGGACTAAATAAGTCGAAATATTTTAATTATATGTCGTCATTGGGTAAAGCGACAGAAGATAATATTTTTATAGGAATACCGCATTTATTTATTTTGGGTTGAAATAGTGATTTGCGGTCAAGTACCTCGGATGGAAATTTCGACTGCGCCGTGAGTCTCGGAATGTCCGAGATAGTCGAAAAAGAGTATCCGAAAGTCGAAATTGAGTTTCGGAGAATTTTAGAGTTAAAAAGGGCTCGTAATTGAGTAAACGAGTCATTTTTGGGTTTTAAGGGATTAAACCCTTTTTCTTTCTTTATAAAGAGGGAGAGAGGGAGAAAAGAGAAAGAAAAGCGAGGGAAGAGAGAGAGGGAGGAGAAAAGAAAGATTCGGGCCAAACTCCGCCGGATTCGACTCGAGGTCGTCAAATTTCATCCTCCAGGCAAGTGTTTACTTGCTTTATTTCATTTTGTGCAATTATCTCGTATTATGGTTGGTATAAACATGATTTTTGAGTTAGAACCCTTAAAATAAATTGGGTAAAATTGGATATGAGTTTACAAATTGATGTAATGTAAACTCTTAATGATTTTTAGTGTTAAAACCATGTTAATGGAATGTAAGATTGAATTGAAATGGGAGAAATGCCCAAATCTAGGTTTTTATGGTTTTAGGGTTTAAAACTAAGAGAAATGGTTTAATACCCCAAAATAATTGATGTGTTAGTTGTAAAACATAGATTAGATGTTTATTTAGTTGTTGGATGAGATTATAAACAACAAAAACCGAGAAAAATGGAGTTTGGGAATTTGGGAAAGATAATAAATAGTAAACCTGTGGATTGTAGGGCCATTTCGGCTAGGAAGAGAACTGATTTAGCTTTCGGTCAAAACACAAAAGTTGCAGATCTTTTTGATACGGTCGCGTGGGCACCAATCGCGTATTTTTCTGATTTTTTCTCGATTTGATATGAGTTTTACAAGATGGCAGTTCCGGGTTGAAATCATCAACTCGGAAATCAAATCGGAAATCGAAAAAATAAAGGCTAGAATTAATTTTGTAGATGTTTGGGATGATATTTGGTGTAATTTAGAAACCCCGATAATGAAATTGGGTTGTTGGATGGAGGATTTGAGGAATAAAGTTTTGAGGACCTAGTGTGATCGGTCGACCGCGTCAAGGAAAAAGGGCCTACTACTTTGTTTCGTAAGCTTATTTGCAACTCGCGGTCGATCGGGGGTCCAGGACCGGTCGACCGGTACCCTGTTTTCAGCCCAAGATTTTGGAGATTGTTACTCCTTCTCCTATTTGAGTTTAAAGTTTAAGGGCCTTCTAAATTAGAGTATTATAGAGGGTTATGTCCTAAAGGACTTGAGGAGTTGGGAATATATATATATATATATATATATATATATATATATATATATATATATATATATGCATGTGTGTGTGTGTGTGTGTGTATTCACTCAGAGCAAATTAGTAAAATTGGAGATATCCAATAGTCCTTAAGAGATGATTAAGGTAATTATTATTTATCGAAGTAAGGAAATACCTTGGGCTGAGTATCATGCGTATATAAATGCATGAGTATGATTCTTTGAGAGAATCTTTGGGATTATTGGTCATCGTTAGATGCTTTGGCAAACATGGCCATTTATATATTCGAGGATGAATATGTGGTATATATATATATATATATATATATATATATATATATATATATATATATATATATATATACTATGTGATTAAAGTATATATAATATGATGTAAATGATTTTGAAAATATAAAGATGAATGTTTTCAAAATGGAAAATAAATGATTTTTCATAATTAATAAATTATACTTACACACCTCCCTAAATCGCTATCATAAGGGAAGTTGCGTGCGTATGGTGATGCCCCCTGGCTAATGAATACAGGGTGGATATAGTCCTATAGGCCATATAGATGATTATTATTACTGCGCTGGTTAGGAGATTCTGGGTGTAGTCTTGACTTTCCCGCAGGCATATGGTCGTTTCCCGACGTTGGTAGGTTCCCAGGTTGTCTTGTTTGATAGGGCCTGGAAGATGATAGCCATTTAGGGGCGCGTCCAGTGGGGAAACCCGGAGGGGCGGTCTTAGATTTATTAAAGCAATTTATGATAATAAATTGGCTTTAATTTACATTTCCTGGATATGAGAAGGGAAATGGGATAAAGATTTTGGCTTCGGTAATACTCCCGGATGGAAGAAGGGATGTGGAAGCAGGTGATTTGATCAAAGCATTTTTATGATAATGAAAATGGCTTTGAATACATTTCCTGAGTATAAAAAGGGAAATGGGATGATATAAAACGAAAAAGCATTTTTATTATAATAATACTGGCTTTTAAAAGTATATGATTTGTTAAAGCAATTCATGATAATGAATTGGCTTTTATATGTACATTTCCTAGATATAAGAAAGGAAATGGAAAGTTTTGAGAAAAATGAAAGTATTGATAAATACTTGATATATGAACCCTCAGTCCGGGAGATAGATCCGGATGTTTATGGTAATATGGATAAATCGAGTACCGAGGATCTAATGAATCCCGATGATCGACCTTGCCGCGTAGTAGTGTATCGGGGGGGGGTTCCTTGTTTGGATTTCGCATTGCGAGACACCCCACGCACAAATATGGCAATGTGTTGAGACTGGGGAGAAGTTTAATCCTTAGTGCTCTAATAGTATAAATTCTTATGGTATATATATTTATATATATCTTTCTGTACTGAGGGACTGGCGGATCTCGACGATTGACCATGCCGCGTAGTAATGTATCGGGGGGGGGGGTTCCTTATTTGGATTTCGCTTGGCGAGACACCCCACGCACGAACATGGCATAACGTTGAGACTGGGGTGAAGTTTAGCCCTTAGTACATTACTTGCACTATCTAGGGTTGATAGTGGTTGGGAGATAGACTAGTTTAGCACGGTAGCTTGACTAGAAGGTTCTAGATAGATGCGTTAGGTGTGCACTATTAAAAGAGAGGTGGGGGTATCTCATGGGAGAGCGATACCAATTTAAATATGAGATAAAACATATTTTTAAAATAAATCATTTATGCACTTGCTAAATATTTTCACAATTCGGGCTCTGACCCGTTGATCTACTTTTCCTTTCTTGCTATATTATATATATATATAGGTGTCCAGACACAGGGATGCCTGAATGGCACTTCTTTCGAGTCAGACGTCTGCTGCAGCAGCTGTGGATGCTTGCGGGTTTTCGATAGCCGCTTTTATTCTTGTACTCTAGATAAGAGGTACTGTATAAATATTCGGGCCAATGGACCAATTGCATTATTTTATTATTTTAGAGCATCATTCGATATGGTTGTATAATTTGAACCGAGTGGTCGGTTATTTTATTTCTTTTCACTTTCATTTCAGTTTCATTTACGCACAAACTGTGTGGATGTTTTAACTGTAATTGTCAAAAAGAGTAGTTAAGTAAAAGTTTTTTTGACGCCAGCCTAATAGGTTATTAGAAATAAAATGGATTTTCGACAGTGATGCTAAAAATTATCCATACGAGACTCCTGTTATAATTTGATATAGGAGTGATCGCCCGGTATTTTATTAGGCAGGGTGTCACAGTATGTGAATACTTAAAGGATATCACCCTTATTTATAGTATTAAATAAGGCAACCCAATATACCACTTAATAATTGTGGGCTACGAGTGGACATCCACTCAATACATATTTTATAACATGCATATGTCCGCAAATATCATGTCATTTTCTCCCCTGATAAGATGCTCCCCTAATTGGATACTCCTCCTTATTTTGGCATTTCTCTAGTGATTGAATTGTCGAATATCAGTTTCATACACAAATTTCTTTAATATTGCTTTCGGCAATGACTTAGTGAAGAGATTAAATAGATTGTCACTGCAATCTCACTTCTCTTTGAAGCTCGAGTTCCATAAGACTTTGATGAAGAGGGATGAAATTGTTACTTTATATGATCTATTTGACTTCAATCTCATAACTTTTCTAAAGTTCATACATGTAGAAAATTGTTATGTATTGGTCATATCTCCCTCGATGTAACCACTTTGAATTTGAGTTATACAAGCACTATTGCCTTCATAAGTTGTAGTAGGAACATATGTTATTTGAGGTAAGTCATAAGTGATTTAATTATTGCTTGTGAGGATCATATATATGATTTGCATCTATATAACTAACTAGACACATATGGTTAGATATTAAAATATCACATAATATGATTGATATTAGAATCGTGCTTTGTAAGTTAATGATAATAATTTCTTACCAAAAGATTGACTACGAATATTATGTTTGATATTATGCCTTGTGTTATGTATAGAAATATGCTAACAACGTATAAGTATGGTACTTTTGGATCATTTTTAATGCAACAATAACATGCAAATATAGTACTTTTTACCAAATTTATATATGTTATCCTCTTTCGGAGATATACATATTTAAATATCCAAAGATCGGAGATCATGTGTATACAAAATGGTGTGGTCAGTACATTCGTAAACATTTGAAGAACTTTTCAATCCATTTGATTAATCGATGAATGTTTAACCAAAATTATTCTCGATCTTCAAGTCGAGACAATAACTAATTATCTCAAGGTCATTCATTTTTCACTTCCTTATTGGGATATTTTGCATTTCAATTGAGCTCTTCAGGAGCACATCCTTTTAAGGATATTTTTATATTGGCACATTGTCATATATGATTGTTTCTATATCCTTTCTTAAACAAATATTTACTAAGACGATTGTACCTATATCCTTCTAGATTGTCTGTTGTACAATAAATGTCTTATTTTATTTGAGTGCATACTCATTAGCTTTACTTCAGGTAAAGCAAATCCTTCTGGGATTTTTATATGAATTATTTATCTAAGTCCCATGTAAATAAGCAGTTGTAATATTCACGAGTATCATATATACTATATTTCAAAAATATTAAGCTAGTAAGATATCTTAAAAGTATTTACGGACATCGTGAGATAGTATGTTCATATAAAATCAATTACGATTTCTTCAGGAAGCCTTGTGTCATAGGTTGTTCACTTTTTAGCGAGTTTTTTAACACTCCGCATTCTTGAAAACACCCATTCGTAACTTTCAGGATTAATGTCTCGTGGGGTTTGTACTATAGGTTGAATACAACACGCTTATTTAGATACTCGAATTTTGCCATTATGACATTTTCTCATTTTGGCCAATATATTATTTGTCGATATTCATTTATAGTACGTGGATTTTTATTATCATCGCCCATTGATTTTTGTGCAGCTACAACATATATAAATATATCCACAATGATCACCATAAGTACTTTTGCCTACTTCGAGGGATTTATAGTCATTTTAGAGAGTTGTATCTTTTCACACACAATAATTTTTTTTTTGTGTGTGTGGTGGTGGGGGGGGGGGGGGGGGGGTAAAGAAAGTCTATTTTTTGTCCATAACTTCTTACGGAGCCTTATATATAACCTCTTCTGAAGCCTTATTTGTGCATAATTTTATTTAACATCTACTATTTGGGAGTCAAGTAGTTGGGACCTATAGATTTTCTAAGCTTCTGGTTTGTAATAAATTTATTAGTTGCTGAATTTATTTTATCTTAATAGGACAATGATTTTGGCAGTCACATTTGCAACTAGTCCATGCGACTACATTTGACATTTAAGTTTTTTATTCATTTGATGTTGCATTAACGTTTTCACTTCATTTTGGCATTGAGAGATACGAGGGATTTTGGATGAGAGAAAGTGGAAGTATTCCACGATAATTCTCGTCGTTCTTCAAGAACGGACCGTTCTTTAGGAACAATTTATAATTCATGTATGTTTTATCCTCCCCCTAATGCCGAAAAGAATGTCTCGTCGTAATAAAATTGCACACATGCAATAAAATTGCACACATGTTTTGGTAGCGTGAACTTCTAACTTCCAACACTAGAGATATTGCAAAATTACTTATTACTAGTTATTTTAATATGGTTCCCATGTATTTTTATGCCCATAAAATGAAGCGAATTTATTCAGAAATTCTTTCATATAGCTCATCACATATGAATGGGTGGGCAACACATAACAACATCACATAGGCTCTTCTGGAGTATTAGTTTCAACTATGGTTAGAACCTTTATTATATTACATATTGAGTCTGAAAAAATTTATGTTTTTTTAGACTAGTGTGACTTGGTCATTGTCTACTGGACAAATATCATTATATAATGACAAAACTCAATATAGATTGTGAGTTCAAATATATATATATATATATATATATATATATATATATATATATATGTGTGTGTGTGTGTGTGTGTGTGTGTGATCAAGTGTTTAGTGACCAAACGTCAACAAATGGAAGTATTTAAAAAACTCGAATAATTTAAAAATTAGATATTCAGATTATGGGATAAATAACAAAAACTTAAAATTTGTAATAATAAATATTTTAATACTTAATAATTTCAAAATAATGTCATATTTGAGGATATAGATTGAATAATTAATGCTCGAAAAGTTGGGTTCATATATGATGAATCAAAACTTCACATTCTTATCATATGTCAGAGATTTCACATTCAGAAATAGGAAACTTTAGGTATCTAATATAGAAGCAGAGAATAAATCATTACGTTCTGCCAAAACTTTGGGCTTTCCTTTTATTTTTCAAATAATGAGTGATTTTTCACATTATTTTCACATTCTCGAGACTCCAATGTATAGTGAATGATTGGAATGTGAAGAGTATTTAAAATGAAATTTCAGTAAAAATATAATTTAATACTAAAATAAACTGAAAGGGCGAGAGATAAAATTTTAAGGGTGAAACCATTAATAGTTAAATGGATCTTTAATCATTAAAACAATATTTAAGAATATTTCATTTAATAAAGAAAATAAAAACCAAAAAGTTGAAAACTCATGTTTTAATATTTATTTTATTTTCAACCACTTCCAATGAATTATACATCTTTGGAGCTTCTGGTCCAAATTATAAACAATTATTTTGAGAACTTTCAAAATCCATGCCCCCCGAATAATTAAAACTTCAAGTTTGAAGTTTTAATTTATGGTATATTTTATTGGGCTTCAGATCTAAATATCTTTAAATAACATAAGAGCTCCGGGCCTCACATTTTCAATAGTAATTAGAAAAAACTATATCCCAATTATAGATAATATTTCGTGAAGTTCTGATCACAATAGTTAATATAGATGTTCATATCATAAATATACTTGGGAGACTCTTGGTTTACACCCATACAATTAGACAATCAAAATTTTAGGCTTGATTGTGATTTTGATACTTTTGGCCGAAATAATTTTGGTATTCCACATCCCAAAATTCGAAAGTTCAATTTTTATATCTCAATAATTACTGTGGAACTTCAGGTCCCAATTATAAATAATTAGGGCAATTTCACTGTCGATCGAAATTTATTCTAGGCATCTCTAAGACATAAGAGGACATAGGCATTTATTCCTTTACTAATTAATAGTTTAACTAAGACTTGAATTAAGCCTATGTGTAGGAAATTAAATCCAGTTTTCTCCTGCTTTGAAATATCATGACTAGTTAGTAGTTGGCATCTTTCATGTTCTTTATTTAAGGCATAATATTTTTTTCAACAGTTTTAAAATATGATTGTAAAAAAATATTATTGTAAATTTCTTTTTGTTGGGACTTTAGATATATTCCAATCATTTAAATCTACATTGACTTCTTCAAGTGTTCTTCTTAATTTACTACCTTTAGAATAAAAGATAAAGAAGACATATATGTTGTTGAAGAATTATATCTATATAATCTATTAATGTCTCTAAAGATTTTTAAAGAGGCTTACTTTTTTGCTATTATAATTATCACGTCCTTTCCCTAAATTGCTCTAATACATACCCTCTCGTACCTATACGCTCAAGCCTCACCTCGAGAGTTTATTTTTAGATCTAGGTAACACTGTTTTGGTGATCTTAACAAGGAAAACAATAGTCACAACAAAAGTAAGATTTGAATACCAGGGATATGAAAAAATCTTCTTCCAAACGAGCTAGAAATACAAATTAAACACAACAACATGGTATTTGGTATATATATAAGTGTGTGTGTGTGTGTGTGTGTGCGTGAACAAAATATCACCTATAATATAAGTACATACACCATATAACATAATGAAACACGTGTATATATAATATATACTAGATGGATAAAAAACTTATATTACTACTACTACTACTATAATAATAATAATAATAATAATAATAATAATAATAATAATAATAATAATAATAATAATAATAATAATAATAATAATAATAATAGTAATAGTAATAATAATAATAATAATAATTAATCATTATTCACACACGCGTAGGAAGTGAGAAAATTTCAAACTGTCAGGAAATGGTTGGAAATGAGGTTTATTGGGTATCCAAGGTGTCACATGCAAAAAGAAAATTTGAAGTGTTGCTTTTAACCTCGTTTTGCTACAATTTCATTAAATCGAGCCATTTTAGACCATAATTGCACATTGACTTACAAATTCAACAATACAAATTTAAGGTCTAATTTAGAAAAAAAAACTAATAATTAAAACGATACGATTTTAGGTATAAATATGATAATTTTGGGTCCCAAATAATCTTTTACTAGTATTAAGCAAAAATGGAGAAAAATGGGTAAGCATACAATATTGTTTTACTTTTATAAGCATCTATCGAATGTAGTTGGCATGTGTAACAACCCTTTAAACATATTACTCTAGAGAAAAAGTTTTGTATCGTGAGAATTTTTTGTGAATATACGCATAAAATTCTAAAAATTATGTATGTGAATGAAAGTTATTAGAATTGGTAATTCCATTATTAGATATCAGAAATGTCGCAAAACGTATATATAAAGAAGACAATGAATATAATCACTCCAATTATAAGTATATGCAACATATGAGATTACTCAATGCCAAATGTACAATATTTTCTAAATATCAACGCGTGCATGTGTGTGTGTGTATGTGTGTATGAATTTCGCCTCAGAACAACTTTCAATATCATAAGAGCAATTCTTCGACTGCATTTTAAAATTGATGCTTTGACTTGAAATTTCACACAGTTTATATCTCTCTGAATCGAACATTTAAAAGACTTGATAACTATTTCTCTTGTTTAAGAGGAGGTGAGTAAATTTAAACATCGTCGAACGTTTTACATACATACATAATAAATAATAAATATTTGAACGGAATGCCAACCACTATTTTGAGAAAATCGAGTTATGCAACATATTGAATTCTCATTCATTTGATACACCTCACTAAGGTTCAAATGGAGATTATATGTGATGAATGATGGGAAAAAGGGGATGATAATATGTTTTGAGCATTTTTTAGAGGAGCGGATTAGAACTTGCACAACTTTTGTCGTTAACTCCTTGTCTGATCACATGATTTTTCAAATGTTTTCATCCCTTTTTCATTTGTTAAGATTATTCGCTTTTTTTTATTTTATTGTGGTGGCTTTTCTTTTTTGATAGAACAACAAAGACCTCATTTCTATTGGAAATCAATCCATTATCTTCCAAATTAATGTGATGATGGGAAATGGAATATGGATGGTATTTAAACAAGTTGGGAATATACAAAAGTAACTGGCGAATTGATATATGTAGTTGTAAGTTGATGGGAGAAATGGGAAAATGTTTAAAAGTTTAGCGCTTACACAAAACTACAAGACACATACTTCTCATAACTCGAAAGTGTTTCCATCCTCAATGATATAACCAAATACAAAGAATAATAGTATTGTATATGAAACGGTACGGTATCCGATCAAATATCGAGTCAACTTATGAATAAAAGATGCATAAAAACACTAAAAATGTGAATAGTTCAAATCTCATTGGTTTAATTCTTCACTAGTGTTCTTTTAGAATTTTTTGAGATTTGTTCTCTTCGATTATACACCCTAATGAAGTGAAAAGTACTAAATGTGTTGAGATAGGAAATCCATGGTGCTATATACTCTATGTGGTATTACACAACCTTATTAGATTAAAATAAAAAGCATGACTTCAAGGTCCAACAAGGGCATTCCTAGTTTTGTAAAAGATGGTTGACAGACAATCGCATAAAAAATGGGGAATAAATTGATTAAGATAAAAAAAATGAATAATGAGTCGTTAATGGCAATTTTAAAAAAAGAGGTATGAATTTGATAACATTCACACCCCCAAAACAAAAGGTAATATCTTCCTTATTGTTAAAAAATAAAATTTAAATGTAAGCATATTGTAAGAAAGGGATTACTAGACAAATCGTAAATGACAATATATTGTGATAAGTATTTAATATGAAATCTAGATACAAAAGAGTTAACGAAAAATGTACAATTCTAAAAAGGAAAATGAAAGCATTAGGGTAAAATATAAAACACTAATCCCTAATAGGATGAGACTAATACTCAATAACAATATCCCATAGGATGCATTCGACACCGGTAAGTTTAATATCTTTATCCACATGGAGTGGAACACAACCCAAAACAAAATTTAAAATAAATATAGAGGGGATCCATAAATAGGTGATATACATTAATTATACTGTCGCCTGGATAAAAATACAGACTAATCAGTCTCTATAAAGTTTCATCTCTTAGACGAGACAAGCCATTTCACTAGGTATTACCATTAAGGTGTCGACCCCATACGCCATTCTTGCTACAGTGCACATAACTCAAGAGTGGGTAGGTGTGATGGGCACATATGACCATCCTATCTCCTCTTGGATATAAGCATATAACCAAGCACTAGATAGACTCTCGACTGAACCGGTGCATCCAGTGTCATCTCGGACGATACCGCCTCCTACAAATATGTTTAGATAGGCATGAAAAGCATGAAAGGGGCATCTCAATCATTCTACAACAAAATCGTTAATAAGAATCACTCACTGACGTGAGGGGATTCACATCATGATTACTTCACAATCATAATGGACACGTGATGATCTTTCATAGGTCCTGAACATCAGTTGGGCATGGAATGTATGTTGTGGGTGACACTGTGCACACCCAACCTATAAAAGCTCACTTTGTCTTATTCATTGGGGATCCATTATCTACACACTTACTGTTAATTTGTTCAAATTATTATAGAGATTGGAAGCTTGTGTTTGTACTAAACCATGGTTCTTTCATGCCTCATTTTAGTGAAATACTCCCACACCTTGCATAATGAACGTAGGCCAAAGACCGAACCACTTAAATCCTTATGTTATCTCTCCATGTCTTATCTTTTATCTTGAATTGTTTGGTTATTACCTGCAAATATCTTATTCTTGTTCATCTATACATAACTCTCTTCCTGGGTAAATCATGTGTATGATTTGTGTATCATCATAAGGGATGGTCGAAATCACCCCAAAGATCAATCTTTTCAAACCGGGACAATGATGTCAATGGACTCATTGAGATAAGTTCTTTACTTAGAGAATGACTTCCATTGATTAGTTTATGTGAACATAATTATTGACATTTATTATTTATTAATCAAAGATTGTATTAACTCATTTTGAGAGATGAATTATATTAGTGGTAATGCCTTATATTTGTTTAAAATATATTGTATATCTTGGTAAATTGTACTTAGTAGAAATTCTGGTGAGTTGGATATGTCTTAATCACAAAAGATCAGAAATCCAATCTAGTACAATTGAATATTTCACAACTTAAGTATGGAGTTTAAATCTTATCGGTAAAGTTATGTGTCTATTATTATTAGTTTATCTTGATTATATAAACATGTCTAGTAGTTCGGGGACTTATCTGACAGTCTAAAGAATATTGTACAAGTTTATATAAAGAATGTACTAAACATGATTAAGGGTGATATTTGAGTCTAAGTGATGACTAGATTCGACTTGTACAATCTCACAGTTTGCAAAGGTTGCATAGATGCTTAATTTTAAGGGATATGAGGATTGATATATTCACATAATTATTGATTTGATTTTCTATGAGTGAAATTCTATAGGTAGCTTGGGGGCTTGAGGTGCTTTTTTTCGTCCTATGAAATGCGTTACAAATAGGGTGTTAAGCTCCTTAAATATTGTGATAGATTCAATGGAAATATTATTGTACCAATGCCTTGCAAATCCCTCAAATATGGTGGAAATTTCCATGCATTTGATGGCGTACCAGACAACCTGCGAACTCATTAATATGTATATCATTAGCCATGGTCTATAGAATCCTTAGTCTCGTCATAGATTACACGAATTAAAAGTTTGAACTTCCTAGGCACAAGGCATTGGTACACCGTCTAAGATAGAGGCTAAGATGATTGTATCCACATTTGGTGTCTTGATCCCAACAACATTCATGAAATATCCAATTTTATTAATCATTTATGGATGAAGTCTCTCATCCTTAGCACTCTTATCCATATAACGAGAGTCATGTGACCGGTTGTCCGGGATAGTTAACTTATCTCGTATTAATACATGAGTATGCGAGTACTCAAACTTTTGCAGGGGACAGCTTTCATGTGAGACTTGAGATCTAAAAGGTTGTAGTCTGCTAAAGGCATCGGATAGCCTTTGGTGGACTGATATCTTTTGCCTTTGGTACCGGGTTGAGCCAATTTTTTTGCCAATTGGTCTTGTAGTGCATCTTTATTGTGGAGCATTTGTTGCATGCCCTCAAATATTTCTTTAGTATCCATGGACTAAAGTAGTCCAACTTAGTAGTAAGAAGGAGATATAAGAAAATATGCAAGTATTTCCCATTAACGGTGCCAACTGATGAAGCCAAAATCTTGATGACCTTGTACTTTACCTAATATGAAGTGTGTGAGTTGAACATGGATCATGAAACGTAATGAATGAATTTAATATAGATGTTTAATTCGGTTCATCCCAAGGATTTGGTCGTACATCAATAGACTAAATGGGCATTTCTCTTATATTAATAATGGTCCAAAGCCAAGTTATAAGTGCTCGGAGGCTAAGTTATAATTTTTTGGAGGCCAATTGTAAAGGTTACAAAAGAGAAAGAGAAAAAGAATATAAATATGTAATAAATACAACTAAACTGCTACTTGACTATAATAAATGAAGTTCTAGATATTTATAATTGTGAAGTGATCTTGCTTGAATAGTGGTTAAGAGTCATTAATGTCTACCTTCTTCGAATGACATGTGTAGCGCTAATGGCCTTGTTTATTAGGCTAGGCCGTGGGTCTGAATCTCTGTGTACTTGGAATTCTCTGGTCTTAAAACTTTAAAATATTATCTTTTGTTCCTTGTTATACATTTGAAATTTATAACATACTTTGGAAAGATCCCAAGTCACGGGTGATTAATTGAGCCATAGACTTATGCTCTGTGACATATAATAAACTTATATTCGTGGACTTATTGGATCCAAGTAGTAAGTCCATAGGCTTCAAGTAACATGTCTGGTGCACTTGAGCTATGGACTTTATACGTTGTTGATACCAAATTTAGCTTGCTGACGTGGATTAATTATGTGGAGACACGTGTCAATCTACATGGCACCTACAAGCATTTTTTAACAAACACCTTGACGTCAAGGAACTCTACCTCCCTGACCAACTCAGACGCTCCGAGCAACAAGTGTTCTCCGAGGAACATTACTACACCGAGCAACTCATAAGTACCGATCTACTCAGGCGGTTCGAGCAGCTTAGGCGGTCCGAGCTGCACCTCGTACAGAGCATTAATATCAGGATAACCAACAGATTGATTGCGCATTGAATGCGCATTATTCTCATACAGATGTACACGCCTATTGGACAGCGGTGTATTACCTTTTCACATGTACAACCTCATGGCTATAAATACATTGTATCATCCTCATTGTAAGGGGACTCGGAATTTCTTGGTTAAACCTGTTATCAAGAATTCCCAAACAGTCAGCAATAACAAAAATAGTGGACGTAGGCCATTCTTATAAGGATGAACCACTTTAAAATTCTTTTGTCTTATTTATTTTATCTGTGATTGAATAATTAGAGATAATCTAATTTTTTACATCAACAGATTGGCGCCGTCTGTGGGAAACGACTGTAATTATCGTTTTTCACCAAAAAATAATTTATCACCAATGGATGAAAATCCTGAATCCAACAATCGAAATGCTGGAAACCCCCCAAATCCATCTGCTCCACCAAACGTCCAAAATCTAATCGAAATAATGGTTAATCTAGCCCAAGGTCAAACAGCCATGCAAGAAACTATGCGACAACTCATACAGACTATCCAGGGTGGAGCGTCGATCCATTCAGGACAACGAAGTGTTCAAAGAAACGTTCATTTACCTTCTTTACGTACTAGGCATACCGATTCATATCGCACTGAGAGATCTGATGATTTTTTTTATCAGTCGGCCCGAACTTCGTCAGTACGAGCCACATATACTGAATAAAACATCACTCTCTCTCCAGAAAGGACTAGTGCATTGGAGAGATTAAGTAGGGTTTCCCCTTTTTATCGATTGGGCCCTAGAAGGAATAGAAGTCCTCCTAGGACGGTGTCGAGGAACTTTCGATGACCATCCGACCTAAGAGAGGGTTCTGACCAATCACGACCAGCTGGTCATCATGAAAGATCCCAGGAAGCGAATTCAACACAATCAGTTGCTCGAACCAACAGGACCGAGGAGGGAAACAATGCGTGGAAAGGCTCTATTCAGAGGTTGGAGGATAGATTAGGGGAAATGGCTAAGGCCAAGAATCCTCTACAAAGAACTTTTGTCCAAGGGACACCTTTTGTCCAGGCAATTGTGGATTTTCCCACACCGTCAAAGTTCAAAGCACCTGTTGTGACTCCTAAATATAATGGAAAAACTGACCCTGTCCTTCATATAGAATAATACCAAGATGCTACCGACATCTATGTTGTGCCAGATGAGATGAGATGCGGGGTATTCTCGGGAACTCTTACCGAATCTGCTCAAATATGGTATAATAATCTTCCTCGGGGTAAGATTTTAACTTTCTTTCAACTGGCCGAGCTCTTCATTAGAAATTTCTATTTTGGAGCAAAACCAGTTAAACGAGCAGCACACTTGTTAAGTGTTAGATAAAAAGCAGGTGAGAGCACCAGGGATTATATAACTCGTTTCAATAACGAGAAGCTCGAAGTTATTGATTATGAAGAAAAGACAGCGATTACTGCTTGGATGAGTGGGCTGCTGCCAACAAGTTGTACTACACTTTGGCCAAAGATCCACCCAGAACCATGTCAGAACTGATGGCAAAAGCGGCCAATATCATGAATGCCGATGAGGCTATGGCTGCGAAGAAGAATATGGATACCAAAGAGACCAAAGTGGAGGTTGATAAGGCTAAAAAGAAAGAGCATAAGAGCAATGGTGGTGACAAGCAGTCAAAAACAAAGCCATCATGGGAGGTATTGAAGAAATTTGAAAATTATACTCCTTTGAAGGTAGACATCAACCACGTTCTAGAAGAAATCAAGAACAATGAGGAGCTAAACTGGCCAGAGAAAATGAAGTCAGACCCTGACAAGAGGAATAAGGACAAATATTTCGAGTTCCACAAAGATCATGGCCACACAACCAAAAATTGCATAGCTCTTCAGAATGAGATCGAAGCACTCATTAGACGAGGAAAGCTGGCAAAGTATGTTGATCGTAGAAATAAAAGAAAAAGAAGCGATCGAGCAAGACAGAGGTCTAGATCTCCTCGTCGAGCAAAGGAGAGTAAGAAAAGAGACCATGAAGATGATCCAAAAGACGACCCCGATCTCCCCAAAAGACCAAGGCAGCCAGAACGTGAGGTATTTTCAATATGTTTGGGGTCATTTGATTGTAATGCTATTACAGGTGGAGATGCAGGAGGTGGAGACCTTACTACAGAGAGAAAAGCTTACCTCAATGAGGCTCAAGCTTGTTCATACATTCAACGAATAAATCTAGCTGAGGATGATCGCCCGAGGAAGGTAAACAAAGAAAAACTGGTCATCGGTTTCTCAAAGAACGACCTCGCAGGTGTGCTGTATCCTCATGATGACTCACTAGTGATCAAAATGAGGATGAAGGAAGTGATGATCTCGAGAGTACTGGTTGATAATGGTCGACGGATATTATGTTCTACTCATGCTTCGACAACTTAAATCTAAAGTTGTCTCAGTTGGAGCCTTATCACAGGCCCCTCCTTGATTTTGCTGATGAGAAAGTTTTTCCACTTGGGACGATCAAGTTGGATATGTTCATCGGTACATGGCCCACTTGTCGAACAGAAAGAGTACGCTTCTTCGTGATGGATAAGATTGTCCAATCAGTCTACAATATCATCATGTGAAGGGTAGGGTTGAAGAATTTCAAAGTAGTAACATCTACTGTACATCAATGCCTGAAATTTCCAACTAATTTTGGAGTGGGAGTTATGAAGGGTGACCAAAGAGTAGCTCGGGAATGCTACTATTCATCTGTTGAGAAGGAAGAACTGGAGGAATATAGGAAAAAGACTACTACCTATCAAGTGGATGAAGGTGCAGAGATTGAAACATTAGATCCTAGAGATGAGTCGCAGCTCGTGAAAGGTCAAGTGGTGGAAGCTACTGAAAATACCATTCTGGACGACGAGCACCCGGAACAAACAACTCAAATAGGTTCTTCGTTAGATGTCTCACTAAAACGGTTTCCTAAAAAGTAGAAAATAAACTTTTACATGGAGTCATGAGGATATGCCAGGGATAGACCCAAATTTCTTATGTCACGAGCTCAATGTGAATAAGGAGATCAAGTCGGTGAAGCGGAGAAGAAGAGTGTTCAGCCCCGAGAAGAACAGCTATACAAGAGGAGGTAGAGAAGCTCCAAAAAGCTTGCTTTATTGAAGATGTTAAATATTCAGATTGGTTGGCAAATGTAATAATGGTGAAGAAGAAGAATAACAAGTGGAGGGTGTGTGTAGACTTCACTGACCTCAACAAGGCATGCCCAAAGGATCATTTTCCCTTGCCCCGAATTGATCAATTAGTGGATGCTACCTCGAGACACGAGCTATTGAGTTTCATGGATGATTATTCTGGTTACAACCAGATTAAAATGAAACCTGAAGACAGGGAGAGTACCTCTTTCATTACCCCAGGGGAACTTATTGTTATAATGTTATGCCTTTTGGTTTGAAAAATGCAGGTGCAACATATCAGCGGCTGATGAACAAAGTGTTTGCAGAACAAATCATTTGCAATATGGAAGTTTATGTTGATGATATGCTGACGAAGAGCAAGAAAGACGTCGACCATCTAACTAATCTAAGCCAAACCTTTGATCAATTAGATAAATATCAAATGAAGTTGAACCCGACCAAGTGCATATTAGGAGTGCGAGAGGGCATGCTTCTCGGGTATATTATCAATCAACGAGGCATTGAAGCAAACTCTGAAAAGATCAAGACTCTATTGGGACTACGATCTCCAACGACGAAGAAAGAAGTGCAGAGTCTTACAGGATGAGTAGCAATATTTAACAGATTTGTGTCGCGAGCAACTGATAGATGCCTCCCATTCTTCAAAACGCTCCGAAAGACTTTCGAATGGAATGGTGAATACGAGAAGGCTTTTCAAGAGTTGAAGAAATATCTGGGAGCACCTCCACTGTTGTCCAGGCCTGTGATGGGAGAAAGATTGTACTTATATTTGGTAGTGTCGGAGAACGCAGTTAGTTTGGCATTGATAAGAATAAAAGATGGAGTATAAAAACCTATCTATTACACCAATAAGGCCTACCGAGGAGCAGAGATCAGGTATCCGAGGTTGGAAAAATTAGCACTAGCATTAATAGAAGCAAGTATAAGAATGAGGCCATACTTCCAAGCTCATACTATAGTAGTTTATACAGACATGCCATTAAGGCAAGCTCTTCATAAGCCAGAAAAATCGGGAAGATTGATGTATCGGGCAGTGGAACTTGGTGAATATGACATAGTATATGAGCCCAGATCGTCAATCAAAGGGCAAGCAGTAGCAGATTTTATTGTAGAATTTACCTATCCTGATACTTCCAAGGAGAAAAACTTACTCGCCAACCAGCCTGTGGATGTTACAGGATCGTCAAACCAACCTGCGGATGTTATAGGATCATCAAACCCAAGCCCAGACCAACTTAAGTTGGTAAAAGGGCAAGAGAAGATGGTTGACGAGCAGCGAGAAGTGGTAGAAATGGAGCAATAAATATTCCATTAAGGAACTTTGTCCAATAAAAAGTTTGAGGACAAGATACCTATATGGAATCTATACGTGGATGGCTCATCATGCACTTCAGGTAGTGGAGCTGGGATTGTATTGAAAAGTCCAGACGAGGTCGATATAGAATATGCTCTGCGCTTTCAATTTCAAGCTTCTAATAATGAGGCCGAATATGAAGTGATGATTATAGGCCTTAGTCTGGCAAAAACCATGAAGTCAGAGCAGGTAATCGTATGCAGTGACTCGTAATTTATTATAAACTAAATGCTTGGTGTATATGCAGCAAAGGGAGAGTTGATGATTAAGTACCATGCAAAGGAAATGGAATTGCTAACGAAATTTATTGCTGTTCAGCTGGTCAGAATACCAAGAATGGAGAATGCAAGAGCAGATGCCTTAGCTTGATTAGCATCAGTTACTCGTACCGAGCTACGAAGAACAATCCCAATTGAAGTTTTAGCTGGTCGGAGCATAGATGAAGATCTGACGATGAACTTTATTACCCTTAATTTAGGGCCATCTTGGATGGATCCCATCAAGGCATATATTGAGGAAGGGGAATTACCGATTGACAAACTCGCAGTCAAGAAATTAAAGTTTAAAGCTGCTCGTTATGTACTGACTAATGGTATTCTATACAGACGAGGAATTATAGCAGGTTTGCAAAGATGTGTGCATCCCTTTAAGGTGAAATACTTGATTGAAGAGGTCCATGAAGGGTCCCGTGGATCCCATGTAGCAGGTCAGATGCTTTTGTAAAGAATGATGACGCAAGGATACTACTGGCCAACGATGAGGGCTGATTGTATAGCCTATGCCAAGAAATGTGACAAATGCCAACGCTTCTCCTCTATCCGAAGAACTCCCCAAGCATTATTAACACCCATTACTTCCCTTTGGCCATTTGCCATGTGGGGAATAGACTTGGTCGACCCACTTCCAACGACCAGGGGTAGATTTAAATATCACGTGGTCGCAGTGGATTACTTTACTAAATGGGTGGAAGCTGAGCCTCTCATCGATATGACTTATGACAAGGTGTATCAATTTATATGGAAGAATATCATTTGTAGATATGGTCTTCCTCATGCCTTCATCACAGACCATGGAACTCAATTTGACAACGAGGAGTTCGCTGCCTATTATCATCAGTCAAATATCTTGAAGACCCACTCGGTATCACGCCATCCCCAAAGCAATGGACAAACTGAGGTGACAAACAGAACGCTGCTAAATGGTTTGAAGAAAAGACTGAATGACGCGAAAGCAAACTGGATCAACGAGCTACATTCTGTACTGTGGGCTTAACGTACTGCTCTTCGAGCAGCAACATGAGAATCTCCATACATGCTAACGTTTGGAAGTGAAGCTGTTATACCTGCCGAGTTGGGCCTCCCAACACACAGAGTACTGAATTTTAATTCCTCTGTCAGCGACTTAATGAGAAGGTTAGATTTGGACATGCTCGACGAAGTTAGAGAAGAAGCAGCAATCAGGAATGCTGCATACCAACAACAAACAACTCTGTTCTACAACAAGAGAGTGAAGAAATGCGATCTGAAGGAAGGAGACTATGTGCTAAAGAAAGTGATTCAAAAGCACAACAAACTGGAAGCTAATTGGCATGGGCCTTACCGAGTAACAGAGGTTGTTCGCCCAGGGACATATGGGATTGAAACTTTAGAAGGGGAGGAGTTTAAGAATACATGGAATGCAGAGCATCTGCGCAAATATTATCAGTAATGTAAATCCTCATGTAATGCAGTTTCTTCAGTATGAATAAAATGTGAATGTTCTACCCAATTCTCTCCTTTTGTTGAAATTTGTTCACAGAATACTAGTGCTACACACTACTCAGTAAAATCCACCAGCTAAGGTTGGTCGGGAATAAACATATTTCCCAAAAATACCAACTACGGTTGGTTGGGAAGAAAATTCACCAACTCCGGTTGGTTGGGAATAAAAAATTTCCCAGAAATACCAACTACGGTTGGTTGGGAAGAAAATCCACCAGCTCCGGTTGGTCGGGAATAAAAATATTTCCCAGAAATACCAACTACGGTTGGTTGGGAAGAAAATCCACCAAATTCGGTTGGTCGGGAATAAAAATATTTTCCAAAAATACTAACTACGGTTGGTTGGGAAGAAAATTCACCAACTCCAGTTGGTCGGGAATAAAAATATTTTCCAGAAATACCAACTATGGTTGGTTGGGAAGAAAAATCTACCGACCTCGGTTGGTCGGAAATATTTTTTAAACAAAGCAGAATTATGTGATAAAAATCATTTGATGGCTTAGCATTAAAAAGTGATAAGTCATTAGTGACAAGAATCAAAAGTAAACAAAATTTTTGATACATGTAACATTTTAAATGACCACCAAATCTAAGTCGGTCGGGAAACAAAATATCATCAACTTTGGTTAATCGCCAAATGATTATCATCAATTCAGGATAGTCAATAATAAAATCTTCACCAACTCTAGTTGGTCGGCAATTTAAAATATCACAAAATATCGTTATCTTTTTAACAGATATACATGCACATTCATTAGTAAATGTTTTACAAAATATTTACAAGACAATAACAACCAAGATTACAAAGAAAGCTAAAAAAATTTCATTAAATTCAGAACAAAATACATTAAGAATGAAATACATAAGAAATTATTACATCATGAATCCTATTCTATTGGTTTCTTCCCCTGTGCCTTTGAAATAGGTTCTTCACCAGCAGGACGATCGTCTAAGGCATAGGGGGAATTTATGAAGTTCAAATCCTTGAGCATCCTGATGTTCATTACTGATGGTCGATCAAGAAGGTGCTCTGGGTGAGATATCTCAAAGTTGGAATGAAGACTGTAGTCATCGAGATACTTTGAAATTAGGCATTGTGGAATGGCCCGAGCAGGAATCCACCTCATATCAATCTTGAAAGGAGGCACTGGAAGGTCGAGCAACCCAGGATTATGGTAATCCCACAAATAACGACCTTGTTCCAGCTGCAGCACACCCAAGGCATTCAGCCATCCTTGCTTATACCCCTCGTTGTTCGACTGTTGGATCCGGTCATCAAGATGATAGATGACTTCGTTATAACCAGCCATCCAGAACTCTCTAGGCTGCTTGTGGAACTGGTAGGTTAATCTTTCTAACTGCTCGTGGAGATTCTTTACTAGATTCATTTTATTCTCCAAGGCACAATTTTGGGCAGCCAGTTGCTCGTCGAAGGCTTGAATTTTCTTAGACATCTCAGCTAATGCTTAGTTATTTGCCATCAATTGGAAGGCTTGGTTCTCTAGGGTCGATTGATTTCTTTGTTCCTCAACAGTAATCGGGGTAACTCTTGCTCGTCCCCGAGAAGCTCTTACTCATCCCCGAGCAGAAGTAGAAGGCCCAATCCTCTTCAAGGTTTCTAATTTATCTCTCAGATTGGCATTTTCGACCTCCAAGAAAGAGAACCCCTCGTCGTTCACAGGGACCAAAGCGCTCTAGGTAGAGGCTGCAGATTTCATCTGAGATACCTCTCCTCGCAGGTTATTATTTTCCTGCTCCAACAACTTAGCTATCTGCCTGTGCTCTTCGACCTCGGTCTTCAGAGTTCTCTCCTTCCTGTCATAGGCAGCAACTAATTTATCATATCCTTTATCATCACTTAGTTGCTGATACTTCTTCTCATATCCTTGGTGCAAGTGGGCTGTAGATTCCTTGTATTGTTGTTGAAGCTCCTCGAGAGTGCCCTGGAGGTCTTCAATCATTTCATAATATGCTACATTGTTAGCCACTGCACGGTCGAGCAGGCATTTCAAATACTGGTAGGCTTCAACTGCTCACTCTGAAGCATCTGGACCGAGTATATCATCGATTTGGGCTTCAGTCATATCTGCATGACCAGCCTTAAAATATTCATTGCACTGTTTCAGTAATTTTGTATCATGATCTGCTAATAATTCCATCCTGGCCATAAACTAGTAAAAGGAAGAGATAGCAAGAATCAATAAGAGTGCAAACAGAACAAGAAGAAGAGAATCAACAGTATGAATAATCAAAATTTTTAATTTTATTACATCATAAAAGAGAAGTACATAGTTCAGAGTTATATTGGACAAAAATAAACAGAGAGAAAAGTCCGAACAACTCTACACCTTCTCCTTGTCTCCTAAAACTTTCTCGGGAGGCTGGAACTAGGAGGTAGGTTGCTCGGATGGAATATATGGTTGTTCAGTGGGTGCTGGAAGCTTCTCGGTTGAAATGATGGGTGGTTAAAGTTGCTCGCAAGAGGATTGGACAACTGGGGGATGAGAAATCTGATCTCCCATCACTATGGATGATTCCTCGGAGGCGGCTTCGTCCTATTCTTCTTCCCCAGGAGATGGAGGGGGGCCAGGGATGTGTCGCTGAAATAGGTCTGAATTCTCATCAACATTTGCCTCTTTCAGAGCAGCGACCCAACCATCCCTAAAGTATTTGAGGCTGCCATATTCCATTTGTGAAATCATGGCAGCCAAACCCTTATTCCACCCCTTATCCCAGCCAGCACTGAAGGATTTCTTAACATCTTTTCTTATTTTTTCCCTCTCCGAGGACGTATTTTCCTTGAGGAGCTCCTCGACAGCCTTCAATTTATTCTCCATTTCTTCCTTCTGACGACCAGCGTCACGAAGTCTACTTAGCTCTTCCTCGGCAGATTTGAGCTTGCTTTCAAACTCTCCAGCATGTTGGAGTTTCCCTTCGAGCTCTGTGTTCTTCTTCTCTAAATCTTTTATTTTCTTCTCCAACCCCTTGGAGACTTCAATAGCCTGATCTCTCTCATGCTCTGTGGAATTGAGATGCTTCTCCCAAGTAGCTTTATCATCAACATACTTTTGACGAGATTCCTTTAAAGACTGCGTCAGACCTACAAAAGCCTCCTCCACACCCGACGAAGAGCTTGAAGCTTTAATAGCTTCATCTTTTTTCAAAATTATATTGAAACAAGTTACCAACTGGAAAAAGAAAATAATTGCATGTCAGTGCAAAGATATAACATTGAAAAATGAAAGTTTAGATGAATAATACTTATAAAGGTAACATGAGGAGCAACCAGGTTGGTAACCATCTCCCAAGAAAGACTTCCTTCAACATCTTGGATCTCGGGGATAATCCAAGACTTTACCGAGCTCATGGCAGAGCTCGGAGCAATAAAAGTGGGAACATCACTTCCAGTAGTTAAAGGTTGAGAGAAGGATTCAACCAATTTCTCAGAGGAGCTCTTCTTCAGCTTCTTTGGGGGAGCTGGAACAGTTTTAACCAAGGATGTGGTCTTAGTCGAGGATACGACTGTAACCTCGCTTGGAGCAACGACCTTGCTCGGAGCCACTGGGGTCTTCTCGACAATCTTCTTAGTAGCAGCTGGAAGGGGTGCATCGATTTTTCTTGTCCCTTCTTCTGGGACATCCTGCTTGCTTTTCTTTGCCTCTCTAGCAGTAGAGGCAGACTTCTCGAAGAGGGCAGGAGTTCTTCTTCTCTTCATCCTGTCACTAAGAGGAATATGTGACTCAGGAGAAGAACCTTCAGAAACTGGTGCTGGTTCTATATCACTTATCACAGGACGAGCAGTAAAAGACGAGGTGTAACTCTTGTATTGCAACAAGTACGAAGCTGATCTGATATGCTCGTCGACAACGGTTTGATGCAAACCCCAGATAAGTTTCAGATGCTTTAAATTAACTTTTGTCTCTTTTAGAGACCTTCTCTTGCTGTCAAGTGCAAATAAATGAAAATTAAAATATCAGTGACACATTTTATCAAACACAAAGAAAGCATAATTTCAAAAATAAAATAAAGTAAAAACAACCTATCCCATTGCCATAGGTAGGGCATCTAGGACCCTGATACGCATCATTTCCAGTTAGTGGAGCATGTTGCCAATTTTTCATAACGACCCCATGCTCGAAGTAATCCCTATTGGCATCTAGGAGATTGACCACTAAAGCCCTATTTAAAAACCTAGTTTTCAAATAAAAAGTATTGTCACCAATAGCCCATCTATAACAAAATATAATTTCTGGAATTCCTATACGGGTTCCATGAATCTGATTTAACCTATGGACTCCATTAACTATTCTCCATGTATTGGGGGATACTTTTGCAGGTACCACGTCAAAATATTGACAGAATTCCAGACACAAGGGGTTTGGGGGAAAAGAAAAGCCACATTCATCCACAAAGAGACTGGGGAACCAATGTCCCTCAGCCAAACGAAAATAATCAGAAGGACCAGAAAGTTCCTCCAGAATGACCCATGGAGGAATAGAAAAATCAGAACGAAATTTATCAAGCGACTCAACAAGGTAAACCATAGTGAATAAAGGAAATAAAAGAGAAGGAAGAAGATCTTACAGAAAAAGGATGGATCAGTTGACAACGAATGATGGAAGGAATGAACGCACAAGAGAGAGAAGAAATGGAAAACTCAAAGATACAGATTTGAAAAAGTAAAAGACGATAGGATTTTCTATAACGCTTAAATACCTTACCTTGGGAAGGAGTAAAAATAATGATTACAAAAAAAGATGGTTGCGCTACCGGCGGCTAAAAGGACAAAAAAGGCGCGAAGACCGAGGCGGTTATAAAAATTCTAAAAGTCCGATTCTACGAATTTGAAAGGAAAAATAAATACAAGAAAAATACTCCTAAAATTCAAGATGACCATTTAATCCTGCCATATTTCGAGAAGAATGTTCCACACTCCTCAAACCTCGAACTGTGAAACATTGGGGGCTTCTGTTGATACCAAATTTAGCCCGTTGATGTGGATTAATTATGTGGACGCACGTGTCAATCTACATGGCACCTACAAGCATTTTTTAATAAACACCTTGACGTCGAGGAACTCTACCTCCCCGACCAACTCAGACGCTCCGAGCAACAAGTGTTCTCCGAGGAACATTACTACACCGAGCAACTCACAAGTACCGATCTACTCAGGCGATTCGAGCAGCTTAGGCGGTCCGAGGTGCACCTCGTACAGATCATTAATATCAGGATAACTAACAGATTGATTGCGCATTGAATGCACATTATTCTCATACAGATGTACACGCCTATTGGACAACGGTGTATTACCTTTTCACATGTATAGCCTCATGGCTATAAATACATTGTATCATCCTCATTGTAAGGGGACTCGGAATTTCTTGGTTAAACTTGTTATCAAGAATTCCCAAACAGTCAGCAATAACAAAAACAGTGGACGTAGGCCATTCTTATAAGGCTGAACCACTTTAAAATTCTTTTGTCTTATTTATTTTATCTGTGATTGAATAATTAGAGATAATCTAATTTTTTACATCAACATATGTGTCCATGGATTTGAATCCATGGACTTCATATGTTCTCCTTGGATTATTTTTGTTGTATTAGGTTTTGACGTGGGTTAAAAATCCATACATATCATATATCATTATCAATCAATAACCACATGCAAAATAATTTTAATAAAGTCCAATATCATAAATTATTTATCTATCTACTATTACCTTTCAATCCTGATCTTATTTTCAATGTTTTGTTAGACACATAAGTTTACTATTATATTATACAAGTCTCATTCTCCACACACCTAACTCAAATGATTAGAAAAAATAGGTAAATTGATTAATATGGCATGTTACATGTTTATTAAGGTGTACATTGTGCCATTTTATTATGTTGCGATGTCATTTTCCATCACTTTTCTATTTAACTCAAAATTATGACATTTATATATGTTTATTAAGGTGTACATTGTGCCATTTTATCATTCTTGAATATAACTTGCAGTCAACTTTTTTAAAACTTATTTGTGGCATGAAACTTTTGCGATAGGGAGAAAATGAAGGGATAATTTTATGAAAAGATAGTGTAATAAGGGATAATCGTAAAAATATCGCCACTAAAATTATGTTTGACAATGGGTAACGAAAAGTTTTGGTGAATAAAGGCTGGGCCCATCGAAGCAGAGATTACATATATAAACTCAACTTCTTTCTCAGTCAGCTAGCATTGAGTTAGTAGGTGCCTAGTAACTTAAGTGTGTCTTTCACATTGAAAGTCATTTTTATTCTTGATAGTTTTGATGACCTTAAAAGTGTGATACCAATATTGACATATTAACACACCTTACTCGAGAGTGATGTTATTGTTTTGATGATTAAAGCCCTTAGATATTAGGGTTTGAAAATTCAATTTTCGATATTGTAATGGTTGGAAACAAATGGAAATATTAAATTGAAAGATATATGAATTAACTTTAAATGAGTGGTTAATTGTTGATTTAAACTAGTAGTATATTAATATTAATATTCATATTCATATTCATATTCATATTCATATTCATATTCATATTCATATTCATATTCATATTCATATTCATATTCACACACACGGTCACGCGAGCGCGCACACACTCTGTGTGTGTACACGTTAGCCATTTAAGTATTGTTAAAAACTAGGCGTTGTTGTGCGGGCGACATAAGCTTTAACTCTCATGCTGTTTATTAACTCAAATGTCTAGGTTGGACACTTATAAATTAGGGGAAGGTCAAATTTAATGTACTTGTCAATGTAAATGGCTTGCTACATAGAGTTGGTTTTAGCATTATAAGACCATCTCAAGTCAAGCAGCATTTGAGCAAAATGCAATTTTTTATCCCCCATTTTTTTTTGGCTCTCTAGTGCTAGGGGTTAAAATGCAAGAAGTGGAATTCAGTTGAAAAATGCAATCAAATTTGCGACTTCTAAAGGTAGAAAAATTTGGGCAAAAAGCTCGCTAACGCGGCCACACATGTGTATCTAGTGTGCGCATATAGGCTCAAGTGCAAGCTTGTCGCTCAAGTAATAATTCGATAAGTTGGGATCGTCTCTACAGGGAACTAGGACGATAATTCGTGACGACGAAGGAGTAGAAGATTAACCCTAAACTGATTCGAGAAAAGAAACTAAAAAGATGATTAATTGTGAACTGAATTACTACTAACTAAATGTGAAGGAAATTTAAACTACTAACTAACTAAGTGCACTGAAATAAACTGCTGCAATGGAGTGAATATGAATAAGGTAAAGATAGCTTAGGATACAATCCCCCAAACCCTAGTACATTTACCGGATAGAATACTAGCTTTTGTATTAAAAAGTTGATTGAACCTAGTCTTTATCAATCCTAAGCATTACATATATGAGGGTACTAGCCCGCATCATACGTAATCAAAGGTAAGAATAAAGCGGTACTGAATAGCTAACACACGCATCGCATCCTTAAATACCCCGATTATCTAGGGCAGGCGAGGTTAAAAGGCCTACGACGGTTGTGCTTACTACACAACACGATTCATTCAATTTTTAATTCAAAACCTATTTTCTACATATGTAAATTACACCGGGTCGGGTTCATGCGTCCCAACCCTTAAAAACTTAGCTGGACATGATTAAAGTAAATATGAACACAAAATCAAAGTTGCAAAAATTCATAACTTACGTGAAAATTTGAGAAGAAATTTGGAATTAAGAATTGCAATTAAAATTTAATAACTAATTAAGCTAAACTATGAAAGCAATTAAAAGTAGAAAGTAAATAATACTTGCAATGAAGAAATTCTGGAATTAAAGCTTGAATCTTGAATTAATGTTGCAAAACTTAAAAACCCAGGGTTCTTAAATGCAAGCTCCCTTCAAAACTAAGAATAATAGAACTCTAATTTTGAAAAAGAAAAAAATCAGAAATTTGCCACCTAGATCGGTCCATCCAGGTCCATCGGTTCGGTCCGGTGTCTACCGGATCGGTTCGTTTTTGCTTAAAATCGGATCGGTCCGGCCTTTTAATCTATGTAGGAACTTTTAAGATTTTAGACTGGACCATTTTTGGAGATAACCGGATTGGTCCGATTGTTCATTTTATTCAAGAACTCAACCTCCTCTAGACCGGATCATTTTTACTTCATACCGGATCGGTCCGAAGGTCCTTTTCCCTCTGCTCTTGTGGTGATTTTCTCTCATCTTTGGGACTTCATAACTTCTGACCCGGGACTCGAATTTGGACATCATTTCTTCCTACTTTCTTGTAGACTTGAGATCTCCAACTTTCATGTTGGTTCCTTTTCTGAACTCCAGATGTAAAGTTACTCTTTTTCCCTCTGACTTTCCTTCCTTAGTTTCTTAGTTTTGAGTTTCCTCTTCTCACCACTTGTATAAAATACCTGTAAAAATCACGAAGAATACACGAAACTCGATGCACTCTATAAGAAATGTCAGTAGCAAGGATATGAGATAAATCAATGCATTTTACATGTTACGGGGTGATAAAAGCCTCTAAATTAAGGGAATAAATTCAGAAGAATTTATGCCTAATCACCCGCATTGCGGATTATCGCGCGAGCATTTTTTTTGTCTTCCAGGGATTTTACAGTTTTTATTAATATTTATTTGTGTATTCACCCTTCACGCGATGTTGGATTATTGTGGGAAGATTTTTGCCATTTATTTTTGCTTATTGTTTTGGGGCTGGGTGCATATTTTTAGGAGAAAAACAACATTGGATGAGATAATTATTGCAAAATTGATGGGAGATGGTCTAAAGCTTTGAAAGGAAATACACACCTGCAAATCTCATGATAACATCCTGTAACTATATGACAAGACAAATAATCCTTAATCCATCAAGTTTCCTATCACAACTGGAAGAATTTTGTCCCCAGAGCAAAACCAACAGATACATCCAAATAGCAATGAGGGTTTAATCGGGTGCTTGAAATGTTTAGATACTACTCACTTTTCAAATTAGGTTTATAGTTATCAAACTAACAATCCATGTATTTATGTTGCACTAACATGGTCATTATATTACATATGTCTCACTGAAATGAAAGGACTTAGACCTAGTTCAAATGACTTGAAAAATTAGGTGAATCGGTTATATGACATTGTTCCTTGTTTATCAAGTTATACGTGGTATCATTTTATTAATTAGGGTCTCTTTATTTTTTATTAAGTAGGTAATTATAACGTCATTCTATGTTTATTAAGGCGTAGATAGTGACATTTTATTATTCTAGAAAGTTGTGGGGTCCAGAATTAGATATGAACGTGCTCAACACGAGCGCACAAGCCACATGCGCCCATAATTAACAAAGAGTAGAAGTCAAAGACGAATTTTACAAGTCCACTGCTTATAACGGTGTGACACATTGCACCTATTCTAATTACGGGTGGCCAATTTTCTACTAAATAAAATAGGAATCTCAGTCTGGTTCATTCTTAGCATCACTATCGAAAACTAATTTATTTACTAATAACCTACCAAGCCCGGTGTCAAATTTTAAAAACTTAATAACTTGCCTTATTAAAACATCCAACCATTTATATAAACATTCAGTTATTTAAATAAATATTCACCAAAAGAATACAATGAATAGTGATGATGTAAATCAAATCAAATAATCGAATAACTCTCGATAATTCCGAATACAATCATCCCACCGGTAAAGAAAATAATGTAGTAAAGTCTAAAAAGGAAAGTTTTCCAACAGTGGGCAACATGCCCGAAATAAGAAAAAAAACTGAAATAACATCCTATCCCGATAGCAATGGTAGAAGCATATAAGCTAACCGTGGAGGCATCCATAGTTGCTGTAGCATCGTCTGATTGGAAGGACAACTAAGTCTGGCGTCCTTAGGACTGAGCATCTAAATGGTTTTAAATTTTTTTTATATGAGTCAGAACCCAAAACTATTTTAAAAATATTTGCAAGTATTTAAAATGGAATAATGAATATGAAGCAGAATTATTCATGTTTATCGGGTGTCGCACTCACATGAGATTATCCTCACCCCTCATCTATAGTGTGCACCTAACGCATGTATTTTAATTTTCTAGTTTTGTTACCCCACCTAACTAGTCTACTCACATATCGTAGTCCAGTACACTAAACTTCTAGTGAAAAACCTTACTAAGTTGTTTACAACAAGTTAAAACAGTTAAGTAAGTTCGAACAACTTTTTGAGGAAACTCCTTTATAAAACAGAACAGTAACACAAGATGTGTTTTAAAAATATGAACAAGTTATTTCAGGTTATTAGAAATAGGTTTTAAAGTTAAACCTAAGTTTAGTTTGCAGTAAGTAGTGAAGAGTTAAAAAATACACACAAGAGACATAATTTTTTATGTGGTAAAACCCCAAATTAGGGAAAACATCCACACGGTGACCTCTACGCCACAAAACAAAAAATCCATTAATAATCAAACAATATTACAAGATTACAAGAACTAATCATGTATTCAATATCCTAAAACTAAGATAGAAATGTACCTACACGAGTTCCCCTCTCTTATGTACTTCTGATCTGACCACTTTGACCTTCCTAGCATCTTCTTTGCCTTCCTCCATGTCCTTTGTTTACAGTCGCTTAAACAACCTTATGTCTCTCAAATGAACCACACAATCTAGGTGTTCGTGTGAGAGTTGCAGTGATAGTGATGTGACTAAAACTACATGCAATTATGAAACTCACACCTCTCAAGATTTATACAAATAAATCCTACAAATTACACAGTTTTCTAAATGAGACTTCAAATCTCTGAACATTAGACTTCAAAATTTTTTAAATCTGAAAAGAATCTTTCTGAAAAATAGATTCAATCGTTTCAAAACTTATTTATACACGAGAATAATTTCACAAACTGTGGAAACTTGTATTTTTGAACAAAACTTTTCATATCTAAAACTTTAGACTATGGGAAGTCTTTTTTTCAAAGTATTTGAAAAATATAGTGGATCTTTAAGAAATATACACGTGCAAAGCAAGATCCAACAAAAAGAGATATCAGAAACCCTAAACTATGACGTGTACTAAATCTCTTAGCAAATTTCAAAATTTTTAAAGAAAAATTTGAGATCTACTGTGAGAAGGGTTCCTGAGAGAGATACAGGTTGAAGAGGATCTTCAAACCACAAAACGACACACCAAACTCACTGAAAAAGCAAAAAAATCTAACTCTCAACTAAAGGGGTTTTCTGACTTTGAGTATATATGAAAATAGGTGTTTGGTTTCTGAGAAAAACCTAAGGGTTTAATAGTTTTGGACGACTAGTTTTATCTTTCTCTCTCTCTCTCTCTACTCTCTTATTTTTTTCTCAAATGAGACGAATGACAAAGTTTTCAATTGGCTACCAAAGGGTCTCTATTTATACTGATCAAGGAAGGATCTAGACATTCAAAGGCAATGAAGGGCTGTGACTAATTTGACGATTCAACATTCAAATCTAAGGGCTAAAATTTCACCGCTTTTATACTCACCCTGATTGGCCCTAACAATTCTCATAAGGATTAACTTTTAAGACATGCAATACATTGATAACTAATGATCCAATGGTGGTAACTAATGATCAGTTTTGAGAGTGTAAAGAAACACAAATGCAACCGGTAGAAAGCAAACACGTGTAAGGATATAATTGATTGTAAAATGCATGTTTTTGAAGTTTTTAAAATATCATTTGCTCCCACAAATGTATCTAGCGCTTTTATATTCTACCCTGGCAGTTTTTTAAGGGATAATAATAATTCTAATTAAGCCCACAACATTTTAAAACACGATTTTTATTGTTTAAAAATCTTTTAAAAGTGCCTAAAAAAGATTTTAAAAATGTTTTGAAAATACCTAAAAATATGCAAACACGCATTAACACCTATATGCACGAATTGTGTCCTATAGTGTGTTCAAGAGATAAGAATACTTCCTTTTTTGGTAGATGCACTGGACTTGGACTGGATGATATTTGTTGATGAATCTGGTAGATATCTTAGAGGGGATGCTCATGAAATCTAATCCTATTTTGTCACGTATCCAAACTAGTTAGAACTCCTATATGGTGCATACTCAAGTGAGTCAACCATATAGTGTGTTCTCATCTAGCCAAACTGTGCTAAACAATTTACACTTTCCTTTGTTCTTACTTAGCTATCACATAAGATATAACATTGAAATTCTCAATTACATTCTTATCATTAAATAATGAGCATAACTGTACACTGGTTATAATTTCAACGTTCACACATTCGTTTTATCACACATATACATAAAAAACTCTTTTATATGTATATACATAGCATCCCCGAGTTTTCCTCCTAAATGCACTCCCTAGTATACTATTATATCATAAAATTAAATATTTAAGGACTTTGAATCCCCTGCCCAATTATATTCAAACTTCAAGTTGGATAAGGAGTAAAATTATTTGAAACTTGAGGTTCAAAATATAAATAGTAATTGAGAACTTTTAGTCCAAATTTTAAATGATATTGGAACTTATGGCTCCAAATTAAAACAACTATTTGGGAACTTGAAGGCCCCAAATTAAAATAATAAGTATACAATTTTAATTATAAAGAGAACTTCGAGACCTAGTTTAAATAATAATTATAAACATCAGGTCCTAATAAAATATAGAAAACTTCTAGTTCTATATTGTAATTTTATTGTAACTTATAAAAAATTATAAGATTCATAATCGAATTCCCAGTTAAACTATAAATATGCATTTTTTAAAAGAATTTATGGGTCAATATGAAAATAATCAAAGTTGACAAATGAACTCTTTCACCCTAAAAGAATAGCATCAATTTGTAAATATGTAATTAACAAGGAAAAATATGTTATAACTAATAAAATAATTATCATGTATATTGAGTTAAATTACTAATACTTAATTTTTTTATAAGTAAATATATCATTGAAAAAGCCTAAGCATAGAAGTTGAAAAGATGCTTACTTTTCTTTACATCTCATAAAGCATCAAAGATATGTCTCTTCAAATTTTAGATATTTAAGCTTTGATAAAATTATGGAGACTGAAATTACTATGTATATACAACATTTAAAGCATGATGGTTGAAATAACACGTTTAAAGGGAAAATATTAATGTTAAATATAAAACTTTTATATAAAAATGTTCCAAACTAATATTAACAATCCAAAGTCATTATAATTAAAAAAAATCATGTGTTAGATCATAAAAATGTTCGTAAGGATTTCATATTGAAAAAAAATCGTAATGAAATTGGTATATTTGAATGCACATAACAAAAAATATAGAAAAGCCCATCAAATTAGTTAACTAAGGTGGTGTTAACATGATGAATGGTAGGAATCAATATATATATATATATATATATATATATATATATATATATATATATATATATATATACACACACACATGTACACATAAGAGTATCAACATGAATACTATAAATAATAAAAAAAATGTTCTCTCTCTCTTTCTATAACTATTGGAGGCCATAAAGTTGAAAAGAAAATTATTGGCTATGAGATGTGAAGAACCAACAGACATTTGGATTTTAAACTCGTGCATCTTGAAATCAGATATGTACCCTTAGGAATGACTTATAATTTAAAAATCAAGAGGAAATTCAAATCCATTTATTTTTACCTGTCTGATATTTTTGACCCCATGTGGTCGTGAATGATGAGTTTATCGTGCTGATAACATGTTATAAACTAAAGGGGACACAAAGATAATTTTAGTGCTTAGATCACGCTATTTCCACATTTTATCTCTTAACCCTCGGCTCCTGCTTACCAAGAAGGATAATTAGTCGTGAGGCGATCAGAAACCCCCCGAATCTTTTTTACCTTCATTTATTTGGGTCACACTATTCATACTCTTAATCTCCTAACCTTCGCTTCCATCTAACCAGGAAGGATAACAAGTCGTGAGGTGACCAATAACTCCCCCCGAAAGATTTCTCCCTCTAGGTTTTTGGGTCACACAATTTCCACACTTCATATCCTAACCCTCAGTTAAAGGTAACTAGGAGGGTATCACCCTATCCATAGTACAAAATAAGATAACCCAATAGACACTTGAATAATTGTGGAATATCAGTGGACACCTACTTAAAACATATTTTATAGCAGTGTGTTTGGGGATTTGTCACTATATATATATATGTATATATATATATATATATATATATATATATATATATATATATATTGTGGTATAAAATTTATTTTTTAAATTCTAATTTGCATATTTTAATTTGCTTTACTCAATTCCTTCGAATATGTTATTTTTGAAGACGTTGGATGTACGATGCTCGTGTATATCTCACTTCTTGCTTAATGAATACCTCGTATCACGCATACATAATTAGCATTTTAAGCGAACTTTATGCTTGAATTACGTGACCTGCTTGTTGCTACTGATTGGTTTTCACACCAACTGATTCATAAATTTGTTGCTCCTGAATTACATTATCAAGGTTTTAGGGTTTTTCTATTCGAATTTGTAGTGGTTCGCGACTTGTTCGTTGTTGCTCGATGCCAGCGAGTTTGAAGTTCACTCCAATGAATTACCCGAAAACTTGACAAAAAATATGTAAAAATGTGTGATTTACTACTCATGAATCATATCTTACCTTATAAAATGTGTTAAATCCCCCCACCCCCGCCAAAAAAATAAATAATAAGGAGTAACAATTGTTCATTGCTAATTATAACATTTCTCTTAATTCCATGCTTTGTGTAAAATTGTGTTTATACTCTCCCATCATGAGCTATTTTTAATATTTGTGTATCCTCCATATATCTTATGAGATTAAATCTGATTTGCATGTGTGTGCGCATGTGTTTGTTCAAGTTGTTTTATGCTATAAAGTTCATGAGCATATTTTTTACGTAAGTGTTGTAATACCCCATAATTTTGATGAATTTAACATTAAAATTTGGAGAAATTACTAATTATTTAAATAGTAAACTTGAATTTTATATAATTTAATTACAAATACAAATATTTATAAGAAGAATTAGAGTTGAAATGAAATTTTGTATAATTATGAAGTTTATTTGAGTCATTAATAAAGTATTAGTGCATAATTGTAAATAATTTAAAGTTAGGGATTTATTCAGTATTTGTAGAAAGTAAATGAAGAATATACCATTTGAGGAATCCTTGTATAAGAATAAGGGTAAAACAGTATTCACAATGTTATTGGGGGAAAGAGTTTAGGGTTAAGGTTAATTAAGAAAATAAAATAAAAGAAATTAAATTAGGGCTTCATTTGCATTTGGCGGTAACAATCCTAAAGGGGGAGCCACTATAGCGATTATGCCAAGCCGCCATATCGGGCTCCAAGCCTCTATAGTTGGCCTAAACAACCGTTATAGCGGGCCTGCGTGCTCCAAGCCTCATATCAGTACACCATTAACCCTTAAACCTAAATCCAAATCCCACCCAAATTATATATTTCCAACCAAAAAAATTATACTATATTTTTCAAAGCAAAAAATGGATTTTTCTTCAAAGAGATTTTCTTCTACACATTCTTTGAACAAATTTGTGGGATTTTCTTCAATTGAGGCAAGTTAACAATCTACTCCTCCCTCCTATCTAATTAAGTAGTAATTTCCACCTCAGCCTAAATTTCATAATTAAAATGAATTAGAGATAACCAGGATTTCATATTTGATACATGAAATTTATAAATGAATAGCGGATTCATCTTTTATTATAATGTTTTAAAATTATATAAACCTAAATATATATTTATAAGTTATGATATTTAGTATTTGCAAAGTAGTGTATAATTCACGTATCAATTTTAATAGTATAAACTTTATGATAATTTTAATTATCTAAATTTCTCGATTTCGATATTAATTTGAGTTATGGACTTGGACTAACACCCTAGAATTTTTTTAATAGAAATCCATGATCTTAGGTAAACTTTGAGGATATCAAGAATGATTATAAATTATTTATTAATTAGAAATTTTATAATTTCTTCTTTCTTGCCTAATTATAAAAAGTCATTATTCGTGTATATTATTAGAAATGTTCTTATGCAGTCCTCACTTTCATGTATATAATCTCTATACTTTGTTAGAATTAGTTATAGTAGTAAAAATGATCCATTGTCATAATGTTATGGACAAGTATTAATGTAAGATAATTATAAAAATATGTAAAGCCCAAAATTCATTTAGTTTGTCTCTAGAATTTGTAGATAATTGATTCTTAACTTCATCCTTTTGAAAGATAAAAATATTACGAAGGGATTAAATAAAGTAAAGAATTTATATATAAAAATATAAAAGATGATGAAATAATTAGCGGCGTTAGAAGCTAATTGGTCGAAGTGTGCTGGGAGTGGAGATATATCATGCATGACACTATATGGGGGGCATGGTTGTTTATTATATATCATGATGGAGATATTTTGGGATGTCTATATTGGAGGTTGGATTTCGTATCGTGGACTTGGTGAACACAATGGGAAATGGGGGAAAATAGGATTACGGTGATTTTTGACAATGCTCTGGGGTACCTATGGTGGAGGTTGAACTTAGTCATGATGGGTGTTTACTTTACTGCTATTATTCTTGCATATGCATGGCAGGACTGGTTACCTCAAAGGGGAGTGGGGTGTTAAGTATGTTCACGATCTCTACTACCATTTTCAAAATTAAAGAAAGAAAATTGTAAGTAATGAATTGTGAGGCACGTTATATACGATGTGAGTTAAGAAAAATTATAAATTACGAATTTATTATATAGTTACAGAATTAATAATGGATTGCATATCTTTGCTAGCTTGCGATGGCGTGGTCATTATTGTTGAACCCTCTTCTAGGTGTTCATGACTATCCTGTCTAGAATCTCTATCTCTGCATCATCGAGTTATGTCCCAATCTCACCACAAGTACGAGGATATAGGTTTAAGTCTTGTATATTTTAGCCATTTACTTTTTTAGAGGTGCAAGGTGTAACATCCTGTATTTTTTAATATTTATTTTTAAGCATTTAAATTAAACGTGTGCACGTAATTTAAATAAAATGATAAATAACGAGAATTTAATAAATATTAATTAGTGAGAAAAAAATTAACGTTTATGTGAAAACATATTTCTAGTGTGATAAGTAAATAAAATTATGTAAAATAGTATTACGTCGTTAGTGAGTAAAATCGATGGGATTTGATGGCCTCTCATTCGGGACGCACGTGTGAGGTCATGTTAGGAATGAGTGGGAAAATTAATGTTAGGTGACTTGGATGATGATTTCAAGTGCACGGATGATTCAAAATGGGTCATAATAGTCCAAGTTAAGTACTCCTGGGTAGTAACTGGGTTTCAGAGGCTTTTTAGACTAGTTGGGACTCAGATAGGGGCATACGAGTCATTTTGCACGTAGATAATAACCTAATTTCAGGAGTAACATTATATGAGGAGAAGGTGGATGGTAAGGGGAAGACACATTACCATCCCAAGGGTTTTAAAGTGAGATCAAGAAAAGGCAATTTAGGAAGGATTTTGGGAGCAATTTCTAGGCTAGAATCATCACACAAAAAGGAAAATTCAGATAATACAATTATCTAAGGTAAGTGTTTATACTTGTTTGATTTCTTTATGCATGTTTTTAATTCATATTATAGTTGGTGAATAAAATATGAAATCAGGGTGGAATTTACATGATAAAATTGAATTTTGGGAAGGATTTCATAGAATTGGATTTGATAATTATTCCACATGACTGAGTTTTAACCCAAATAGAAAGATTTGATCTTAAATGAGAAAGATTAAGGATTAGTGAAATCTTGAGATTCAATTAAGAAAACGTGCAATTCTTGGTTAAAGTATTGAATCCCATGAATTTGATTTTGTTTAGATGGATTTAAATAAGAAAATGAGTAGAATCGTATTGAGAATTGATAGAGAATGAAATACTTGGGTTGTAATGGTGTTAAATATTGAATTGGTTGATGGGATAATATGAAATCGCGTATTGGGTAACATGAACAGGGCTACTGCCCATAATTGAATCAATTCGGCCCTCAAGGGGAATCGATTCGGACCTGGAAGCCGAATCGGTTCAGACTTGTTGTAGGAAATAGTTTGGGTTGTTTGAATTTTTTGAAAACCGTTTGGGGTTTTGGTGAAAATAGAGGATCCGTAAATAATTATTAGAACTTCATAAAATTATATGGGTTATTATATTACCTTGGGTTAGTCAGGAATGGTGTTTAGGTTGAAAGACACTCAAAAATTAATTAACGGAATTGAATTGTAAATTCGGTTAGAATTTGGATACAAGCTAGTTGGGAATAACTTAGTGTAAAGATTACATAAGGGATTAATTATACATAAGGGATTCGATAATAGACTCGGGGATTATGGGCTAGTGCTACGAGTGACATGGGCACAGTTAACTAGTTTTTATTATGTATATATATATATATATATATATATACACACACACACATGTGTGTATGTGTGTGTAATTGATAAATGTGAAACATACCTACTTTAGGAATGCTATTGGTGGAGGTTGTGCGTAGTGGGCGGTTCACACTGGTATTGACCAACAAGTGTTGGATCCATTACATGACCACTATATGTGAGCTTAGAGTTTAGTGGGGTAATGTGGTATGGTTATGACCCACGAATTTATGACTATGACCACCTCCGATTTTTCATTCATGATTTGGGTTCAGTGGCAAGATTCCGACTCGGTGGCCCAGATTGAGGGATATATCCCTGGAGCCTGATAGGATACTAGAGAATGCATCTGTGAGGTAATGCTCTGGGGATTGCTGTTATATATATATATATATATATATATATATATATGTGCGTGTGTGTGTGTACAATGTATTATGTGAAAATACGTATATATGTGTCATAAATATATACGGTTGAGTAATGTGTTAAATATTGAATTAATAACTGGGGTGAAGTTATATGCATCGGTTAACGATGAGATTTAAAATGATTTAGTGTGTGTGATAGCTAAATAAGAATTATACCAAAGAATTAATATATGTGACACAGTTTAGCTGGAAGGTTAGCGTATGGGGCTAAGATACTTGTTGGTACTAGTTAGGCAGGGTAGAGTAACCAGGATGTTTAAATTACATGCGTAAGTGCGCACTATAGATGAGATTATATCATGGGAGTGCCACACTAGTTTAAATATGAAAGATTGCATTGTATACTTATTAATATAATTTGAACACTTGCAAAATCTTTTCAAATGGTTTTCGGCTCTGAACCGCCTCAAAATATTTTCAAAATTTTTAGTTGCCTAACCACAGGGATGCCAGTCACGATCATTCCTTCCAGTTAGATGATGCTACAGCAGTTGTGGATGCTTGCAGAGATCTTATTAGACCCTTTTATCTTCGAGATTCTAGATAGGATTTTATTCAGTGGTCATTTGGGCATGTTGCCCATTTTAAGACATTTAGTTATATAGTCTTTATTATTTCAGTTTGATGGATTATTGTATTGGATTTATACCGATTTTTTATTCGATCTTTCGGATTATTATTTATTTTAGCATTTAGTAATTATTCACGGTGATTGTATATTTAATAATTTGAATGGTTTGTGGTAAATGAAATATGTTTATGACAATTAAATTAAGTTTAAAAAATTTGACACCAGGAATAATAGGGTATTAGTAATTAATTCAATTTTCGTCAGTGATGTTAATAATGAGCCAACTGAGATTCCTGTCTTATTTTAGTAAAGGTATGGCCACCCATTATTTTTATAAGTGGGGAGTCATAGATGGTATCCAAGCATCATCTTCTAGTGTCCTTAGGATTGGTGTAGGATGACCACGTTTTCCATCGTAGCGTTCTTTGATATCGAGCCCCATTATTAGGACTGTTGCATTTATATTTATGAATTTACGTACTTTTGCTGGTATATTATATTACTTGTGAACTTATACAAATTCGATCTGGTTTCAGATGCCACCCAGGAGAGGACAACATGCCAGGGTCACCAGAGGGTCCAATGCATTAGAGGCTCAACAGGAGACACATGTGCCACAGGGGACAGTGACTGACACAGAGGTGTCCAATATTATTGCTTAGGCAGTTAATGCCGTTATGACCGCTATGGCACAATATATCCCACGAGCTTAGCCACAACAGTCGATGGCACCGGTCTTCCGGGATCACCCGGGGCTATTAGTGTGGTTGAGGGTTCGGGAGGCCTTTCAAAAAGGGTATCTACCAGAGTTTTAGTGCAGTGCAGATGTGGTAGATTCCAGTTAGTGGAAGAAGGACATACATCGTCATCTTCGCATGGTTGAGTACAACGACACTCAGAAACAAATAGTAGCTACGTTTAAGTTAGTGGGTGCAACACTATAATACTGGGAGTTAGTCACTACATCCGAGGAGAGGGACACGATGACTATAACAGAGTTATGGGTGTGGCTTGACCATAAATATTTAATTGAGATGCGAAGAAGATTTTTAGATGTTGCACATGAGGGCCCGTCTGTATCCGAGTATGAGAAGGAGTTCACTTTCCTGGAGAACTTTGTTCCCGACGAGGTGAACACTGAGGAGAAAAAGATGCTGAAGTTTATGGATGGGCTTTATTGGAGGATTAGACAACACTTACTGGGAAACCTGACATTTAAGATGTATATATAGAGGTTGTGAATGCCGCATTACTACACAGTCAAGATCATCGCTTCCATATGAAGGGAATCTATAGAGTAAGGGAGACTAGCCAGCTGAGCAAGACGGGAGGCAATGGTGCTAGTGGAGCATCGCAGTAGCAGACTGGTAGACAACACGAGTAGGATTCCCAACAGGGGGATCCAGTAAGAGATTTCGATCAGGGGATACAAAGCAGGTGGCAGTGGGTTTAGTCGAGCCAGTAAAAATAACGTATTACTCAGGCCAAGGGAACAATGGAGGTTGCCAGGAGGAGCGAGGCCACCAAGGCCAATAAGGGGAAGCAGAAGGGTGCCTAGTAGGGTCAGCAGGCTCAGTTACCACCAGCATAGTGCCACATAAATATGGACAATTACAGTACGGGTGTGTTTATAATGTCCAGAATGTGATGATACCATAGGCGCTGCAAGTGCCACAAGTTGTTGAGGGTACGTTTCCTATCCATGGGCATATGGTTGGCTATTATTTGATACAGAAGCATCACATTCTTTCATTGCCACCAGATTTTCATGCATGACCAATTTATTAAAGATAACCAATAATATTATCATGTGTGTTGATTCACCTTTAGGTAGTGGTGCCCTTATTCACTCCGTTTTTAGAGGACCGGGGATAGATGTCAGGAGATTGTGTTTAGCTACTGACTTACTCGTATTAGATATGACTGGGTACGATGTCATTCTGAGCATGGACTGGTTGGCATAGTATAGGGAGATGGCAGATAGTTTTGGTAGGATCATTGTGTTTGCCATTTCAGGAAAGGAGATGGTTTTGCGGCGATGCCTCTTTCTGAGGGAAGGTAGAGCACACATATATACTATATTGAGGACGAGACCTCACAAGAGGTGGTTATATCATTAGACTCGATCCCAATGGTTAGGGAGTTAGCGGATGTATTTCAGGAGATACCGAGTTTGTTATCGAGTCGGGAAATATAGTTTGTTATTGATTTTGCGCTTGGGACTAGGCCAATTACATGTATGCCATATCGTATGGCCTAATATGAGATGCGATAATTGAAGGATTAGATTTAGCAGTGCTTGGGGAATGGATTTATTAGACTAAGTACATCGTTATGGGGTGCTCCAGTGTTGTTTGTGAAGAAAAATAATGGGTCGCTCGGACTGTGCATTGATTATCGTGAGCTGAACAAGGTCACGATACAGAATAAATACCATTGCCTCAAATCAATGACTTGTTTTACTAGTTGATAGGAGCAAAGTATTTCTCAAATATATACTTGAGATCGAGATATCACAAGTTTCACATTAGTGAGCATGATGTTCCTAAGACCGCCTTCCTGACACGCTACGGGTCGTATGAGTTTAGAATTGTGCCGTTTGGACTAACCAAAGCTCCAACAGCCTTCATAGATATCAAGAATAGAGTATTAAGAGAATTTTAGACCGATTCGTGATTATGTTATAGACGAAATTCTGATATATTCTCAGACCGAGGACGAGCACGTAGAGCATTTGCATATGGTTTCACAAACATTACGGGATCATTAATTGTACGCTAAGTTCGAGAAGTGTGGGTTATAGTTGCGTGAGTATAGTTCTGGGTCATATAGTGTTGGACAAAGGCATTTCAATGGATCCAAGTAGGCTTACAGCGGTGAGGGAGTGGGGTCAGTCCACGACACCGACAAAGATCCACAATTTTTTAAGATTGACAGGGTATTATCACCATTTTATAAAGGTCTTTTTAAAGATTGCAGGCCCATTAACGAATTTGACTCGTAAGGGGGTTCTATTTGTGTGGGATGATTACTGTGAGTTATCTTTTAATGAGCTAAAAGGATAAGTTAATTTCAGTACCTGTGCTTGTAGTGCCTAGGGGAGGAGTGGAGTACCTTGTATTTACCGATGCGTCCTTATAAGGACTTGGGGGTGTGATACAGCAGGAGGATCGAGCTATAACTTATGCTTCTTACAAGGTTAAACCCCACGAGAGGAACTACTCCATGTATGATTTGGATCTAGTTGCGGTAGTTTTTGCCTTGAGGATTTGGAGGCACTATCTTCTGGGGTAGAAATTTAGTTTGTTCACGGATCATAAGTCACTGCAGTATCTGTTCACTCAGAATGATCTCAATATGTGACAACATAGATGGTAGGATTTTGTGAAGGACTATCATTTTTACATTCAGTACCACCCGAGGAAGGCTAACGTGGGGCAGACACGTTTAGCCGATGACTTATGAGAGAGTTAGCGGCAGTCTAGAAAGCTAAGTGGAATGAGTTTTGGTAGGATGACACAGTTGCTAAGGCAGGTATGGTTGTGTTGAATATCACACCCGAGATTGTTGAGTTCTGAGGGAGACTAACGCTTAAATGGGAGACTTATAGTACCAGAGAATGGGAATTTGAGGCATGCTATTATGACAGAGTCCCACGGGTTGAGATTTGCGATACATCATGGCGAGGATAAGATGTGCTAAGATAATATTGGTGGACTAGAATAAAGAGGGACATAACTGAGTTTGTTTCGAAGTGTGCCACTTGTTAGTTAGTGAAGGTGGACTATCAGAGGCCAACTGGGATATTGCAGTCATTAGAAATTCTAATTTGGAAGTGGGAGAGTATATCGATGGACTTTATTACATGGCTACCGACATCACATAGGGGTCACAATTCCATATGGGTCATTATGGATTGTCTGACCAAGGCGACCCACTTTTTCCCAATTTAGACAGACTGTATGACGGGACAGTACGCCCATATCTTTATTTCCGAGATAGTGAGACTACATGGAGTATCAATTAATATTGTGTCCAATGGTGGCAAGATCTTCGTATCCCATTTTTGGCAGAATTTCTAAGATGCGATGGGAACTGAGTTGCGATTGAATACGGCTTACCATCCATAGACTGACGGATAGACTGAGTGGGTTAATAAAATATTGGAGGATATGCTCAGGATGTGTATAAAAGATTTTCGGGGAGGTTGAGAGTAATATCTTCCACTAGTGGAGTTCGTTTATAATAATTCTTATCAGGTCACTGTCGGTATGTCGCCTTATGAGGCATTATACAGAAGACCTTTTTATTTGCCCACCTATTGGTTATAGGTGGGGGGCAATAAGTTTCTTGGACCTGAGATAATCCAGGAAAGTTCTGCCAAGATAGAGCTTATTTGGGATCATATATAGATTGCTTAGTATAGGCCGAACAGTTAGGCAGATGCAAATAAGAGTCATGTAGATCTAGATATGGGTGACCAGGTATTATTAGGGGTATCTCCTATGACAAGAGCTATGAGATTTGGGAAGAAGAGGAAGCTCGCATCGAGATTTGTGGAGCCTTTCCCGATCATTGAGAGGATATGGCTAGTTGCGTATAGGCTCACCCTGCTAGAGCATATATAGCGAATTCACGACGTGTTTTATGTGTCGTTGTTGAAGGAGTACCAGACATAATGGTGCCCTTGGTTCATGTTTAGTGGGGGTATCATAATGCAGACGAGTCGACGTGGGAGCAGGAGGATGATATGCAAGAGAAATATCTCGAGCTCTTTAATCCCAGTACGTCCGAATTTCGGGGACGAAATTCCCTTATAAGGGGGGAAGTATGTAACATATCGTATATTTGAGTATTTACTTTTGAGCATTTAAATTACACGTGTGCACGTAATTCAAATAAAATGAGAAATAATGAGGATTTAATAAATATTAATTAGTGAGAAAAAGATTAATATTTATGTGAAAATATATTTATTAGTGTGATAAGTAAATAAAATTATGTCAAATGGTATTACGTTGTTAGTGAGTAAAATCGATGGGATTTTACGGTCTCTCATTTGGGATGCGCATGTGGGGTCGTGTTAGGAATACGAGGGAAAATTGATGTTCGGTGAGTTGGATGGTGATTTCGAGTGGGCGGATGATCCGGAATAAATCGAAATAGTCAAAATTAAGTACCCGTGGGTAGTAACTGGCTCCCAGGGCCTTGTTAGACTAGTCTATAATCGCATAGGGTCATTTGGGTCATTTTATACGTAGATAATAACCTAATTTCGGAATTAACATTATAAGAGGAGAAGTTGGATGGTAGGGGGAAACCACACTACCCTTCCAAGAGTCTAAAAGTGAAAGAGAAGAGAAAAGATAAGGGGGAAACAAAGGGGGATTAAGAAAAAAAGCAATTTGAGAAGGATTTTGGGATCAATTTCTAGGCTAGGATCATCACACAAAAAGGAAAACTCCCACCCTATAATTATCTAAGGAAAGTGTTTAGACTTGTTAAGAACACACTATATGGTTGACTTACTTGAGTCTGTACCATCTAGGAGTTCCAACTAGTTTGGATATGGTGACAAAATAGGCCAGATTTTTCTTGAGCAATCTTCTCCGTAGTTTGAAAAGCTTCATCAACATTGATCCCGTCCAAGGCATCTTCTCTACCAAAAATGGAAGTAAAATATTAGACTAAACACACTATAGGACACAAATAATGCATAATTGAGTGTGAGTGTGTACATGTGTTAAACTATTTTTAGGAATTTTTTAAAGATTTTTAAAACATTTAAAATATCTTTTCAAATATTTACAATAATGGTTTAAAAATGTTGTGGGATAAAATGAAAGTACTTTTATTCCTATAAAACTTCTCAGGGTGGAAGCTCAAACCAACAGAGATATTTGGGGATGAAAATTGTATTTTTAAACATCTAAAACACACGTTTATTAACTGTCTATATTGCACCACGTGTTGTATCTTGGTTGGTTCAAAGTGTTTGTTGCCTCTCACAGATTAATGTCTCATTTATAGTTGTTAGATCAAATAGCATAAACCATCTGCATGTTATTTTAGGTTATTCTTGTGACGCTAGAAATGACCAATAAGAGAGTGAGTTTGTGTGGTCATTTTATGACCCTTATATTTGAATTCTAAATGTTAAAATAATCTCAGCCATCCATTTGAATTCGATCTTCCAGACCCTTCCACAGCCTGTATATATACCAACCGTAGTTGAGGTTTTAAAAGACTTTGGCATTTCGTCCATTTGAGAGAAAAATAGAGATAAAAGAGAGTAGAGAGAAAAAGAGAAAGGAACAAGAGAGAGAGAGAGAGAAAAACCAGAAGCCATTAGAGAGAACATATTCGGTTGTTCTCAAACCAAATGCCTATTTGTTCCTATAAACCAAAACCAGAAAATCACCATACTTGAGTTATTAGATTTTTAGGCTTTCGTCAAGATTATAGTGGTTTGGCTGTCTTGAAGAAATTCTTCAAACATTATCTCTCTTAAGAATACGTTCTCTAAGAGTTTTACACATTTCTTCCTAAAAAGGGTGAGAAACTCACTAAAGAAACATTTTCATGTATATATTTAATGATTCTATTCCCGTTCTATATTGGATCTAGCATTATTTTGTATATCTATTTAGGTCCATTTTTCTTGTTTAGATTTATTGAAAAAGAGACTTTTAAATCGTCTGATTTGTAAGATCTGAAGTTTAAGTCCATAAAAAAAATATGTTTTACAGTTTGTGAACCATATTTTGTATATAAATAAGTTCTTGAGACTTAGATATGGTTTTTAGAAAGATTTAGAACTTCAGATATCAAAACTTCATTTTCATATTCGAAGTCTAATTTTCTTGGGAATCCAAACAGTTGCATGTCATATAGAATTGTTATAATTTGTAGGACTGCTTGTATAATTTATGAGAGCGGAGTGAGTTGCATATTTGCATTTTAGACACTTCAGAATTACATACACTTTCAAACAACCACTTAGTAAGAAGTGTTGTTCTTGTTGAGATATTTTGTGTTGATTGAGCCATTGGAAATAAGGAGCAAGGATTAACGCAAAGAAATAACCAGGGAGATCAAAGTCAGAACAAAATTACCGTTAAGGAGAAAGCTCAGTAGGTAATTTTTATTTTAAATTAGGATCTTGTGTGCTTGTTTCGGTGCTTGTAATCTTGTATATCTTATTTGATTCTAGTGGATTTTTGTTTTATGGCGTAGAGGTCACCGTGGATGTTTTCCCTAATTTGGAATTTCACCACGTTACAAAAATATAATGTCAAACTTGCTTTTTAACTCATATAAGGGATTTCCCTTATATGGTGTGGTCTCTCATCAAATAATTAGTATAGGTTTTTATTTTAAAAAAACTTAAGGTAATATATCTACCAAATCTAACATTTAAGGCTAATATGTTTTTACACATCTTGTGTAGTTAGTTAAAAAGGAGTTTCATCTAACGAGTTTGTTTTTCAGAGTTTACTTAAAATTTAACTTTTAGTTAAAGACTTAGTAAACAGTTTTTCAAGTGGTATCAGAGCGGGTTTAACAAAAAATTTGATCCTGAAACTCCAGATACTACTTTTGAAATCTATTTTGGAAAATGGATGAGAGATTTGAGAAGTTAGGTAACCTAGCCCATCCACCCCTCTTTGATGGAAACAACATCCCTTACTAGAAAGTAAGGATGGTTGCACTCATCCAATGGACACTGGGTGACGACGTATAGGGCATGATTGAAAATGGTTACGTACACTCAACTAAGCCTTTGTCTGAAACCGACCCTACAAGAGTTAAGAAAAACCTTAGTGAGTTCACCAAAGAAGAAAAAAAGATGTCACTAGATAACAATAAGGGAAAAATTGCATTTTTATGTCCATTAATGAACATGAATTTTAACTCATATTGTGGCCATCCCGGGCGGCGCCGGGAGGAGTGAGAGATACATCTCCCCTCGGGAAGGCTGCGTCGCGGTCTCGAACCCCTTTTGGGAAGGTTGTTTCAGCCATCATTAGTGTAGGGGTAAATGTGAAGAGATAGAGTGGCCAACCTATTTTGCACCAAACATGCAAAAAAATATATTGCCACTTTGAGAGAGCGACATCAAGGACAAACTGATGCATACGAAACCAATAGTTCGAAGGTTTAAAGGCTAAGTTATGGAATGGGAAGGTGTTAGGCACCCATCTCTCCCTTTCGGTCTCTCATGGGCTATTGTTATTATCTTCCTTTATATTCCCATGACGTGTGTGTGCGTGTTTATATAATGGAGATCGAATTTATTCAACTCATACCATTGACAAGGTAGAGTGAGGTCATCCATAGGAATATTCCCAAAATAACATATGTAGAAAGTATGATTTGTGTGTTCATCATGATATTAATCGTTATTAGGAAACGACATTATGTGTTGGATGAAAGCAAACAAGCATGACATATATATATAAATATGAAAATAAGAGATTTTAGAAAATTAGGGAATTTGAGAAACTGAGAAAATTAAAAAATTGGATTCGAGTCTCGGATTTTAATTTGAGACGCCTATGTAGCCTATAAAGGCATCGAAGTCCATATAGTTCGAGTGTAGCATAGGGGTGGGGTTTATCCCATAGATTCGAATGGAATTTTATTATATGTGTATGGGTAGAAAATGTATTGTTTAGATTTTGGAAAAAATGTGATGGATAATTCCGTTTGGAATTTACGGGTGTAACCCTCTTTTATTTGTTTTTGGGATTTTGTAGCAAATAAAGTATGTGCAGTATACAAATCAAAATGTAAATATTAATGTGTATTAACTAAAGTAAGAACTAGATTATGAATCTAAGGTTTATTATGCAAAAATAAGGAAGTTAAAGAGAGAGGGAAGGAATTGGATCTTTTTTGAAGTTTGATCTTTGATCTTAGATGAACTGCCTTGAGTGTTGATGAATGTTGAAGAGAGAGAAGGATATTTTCCAAATTGGTCATGAAAAGAATGGGAATGTAAGCTTGGAAGGAGCTTCACATAAGGAACTTTGCTGATTTCGAGGGAATGTTGATGAGATCACTGATGCTGATGGATATGTTGTGTGTCTTGAGAATGAGGTGATGGCTCCAATTTATAGGGTCAGGGGGTGCCAATCGGCCTACCCTAGGGGGTGACTATCGGCATGTGACCCCAGACACAATGCCGATAGATAGGGATCAGGACCATCCAATTGGTAGTCCCGTGCAGATTTTCCTGGAAAAATGGCTGTAGAACATAAACCATTGATCCAAATCATGCATGGGGCATACCATTAGAAAGGTATTTCAGATACCTTCAAGAGTACTTGGGACTGTTCCCGGGCTCGAGAGTTGACTTTGGGTCAGATGTGACTCGGAGGCGCACATTGGTCCTTTGGACGGGAGATCGTCGGATGCAAACGGATTGTTTGTTCGTATGGTAAGTCAAAATCGCATACGGGATGGACCGTTGGAAAGGTTAGGAGATTTACTTAGACATTCCAAAGAGTTTTGCTTGGTTTGAAAGGTTTACCTTGGTCAACCGGGGCTCGAAAATGATCGGGGACCTCTCGAAGTAAAATGGATCATGCGTCCACACCGTAGGTCATAATTGTGCACGAGGTGGACCGTTATAAAGGGTATTCAATTCCCTTCAGATATTCATGTGGTCTCATTCGATTTGAAGGGTTGACTTGGTCAAACGAATCCCGGGAGTGCCGTTTGGCCTCTTGATCGATTTTTAGGGAAAAACTGATCGTTCGTTCGAATGATTAGGCTGTTTCACACACGGGGAGGACCGTTAGAAAGGGGTTTCAGTGCCCATCGACTATTCAAAAAGATTTTGCTCGAACGGTGAAGTTTATTAGGGCCAAATCGGGGTCCGGGATTGCCCGGTGACCTTCGAATCGATCTTTGGTAGCAAAATACTCCGTTCGTCCAAAGGGTTATGCCGATTTGCACTTGGGGTGAACCATTGGATAGGGTATTCAGATCCCTTCAAAGATTTAAAGATCTTTCACTCTGACGATAGAGTTAACCTGAGGCAAATGGGGCCCGGGGGCACTCGGGGGGCTCTAAATCGGTACTCGAAGTGTGACTTAGGGTTTACAGTGAGATAGGGAGGTGATAGGGACCTAAGGGGAGACCTAGGGGGTAATAGAATCTAGTGTCTATAGAGACCCTTGACGGGTGAGCTTGGACAAGTGATAGTCATCGAATAGACACCAAATGATGGAGGTCGATTTTATGGACCTAAGGGATGAGGATGACCGATTCAGAGGGTCAAGGTCGATGCTGAGGACCTATTGGTGATGTTGGGGCGACCGATTCTGAGGACCTAGAGGAGGTGAAGAGTAAGGAGGTGGCCAATTCTATGGGTCGGGGTTAGTTCTGAGGATCTAAATTATAGCGACTAATTCTGCGGGTCGAAGCCAATTATGAGGGCTTAAGTATAAGCAACCAATTATAAGGGTTAAAGCCAATTCTGAGGATTAAGTAGAGATGACCAGTTCTGAGGGTCGAAGCCGATTCTGTGGGCTTAAGTAGAAGCGACCAATTCTAAGGGTCGAAGCCAATTCTGTGGGCTTATGTAGAAGTGACCAATTATGCGGGTCGATACCAATTTTGCGGGCTTATGTAGAAGCGACCAATTCTTTGGGTCGAAACCAATTATGCGGGATTAAGTAGAGATGGCCAATTCTGCAAGATTATTTAGGGTGACCAGTTCTATGGGTCGAAGCCAATTCTGAGGGCTTTGGATAAAGGTGATCAATTCCGAGGGTCAAAGCCAATTCTGTGGGCTTAAGATAGAGACGACCAATTCTGCAGGTCAAAGCCAATTCTGTGAGCTTATTTGGGGTAACCAATTCTGCAGGTCGAAGCCAATTCTGAGGGGTTAGGATAAAGGTGACAATTCTGAGGGTCAAAGCCAATTCTGCGGGCTTAAGTACAAACAACCAATTCTGAGGGTCGAAGCCAATTTTGAGGGCTTAGGATAGAGGTGACCAATTTTGTGGGATTAAGTAAAAGAGACCAATTATGAGGGTCGAAGCCAATTCTGCGGACTTACTTGGGGTGACCAATTTTGCGGGTTAAAGCTACTTTTACGGGCTTAGGATAGAGGTGACCAATTCTGAGGGTCAAAGCCAATTCTGTGGGTTTATTTTTCCTTTGGGAATTTTGGGGACTCCACTGGGGATGTGTGATATTTCTCTGGGGATTTAGGGAAGCATTTGATTTTAGGTTCCTCTGGGGAAGAGGGAATGATCCGTGGATTTTGAGTTGGGGAATTTTTGGAATTTTGGAGCGTCCTCTAGAGACATTTATGGGGAGAATTATTTTATGAAATTCCATCGAGGATGTAGAATTTTTTTTTCTTGAAAAGGTCCCAAAATTAATCTGGCGATTTTAAGATTTTTTCGGGGATTTTTCAGGATTTTCTGGTACTTTTTTGGAATATTTGTACGAAATTTTAAAGGGGGTGCCGATCGACATAGATGGAGGGGTGCTAAATGGCAGTGGCACGATCTTTTGGGGTGCCTCGAGCAGGTGGAGGGACAGTTGGTGGTGGCAGGGAGATGTCGATTGGCATGCCCTATAAAAAGGGGGCGGGTTCTCCTCATTTTCATAGCTTTTTGACTTGCCTTCTTTTGCACTTACCTTATGCAAATCATTCCGACATTCCAAAGTCAAGATATGGATGAGTTTTTAAGCGGTGCTACTCATATGGCATGGCTTAATGCCAATGATTGGGCAGGGTTGGAGTGGAGGGATAGGGTGCCCCTTATACTGGGCAGCGAGAACTCATTTGACGCATTTAAGCCGGTGGTGGATGATCGAATTATTCTATGTGAGCCGTTGTGCCATCGTTCTTCTAGGGTGGTGAACCCTAGCGGTTATGTAATTATTGAATCGCCTTTGGTATTTTTTTCTTTTTTTTCTTGATGAGGTTGCTTTATTTCTTAAATTTGACAATGGTTTTCTTTATTTCTTCAACAGTTCGACGTCTCCATGTCTAATATACGTGCCCGAGGGATGATGGGGCTTAAATATATTTGGGACCACCTTCCATCTGTGATGCGCTGGATAGTGTCATCAGTCGGCTTTGGGAGATTAACATTTGCTCGGGATGAGACGCCTCGCTCTATGACTGTTCTGTGTCCTCTGCGAGAGAGATGGTGGGACACTACCTACACCTTCCATTTTAGCTTTGGAGAGATAACAGTGTCTCCCATTGATGTGCAGCAGCTGCAGGGGCTGGACTGTGATGGTGTTCAGATTGAGGTTGACAGGATGTTGAGGGTGACGTCGGAGGCGGTGATGTGGAGAGGGGGGTTTCAATTGACTCTCTTCATTTGTCTCTGTTGAGGGAGATTTTGTTAAGGAGGAGGATCAATGAGAGCGACGTGTAGCAGGTACGTCAGATGGCTCACTTATTTATTCTGCTTGTGCCGGAAGGTTTTCTGGTGTCAATAAGTGGCGACGTTGTGCACTTATGGTTTTTGCCATTTTTGAGGGTGTTCTCGAACATCCGCCTTTATGATTGGGGGAGTCTGACTTTGGCGACCCTTTATTATTCTCTTGATGCATTCATTTGGTGCTGCCGACGGTCTTTTACTAGAGCCATGTATCTTCTGGAGGTTTTCTTTATTTTTTTTAGCATTTTTCCTTTATGCATTCGCATTTTCCTTCATTCTCTTTTTCTCGATTTCTTAAATGCTGGCCTTTGACCTTTGCAGACGTGATTCTATGAGGTTATTGGGTTAAACACCCATTTGGTATCTTTGAAGGATGACTATGCTGGGGACTTCTGTCAGATGTACCGATGGCGGAGGTCCAACCGGCAGTCGAAGAAGTCTCTCTCTCTCTCGAGGTTTGCATCAAGTCTTGAATGGACTGACGAGCGAGCGAGTAAGGCCTCTTTTATTTTGGGGCTGTACTTTCCTTTAATGTTTTTAATATTGATCTTTTTCTCTTGCTGGGGTTTTACAGGTGACCTTTTATCCTTGGGGGATGGCCATTCAGCACACTGGGGTGACTGGGGGATATGAACAGATGCGACGTCTGGTGGCGCATGAGTTTAGCTACTCTTGGTACCTCGGGGAGATGGTAGTCTAACTGATCATGGATGATGAGGTTGTGGTGATGCTGGCTAAGCCCCTTATGGTCATGAGGCGAGTGAGGGAGATGTTAGAGGATGCTCGGGTGGCGACAATAATGGGAGAGCCGTATTTAGTGTATACTGACACCACAGTGATGTATGACTCTATGGATTTCGTGTTGAGCTGGATGATGCCTCCTATTATATACAATATGATGCCTCTTCCTCGCATGGGTTCGAGTCACCAGGTGGGGTCCTCCCATAGTACGGGCGGTGCGATGACGTCAACGACTTCGGAGGCTCCCTTTGTACGGCTGTTCTCGCCTGGCTACAACATCCGACAAGCTGATGGAGGGTCGGTGCATTTATAGCATCGTCCCAATGCGATGGACCAGGAGGAGTTGGTCCTGACATAGGAGGTCCTTCGACCTGAGGTTCACTTTGTGTTTCCCTGTCTTTTGATTTCCTAATTCCTTTATTTTCCTTTCAGACTTGACTGGTTTGATTTTTTTATTTTCTGTTGCAGCACATCTGAGTCTCCACCACTTGGCTGAGGGATACTAAGGATTGGATATCTTCGGCGATTGCCCATATTCGTGAGGTGGTTCTGGTCCCTTCTTGCTTGGTGCCGTCTGCCTCGTCCGGGGAAGGGTCGAGTTTTAGAACTGGTGGCACATCGTCTCGTCGTAAGGGGGAGAGGGCGCGCCATAGGGATAGAGGCTCTGAGAGAGAGATAAAAGAGAAAAATAATATAAAAAGAGTAGGTGAGAGGGAAAGAATTTGTAGGTGAAGAGAGAGAAAGAAAATGGGTTCGGGCTGAGTCCCTTTGTTTTGTTTTTTATTTTTCCTGCAAAATGTCAATGTATCACGAAAAAATATATGCAAATAAAGATGAAGTTTTTAATAATTCCAGCTTCAGTGATTAATGCAAATGCTTTTTTTACTTTGCTGCTAAGACCGTAAAAAGAATTTGAAATTTGATTTGAGAAGAATTTTATTTTAAAATGGGATAAGTAAAAACATGAGGAAATTCGAAATTCCCTTAATATAAAAATTATTTTTATTGAGTTTTTATTTTATTTTGACAAAAGAGGAAAAAGGGAATTTTCCCAAAATAGGGGGTTACCGATCGGCATGACCCCTGTCTTACCTATCGGCACATCAGTCCAGTCCAGTCCAATAAACCTAAGGCTTTGATTGGACTTTCTTCAATTTCTTAGTACTTGGTGGGGCAAGTTTTACTCTAATTTCTGCAGGGTTTCTTGTCTTTACTTGAGAGTCTTCAAGTATAAATAGGGGTGTGAATGGGGCTTTTCTCTTCACACTTTCATTTCCTTTCTTTCTCACATTCTTACTTGTTTATCACCTCTTTGTTTTGCAAGATGGCTCTCCCTGGTAACATTTAGTTTGCCAATTACCTCGAAGCCTTGGAAGCAATGTGTTCTTACAATGTTGATTATGATGCCTTCCACATGAGGTGAGTTTCTTTATGGTGTAACCGACCCATTGAGTGGAATATATTGATGGTGGCAGTTGAGTTCTGGTACCCTTAGGATCATGTCTTTCACTTCGGGTTGGATGAGCTTTGTCCTACCTACGAGGAATTTTCTTCCATACTGGGGATAAATCCAAGCGTTGCTACGACTTGGCTTGGGTTTTCCCACTTTCCTAGGGAGTTGTTGGCTGGGCTTCTCCATATTTCACCTTCGGCATCTAGGCCGTTAGTTACGGGAGGCCTGATTTCTCTTTCGATAATGTTGTGATTCGTGCATTCGCAGGATGTGGGTGATGCCAGCTATGCTGGGGCCATTATTCTGGGCTTGATTTCAAAAGTGTTGTTGGTAACTAGGGAAATGCTAGTGGACCCCCAACTTGCGGCGATCATTTCTTGGAAGTCATACCGTCACAATCCTGCGGCGGTGATATTGGTAGAGACTTTGAATGGTATGGGTACCTGGCGGGAAGTTCGTTCCGAATTTCTGAGGGGTAGCCCTGTGATGTTGTTTATGTGGCTGTCAAAGAGGTTCCGTATGGCGGTCCCACCTGAGTATCCTTTGTCAGTGGGGCCAAACTTCTTCTCGCACTATTTTATTAACATAGTACTGGACATTGAGAGTCGGGGGAACTGGTTTATAGATCACGGGGCTTGCTTTAGTCAGTGCCTTGGTGGGGGCATACGCTACCTATTATGAAAGTCAGGGAGTACCAATATGTCCGGTTAGTAAGCCTCAGGCAGAATTTTTTCTATTGTCCCTGGTGGCTGTTGTGCCAATTTGGTTCGAAACAAATTGTGCCACCACGGACACCGAACTTCTTTCCTGTGGAGAACTTGACAGAGCGTATGCGTATGCGGCTTGGATCTCTGTGGGAGAATCATCGTCCGTCGACCCGTCCTTCCCAATCTGTGGGTAGAGTCTGGCACGTCTCTAGGGACTACATGAAGTGGTTTTCGAAGAAGGTGGTGGCCAAGATGTTGGATGTGGAGACTGGGCAAATGTGGTTTGCCCTATCTGATACCATGGAAGGAGGCGTTGTGGTTTTCCCCAAGTTAATTCGGGCTTATCTCTCTATGGAGGGTCTGCGATACTCCATTCAGGAAGGGGAGTTTTGGGGACCCCAGGATGCAGGTAATGACGGGGATGGTTCCTCTGGCAGCTACGAGTAGGATTTTGTGAGGCTTTTTGTAATGGGTGTGGTTTTATGTTTTTGTCGGAATAATTGGAGGATGATTATCAGGAGTGGTGGGGCTTGGTTTTATCTTATTTTTTTTAAGAAATTAGGTGTAGGCTGGTAATGGAAGTCGTTTGACTCCCTATGCTGATGTAATGGTACCAAAATTTCAAATAATGAAATAAATAAGTGTTTGATTATCTAGTTGTGCCTCTTGATGAGTTTTGCATTTGGAATTATCTATACCGATCGCTAAGGCGCACATAATCCTTTTGTTCATATATATGTTAAAATGAAATGTCATTCTTGGGGATAAGAAAGGAATAGCATTTTGTGAAAAAGAAGGGGGCCGTGCTCATGTAAATGGATGAGTTGCCTACTTACCTCTGAGGGCTTTGAAAATTTCCTGAAATTCATTTTTTGCAAACAACAAGGTTTTTAGAGGATTAAGCCCCACGCAGTTCTGATAGAGGGAAATGAAGAGCATTTTTTTTAAGAATAAAAGGGAGATGAGAAGAGTCGTAGCGCTCTAAGATTTCAAACTAGGGGTAGAATTTCTTAAGATGGTCCAGGTTGACTCGAAATGCCATTTCTTCTCCATCAAGGTCGGTGAGCATAGCGGTGCTGCCCGAAAGGATCTTCTTCAGGATGTATGGGCCACTCCAATTGGGCTTGAATTTACCTATCGGGTCCTAGATGGGCTATACTATTTTTTTGAGGGCTAAATCCCCTTCTCAGACACCGTGGTCCTTGACTCTCTTGTTGAATGATCGAGCTATGCGGCGATGGTACCCTTGTATGTGATATAGAGATTTCAACCTTCTTTCTTCCAAGTGGGGCAACTCGTCAAGACGACTTTGGTGTTAATCTTCCTCGCTGACCTTGCTTTCAAGAATGACACGCAGCGAAGGGATTTCTAGCACCACGGGTCGGGCTGCTTTCATACCGTAGACTAGAGAGTAAGGGTTATCCCCAGTAGAGGTTCGAACTGAAGTGCAATAGCCCCAGAGGGCGTAAGCGATCTTGTCGACCCAATCTCGACAACCCTCATCATCTTGTTGATAATGGCTTTAAGGTTCTTATTGGCTGCCTCAACTGCGCCATTGATTTGAGGTCGGTATGGAGAAGATTTATGTCTTTGAATTCCATACTCTTTGACCACTTCTGTACCTAAAAAAGTATCCCATTTCCTGACACCAGCTCGTGCGGGACCCCATATGGGCAGATGATGTTTTTCCTGATGAACTTGGCCACCTTTTTGGCATTAAGAACTGCATACTTCGACCCATTTGGTGAAGTAGACAATGGCAAATAGGATGACTTATTCCTGTTGGATGCTTTCAGTGTAACTTTCCCTATGATGTCAATGCCCCATGTGGAGAACTGCCAGGGAGAAGTCGTGTTGTACAATTCCTGTGGGGGCAAGTGCTGTGGGTTGGAAAACTGTTAGTATTTGTGGCATCTTTGAACGCAGGCTGTGCAATCCTGAACCATGGTAGTCGAGTAGTAACCCCGTCGGATGATCTTTTTGGCGAGCATGTGGCCGTTCATGTGGGGTCCAAATTCCCCGCTGTGTATTTTTTGCATCATTTCTTCAATGTCATCCCCTCCGATGCAGTGCAAATGGGTTCCATCGAAGTTTCTCTTAAACAGTGCTTTATCATAGACAATGTACTGGGCAGCCAGTCTGCGAAGAGTTGCACGATCTTTCTTGTCAGTTACTTGGGGATGCCTACCATGTTTGAGGAGGCACCAAATATCATAGTACCAGCAGTCGGCTATCTAGGGATCTTCCTCCGTGCCAAGCTCAATATTGTACCAGTGGGTGAATTTATCTTATTTTTGGACAAGGAAAGGGGCCATAGTTATTCCCTCGGGTATGTCAATCATGGAGGCTAAGGTTTCTAGGGCGCCGGGTGGGTTATTCTTTGCTCGAGGCACGTAGTGGAAGGTGATTTCTTAAAATCGAGAAGCTAACGCTTCTAGGTGGGCATGGAAGGGGAAAAGTTTCTCATCCTTGACTTTTCATTTTTTAAGTACTTGATCGATGATGAGGGATGAATCCCCGTAGACATCAAGGTATCGAATTCCTTTCTAGAGGGAAACTTTGACGCCTACCGTGCATGCCTCGTATTCAGTTATGTTGTTGGTGCAAGAAAAGTTCAACTTGATGGTAATGGGAGTGTGAGAGTCATCAGGGGCAATTAGGAGGATCCTAATACCATACCCTTTTTATTGGCAGTGCCATCGATTTTTTTTTTCCATCGAAGGTCTTCTTGGGAGGTACAGAGGATATTCTCATCAGGGAACTCAGAGATCCAGACGTCAGCCTCTTTTATAGGGTAGTCAATAAGGTGGTCGGAGATGGCTCTTCCTTTCATGGCCTTTTGCATGACATATGTGATATTAAATTCAGCTAGGAGCATCAACCAATGGGACATTCGGCTAGACAGGGAAGGTTTCTTGAGAAAGTACTTGATGGGATCCATTCGGGATACAAGCTTGATGGGAAAGTCGAGCATGTGGTGCTGTAATTTTGGGTAACCCAGATAAGAGTGACACATGCTTTTTCTAAGGCGGTGCAGTTAACCTCGTAACCAACCAACTTTTGACTGGCATAGTAGATAGCTCTCTCTTTGCAAGTTTCTTTAAGATATTGGGCTAACAAAACCCCAACTACAGTATTGGTTATGGTTAGGTATAGGAGTAAAGAAAGATCAGGCTGTGACATCATGAGCACTGGGGGTTGGGTTAGGTATTGCTTAATTATGTCAAAGGCTTCTTGGCAAGCTTCGTTCCACACTTTGGTTGAATCCTTTTGGAGGAGTTTAAAGATAGGATCACAGATGGAAGTTAATTGACTAATGTACTGTAATTTCCCAGGGAATCCTCGGACTTCGTTCTCCATTTGAGGTGGTGGCTTCTTAAGTATAGCTTTTAGCTCGGCAGGATCTGCTTCTATCCCTTTCTCACTAACCATGAATCCCAAAAGTTTTTCTTTACTGCACATTTATGTGGGTTGGGCCGCATCTAGTATTATCGCAGTTGCTCGAAGAACTTCTGAAGAGTGGGAACATGGCCTTCCCTAGTCTTGGACCTGATAATCATGTCGTCTACGTAGACCTCAACTTCTTTATGTATCAGATCATGCAGAATGGTTGTGGCAGCCCTCTGGTAGGTAGCCCCTGCATTTTTTAGACCAAAAGGCATGATAGTGTAGCAAAAGTCTCCCCAAGGGGTGATGAATGCAGTTTTCTCTTGGTGATCTGGGTGCATTTGGATTTGATTATATCCGACAAACCCATCAACGAATGACTTGAGAGCATGACTGGCCATATTGTCCACAATCATGTCGATATTGGGTAGTGAGTAATCATCCTTTGGAGAGGTCTTGTTCAAGTCTTGGTAGTCGACACACATGCGAACCTTCCCTCCTGATTTCGGCACGAGTACGATATTGTCTAGCCATGTGGGATATTCTATCACATGAATGCAGACCACGTTCAGTTGCTTGACTACTTCTTCTTTACCCTTGTGTGACAATTCAGTGCAGATCTTTTGTAATTTTTATTTGACCGGTTTGCATTCCAGGAGAGTTATAATATCATGTTATTCTATCTCAGGGTCAATACCGGGCATATCATCGTAGGACCATGCGAAGACATCCACGAATTCCTTTATTAGTTCTTCGAGTTGCATGAGCTCATGCTCATTAAGGGTGGCCCCTATCCTAATCTCGCTCATTTGGCTACTAGAACCCAAATTAATAACAATAGTTTCATCTTCATTAACTTGAATGCAGTTATGTTATTTGTTATTAACCTTATTTAGATCAGTTAAGAATTGTTCATTTGCAAAATCATCATCATCAAGAGTTTGATTAGAATCAAGACAATTAATGTAAGGCACAACAAAATACTCAAAAACTTCGTTTATTTCATTGATATGAAAAATAACATTGAGAACCTCATTAAAGGAGGTCTCAATTACATCAGAGTGAGGAGAAATAACTAAAGGGGAAATGGGATAAACATCGGGGTTAGGTTGGACATTAGCAGGTGGAAAAAGTGTAGTATGTTAGTTGAGAAAAGGTGCATCAGCATCTTTAATGAGGCAGTATAAATTAGACGATGTAGCCCCTAAGTGGATCATGCAGAGTGTCATCCCTAGTATCTGTAAATTAAAAGAGTACTTAGAGTCATTGCCCTCAGAATCCCCGGTATTAGCTATGGTTTCTTCTGTGAGTGGTTGTATACGGTGCTGGGAACTCTCGGCCCATGGGCAGCTATCTTGAAAGAAGATATATATTACTGGTTTCATCCTCTTATCTACATGGTCATACCAAGGTTTAGGGAAGCCGCAGAAGGGGAAATCTTCACCTTCTCTGATGAATCTTCCATTTAGGGAATCTCTTGGGACAGTTCTGGCTCATTCTAACCTCCTCTCTAGTCAAGGCTGACTGATCAATCTGAGTTCTTCTGCTGCTGGCTGATAGCCTAAGCTACAGGGAGGAAATGCCTCTATCAACATAATAGGTTCAATTATCCCTTGCTATCTTTGCCCTAGCCCAAGTCCAGGCATGAAGTGCATATTATTGAACTTCTAGATTACATTGACATTTTCATAGGGGTTATATTACTGACAAACCCAGTCTTTGAAGTCATCCACTGTTGGGAGTAGGAGTGGTTCAACTTGGAATCCTGATAGAAGCATATCATTCACCCCGTATTGTATTTTAAGTACTGGATTACTGATGCTTGCATTCTCGGTGTTGTCACTATCTCCCAAGATGGTGATGTCCAACCCATTGGTAAATAACTTCAATTTCTGATGAAGGGAAGAAGACACCCCTTTGATGCTATGGAGCTATGGTCGTCTGAGCAGCAGATTGAAAAGGCTGGGATGTCGATGACTTGGAATTCAACAACAGGATTTATAGGGCCAACCCCTATTGCAAGCTTGATATATCCCATTACTTCTTGGTAGGTGTTATCGTAGGCACGTACAACAGCAGAGGTTGGAGCAAGGTCACTTACTTTCAATCCCAGAGAATTGAGGCTCTTAACGGGCAAATATTCAGAGTTGATCCGTTGTCGACGAGAGAGAGGGGGACAGTTTTCCCTAGAACTTCAACAGAGATATCAAGAGAATGATTGTGGTTGGGACCAGTCTTTGGGATTTCTTCTTTAGAGAAGGATAGCATTCGAGTAGAGGTGAAGCATTAGACTAGGTTCATCGCTTTTGACGTGGTTGAGGGAAAAACTATGGGTCCTGTGAGTAGCTTGATTAGTACATTTCGGTGTAGTCTGGAAGACATAAAAAGCCCTTATAAAGTGATGTTGGTTTGGGTTTTTTTTCAGTTGATCAAGGACCTTACTTTCTTCGAGGGTCATTTCTGGTATAGGGAAATTCTCGGTACCCATCCCTTTATCGCTCACTGATAATTGTAGACTTGGGATTTGGTAGTGTCTTCCTGACCTGGTCATGTGGTTAACAGAAGGAGGGAAAAACATAAATCCTATTTTTTCATCGATATCGGATTGTTCAACCACCTTGTTGATTTCTCCTAGTAGCTCCTCGAATGATATCATCCCGCATATGTTGGCTATCAAACTAGTCTTCTCTGAATCTTGCTCTTTATTTAAATCTTTGAAGTCATCCCCCCCATCCGGTGGCAACAGTATTATCTTTCCATGTAAAGTCAATGCACTTCACAACTTCCATGACCTCTTCGTATAATTCCTCTCATTTGGAAGGTAAATGTAGAACTAAAGGGACCAGGCGCCCTTGTAATTTCAAAGCATCAAGTAGCTCGGATATACTATAAATATCACCAGTCTGTTGAAATAAATTTGTCATGTCTTGGACCATGTCATCTAGACTGACTTCGTCAATTGGCACCACCCAATTATCTGACTCTTGGGTCAATTTTTGAGCTTTTAAGAATAACCCACTGAATCTCTGACAGTCAAAGGTCATATGGGAGGGAAATTTTATCCCGAACTCTAAGATTTGGTTCAACACTTCTGACGTGTTTTTACCTCCAGAACGGGTGCGAACGACGATGAATGATCTGGTGATGAGGGATAAGGCTTGATCGGTAAGGCTGGTAGGATGTAAGAGGAAATATGGTCATGTTTGGAGAGGTTTAAGAGAGTATATCGGTATGATTGGTGATTTACTCGGCATGATTTGGGTAGATGGGTCAAATTCTAAGTCTTCTTCTAAGAAGATGCCATTTTCATGGTTCGGGCGTGGATATATAGGTAGTGTTTGGTTTGGGATTAGCTGGTGGGGCGATGACACCTTGGTCAATTAGGCCTTGGATCACATTTCGGAGATGGAAACATTGGTCAGTGGTATGGCCAGCAGTTTTATGAAGGTCACAATGGGCATCAGGTTTAAAGTTTTTCGGAAGTGGGTTTGTTAATGGACGAGGGTACAAGGGTTTGATTAGATTTTTTCTTAAAAGGGTCTTGTAGACTTTGGAAAGAGGAGCGTGAACCTCGGAGTATTCCTTTCGGACTGAGTTTGGATGACTTGCTGGTGCCCATGAAGTGGTAGGCTGAGAGATGTTGTTGATGGTAGAAACCGTGATACTACCAGGTTTTTCAAACTTTCAAGGAGCAAAGGCTCATAAGTGAGGGTAATACTGTCCTCCCATTGTTGCTCGGATATGGGGTAGAATGTTCTTCTTTATGATATTGACATGTTCTTCGGAAGGCCGATTGGTCATGGTAGCTGTTTTTTCTCTCCACCTTGCTATGAAGTTGTTGAATGATTCCCCAGGATTCTTCTTAAGTAGCTCTAAGTCACGGCATTCAACTTCTAGCTCTTCGTTGTACTTGTATTGTGACATGAACTCGCGGGCAACATCTTACTAACTATGGATTCTAGATTCCTCAAGGGATAAGAACCAATGGAGAGCGCTATCTTTAAAAGTCTACTAGAACATATGGGCCATTATTTCTTCAAAATCCCCTAGGAGAGTCATGTCTCGGTGATAGCTACGGAAATGAATGATCGGGGTCCATTGCCTCCAAACTTCTCGATATTGGGCATCTTGAATTTTTTTCGGTAACCTGGATTTAGGATAGGGAGCCATGTGGGTGTAGTTCATGTAGTTCCCAAAAAGTCTGGCTTGATCGAACTTCTTGGTCAACATTTTGAGGTCTTCTTTGACCTTGTTCAATTCTTCCTCTTCCGGGTCAACAATCACGGGTAAGTTAGCCCCTGGCTGAGCAAGGTTTGATATTGGCAGATGGGTTGACAACGACCCATTAACAGGAGGAGTACGGGGAGCGTAATGGTATTCCTTGGGAACCTAAATAGGCTCGGGTGAAGGCAAACCCATAGCCCGGGGGAAGAGGACTTTGGGCTCTTCGGGTATAGGGACCCGGTTTCTTCACATCTCATGAACCTCGATTTGAGGTTGTCAATTTTGATAGTGAGCTGAGCTAGAACTGTCAACAAATTCGGCTATATATTCGGCACTTAATCCGTGTTCTCCATGGAAGGCGGGTGAATCTCAGACTTGAAAGAAGTAAGGGGACTCATAGAACTTCGAGGAGGTTCGACTGAAGACCGAAGCCAATAGGGAGCCAGGCCAAAGGTATGTGATCGATTTGGTAAGGAGAAAAATTGGGATTTATTTTAGGAAGAGAAAAAAGAAAGGGAAATTTGTTATTTTTAAAAAATGAGGAAAATGTTTTTTGACATTTTTTGGAAAACATGAGGATAAAAATGTTTTTTTTTTCTATTTTGGAGAAAAAAGAAAATATTTTTTTTGGTATTTTTGATAAAAGAGGAAAAATGTTTTTGGTCACTTTTGGAAAGAGAGAGGAAAAGACGAGAGACTGGTCTCAGCATGATTATTATGTTTATTAGGTTCTCACTTGTATTAAGTTTTCCTAGATACAAATAAAAGAAAATGCCAGATGGGATCCGACTCTGTAAAAATTGGGTTTACCATATGTAGAAACTAAGGCTGGACTTGTTACGTGGCTCACGGGCAGGGTCCCATTTTAAAAGTTGCCCAAAAGTTTGGGTGGTAGGCTGACCCGAAATTTCGATAGAGTTTCAGGTTGAAACCGACAATATAATATGTTTGTCTCAGGCTTGACACCTATATGTGGGTATGCAGTTGTTGGGTTAATTGGAAGGTGTTTCCCCCTTTGGCGTGACTTCCACTATATACATCTTGCTTTTGAGGGAAATTGATACGCATGGACAGGCCAGTTGATATACCTGAGTGTACGTGAATTGACTCACTATATACCTTATGAGGACGGTACGTGCGAAAGAGAATTCGATATACTCGACGTACATGAACGAGTTCCCTACGATATACCTCCCATCATGACTTCGGTTAAGCAGTACGATATGGGGGAACCGTTCGATATACGTCGAAGGTACTTGGCCAATGGAAGGTAAGAATCATATCACTTAGACTAACTGCGACCTATCGGACCAGCGCCCATCACGAAGTGACCCCTCAGTTACGGATAAAAAATTGGTCAATAGAAATGCTCTTTGGTGATGTTGTGTGTATCGTGCACGAATCTTTGATTAGTATCTTATGAAGAGAGTATCTTTATTGATCATGCCCAACTGAGAATGAGGTACAAGTATAATCAATAGAGCATGGATAATAAGTGAGAGTGGTTGGTTTGTGAAACATGTAGATATACGTGATCCTAGGTGCACGTGGTGTGAAGTGTACATGGAAAATTTCTACAAGTGAGTGAACAGTGGCATAAGCATGAGGTGCATATGTACAGGGAATAATAAGGGGAACATAAAAATAGGGGAATATACAAGAAAATAAAACACCCATGCAAATAGAGTCTAGCCCTCTTAAAAATAGTCCTCAGCAGAGTCGCCACTATGGCCATCCCGGGCGACACCGTGGGGAGTGAGAGAGAGTGAGAATACATCTCCTCTCGAGAAGGCTACACCGCGGTATCGCACCCCTATTGGGAAGGTTGCTTCGTCCATCATCGGTGTAGGGGTAAATGTGAAGAGATAGAGTCGCCAACCTATTTTTCACAAAATAGGCAAAAGAATATGTTGCCACTTCGAGAGAGAGACGTCAAGGTCAAACTGATGCATACAAAATTAATAGTTTGAAGGTTCGGGGGCTAAGTTACTAAATGGGAAGGTATTAGGCACCCATCCCGCCCTTTCGATCTCTCACGGGCTAGTGTTATTATATTCCTTTATATCCTTGTGAAGTGTGTGTGCATGTTTATATAATGGAGATCGGATTTATTGAACTCATACCATAGACAAGGTAGAGTGAGGCCATCCACAATAATATTCCTAAAATAACATATGTAGAAAGTATGATTTATACGTTCATCGCGATATTGATCATTATTAGGAAACAACAATATTTGTTGGATGAAATGCAAACAAGCATGATTTATTTATATATATATAATCTCTTATTTTCCAATTTTCCAATTTTCTCAGTTTCTTAAATTCACTGATATTCTAAAATCTCTTATAAATAAGAGATTTTAGAATATTAGGGAATTTAAGAAACTGTGAAAATTGAAAAATTGGACTCGAGACTCGAATTTTAATCCGAGACGCCTACGTAGCCTATAAAGGCATCAAAGTCCATGTAGTTTGAGTGTAGCATAGGGGTGGGGTTTATCCAATAGATTCGAATGGAATTTTATTATATGCCCCGAAAGCGCACGTCGATCCTTTAGGTGGGAGATCATCAGACGCAAACATATCGTTCCTCCGTATGGTAAGTCAGAATCGCGCACGGGGCAGACCATTGAAAAGTTGTGGAGATTTACTTTGATATTCCAAAGAGTTTTGCTCAGTTCAGAAGGTTGACCTTGGTCAGTTGGGGCTCGAAAGTTCCCGGTGACCTCTTGGTGTAAAACAGATTGTTCGTCCGTATCGTAGGTCAGAATCGCGCATGGGGTAGACCATTAGAAAGGGTATTCAGTGCCCTTCAAAGATTCATTTAGTCTTATTCAAGATGAAGGGTTGACTTTGGTCAAACGGAGACCGGGAGCACCCGGTGACCTCTTGATCGACTTTCGGGGGAAAACTGATCGTTCATCTGAATGGTTATTCTGTTTCATGCACGGTATGGACCATTGGAAAGGGGTTTTAGTTCCCTTCAGAGATTCAAAGATATTTCACTCGGACGGTGAAGTTGATTGGGGTCAAATCGGGGCCTGGGAGTGGCCGGTGGCCTCCGAATCGATCTTCAGTAGTAAAATGGTCCATTCATCCGAACCGTTATGCCGATTCGCGCACGGGGAGGCCCATTGGAAAGGGTAGTCAGATCCCTTCAAATATTCAGAGATCTTTCATTCTGAGAATAGAGTTGACCGGAGTCAAACGGGGCCTAGGGGCTCCCAGTGGGCTCTAGATCGGTACTCGGAGTTCGACCTAGGGTTTACAGTGAGATGGGGAGGTGCTAGGAACTTAAGGGGAGACCTAGGGGGTTCCTAGAACGTTGTGTCTACACATATCTATCTACTCTACTTCCAAGGAAGACCGGGACACACTAGTCATTGCCCATGAGGGTGACGAACATTTTAAGGCTGGAAATACCCAAATGCTAGTCTAACAATATAATACCTTGATTATGGATGATAATGGGTCATTTGATGACTTTTATATAAAGTTAACTGACATTATCACAAAATTGCATGCAAATGGAATAATCTATGACAAAAAGGAAATTGTACTGAAAATCCTTAGGTTTTGCCTGCTAAATTGAACAATAAAAGATATGTCATAGAAGAAATGGACGACCCAAACTTAATTCCTGAATTACTTAGTTGTAAATTAAGAACTGTAGAAATGGAGTTGGAGTATAAAAATCAATTCACTACCTAAAATAGAAGATCCTCTGGATTTAATGTTGTCTTTTCATCCCAAGTGACTATCCCAAAAATGAATTCCGTGGACTTCAACTTTGAATTAAGTGAGGATTTTGATTTGGATGACTTGGATAACCAAATAACTCTTATGAGCAAATATTTTAAGAAAATAATTAAGTTTAAAAACTTTGTGGCTTCTAAACAAGGCAGACCTGGCTATCAAAGTCATGAAAATAACATACTTCATGAAAGAAAGGATGACAAACAAACCTATGAGAATAATAAACCCAAGACTGACATTAAAAATGTCAAATGTCATTGTTGTGGTAAAATGGGACATTATGTCAATAAGTGCAGAGTCAAACTTAACAATAACAGTGCTAGGGCTAATATATGTAAGACTTAGGATGACTCGAGTGATTATGATGAAGATGAAATCGAGTCAACCCAATTTGATGAGTCATACATGTCATGCAAAGATTATATATTTTGATGATAATACATGCCTACCTATTAATGAATGTATTATACCTGTTGATATTGATGTCATACCTGCTAGTGATATTGCTGTACGTATTGTTGTTAATAATGAAATAGATAATCCTAGCTTATGGGCGATTCAAAGTGAAAATATTATTAATGAAATGAACATGTGTATGAGTTCCACTGCACGAAATGAATCGATAGAGGACACTGCACACAATGCACTTAGCGAGTCCGATGACGACCATCCTGATATTCAGGAGCTGTACACTAAAACGCTTAAAAAGAGTGTCGAACTTGATAAAATGTTAAGCAATTGACTGCTCATGTTGAACAACTTATTATAACTATTATGAAGAACGTAAAAGGTTACAATGCATAATGCGTTTCTCATGAGACAGACAAAATAGTTTTCATTAAAATTGAAAGACCTATATGAGTTTTAGAGGAAAGATATAAGGTTGCCTTAGTTGAATTGGATAAAGCCAAACAAAAGGTTTCAAATGTTTTTAAAGAATGCCTACATTTTGAAACTCAAGATAAAACCTATAAAGAGATTATTGTATGAAGTAAGATGGATTTTGAAAATAAATTTGGCTTAGGTTTTGGAGAAAAAGTTATGACTAACAAAACAACAGTGTTTCCTAAAAGTGTCATTTTTGTAAAAGAAGGCCTGAATTTTCAAAAATCTCATAAAGGAATTTACAATGTCAATGTCTCAAAGGCAATGCAAAATCAGTGTAATCAATAGACGAAACCTAATGGAAAAGCTAAGTATGTATGTCCGCCTGCAAAAGACCTTGGACAAAACACTAAGACTTGTGGTAATTGGACTACTGTGTAATATAAGAACAAACCCACATTAAGGACTTTAGTGATAAAGTCAATCCTACGTCGCATCAGCATTGCTCTTATTGCGATGTATACGGTCACACCATTACTGAGTGTTTTCAAAAGAGATTGTATACGCCTACTTATCAAAACTTTAACTATTCGATAAAGAATAGGAATACGTATGTTCTCCCAAATCAGACCACACATAACTCTAAATATAAAAAGAAGAAAGAGGAACCCAAGACTAAGAACAAATACTTTATAAAGACCCCTCAGTCCTTTTCTAAATACAAGGGCAACAAAATTTTTAAAACCAGGCCCATTTGGATGAGAAAAGACGACTTGTTACCCTAGATCAAGTGCAATGTGTTAATAAAAACTTTTAAGGCCCAACGCACCTCAGTTGGTTGGTACTTGGATTCTGGGTGTTCCAAACATATGATCGGAGACGAAATAAAATTGAAGAAAAAGACAGACTTCCATGGAGGTAGTGTCCTCTTTGGAGATGGAATTTCATCTCAGATCATAGGTAAGGGAACACTGTGTGAAGAAGGGATCCTCCCTGCTTTAAATGAAGTCTTACTAATTAAAGGTCTTAAGGCTAACCTATTAATTATATCTCAATTTGTGATTCTAGGTGTACCGTTACCTTTTCAAAAACCAATTGTAAAATTTAAAATGAAGAGGGTAACTATATTCTATCAGGAAACAAAACTGAGGATAATTGTTACACAGTGATTCCAAAGACCGAATCTTGTAAGATTACCAGATTAGAGGATTCTGATTTATGGCATAATAGATTGGGACACACAAATTTTGATAACCTTCGTAGGCTAAGCTCCCAAGAAATTATTAGAGGATTAACCCAAATAAAAAATAATTCTAATTTTGTTTGTGGTCCCTGCTAAATAGGAAATATGAGTAAATCTTCTCATAAGAAAGTTAAAGACATTTTAACCTCGAACCCTTTAGAACTTCTCCACATGGACCTTATTAGTCCCTCTAGAACTGCCAGCCTATGTGGTTACAATTATATTTTAGTTATGGTGGATGACTACACACGATTTACGTGGGTGACTTTTATGAAAAATAAGTTTAACACCTTCCGTGAGTTCTTAATTTTTTTAAAAAAAATTGAAAACGAGAAGGATACCCAGGTATGTCGTATTATAAGTGATAGTGGTGGAGAGTTCAAAGATTGAGGTGCTACAGAATATTGTGTACGTAATGGGTAAAAACATGAGTTTAGTGCACCTAAGACACCTCAACAGAATGGCATTACTGAACAGGACCATACAAGTGATGGCTACGGTGACGTTGCATGCAAAAGTATGCCAAAATACTTTTGGGTTGAGGCTGTACAGACCACGTGTCACATTATTAACCGTGTATACCTTAGGAAAAATACCAAAGAGACGTCATATAAACTATGGTACAATATATAGCCTAACTTAAAATATTTTTGAACCTTCGGGAGTATTTTTTATGTCTACAAGACAAAGAACATCTTTCAAAATTCAATACTCGGGGTGATAAATCTACTTTTTTGGGTTATTCCCAAACAATTCGGGCTTATCGTGTTTATAACCTTCGTACCAAGGTCATTATGGAGTTTATCAATGTAATTATAAATGACATTAGCACAGAGAGTCGTGACAATCAAACAGTGGTCCTGAACGAGTCTGAGAATGTTTTTATAATTGACTCTCTTGAGATAGATGATTCACTGCCACCCGAGGTCCCTACGATACCAACATGGGTTTCTAGGACCACCCTCTAGAAAAGGTTATCAGTAACCCATCTGAGCCAGTGAAAAAGAGATCCTAACTTTAACATGTGGCTACTTTTGCATGTTTTGTTTCTCTAGTAGAACCCAAAACTGTAAACAATGCCTTATCTGACTCATTCTGGATCAATGCTATGCAAGAAGAGCTTATCTAATTTCAAAGTCATGACTTTTGGTATCTTATCCCGAGACCTTAAGACAAAAAGGTTATAGGCACCCATTGGATTTTTAAAAATAAAACTGATGAGAATGGAGAGGTAATTAGAAATAAAGCTAGGTTAGTAGCACAAGGATATTCTCAGATAGAGGGAGTAGACTTTGATGAGACTTTTGCCCCTGTCACAAGACTTGAGTTTATTCGTCTCCTCCTTGCCATATCCCGTCATTTACAATTCGAACCTTTTTTTTAAATGGATGTTAAGTTCTCTTTTTTAAATGGTATTTTGACAGAGGAAGTATACGTAGAAAAACCGAAAGGCTTTATATATCCCTCCTGCCCTAACCATGTTTTTAGGCTTAAGAAAGATTTATATGGCTTAAATCAAGCTCCTAGAGCATGGTATGAGCGCCTATCAACCTTTCTAATCTATAAAGGGTTTGAGCGAGGTGGCAATGACCAAACATGTTTGTTAGGAAGATAGAACATGATGTCCTAATTGCACAAATTTATGTCGACGATATTATAATCGGTTCGACTTCCATTAATCAAGTGAAGAACTTTTCAGATATTATGCACGCTGAATTTCATATGTCTCTAATGGGGGAATTACAGTATTTCTTAGGACTACAAGTCAAACAGTTAAGTGATGGCCTATTTATCACGCAATCGAAATATGCTAATGATCTTACCAAAACTTTTGGGTTTGAACATTTAAAAATAGAACGTACACCCATGAGCACATCCATGAAATTATCTAAAGAAGAAAATTGGAAAGACGTTGACCCGACTTTAAATATAAGTATGATAGGGAGTGATAGTACAAATACAGCACCCTGCCGTGGATGATACTCTGCACTGCACATGCTTATATGCCGCGACCCTCTCAGCATAGGGTGCGACCCTACTTAACACGGGGTGCGACCCTACCAAATACAGGGCGCGACACATACCACTTGCCATTATGAAAAGGCCGCGGCGCTACCCAGTACAGGGTGCGATACCTTTGGCTTTAGCCTTTTGCAGGATGCAACACTCACATTTCTTGCCTTATAGGCCGCATCCCTCTCCATTACAGCAACTCTAGATTTTATATACGTCACGTGCTCAGAGCACGTGAGCATATCTCCTATAAATAGGAGATCACACCTCGAAATAGGGGATCGATTCTGGACCCCCGGGGGAGATTCCACAATACCTAGCGAAGTCTTGCCAAATTCTCTCTACACAACCTCAACATACAACTTGGGGGCTACTCACCCGCATTGTAGCCACCTCTTCAACAAACTGGAATCCTCAATACTACCATGTACTCTCATTTATTCTCATACTTGTACGCCTCTTTAGGCATGATTATATTGTACAATGCAATGCATATAATGACAATGGAGCAACACAGTGGATGTAGGCCTATTTTAGAAGTTGAACCACTCTATATCTTGTCTTTTATCTCTCTTTACTTGCTCTTTTTACTTGTTATACACTTTATACTTGATTTGCTGATACAAGAACGATAAGTGGACGATTTTTTGTATCATCAATCTGGCACCGTCTATGGGAAACGAGATATTCCAATCTTGTTTCTTTATGTTTCGAGTTCTTAAACACTTTAGTTTATTCATGGGGATCCTTTGGATCATCGTCTCACGAGTAAATTCTATTTATTGAGCTATTTCTTATATTTACACCAGTAAATGGGTATTTCATAGATTCAGATCTGTTATGGTTTCTCTTTTGTGAACTTATATCTATCCTACATACCCCTATGATATTGTTTCATCTATATAATGCTGAAAAGCGTAATGGGCTTTAGCCCCAAAAAGTTGAACGATTAGGGAAGGATTGTATTAACGCTATTTTTTGCTGTTCTTGACCTATGATCTAGGGTTTAACATTAGAACTGTGTCATTTTGTGTACCGTGAGGCTGTCCTTTCATTAACAAACCCTAGTAGGTATACTCTCCACGTATTGGGAGAGAAAAACTCAGTCTGGGCTTAAAATTCTGTGGTTGCTGCCTTTGTTGCCTAGGAGGGGGTGCGACCGGGCAGATAAAATGCCTAATGGCCGCGGCCTCTACTAGTGCAGCTTTGTTACTGAAGCTTCAAAACATCGAGGAACGAACTTGGAGCGTCTTCATATCAACCTTGGTGAATATCATACAAAGGCCATGGTAGTGCACTTATGTGCCATTCTGGCCACGACCTCAACAACAATACCATGTAGCAGTGCAAATGCTACATCCCCATTTCCTACTTAGTTACTCCAATATTTTTGTGATTACTCACCTGTGTTAGTTTTGTCTCAGATTATATTTACTTTGTAAAGACTAACAAAAGCTGAAATGGAGGGAGAATCCAACCAGAGCACAAAAGTCAAAGATGAGATTGTGTAGCTGTACAATCACCTCAACATCTCTACGACAGTCATGCCTCACTCTAGACCCAGGTCAACTATTTGACTCAGAGGGTCCTCATGATAGAGGATGAGGCCTCATACAATGTGGGTGCGGCACCGAGGAACATGACTTCAACAACCTTCGCTGTCACGGTAGTACCAGAGGATTCATCCGCGGAGGCAATCAGTATGAGTCAGCAAAGGAAATTAGAGAAGGAAGAAGGGAGCTCGAAGGCCTACACCCCATTGGCCTTCCCAATTGAAGAAATTTTTGAGTCCATTAAGGAGGATAAGCTGTGAGGTGGACAGAGAAGCTCAAAGCTCCACCCCACAAGAGGAACAAAGCCAAGTGGTGCAAGTTCCATCTAGACTATAGCCACGACACTGAGCAGTGCTATGCACTAAAGGATGAAATTGAAAGGTTGATTAGGCAAGGGATGCTGCGGACGTTCCTCAAAGATGTTTAGGGGATGAAGTCTAGTCTCACATACCACCTGCCCATTTTTCATGCTTATGTCTTATATTCCATCTGTTCATACTTTACAGTGAAAACTCCTCTTATGCTATTTTAAACTAAACTTTGTATTATCCTTACAAAGTCATATATATATATATATATATATATATATATATATATATATATATATATATATATATATATATATATATATATGAATAGTTATATGAAATCAAGTTCACTTTTATAGTGCCATATTTTGATTCTTATTTCCATGAAATGTTATCTTATAAAGACCATTTTCGTCTTAAACAGATCTCGATTCGAGATAATATGTTATATCGAGAATGATAATATCTAAATGGGCCTACAACGCCCGTCAAGACGCCTGATTGTCCGAAAGCAAGTGACAATTGAAAATGGCGAAAGCAACCATCGAGAGCGGCTATTTAAATTGGTCTGCAACATCACTCATAAGGGCTTACAATGCCCATTCTTAGCTTTAGGGATGCGTTATTAGCTGCAAGGGCTTCCAATGTCCGTTCTTAGCTTTCGGGATGAGTCATCTAGCCACGGGGGCTTATAATGCCCGTTCTTATCTTTCGGTATGCGTCATTAAGTCGGGAGACTAGTAATATTTAGCCAGGGATGGATTTATATATATCCATAGTTGTGGGTGGCTTAATAACATAACCTAGCCTGGGGAGGCTTGAAAGTATCCCGAATATTAACGGTGGGTGGCTTAATAACATAACCCAGCCTGGGGAGGCTTGAAAGTATCCCGTATATTAGCTATGGGTGGCTTAATAATATAACCCAACCTAGGGAGGCTTGATAGTATCCTGTATATCTACAAAGGCCCATGTTCAGATGGAAGGGCTAGAAGAGTGCAGTAGCCCTGTCAATACAGTTGCGGCTATTAAAGCGACTAAGAAATATTGCGATAATGACTTGGATTTAGAGTCAATTAAAGCTACAACAGAGGGAATTCAAACATTCAAAGTGACACATCCCTGTCAATATGTCTGCGCCCATTAAGTAAATTCATTCAGAAGACGCGATAGATAAAGGCAGGATTGTCAAACTGCCACGGCCCTGTTCAAGAAGAGCAGCTACTTCCAGTCATGAGTGCAAGTATAAGGGAAAAGGGTCGCAACCCATGTAAAGAAACCATGCACATTACAGTGACGCGACCTTAAGCTAATAACCATTTTGGTTTTTAAATATGGCCGCAGCCTATGACCCATACGTTAGTTAAAGTGCATTTTTTCAAAAAGTAAATGTACAATTCAAGCAATCAAAGATGTGTAAAGAAGGCATTCATTTAAGTATTGAAGCTAGAAAAATAGAATAACAAAAGGCTACTAGAAAAGGAAGCAGATTAACATTAAAGGTGGCCGCAACCAAAAATCTTGACAACTATTAATGTTGAGATTATAGACCATATATGCAAAGTTAAAAAATTAGAAGGGACACAATCCTATATGGATAACCAGTTCAAAAAAAAAAATTGGGATTATATAGGCTATAGGCTCATGAGGCCGCGTCGTCGTCGACGTCCCCTTCCTCACCATCTGCAACTGTTTCGATCTCTTCCTCCGCGGCCGCTACCTCAACCTCTTTCCTCAATATGGCTTTCTCCTCAGCTGCGACCTTGAGCTCGGCTATGCATTGCTGATGCTAAACATCACCAAGTCCCCAAGAAAGAATTATCTCTTTAGTCTCAGGGAAGTTCTATATAATCCTATGCCCGAGCTCTTGGTAACCATGAAGGCAGGCCCTATTATTTATAAGGTAAAAGTATCTGGAGCCCTTGAACGACTCCACAGTGCTGTCGATGGACAGTTGAAGGGCTTCGCTATGATCCACCGTTATTTTCTTAATTACCGTAGTATGGGCTTCAGTATCACGGGTAGCCTTGGTCTGCAACTCCTCGTACCTCTTTTGAAGGAGTCTCAACTTGTTATTGGAAGACTCAGCAACTTGAGCAACTTCTGTGGCTTGGGCCTAAGAGACCTTTAGAGATTCCGCGGCCTGGTTAAAATTTTCCTTCGCCTCTCCTTTGGCTTTGATACTAGCTTCTAGGTTAATCTGGGCTGCCTGAAGAGCCACAACAGCAGACTTCTTTCCAGCCTCAAAGGAAGAATTCCGTACATTTTGCAAGTCAGCGGAGTGTACCCTCTTCGCAGCCTCTTTTAGTTTATAGAGGGCCTCGTACTTCCTCTTTTGAGCTACCATGACGTCCGCGACCTGAAAAGAGAAAGTTAGGAGCAAGGTATGGAATGCAAAATTAAAACTGGGAAAGCATCGACACTTACCCTCAAAAGACTATGGAGGCCACAATCCTCCAGATCATCATAATCTTCGTCTGCCAACCTGTCAAGGTCCGCAGTGTCGAGGGCCGTCTTTATCCTTCGGGCATCCCTCGCAGTAGTGTCCCATGAGGACTCAGGGTCAGGCTATCTTAGTTGTGGCCATGATCGACCGTCAGGACCAGCTCCGACGCGGCACTGAGGAGGTGCCAAGTTGGCATTAATTGCAATAATAGGTGGCGGTGACAGAGAAGTTGAACGGATGGCGGCATCAGATGTTGACATCAGACCTGCTGCAACCAAATTAGCCCCAATATTATCATCAAACTCCTCAACTTGGAGTGGGGGTGCAGCAGGGACAGTTTCTTTCACAACTTGATTCTGGGCCGCGGCAGATGGATTCTTGTCGCTGGAAGGGGCTGCGGTCGGAGCTTTCGTCTTGCTCATCTTCCTTTTTTTGTTCCGCGCAGCATTATTGAGAATGACTGCGTCCTCGTCCATTTCTGCCAATTGGGCAGCCAAAATCTCCCTATCTACTTCCTCACCTAAAAGAAGAAAGGAAATAGTAAATAATCGAAGATTTAAATATAAATTGCCGCGGAATAAAGACTTACTGATCGGGTTATTACCTTCCACAGCCATTTCTTTTGGTATGGACTTATCAGGGGAGTAACCTGCTTCAATTACAGTGGTAGAAGTTACAAGGTCACTCAATTTCTTCTCCACAGCAGGAATAGCCGCGGCCTTAGGAACTCTATTCTCTTACCGCTAGCTCAATTGCAAGTTGTCGAGAACTGCAGAAAAAATTTCAAAGGTTAGTATAGAGAGTAATAAGCAATTACAAAGATTGGACGCAACTATAATTGAAATACTTAGCTTGGAGGGACACCCCCATTACCACGACATTCTAAATGACTTCTCCCTCTCGTTCCCCTGAGGGTGAATCCCTCGCCCTTCTCTAGAGATGTAGAAATACTTCCCCTTCCAGTTCTTTACACTGGTCAGCCTCCCAGAGTAAAAGTTCTCGTCCCTGTCGCGGACGAAGAAAAAGTAGTAGCCAGCAAACTTTACAAAGTTCTCCTTTGGGCTGTAGAAGTGGAAAACTCTGTGGGAGTAATATCTTTCCTGAATTGATTCTCCCAAAGCACGACTGTGATAAGAATGGACCTCCAGCCATTGGGATCTAACTAGGTTGGTGCTAATTTCATCATTTGAAAAATTCGTTTGATGGGAACGATAACTGTTAGCCGCATCCCATAAATGAAAGCCTGTAGGGGGAAACAGACCCCATGGTTAGAAAGTTTCGTACACGGCCTTTGATTCACGGCAGGTGGTGAGCACATCAAGTTTTCTAAAAACTCGAAGGCCTCAGGTACCTGATCAACCCAGTCTTGGGTCATAATGCTGCGGATATCAAGTGCAGTAAGAGGCCTCTCGGCCCTCCCAGACGGGCCAACAGGTTCGTCCCTAATATTAGTGGCACCCCTTTCCACGGCATCATCTTCTACGCCCAATGGTTGGTTACTAGAATTAGCTTATTCTTCCATTGGCTTGGCCTCGAAATCCTTCCTACAGGCAGAATTCGCGGAGTCTGAGTCTAGTACTACGCAGTTGGGGCAATCCTTAAGTTGACAAGGCCCTATTGACTTCAGAGAAGGCAAAAAAGGAAGATCAGGGGGAGAGTCTCCGAAATGTTTTGCCCAAAAGCCTCTCAGAAATTCGTCTGGGTCAAAGTTCATATGGCTACAGCAGTACCTAAAAAGCAGAGTCCACAGTTAGGCGTCGCAGCCGATATGGTTCTAAAAGAGTCTCTAAGAAGCCACAACAGGACTAATTATATGAAGATTGAAGTGAATAGAAGTGATCAGCAAGATTGGCTAAATATGCTAAGTGTTGGGATCTAGAGCCCTAGAAGACAACTGTCGCCGCGACATATTGATTTGTTACGTGTTATTTTTCTTTGCATGCTGTAGTTATTATGAGCTAAAACACTGCCAACCCTAATCTGAGAACCTAAGGCCGTAATCATCAACCTATGGGCTTAAATGCCGCTGAGTTTAAATATTACCCTGTCAAAAAAGCTACCGGCTGCAGCCATTACCCACAACAGTCGTGAATAGGAATCAAACCAACGAGTGTTGCATATTTTAAGGGTAACCCTAGATTACTAAAGGGGTAATTTATCATGCCGCGACCATTCACTTAAATATTTTAGTATCTGATGTTTATTCGTTTAAAGATCGAAGACCCAGAATATGAAGAGTTTATCTAAGAACATCAAGAACAGTTATTTGATTTCAAAATGGTTCGACACAAATACAATCTATATAATCTAAGCATTGGAAGTTTAAGGCGACATTTCATCATATAAGGATCGATTCAAAGAACAAATCGTCAATTACTACAACTATTTATCATTCATATGTGTTCGATTCTTGGGAATTGACAGATTATTCAATCAAAACCCTAAATATTTGTCAATCAGTTGTTTTTTTTTTTATCAGAAATAGATATAAATCCAGAAAAGTCTAATACGAATTCAGAAGGCGAAATGCACAAATTCAGATGTTCTGAAGATGAATCATGAACTACAAAGTTATTAAAGAGGTTGCTGGTTGGAAAATTACCTAGAAATTGAGAAGTCGACAGTGATCGACCTCATACCGCCTTAGAACCACCACACCCAGCCTTGGAAGATCGTCGAAAAATGTAAGCAGACAGACGTGCAAGAACTCACTCTCGATATGCTCTCAAAGGTTTGGAAAACGTAATAAATTCCACGGTCGAAATAATTTATATAAGAGGGCGCGGGAAGACGAAGCGTCAGCTTGAAACCACCGAGGCACCATAAGAGGACTCAAATAAGCCGCAACCCCAATCTCAATATTTTGGCACTACGACTTGGGGGCTTATTGATAGTACAAATATAACACCCTGCCGCGAATGATACTCTGCACCGCACATTCTTATATGTCGCGGCCCTTCTCAGCATAGGGTGCCACCTTACTCAACATGGGGTGCGACCCTACCAAATACATGGCGCAGAAAATACCACTTGCCATTATGAAAAGGCCGCGATGCTACCCAGTACAGGGTGCGACACCTTTGGCTCTAGTCTTTTGCAGGATGCAACACTCACATTGCTTGTCTTACAAGCCGCATCCCTCTCTATTACTGCAACTCTATATTTTATATACGTCACGTGATCAGAGCACGTGAGCATATCTCCTATAAATAGAGGACCACACCTCAAAATAGGGGATCGATTTCGAACCCCTAGGGGATATTCTACAATACCTAGCGAAGCCTTGCCAAGTTCTCTCTACACAACCTCAACATACATCTTGGGGGCTACTCACCGGCATCGCAACCACCTCTTCGACAAACCGGAATCCTCAATACTTCCATGTACTCTCCTTTATTCTCATACTTGTACGCATCTTCAGGCATGATTATATTATATAATGCAACGTATATAATGAGAATGGAGTAACACAGTGGATGTAGGCCTATTTTAGAGGCTGAACCACTCTATATCTTTTCTTCTATCTCTCTTTACTTTATCTTTTTACTTGTTATACACTTTATACTTGATTTGCTGATACGAGAAAGACAAGTGGACTTTTTCTCGTATCATCAGGGAGCCTGTTATACCTTACTGCCTCTAGACCAAATATAGCCTTTGCTCTCTGTGTGTGTGCGCGATACCAATGCGCACCTAAAGAAGCTCATATTCTATGGGTTAAATAAATAATCAAATACGTTAAAGGCATATTAAATTTCTGTATTTTGTACACAAAGGAAACCACTAGTTCCATGGTTGGCTACATGGATGCCGACTGGGCAGGCTGTTCAGACGATAGTAAGAACACGTCTCACGCCTGTTACTATGTAGGAAATAACCTAGTAGGCTGTAGTAGTAAAAACATAACTTCATATCCCTCTCAGCAGCTGAAGTTTAATACATAGCTGTGGGTAGTTATTGTTCCCAACTTTTATGGATTAAGCAAATACTTAGTGACTTTGGTATCATTGACGAAAAATCGACTATGTATTGTGATAACTAGAGTGCGATAAATATATGTAAAAATCTAGTACAACCCTCACGAACTAAGCACATTAAGATTAATATCATTTTATTTGTGAGCTTGTGGAATCCAAAGAACTTGATATTGAGTATTTACACACTGAAAAGCAATTGGCCGACCTATTCACCACACCTTTGGACAATATTAGGTTTGAATCCATTAGAAAATCCTTAGGGATGATAATGCTCAGTTAATCAATTCTGCATAATTGTCATAGCCTCGGTATTTTCATGCTAATAACTGGTTTCTGAGGGTTTAGGGCACATACTTTTCACAAATGACTAAAGATGCCACCTTAATCTATTTAATGTAGGAGACCCTTGAATCCTCCATTGTTTATGACTTAATTTGTGTAGAATAAATTCTTTATATATCCCTATTTTATATGTCTCTTTTACCCCATTATATATTTGAGAAAAATTGGGGGAGAAGTACTTGAGTAACTGGCTTTATCTTTACATTTTTTATTCAACTAATATGACCATTGAGTGTTCTTATTTCAGGCATTTCAGATGAGATTGTATAACTTTTCATATTTAGGGTAATGGTTTATCTAATAGTTGAGTTATGTATTTTTTTCTCTTATTTTCAGTTCTAGGATGGTAAAGGGTAGATAACTCTTTTGTTCAGAAAATCTAGGATTTTTATTTTTTACCCATGAGTACAGGTTACTCAAAAGAATTTTGTCTCCAATATCCAAAGGGGGAGATTGAGAACACACTATATGGTTGACTTACTTGAGTTTATACCATATAGGAGTTCCAACTAGTTTGGATATGGCGACAAAATAGGCTAGATTTTTCTTGAGTAATCTTCTCCATGGTTTGCAAAGCTTCATCGATGTTGATCATGTCCAAGACATCCTTTCTACAAAAAAGGGAAGTAAAATATTGCACTGAACACAGTATAGGACTCAAATAATGCATAATCGACTGTGAGTGTGTGTACACATGTTTAAATATTTTTAGGAATTTTTTAAACATTTTAAAACATTTAAAATATTTTTTTAAACATTTAAAATAATGGTGAAAAAATATTGTGGGTTAAAATGATAATATTTTTATTCCTATAAAACTTCTCAGGGTAGAATCTTAAATTGGCAGAGACATTTTGGGGTGAAAACTGTATTTTTTAAACATCTAAAACACTCGTTTATTAACCGTCTATATTGCACCACGTGTTGTCTCCTGGTTGGTTCAAAGTGTGTTTGTTGCCTCTCAGAGATTATCGTCTCATTTATAGCCGTTAGAGCAAACATCATTAACGATATGCATGTTGCTTAGTTGATCCTTGTGACGCTAGAAATGACCAATAAAAGAGTGAGTTTGTGCGGTCATTTTATAACCCTTAGATTTAAATTCTGAACGTTAAAATAATCTCAGCCATCCATTTGAATTCGATCTTCTAGACCCTTCCACAACCTGTATAAATACCAACCATAGTTGAAGCTTTAGAAGACTTTGGTCTTTCTTCCATTTGAGAGAAAAGTAGATAAAATAGAGAGTAGAGAGAGAAAAGAGAAAGGAACAAGAGAGAGAGAGGGAGAGAAACCATAAGCCATTAGAGAGAGTATCTTAGGTTTTTCTAAAACTAAACACCTATTCATTCGTATAGACTAAAACCAGAAAACCACCATACTTGAGTGATTAAAGTTTTAGGTTTTCGTGAAGATTTTTGGGGTTTGACTGTCTTGAAGAAATTCTTCAAACATTATCTCTCGTAGGAACACATTCTGTAAAAGTTTTACACATTTCTTCCTAGAAAGTGTGAGAAACTCACTTGAGAAACATTTTCACGTATATATTTAGTGTTTCTGTTCTTATTCTATTTTTGATCTAGTATTATTTTGTATATATGTTTAAATCCATTTTATCTTGTTTAGATTTATTGAAAAAGAGACTTTTAAATCGTCTGATTTTTAAGATCTGAAGTTTAAGTCCATAAAATAGTGTTTTACATTTTGTGCAACATGTTTTGTATATAAATAAGTTCTTTACACTTAGATCTGGTTTTTAGAAATATTTAGAACTTCAAATATCAAAACTTCATTTTCATATTCGAAGTCTAATCTTCTGTAAAATCCAAACAGTTGCATGTCATATAGAATTGTTGTAATTTGTAGGACTAATTGTATAATTTCTAAGAGCGAAGTGAGTTGCATGTTTGCATTTTAGACACTTCACAGTCACATACACTTTCACATGACCACTTAGTAAGGAGTGTTGTTCCTGTTGAGAGATTTTGTGTTGATTGAGCCACTGGAAACAAGGAGCAAGGATTAAGAAAAGAAAAATCCAGGGAGATCAAAGTCTGAACAAAATTACTGTGAAGGAGAAAGCTCAGTAGGTATATTTATATTCTTATCTTAGGATCTTGTGTGTTTGTTTGGGTGCTTGTAATCTTGTATATCTTATTTGATTCTAGTGAATTTTTATTTTGTGGCCCAGAGGTCACCGTGGATGTTTTCCCTAATTTGGGATTTTACCACGCTAAAAAAATATCTTATCAAACTTGCTTTGATTGTTCTTACTGCTTATATAGTGTGGTCTCTCATCAAAGAATTAGTATAGGCTTTTATTTTAAAAAAACTTAAGTTAATCTATCTACCAAATCTAACATCTAAGGCTAATATGTTTTTACACATCTTGTGTAGTTATTTAAAAAGGAGTTTCATCCAACGAGTTTGCTTTTCAGAGTTTACTTAAAATTTAACTTTTAGTTAAAGACTTAGTAAACAGTTTTTCACTTGCTTGATACTTTATGCATATTTTTAATTCATATTATAGTTGATGAATAAAATATGAATCTTTGGCGTGATTTACATGATAAAATGGGATTTTGGGAATGATTTCATAGAATTGGATTTGATAATTATTACCTATAAATTATGAGTTTTAACCTAAATATAAAGATTTGATCTTGAATGAGAAAGATTGAGGATTAGTGAAATCTTGAGATTTAAATAAGAAATCATGCAGTTCTTGATTAAAGTATTAAATCTCATGAATTTGATTATGTTTAGATAAATTTAAATATGAAAATGAGTATAGTCATATTTAGAATTGATAGATAATGAAATACTTGGGTTGAATTGGTGTTGAATATTGAAGTGGTTGATAAGAAAATACGAAATCTCGTATGGGTAATATGAAGAGGGCCACTACCCAGAATCGAATCGATTCGGCCCAGAGGCGCGAATCGATTCAGGATTGGAAGCCGAATCGGTTCGGACATGCTGTAGGAAATAGTTAGGGTTGCTCGAATTTTTCGGGAACCGTTTTGGATTTTGGTGAAAATTTAGGGTCCATAACTAATTATTAGTACTTCTAAAAATTATGTGGCTTATTATATCACATTGGGTTAGTCAGGAATAAATCTAGAGTGTGAAATTATGGGTGTTTAGGGTGAAAGACACTCGAAAATTAATTAACAGAATTGAGTTGAAAATTTAGTTAGAATTCGAATACGGCGGTTGGGAATAACTTAGTGTCCAGATTAAATATTTATGTGTGAATCAATTAAGTAAGGGATTAATTATACATACGGGAGTTAGTATTAGACTCAGGAATTATGGGCTAGTGCTACGAGTGACATGAGCACGGTTAGTCTGTTTTTATTATATATATATATACAATACTGCTCTTGTGAGGACTGATCTGCAGTTTAAGAGTGCGAAATTGACATGTGTCACCTGGCGGTGAGCGCAAAAAATAGAGAGAGTGTTCCTATAATTTAGTCGATAATTTCTAGGCTCACCGCCAAGTGACGCATGTCCGGTCCGCACTCTTAAAATGTGGACTGGTCCGCACAAGAGCATTATATATATATATATATATATATATATATATATATATATATATATATATATATATATATATATATAGAGGTTGCGCGTAGTGGGCAGTCCACCCTAGCATTGACCAATAGGTGTTGGATTGATTCCCCAAGTTACATGTTTGTCGCACGATCAATGTATATGAGTTTAGAGTCTAATGGGATAACGTGGTATGGTTATGAGCCACATATGCATGACTATGATCGCCTCCAATTTTACGTTCACGATTTGGGTTCGGTGGCGAGATTCTGACTCGGTGGCCCAGCTTTAATATATATCCCTGGAGCCGGATAGCATATTGGAGAATGCATTCGTGAGTTAATGCTCTAAGTATATATATATATATATATATATATGTGTGTGTCTGTGTGTGTGTGTGTGTGTGTGATATGAATACACTTATATATGTGTGATAAATATATACGGGTGAGTAATGTGTTAATATTGAATTAATCACTAGGGTGAAGTTATATGCATTGGTTAACGATGGGATTTAAAATGATTTAGTGTGTGTGATAGCTAAATAAGAATTATATTAAAGAAAAAATATATGTGACACAGTTTGGCCAGAAGATTGGCTTATGGAGCTAAGATACGTATTGGTAGTAGTTAGGCAAGGTAGTGTGACTATGACATGCATTAAGTACGCAATATAGATGAGGGGTAAAGATTATCTCATGGGAGTGCGACACCAGTTTAAATATAACAGAGTGCACTGCATATTTATTAATGTAATTTAAAAACTTGCAAAATATTTTCAAAATGTTTTGGGCTCTGACCCGCATCAAAATATTTTCAAAACTTTTAGATGCCCAGCCATAGGGATGCTAGGCTGATGATTCCTTCTAATTGGACGATGCTGCAGTAACGGTGGATGCTTGTAGGGATCTTATAAGATGCTTCCATCTTCGAGATTCTATATAGGCTTTTATTCAGTGGTCATTCGGGCATGTTGCCCATTTTCAGGCATTTAGTTATTTAGTCTTTATTTATTTTAGTTTGATGGATTATTGTATTGGATTTATACCGATGGCTTATTCCGTCTTTTGGATTAATATTTAATTCAACATTTAGTAATTGTTCATGGTGATTGCATATTTGATACTTTGAATGGTTTGTGGTAAATGAAATTTTTTACGACAATTATATTAAGTTTTAAAAATTTAACACCGGACTTAATAGGGTATTAGTAATTAATTTAATTTTTGACAGTAATGCTAAAAATGTGCCAATTGAGATTCCTGTTTTATTTGAGTAGAGGGTTGGTCACCCGTTATTTTTATAACTGGGGTGTCACAAGAGGAATATTAATACAGTTTTAGCACGTATCATATTCCAGTTGGTAGTTCAAATTTTATTTTAGAGGCAGGTATTTATGGAGATTTATTTTATGACATTAATCGTGGTATCTTATTGTAGTGTTGAATTATAGCCTTATTTAATGATTTGGTTGGCAGTGATGTTATCCCTATTGTATTATATTTTTAGGTTTGTCTCATTGTATATCTAACTAGGTGTAAACCCACGCGATGCGCGGGGAGACGCAATGTGCAAAATAAATTCAAAATTAAGAAAATATGTCTTGATTGTGTGGAATTTATTAGCATAAAATTGTGTAATGTCGTGTTTGTATCAAAATTATTACACGCATTATCGTGTCATATTATTTGTGTTTGTACTTTGGTTTCTAAGCATTTCACTGTGTGTATCTACAACGGCCATGTAGACAAACTTCCATGCCTTTTAATATAAACTTATATGATTGTATGGAACATAGAGGGAAATGGGTGCCCCTTTATAATTTATAAAGATTTTCAAAACCTCTAGAGTTTAGGTACTCAATGATCTTCGTTTTTAATAACAAAATTCTGTCCAAATATGCATTTATCCAATGGCATGAAAAATTGAGCGCCCATGAAACAATATCCATACGCATAAATGGACATACTCTTATTTCGTGCAAGTTTTTCTAATAACATATATATAATCAAATCAAGAAAACTTTATTATTCAACTAATAAGATTTTTATACACGAGAAAATTAAAATCAATTAAATCTGATTTAAACTAAAGTCAAATCAATAACAATATGATTTATTGCTTTACAATAGAATATATCAAATATGATTAATTATTCCAATTCAAGTAATTAAATCATGTAACAATTTTAATTCTAAATCATACATAGAAGAAGATGAGGAAAAAAAGAATAATAAGTATGATTTTTTTAATGTGGTAAAACCCCAAACTAGGGAAAATATCAACGGTGACCTCTACGTCACAAAATGAAAATTCCACTAAAAAAGAATATAGGTTACAAGATATATAACAAACTAACACACAAACAGACCAAATCTAAGTCCAAAATTTTTACCAACTCCTCTGGATTATTCTGACTTCTCCTAAGGCTCTGATGTTGTAGTTGTTCTCTCAGCACTATTCCTCTTCTCCTTTTTAGTGAATTCCAACTCAGTCAAAACTGATCTCTTAACAACATACTAGTTGTGTAAAATGTATAAGTGAATATGTTCTAAAAGTAAACCATGCAAGAAATTAATTCAAATCTCAAGCATATAATTTTTCTACAAAAACTTAACAAAAATACATTTTCAATTAACAATCAATTAAGTTTTCTACAAAAACTTACAAAATAAATTTGTAATCATAAATTTTCACATAATCAATTTTTAGAAAGATTTCAACATTTTCATCATCAATTCTTTCTAATCAATATGTAATAACACTCATATGAACACAATCATGTAGATATAAAATAATCACTTTAATACGTGTTCTTAATTTCTCAAAAATATAAAAACAGATTTTATGAGACAAGTCTTTTATAAATTATTTCAGAAATATATGAGAAAACAAATCTTTAAAAAGATTTTCAATAAACATATAAGATTTGGAGAAGTTCTGATTTTAACACAATATAGCATCTAACACAAAATCATAATATTTAGATCATAAAAATATTCAATAAAAGTCGGATCTAAAAATCTAAGGAATTCTAATTTTTGTAAAAAATTATTTCAGCATGAAAGCACATAAATTATCTATACAATAACACAATATTTCAATCTAAAAAATATGAGATGATGTGTAAGATCATTGAAAATTCAAAAATAAAAACATAAAATAGATGAAGTAGAAATAACACAATGTGTGTAAAATAACATTCAATATCTCTCTTAGATATCCTCTCTAATTCTCTATATTTTTCTCTCTACAAATTCTAATCCTCTTTTGTGTTTCTCACTCTAGAAAATATGTTCTGAATATCTAACACAAATAAACTCTCCAATGGGGTTTATATAGGTGAGAAAAGATAATTCTAGAAATACTAAATGAAGAGTTCGGATTAAAACTTATTAATCTAAGGCTGAGATTAAATCGAGTTAAAACAAATTAACAGATTTAACAATCCACACAACTTAAGTCGGTTATAAACAAACTGAACAACCTAAAATCATTCTCTTGAAAACCATTATGGTATAGGGTTTTGGTGTAACAAACTTCAATGGTTATAATCCTCAAAACTTTCTATTGGTTCTGCCTGAACAAAGATTCAACACTCAAATGGTGGCAACTGGAACAAATCCTAATATATGCCACATCTAATAACCAAGAGTTAACCTATATCTTCTTTACAGAATCCAATGGTTAAAAGTTAATGGGTAACCTTTAAAACCAAATGCTAAAAGGTATAGCTCAGTTACTATTCAGTCAACATGAAATCCAAAAGGTTCTAACCAACTGTCAAAGCCATAAGTCTCTAGTTCTAATATATCTAACGGTTAAAACAGTTTAACCTCACAATTCTAATACTATAACTTAAAGGATGAATCAGCTAATGGGACTAGCAGGTAAGGTATTGTTCGTAAGGTTTAAAAAAATAAACCTGCAACAGATCTTATGGTCGAAAGTTACATATGGTCAAATAAAAAATTCAATAGCAGGTACTATTCGGACTAGTCATAAAAAGAACCTAAGGTTTAAAAACTGAACGAACATCACACATATCCGCTAACAATTTCGGTTGTACTAACAAGTCTAGTACCTAAGTCAAATCACTAGCAACTAAGTTTATTAGGGTAGAAAATCTATCAAAGGCTCTCTCTTTAATAGGTGTACACGCCAGCAATGCAAAGGGTTTTATATCAGGTTAAATCAGACACATTAGGTCTAATAGATGTACACTAGGATAAGACAAAAATCACATGTAGTAGGATAAGACCTAACGCCGAATAGGTATATATATGTGCACGAAATATCTATAACAAAAGCTTCTTAGGATATGGACGAATGACAGTTTATTAAGCATAAAAAATGTTTAACAAAAGCAATTATATCCTCAATAATTCCCAAAATCACTTTAGGAATAAGAGATTCATTTTAAACAAAACTTTTATCAATTTTATTAAAAAAATATTTTCAACAAAAATAATGTAATTTCATTTTTAGAAAACTATTTAGACAACCAATCACACTAACACAATTAATATATGCATGAGTGCCTAACGTGTCAAGTGAAAATGTGCAACCACACGTGAATTCCTTTACTCAGATATGTCGTTGTGTAGAGTCGAGGCATGTTGAGTCTTCGAGTAATGTTGTAAGATGTTCCATGGAGAAGTTTCGTACTAAAAAATATGTTTTGACACGATATCCAAATTAGTTGAAATGCCTAAATAATATAGACTCAAGTAAGTCAAAGATTTATGGTGTTTCATGGTGCACTTTATTTTTCAACAGAGAACACCCAGGGACTTTCGGGACATTTTCACGGCACATCCGTTCATATTCAGTGACCTTTAACACCTTTTCATGATGTTTAAACATTGTCGCTACTGTTTATATCAGTTCTGGTTTTGAAAGTGATATCCATGTACAAGTAGAAAACGCTTAGTAGATGGTAAACATATAAGAGATGGGAAGAAATGACACTAAAGAAAAAGAAGAGGAAATAACATAATATTAAGAAAAGACCAACATAACACTGTGAGATGTTTTTGAAAGTTGTAAAATATTTTTTTTATTTAAAAAAACATTATAACTATTTTATAAAAAATGTTATCTTTTAATAAAAATAAAAACTTTGTTCTATTTTTGCAGGATATTATGTAGTTATATTTCTTTTACATGACAAAAATGAAATATCCATAAAAACTGTCGGCTCCACTAGCAACTCACTCTCTAAATCTGAATGCACCATTAAAATCAGGCCTTTTACAAAAACACGTTACTTAAATGCTAACATCCATTCAAATCATCCTATCAAACACAAATTATAACGCCATTACTCAAAATCAAAACAATTTACTTACAAAAGTACCCATTCAATTCATTAAAAACAAACAAAATGTTAATATTAACAAATTTCAACTTAAAATACTGAGAACAAACATGACCAAAGAAGTATATTCTGAAATGAAAAATATAAGAATAACAAATACATCATCAACTACAAAACTTAATAATATCCAAACGACGACCAATGTTTAATAGCACAACGGAATGAAAGCCTAAATAAAACAAATAAAGATCGCTTATAATGAAGGGAAAATAAATCTTAAAGTCGAATAACATAAAATTAAATAATGACATCATTTAAATTATTCCTCAAACCTGACTTCCCTGCAAATAATAATCATAGTGTCAAATAGTTAAAAAAATATTTCTCCGTATTATTAATTCGTAAAAAAGCCCTAATTGGTTTCGAGCTAAATTTTTTTTGACATATGACGATGTCATTCTTGTATTACCAAATCTATAACAAATATATTCTAATTTTTTCAAACATTTTTTGAGTTAACAATACTAAAAACCCAAATTATTTGCTGGAATGAATTGAGATATAATTTTATATTTATATATATTTTTTTTACCGAAGAGGGATGGACCCCCCCCCCCCCCCCCCTGCCCCACCACATTATTAAAAATCAACCATAAATAAGGATTTTTATAAACAAAGCCCTTAAAATATGAAAAAACAAACTACTCAAATAACCTGAATAAAAAAAACTCCAAATAATATGTGATTAGAAAAAATGACAAAGAGAGTCGGAGGAAATAATTTTGTAAAGAAAAAATAATTATCTCCAAATTATTAATGCTTTAATAGCCAACCCAAATAATAGTAAAGAATGAGCTTCAACAGTATACCTAAATTGTTAAAGCTTTAACAGTAAACCCAAATAACAATAAACCCAAATTGTTAAAGCTTTAACTGTAAACCCAATTTTTTTCTTAAAGCTTTAACAAATTGGGTTTACTGTTAACGCACAACCCATTGAAAATTCGACGAAACCTCTTGAAATACCAGTTGTGCATTACGGATGGCTTTTTGTAGTACCAGTTGTTTGATTGTAGTACCAGTTGACACCAAGAATCGAATGCAAATTTTATCACTGCCAACAAATATCATAGGGGGTTTTGTTTCATTCAAGCTTCTGTATCAAAATTTATGATTTATTTAGAGGTTACTTCCAACAAAAAATCTCTCTATTTTAATCACCTGTTTCTAAATTGTTCCATCTTAGAAGTATATAAAACGTATTTTAAAAAATAGAAATAACCAAATAAATTATCTCTTAAGTAAACCTTGTATCTTAGAATTAGGATTGGGTGAAAACAAATGAGATTTTAAAGAGTTTTAATAAAACCTAGCCCAAGACCTTGCCAATACCTAAACCCTATACCAACACCACAACCCCCAAACCATACTCACAATCACATTGGTCCATAGCCAGCCACGCACAAAATCAAGAAGCACATAAAACCTATTTTGTTGGGCAAAAAATAAATAGTGAGAAAAATAGTTTTAGATGGAGATGAAGATGGGGAATTCTAGATGAGAGGGAGTGTCCCGATTATTTGCTTATTCCATTATGAATATGAGTTTTTTTTGGGAAGAAAGAGTGTTCCCAAACTATAAGATTGTAAGGAAAGGTTAATCACAAGGTTATGGTGTACGTATCTTTACTTAAAGGCCCTCTTCGGTGGCCTTCCTTTTATTCTCCCTTTCATTTGTAATTAGTAAGACATGTATTGTGCTATCAAGATGATTCTTATACCATTGATTTTCCACTTGAATCGCTGAACCAATAGTTCTTTAATGTTAAAATTTGAAAATCTACAAAGTTTTATGGCACTATGAAGCGTTAAACTAAAAAAGTGAAACGACTTTTTTATTATTATGTGAATAGTAACAATTTTGTTAATAAGGAGGGAAGATATATGATTAAAAAAAATAGAAGGCAGTAAGAAGATAATATTTACCTGAACTGTATACAGAGATGGAGTCTTCAATGTGCTTGTTTTCTAGCTACCTTTATGATCAACTGATCTTTGCAAAAGTACAAAAGGTTTTCTTCAAAAACAAAGACAATGATAAAATTATTGGGCTCCTGTAATACCCCGTAATTTTGTATAATTTTATTTTAATTATGGAAATTGGATTAATTGATTTAAATGGAGAAATTTAATTTATAATTAATTAGAATCATATTTTTATAATTATTAGCGTGGCGAGAGTTAGTATTTATCGAAAATAATTATGTTGAATATTACTTTGAGAGTAAAGTAATATATAATTATGTTGAATATTACTTAGAGAGTAAAGTAATATATAATTATGTTGAATATTATTTTGACTGTGAGTGAAATACGACAGTTGCAACACTTGGTGGGACGCGAGTGTGAGTCGTGTCAGTAATACTTTATTGGGTTAAAAATGATGATTTATTTTTAAGTAACTCGTATGGCTATTTTGAGTATGCCAGTGTGTCCGGAAGAGTCAAAATAGTCAGAAAACACTACTCAAGTGTTTTATTTGGAGTTCGGGGCATTTTAGCCCAAAACGACACCATGGAGGGGTATTTTGGTCTTATGGGATTTTTGGGGAATTAAATGGATGAAAATTAGGAATTAAATAAGGGTTGTACGTGGGTTAGAAAAAGTTATCAGTTTCCAACTTACGTGAGAGAGAAGGAGAGAACCAAAGAGGGAGAAGAACACATAGGTGATTTGGGCCAAAGATTCAAGTTATTCCACCGAAAATCACACCAACGCGTAGATCGCGAAGAAAGGAGCACCTACATACCAATTTGGTTCAACAATTTAGAGGATCATAAAAAGGCAAGTGTTTATCTTGCTAAAATTCTGAGAATATATGATTCATGTTAACCTAGATTATGAGATAACCATTGATGCTATGAATTTGAGACTGAATTACCATTAAATTGTGGAATTTGAAAGATAAGGTTGCATGTAGATGAATAACACTATTGCAGGAATGATAAATCTGGAAATTTTATGTTATAATCACGAAATAATTGGGGGGTTTTGAATGATTATTCGTGGTGGGTTTGTTATTAATGGACTTTAGAGATTTAAGACATTAGTTTAGATTCCCTATGATTATGTAAGGATTTGTCATTTAAATTATGTTGGGAAGTACCCTATTATGATTAGGAATGGTTTAGAATCATTGATTGGGTGTTGGGATGAATTTTAGACAAATTTGGATGAGGAAACGATTAGAAAAATGATATTTGGATGAATAGGGGAACCCTCAGAATTTTCTTTCGAAGACCTGCCCAGGTCGTTCGAACGACCTCGTTCGAATGAGAATTTTAACGAGATTTCCTATGAGATTTTTGAGTTTGTTCGAAGTGATAAGTTTGTTCGAACGACCTCGTTCGAATGAGAATCGTTAACTTCTAACGAGATTTCAGAACAATTATTTTTGGCCCGGATAAGTTAGAACCCTTCGAGGTTAGTCCAAGTGAGAATGATAGTGATGATGGTCGTATGGGTGCATAGGTATCTGCGTAGCCCATCGGCTTGGGACTATGTTCGCCTCCAATATATGTGTTTGTTTTGATGGCTCGTGAGAGACTGAACCTTTAGTCCGTTATGCAAATGAGCAATGCAACAGGACATGATAGTAGAGTATGAAGGCACCGTAGCTGTGTCTCCGGGTGCAATATTGTGTATATATATATATATATATATATATATATATATGTATATATGATATAAAGTGAATATATGTATATACTTGTGTTGATATCTACTGTGTGAATTTAGTAGGTAAAATTTATAATGAATTTCGAAATGAATTAAGTAGTGGACACATAATTGTATTAAAGTGAAAATGCCTATCTAAACTAAAGTAGGATTGATTATATGTATTATACATTGTGAGGGAAATAATTGGGAATGATATCGGACTATGATGGGTTATTAGACAGGAAGAACTAGTTAGTATGGGAATAGAACTAGTGGGGTTTGAATATTCGCTAGGTGTGCACACTAGATGAGAGGTGAGCATTCCCAAGTGAGTTCGATAATTTCACATGATAAATATATGTGCTAATGAATCATTTTAAGTACTTGCTGATTTTAAACTGTTTTCAACTCGGGCTCTGACCTGTTTTCTGAAAATCTCTTTTCTTATCAAATTATTTTGGGTGCTCAGCCACAAGGACACCAGACTTAGGAGTTCCATTCATTCAACGGGATGTAGCTGCTGTGGAGGCTACATGATTTTGATAGTAGACGCCTCGGAGTTTACCATTCCTTACTTTTGAGTTATTTGCATTAGTTGGACACGTCCTCCCTTCGTTGACTTTATTTAGTTGGATTATTGTATTTGAGTTCAGGCTGGATGTGTTTACTCAAGTCCCTTTTATTATGTCAGTTATTTCATTTCTTATGAGATTGGATTGAATGGTGCATGTTTAGTTATTTTCCTTAAACGATTTCATATTAATTGAAAAGACAAAATTTTGACATCAACATTTTTAAATATTAGGTGGTTAGTTTTAATAATATAAATTTTTGGCAGTGATGCATAATCTGAATCAACTGTATATTCTGATTTAATTAATAAAGGACTGATCACCCAGATTTAATTTGGCAGGGTGTTACAGCTCCACCCTTACCGAGACATCCTAGAAGGTGGAGATATATGGGAAAATTCGCAGTAGAAAATTTCCTGAGCTTTTCAATTTTAAATTGCAAGAGAAGAAATGAGGGTTTGAAGAAATAAAGAGTCATGGTAATACGAACAGTTATGCTTCGTTGGAAATGAATAGTTAGGTTATTAAATGGATGTGAAGTGATGAAAGGATGGATAACATAGTGCAAGGAGAGTCTAAAAAATGAGCTAGCCACGTGGACACGCCGGATGTAAAGTAAAATTAAAGGCTTGTAGAGCATTTTATAGTATATAATAGAAGATTATATATCTTTATCGTTTGTCATCACTCATTCTAAGGGTGATATTTAAATTGAAGTGACAAATAATATGATTTAATAAACATACTTGATCAACCCAGTTATAAAAATATACTGGGTGTCACATCTAATATCCAGTCTTTTTATACTTATGATATATTGGATAATAAACTGGAGAAAAATAAATCAGCTTAAATATAATTAAATTACATCGTTTTAATTTAGGTTATTTTTTTTAAAGCCACGAGTCAAAAATAATAAACGAAGTAGTTGGACAAAATTAATTTAAATGGAATAAATCGATAGTTTGGGTTTTGGATAGTTGGGCTACGATTTAGCTTGAAACCCGAAGCTTAAAATTGACTTTTGAGGTTTGATTTGTTTGGAATTTTAAAAGCATGGGGTTTTTGGGTGGAATTGAGTTGGCAGTAGTTGTGTGATACAAATTTTAATATTTGTTGTATTGTTTGTACAAGGGTGGTCTCATATGCACGAGGACCCAATTTTCATAAAAACTCTATATTTGTACGGAACAATATTTTAGTCACACGCAAACTCTCTCCAGTAGTCATGACGGCCTTGATCCGAATCCTCGCATCCATCAACTTCAGACGTGCATCATCCAACATGAAACATGCTCTTCAACCGTTTCCACTACTCCACTCATGATTATGGTAAAATAATTTATTTGGAGTGTTTATTATTTACATAAATATTTGGGAACTTTTATAAAATATTTTTAAGGGTCTGAAAAGTTTTTACTTTGAAAAAAGAAATTTTTCTAAGTGTTGAGGCGAAGAAAAAAATGCCGCTGACATCGTTCGAGTGAGATTCGCATGTCGTTCGAGCGACATTGGCATCTCGCGCAAAGTCGCCCAAGCGACATGTCAGTCCATTCGAGCGATGACTTCATTTCGTTCAAGAGACGCACCATCTCGATTTATGTATAAATAGCAGTGCCAATTCTACAAGATTTTCAAGTCTTTGGCACTCACGTTTCTGCAGAACTACTGCATATATCCAGACTTCATTTTTCATGTTATTTCAACCTTTTTGATTCACAAATCATTCCCAAATATATACGTGAGTCTTATAAATCCTAAATACAATTGTTCTACTCATCTGGAGTAATCTAGTGGGGAAGAAGGCTGTTCTCCATTGTTGACTTGGAGCTCTTGCGAGATTTCTTCCTGACAGCACCGATGACAATGAACCGACTCATGTGGGTATTCGTTTGTCACTGTATTTTACTGTAATTGTAAGTATTATGAATTACAGTGAAATAAAAATGGTTTTGTCCCTTTTGGGGATTTTTCCTCATATTGTGATTATCTGTGCATGCTTGGTTTGAATTAATTATTCTATCATAAGTTATTTGCAAGAGTTAGAATTTTGGGGATTAAAAATTGGAATTTAATTAAACAAGTTAATCATTGATTGCTGGCGCACTCTCAGGATAGGCTCACCTCCTCTCTTTCTTCCCTTCACATGGAAACGATGATCCTGGCAGCGTAAAAGTGTAACATTTATGATATCTGCATAAGTCACCAATGAGGGGTTGCCAATTAACTATTGCCTGATCCTCCACACTAATCCATTAATAATTCTCACCTTATTCCTCTCCACATTGTTCACCTCATCTAGAAAAAAATTAGTCAAATGAGTGAAATCCTCCTCGTACTCGACCACTGCTCGATCTCCCTGGTTCACCTCACTAAACCTCCTCTGCATCTGTGTCTCAACTGCTGGCAAAAAATAATTGCCGTCGAACCGCACCCAGAATTCTGCAATAGACATCGTGTCTTTCTCCTCCACGGTGGTAACTGACTCCTATAACTGTAAGTCTATTCTGAAGAATCTTAATGTGTCCAACATATGATTTTTCACGTCGCTGTAGTCGACCATGCACATGTGTCACTGTATATCTTTCTTCCACTGACACACCACAATCACATCTGAACTACCTTGGAACTCGGGTGGGTGGACCTTTTGAAAATTCTCTCTAACCCTATACCACTCTAAAGATCCCGAGTGGGTCTGGCTATGGTGGATGCAGGGCCTGTGGAAAATGGAGAGCCATGACATTCATCGCCGCATTAACTGCCTGCGACACTATCACTACCACCTCTGCTGGTGACACTGTCCCCTGTGGTGGCTGTGGCTGCGGTGCTTGTGGCTCTTGATGATCCTCACTTACATTATCCCTAGTCGCTTCTATAACCAAGTGCTCTCTCCTGGGCGGCATATAAAAACAGATCAAATTGTACGAGTTCACAGTCAATACAAATATAATAGAAGAAGAACGAAATCTCAAATGCGTAATCATGAATGCAACAGTCCTAATAATAAGGCTCTACGTCAAAGAACACTACGCTAAAAGTCGTAGTAAGTCATACAGATCCTATGGACACTAGAACTTGATGCTCTGGTACCATGTCTGACACCCCTCCTATTCTAACCATGGGTGATTAGTCCTTCTTTAAAACAAACAGGAATATCATGTGGTTCATTCTTAGCATCATTGTCGAAAAACTTATCAATTACTAATCACCTAAGTCAAATTAAACCGGTGCCAAATTTTATCTTTCATTATTATAATAACATGCGAAAATAAATTAATTTAACCAAACCATCCACTCAATAATAATTCGAACAATCACACGACATATATATAAATAGATAAGACCAAATAAACCATCGGTTACCGAACAAATCCAAATATAAGTTTGATATAATAAAACCAAATCTAAATACATTTCGATAAATAAACTGAAAAAGTAAATAGTCGAAAGGGGCAACACGCCTAAATGAAATATTGAGAGAAATCCTATTTAGAAGTGAATGAGCTAAAGCGTATAAAGCAACTCCTATATGCCTCCACAAATGTTGCAGCTACACATCCTTGGATAGAATCTTCAGGCTTGGCATCCCTGTGGCTGGACACCTAATAGATTTTGAAAATATTTTGACAGGGGTCAGAGCCGAAGAAAATAGTTTGAAAATATTTTGCAAGTGTGTAAATCCGTTGTTAGATACACATGTTAGTTACACGTACACTCCCTTAAGATTCTCACCTCTCAACTAATGTGCATGCCTAACGTACCCTATCTAGCTATTCTACACATCCCGACTAGATAATGCATGTACATAGACTCAATAAGTCTAACTCTCATAAAGTGACCATACTACACGCTACCCCAATATCAATAAGGAATGTGCCCCACGTATTATTATTGATTCAATCAGTTAAGTTTCTTTACTTAATTACTTTTAGATGTACACAATCTATCAGTTTTACTATCACACACATCAGTAGATATAAAGTACTTGTATATAGTCAACACTCATACAATATATACAACTATATCATCTCCGCAATGGCTCCTCGTGATGTTGGCATACTCTGTTATCAAGTCCATGTACCTCTCGTACTAAATCAAGGACCGGTGGTTCGATATCTCTTCTCGAACCCAAATTAAATCAACACACAATGGAGGCGAACATAGTTCTAAGACTTTAGGATACGCACATACCTAACGTACCCAAATGACATGCCGGTCCCACTAATACACGACACATAATGAGACACCGTAAGTTCCATGTTCTGGGGCACAAATAAAGACCTCGTTGGAATCGCCAAGGTGGGATCGCCCTCTGCGTGGAAACCTTCAGATAATAGGCAGTGTAGGTATGTTCACACACATAATCAATCATAGCCATAGGTATTCGTACAACCTATATATGCATATAAATCAATAGGTATTCACACAACCCATCATATAAGTTTGTACGTAGTATATATCTATCATATACTCATCGTACAAACAATTACCATTTTAGTATCTTATTATATTTTTTCGGGTATCGCTCACTACCCAAAGGGTCATAGTTACCCCTTAATAATATCAGTAGCTAACACTCATACACTACTGGTCCAAATCCTAGATTCACTTTTTCTGTGATCCGTTCTCATTCCCTCAAATTCATTATTTTCAAACTTCATATCTCCTAGGTATTCACCTTAATTCTCTCGTTATGGCTAAGCCACTATCCCACATTAGGCCTATTGTAATTCAATATAATCCTCATTATGATTTAGAGATGCCTCCATAGTCTCCCCATTAATTATCCACAAGTTCAGAGCTTAAAAAGGGAAATTTCTTAATTCTAGGCAAACTGAATCGATTCGCCCTTGGGGCGAATCGATTCGTTTTGTCACAGATCATCTTCTTCGTTACGCAGCTTCATTTTTCACCATTTTTGTTTATATCGCTTTCATGAAAGATTCCCAAACTCTCAACCAACATAACTCATCATCATTCATACGTATATGGATCGTTTCTGACATTTTTAACACAATAAATCCATAAGAGAACACCTAAGAACAAATTAAATCCAATATTTATCAAAAACCATAGTTTTCATTGTTATTCCTCTATAAACATTTATCCAAATTTGTTCCATGGTAATCATCACAAATCATCTGATTATGAATTATTTACATAAGTGGATCCATTCTACATGCAATTCTACCCCAATTTATGATTTTTATACACCTAAACCTCAATAACTCAATTAAAAATCATGATATTATAATCCCTACACTACTTGGGTATTATAACTAAATCAAAACATGCAATATGAGCACTTGCCTTTCCATGCAGGTCTAATTTTGTGAATAGGATGATAAAATTGGTCTTTCCTTTCCCCGATCACGATTTTGGCAACGTTCAGGGTGAGAATTGGTGTGGGAAACCTTGGTTTTCTCCTCCTCTTCCCCTCATATGGCCTCTTTTCTCTCAAATTTGTGTTCACCCTAGCCTCTAAACCAAAGGGGAAGATATAACACTTATAATTTTGGAGTTCTCTTTAACCTAATCTCTCGAATGATCGAAATGCCCTCTCTTGGTTCCAGTTTAGTCTAAAATCACCATGGGACCGAAATAATACCCGGGTACACTATTCTAGTTATTTTAACCCTTTCGGAATCAACCATGACCTCAAAATCATCATCCGAGTTAAATAGTTTTCTATCTCGACCTCATATAGTCCACACATGACACCCGGTTGAGATATACCACTGTCACATCACTATCACTCACTATGACATAAAACGCTAAATCACTATTCACTTAGAAATTTTATTCGATAAACATTAATTATATCTCCGATTAATAATTTAATCAACGCTTAATATTTTATTTCTTTAAATTGCGTCACACGTGTAAGTTTGAAATTTACCGAATTAATTCAATTTTAACTGCTCAGAAATACGGGATGTTGTAATAAAAATTTGGTAAAGTATACTCATGTTACTTTAAGTTAGAAATGTTATAAGTAGACTTGAAAAAATTATTTATTAAAGAAAATAAACTCAATAATTAATCAAGATTTTGGTGTGAACATGCTGGGATGAAAGTAGCAGAATTAAATTTACTAAATTCCTTTAATAACCTGAAAGAGTTAGTAGCGAGGCGTGTCTTGTAAAAAATAAAGGCAAGTATGGTAACTTAATTATAATACCCCATATTTTTGTGAATTATTAAATTTAGTAAAATTAATTACGTGTGGCTATAGTGACTAGAGAAGTGATTAATTATATGTTTATGCACTATTTAATTTGGATTTGAATTTGTATTTAGGTCATGACGATTAATTAATTTAATTATTAATATTTGGACTCTTACCTGGTAATTATTAAATAACTGAGTTGTTAGTTACTTGGTTTGGTATAGTTGTGTGTTGAGCTAGTGGGATGCGTATAATGCCCATTATAAGTTTAAAATAGTGGGGTTTAGGCCTATTGAGTTAATAGATGGCTTAGATAGATTTTTAGGCTATCTGGAGTGTTATTTAGACACTTTGTGTTGGGATTTATTTTGGTTCCAAGGCTAATTTTGTGAGAACCATGTTATAAAGTTGGGATTCTAAACCTTATATTACCATTTTGTCATTTGGAAGACATCCTAAGTCTAGAGAGTGAAAGCACCAAAAGGAAAAGAGGATTTCGGGGATTTGAGGATTGATTTCTCAATTAATCCAAAAGGCATGTTTATATAGAATATGATTATGATTGTATGTATGTCAATATTGTAGATATTCATTGAAAACAGGATATTTATATAGAATATGATTATGATTTCCAGGTCGTTTGAATGACAATGTTCGAACGAGATTTCTAGTTAAAAATAGTTATAAATCTCTTTGGTAAAGTTTGTTCGAATGAACTCGTTAGAACGATAATTCTAATGACAAACCAGTGTAGAGTTGGGAACTCGTTGGTAAAACTCGTTCGAATGACATTCTCGTTCGAACGACAATTTTGAACGGAATGTCAGAATATACATTTTTCATTTTAAGCCCAAATTTTTTTATTCAAAGTTCTAAAATAACTTCCTCGAAATAAAATTCATTTTAAATAAAATTACACCCAAGAAAAAGATTCCAAGTCTCTACAAATATATATATAGCATTCATACCTTTGGAGAACTTGGAAACAATTTATTTTTGACGTAGAAACATGGCACTTTGTAAACTCGGCACTTTGATATCTTCATTTTGAAATACTGGCCGCTACGACTTCAACTCAAATAAGTCATAGGCTTGGAAGAATATAACATGAACATCTAGCCTATAACTCAAATATTTTTGTCCGTAATTGAGCCAACACTACATAAGACTCAATTGAAAATTTGTGTCCTTACAATAAGCCTCTTATTACTGAAAGTCAAATTAACCAGGCAGCCCATACACCCTATATCGCGTGCACAACTGCACAATCATCTCTAAATTCCCACCAATAACATACTTATCTTAAGTCCGACCCTGCATTCTCAGTGTGTCTATACCGTATGGCTAACCTCAGTTACCCTACTAAAATGATTTAATTCTCCTAGAGACTGCCCCACCCATCAACTAGTGGTGCAATTTTTTTTGCTAGTGCTCCCCACACAACACTAGTCACCTTTACAGGTCTTATATTATAAAATATCTCTTAGTTCATGCTTTCATACACATACACATACACACGTAATAACAAAATTACTAAACCCATGCCCTAGTGACTAACACATCTCTCAACTCTCGACATTCGCTGGGATTCATGCGTGGGATGTCTCGAAAGTGAAACCCAAACAAGGAAACCCCCAATACACTACTACCTAGCATTATCGATCATCGAGATTCGTGGGCCCTATGCACATAACCAGAACATCTAAAATCCTATCCCCATACGTACAAGTTAACCATCCACTCCCATATCACTAAAGGAGTTATACAACACGACGCTCTCACTATCATAGTTTTCCCGCGCTAAGTCAATAACGAGCTAAATTTCTCCGCTCGACAGTAAACTTAATATACCCTAAATCACATCAGTACTATCCCTACACACTGGGATCAAATATAACGAGATGATTATAACCTCTCAAGTCTCCTCCATGATATAATATAAGCGCGAGCTCAACCCTTTTTCAGGTGACACATCGCGATACAACACATTCGACCCTGGTACAACGAACACGATAGCCTTGCTGTAACAACCCACCATCACTCAACCCCTCGCTAATAAACCATTACCTAGGATAACATCCTACTCGAATATCATCTCTCAAAAAGAGTTAACCCACTAAAATATATCCTGTTAGTGTACCCACCCGTTCCCCTGCAGATGGAATAAAAAATATCCCCACCACTCAATGGTAAATATATACACATAATAATAACACTAACGATACACGCACTAAATCCGTCTCATGCACGAATATAGTGCTAACGAAATACTATTGTTTGCTAGTGTTACACAAATCATACCCCATTCACCCTATGATTAGACTCACACTTTAAATTGTCAATAGTATTGGAAGTCCAATTGCTTCCTGGACATAACAGTCTCGTCCAACCCAATCCAAATTTTTTACAACAATTTCCCTTGCTGAGCATCCCGCTCCTGTCTCCTAACTTGCTGCGGACAGGGTCGATACATGTGATCCTACTCTCCATACCTAGGATACCTTTCTATGTCATCCCCCGATCTCTGGACCCAATGGCCATATCGGGGTTATCCTTCTCTCGAACCTGGTAGTCTTCGCCCCGATTGTTACCCTCGTTGTTCCTTTGGATCTGCTGGCCCTGTGGAACACACCGGTGGTCCAGACGGACCTGACTGAATCCATTATCACTTGGTATAAATTTCATTGATCTAGATCATTTAAATGGATCCCCTACCGGGTATCCCCTTGTGGTGCCTCACTATCACCAATTACATCCCGTCTTGCCCTTTTAGCTCGGTCTTTTAACTTTTTTGGCTCCCTTCTCATGGAAGCATTAATATAAACGTTGTAAAAGTACGTATAACTCATCCAAGACTAATTTCCTATAAGTACTGGAGACTCCTATTCGTGAGTCCATTGTAATACCCCGTATTTTTACGGCTTTTAAAATTGGAAATTTATTAAATTTAATTGAGTTATTAATTTAATATTAATTCAGAATGTTATTTAAAAATATTTACTAGCGTGACGAGAGTTAGTAATTAATGGGAATTTGTTGAATATTACTAGATGAGTAAACTAATATATGAGATTGAATTTATTAATATTGTCACGAGTGAATAATATGACAATTATGGAATTAAGTCGGGACGCGCCTGTGTCGTGTCGGGACTATATTATTATTATAAAAAGTGAATAAATTATAAGTCACTTGTATGGTCATTTCGAGTGCCCCAACGTATCCGTAAGGGTCGAGATAGTCAGAAAAGTGTACCCACGGGTTTAGTTTGGGTCTCGGGACGTTTCTAGGCCTAACCGGTAACCCGAGAGGGCATTTTAGTAATTTTCCTTTGTAAGGCTTAATTATGGATGAAAATTAAAGGGATATATCTAATGGGTGTTAGAGTCTTCGAGGATTAGAATTGGTAGAGTTGTAGAGAGGCTAAAAAAGGGAGAAGGGAGAAGACTTTAAAGGGGAGAACCACCTTACCTACACCACCGTTGCCATCTTTCACCACCAACGCGTAGATCGAGACACGAGGGATGCAACCATACCCGTCAACACTTGTGAATGAGACCTTCATATCTGAGGCAAATATCTATCTTTCTATTTTTCTAGTTAATATTTCTCCCATGTTAGAATAGGATTGATAAATATATGTTTTATGGAAGAAATTGATGATTTAAGGAATTTAAATCACATGATTAAGAGAAAATAAGTATATTCTGGAAATCTCAACATATGTAGAGGATTACCCACGAAATTGTAATGGTTTAGTAGTGAGAAATCTGGAAAAAGAAATAGAAGATTGGAAATTTTAATGAAACTAGGGTTCTTGATAATTATGATGAATTTGCCCTTTAATTCGACACCGTTGATGAATTTGTACATGTTTCACATAGGAAATCATGTATATAGGTAGATTTAATCAGTAGTAAACTTGTTTGGGAGTTTGGGACTCAATTATGGAGTTTTGGTTGAGGTTGAAGAAGGAAACTCGTAGTTAAACAATGGTAGAATTCAGAATACCTGCTTGATCGATCGATCGACCCAAGAGCGTCAATCGATCGACTCCTTTCCTCGATCGATAGATCCATCCTGGAAACCACATGTTTTCCCTCTTTTTGTTTAATTCGGATAAAATACGTGGGAACCCTTAAATATCATTTAAATAGAATATTGGGCCATGAAGAGGATCAGTAGGGTCTAGGTAGATTCCGTTAAAGGAGATATTATATGGGATGTAATAGTGGGTTAACGGGGGTTGACACATATTGGAAATCGTGCGTACGTCAACTACAGAATTGAGAGATTCGTTAATGACTTAGACCATAATGTTAGAGATGGTGTACCTACTGAATTGATCTTTAGGAAGAAAGAATACTTCGAGGGACGAGAAGTAATTACGAAATGATTATAATTAAGAATAAATGAGATGAGTTCTATAAACGTAAAGATTGGGGTAAAGATTGTGTTAAGTACGGTTTAAATATTAATATGGGTCGTGGGAGAAGCTAATTGGAGAATGAGTATATTTATATATATGACCGAGTGCATGTGTAGATATTTGTATTATGTTTGTGTATAATCATACCCGCACTACTTGCTATCACGGAGGTTGCTGCGTCGGGATAGTCTTATCACGATGGGACCTTTATGGGGGATATTGACTTGTACCCTAGAACATAGGATTCCTTGCTACAAGCTATCTGAGAATGATAGTCAGATGGTCCTAAGAGACGTGAGAGGTATGTGCTGACCTCTTAGTGACTTGGAACTATGCTTCGCCTCCATTTTGTGTGTATTGTGTTAATACAGTTCGAGAGTGATTCCGAACTAGTATTTTCCTTAGTACGAGTGATATGGGGACTTGATAGCAGAGTATGCCAGCACCATTGATTTTATGTGGGGTGCCGATAGTATATGAATTATATGAGTGATTAATATGTATACGTATATATGGAAATCTTCTACTGTGCATATAAGTAGTTAAGGATTGAATAAATGCTCCAAATTTTATAGTAAGTATTAGAGAACTTTATAACCGTACTTAGATATATTAAGTAATGTAAGTAATCATGAAGAGATTGATCTCTAAACTAAACATCCTAGCCTTGTGACTTCTCGAAATAAAATTATTTGGGAGATAAGTTAGATAGACTTATGAGGCATTTAGTAGTACGGTAGGAGTGCACACTAGATGAGAGGTGAGAATTCTCAAGAGAGTGTCGTGTTCTAACATGGTGGTTATATTAGCCGGTAAGCATTTTAAATACTTGCTAAACTATTTTAAAAACTATTTTACACTCGGGCTCTGACCCGTTCCCTGTCATTCTCTTTTCTATTGTGTGTGTGTGTATATATATATATATATTATAGGTGCTCAGCCACAGGGGCGTCAGGTGTAGATTCATTTGACAGGATGTGCTGCAGCTTGTGTGGGAGTTGCAGGTCATTGTAGTAGACGCTTCCTCCTTTGGCTCCTTAGACTTCCGTTTAACTCTTTTAGTTAGGGCATGTGTCGCCCATTTCCAGAATTATTTTAGACTCGATAGGGATTTCATAATTCTATCACTTCAGTACTCTGTTTTCAATTGGGATTATTTTTATCTCTCACTTATCTGTGGTATATTATATATATATATATATATATATATATATATATATATATATACAAGGTACTTGCATGTGCACGTAGGTATAACGTATTAATGCATGAAACCGCTTTACTTACAAACATTGTTTATTCTGATTAATTTACCTTAATTTCATAAAGGTTTTTTCTTTCTTAACTTTACATTTACCCCTCTATTTAACGCATGCAGTTAAATGCTTGAAACCGCTACACTCAGTTTAACGTAAATCATTTCTTTTCCGAAAGGACCCTTTTCCTTTTAAAATAATGCGCTTTAGTATTTTCATTTGAAAATCACCCTTTCAAGACACACGAACACCGTGTTAGAAAATACTTATTTAACCTTTGAAAACTTTTTAAGCGCTGTATTCCAAGAACCCACATCTCATTTAACCCCCTTGTGTTAATTATGGTTAGACCTTTTTATATTGTTCAACTTACCCGTTTAACCATCATACTTTACCGTTTCCTTACTTTATGGACACCAATCAATTTACACATTTCTTATCCATTTTAACCTTGACCGAAACATTTATTAATTTATTCAAGTTAGGTTGTCTTAACACAATTTCACCACACAACCCATTTCTTGACATGTTCCTTATTACTTTATCTTTTCTCGAAATCTTTCAATAAACTGCCTACTTTAAAAGGCTCAACACCACCGACGACGCCACCATATACTCAGTCCAGTGGTTTTAGGTCATTCACCCTAGGGCTCCGGACCCTCCTTAATTATTCCGGTATCATCCAAGTTCCTTTTTATGTGTTTTAACATTTTAAAAATGTCCACATTATTCCTTATTTCCCTTTTTACCTGGTTAAAGCCAAACCCGGGATTTCTCCACAACTCATGTTACACTTTGAAATTATCATTTCATGTCCATTACACTTTAACCTTGATTTTATTCCAAAAATTATATTCATTTAGGACCAATTTGTGTAACACCTGTTCCAACATTTTTATTCCATAAAAATGTTCTACTTTAAGTAAAATTATCATCATACCAATTTGTTTCCAAACTTCTCATTTTCCTCCATTTCACAAGTGTTATTTTGCCTTAACACTTTTTAGTTACTCATACTACTTCTTCATGTTTAACCATTAACACATATCCAACACCTTTAATAACTATACTTCCAATTTAGACATTTTTTTTTACTTTCTTTATTTAAGAAATCTAATTACTCTTAAAGACAACTTTTATAAAAAAATACCGTTTCCCTTTTATTAATGCATGTAGTCTTGCAACCTTATATTCATCACACCTTTAACCCCCTTTTCACGCACTTTGAAGACTAGAATTTCTATTTTTCTTATTTCTTGTTTAAACCCAACAAAACCTCCTTTAAACTTGTCCATATATTCATTACCAAAATACTACAAGTTTATATACATGAGAAAATTAATTTTAAATCCTAAAATCTTATTAAATGGGTCAAACATACATTTCATTCTGGAAATTCATAATACTTTCAAAATGCACTTTCAAGTCATAAAAGATATTTTACTTCTTCAAACTCCACTAATGCTCATTATTTATGAACTTTATATTTTTGCAAGAAACTTTGAAACATTATTTCACCAATGTTTTAGAAAAATCTATCATCATTTTCAAACATTTTATTTCATAAAATGTTCAACATATTTTTTCTAGAAAATACCCCATTTTCATAAAAATCCCAATCTTCATTTCAAGAAACTTTGAAATAATTAGTCATCAATTTTTTTAACAAAATAATATTTTTATTTCGTAAAAATGTTTATTATATACTCTAAATAATTTTCATCATTTAATTAATGCACCCTACTCATGTAATCTAACAACAAGACTACAAATACGCAAAATAGAGTCTTAATAATAAGAGTAAGATTCCCCACCACAAATATAGCTCTAGAATTGGAAGGTATGGAAGATCTAAGAAGATGACAACCTATAAATCCTAAGGTGGCCTTGGAGAGGTTTCATATCTCCACGAAAGCTGTTCTTTATGAAAGCTCCATCAAAACCCTCTTCAATCTCCATAAATCATCCATATTCATCTTCTCCCAAAATCCCCAACAACACCTCCAAAATTCGTAACTCTCATCATTCATGGTGGAAATGGGTATATAAGGTTCAAGCATGGTGGAATATATAACAAATATGGGGATACAAGGTAGAGGGGTGGTGGTGGGAGTGTGTAGGGAGGGTTAAATGGTGGAGGAAGACAATCCCTTCCACTCTCTCTCTCTCTCTCTCTCCTCTCAACTCCCACAACACAAATGAGCCCAAATGGCCCTTATAAAACCCTTGAAATACCTAAAAATCCCATTTTTCCCAATTTGGTCACGTCTGAGCTCGACAGCTCACCAAATCAAGGGCCAAAAATGTGACTGCACATAAGGGAATCAGATTAAAACACTTTCGACGCATGTCGTTCGAACGACATAAGCCTCGTTGGAATGACATACCTATCTCGTTCCATACATGGCTTCGCGCGACCTTCACACGATTTGGGATTGTAAGGCAGTGAGATCTTGCTCGAAGGTCGTTTGAACCCTTCTTCAAGCGACCCATGCACTACATGGGATCTCTCTTCTAACGACACCTCATGTCGTTTGAACTACCCTTTATACCAATTCTTCTATTTCCTTCAATTTTGACCCATTACTTCCAATAATTATCATTAAACCTCACTTAATTACAACTTATAAAAATTTAAATGATATATTAGGGCAGGGTATTATATATACTTTTATTTAAATTAAAATTCACATTAAGCTTTTGCTTTTGCGTATTCATTATAAATATTATTTATAATCTTGCCAATTCATTTTACATAACTTCATGCAGTTATTAATTCCATATTCACACATTAGTGTCATGTATCCATATATTATTATCACACTTATATATGTATTTACACATAGTATCCCGAGTCGTCCTCCCAGATGCATAAAAATTTACTGTTCACAATATCCTTTTATTTACCCGTATATATATTTACACACACCCATATATACATAAAAGCATGTCATGTCAAATACACATACATATATATTGCTCTCTATACAAGTATAGCTGCAATCCCTAAAGCATTACCTCGCGGATGCAAATCTCTAGCATGTTATTAGGCTCCAGGGAATACACACCTCAACTTGGGCCACCGGGTTAGATTCACACCATTGAACCAAAAGTGTAATGTCAAACTAGAGGCTAATAACTTCGGGACAAAACGTCATAGACCAAGGGGAACGTCATAGACCAAGTGGGATCGTAGGGAGATTTTTATAATAACTTCATAAAGGTCTTCTTGTTCTACACATTGACCAAGTGGTATAATAACGTCAAACGTCATAGACCAAGTGGGATCGTGACAAAATAAAAATCTCCCTATGATATATTATAAACACAGTTTTGTTCACGGAATTAAGTCAAAATAATACAGGGACTCAATTGGAAATTTATGTCCTTACAAATCTCCCCCTTTGACTATTTCGGGACAAAACTAAACCAGTGAGATGCCTAATCGTGCCGTCAAGCCGTATGACGCCTCAATCCCATCCCATAAACCCAAAAATAAAAATACAGGACACAGACTAAAATATGTAGCACCGACAAGCATGAACTGTCTGAATGTGATGTAGAATTGAACTCTCGAATTGCTGAAAGCATACCTACACACATGAAACAGACAAACAGATACCCAGTGAAGTATGGAGGAACAAATGATACCAATTTATATTTTTAATAAGCACAAATCATTTGAAACATGTGAGATACCAATTTGAAACAAATATAATTAAACAATATGTAAATCCAAATATCAATAGAAGCGCTCAATCTCCCCCTACATCACATACGTCTCTCCCCATTTTTGTCTCGAATAGACAATCCGGTGAAAAGATAAACCAATATGAAATATCTAGCATGAGAATATGAAACCAATTTGAATCAAGTTGATACCAATTTGAGAATGGAAAAACGCTAGATAATCATGAAACAACCAACTAAATATGATCAAGCAATGATAAATCAGTGGCTAGTAAACAAAGTAATCACACAAAGATTATACCTAATCAAATCAAGTGTGATAAACGGACTTCATATGAAAAATACCAATATGGAACATAAAAGAACCTGCATATAAACCAAATAGTCCAGAAATTCTTCCCGCAGTACCAAAAATATATCAAATTAACCCAGAGGACTGCAAACCAATTAGAAGCATTTTTTTTAGCATGTCGTTCGAACGAGTCAGGGACTTCGCTCAAACGAGATGAGGAAGTCTCTCGAATGAAGTACAGAAGTCGTTCGCACGAGATGAGTTGTCTTTTGAACGACTTCGCTCGACCTGCCAAAATTTCCCAGTTTCCCAGAAATATTATAAAGTATTGCCTAGTGAAAAAATTTCCACAAAAATATTCTAGGAAGGTCCTGACAAAATCAAAACAGTGTTAGAGCAGTAGGCTTTTAGCACAAAACGCAAAAACTCATAAAACTTAAAATACGAGTTACATTCAAATATAGTACCGATGTGCATAAACATGGATATGGAATGAATGGGTGTGAAACTACAACAAATGAGTCACAATTCCAATACATCAAAACGATCAAGAAGCTCTAATTGATAGCGATAAATCATCAAACTTTATCATAGCCATATTACAATTAAAGAGTGAGCTTAATGAACTAAACATACTGCATTCACACAAATCCAGAATTTTGACGATTCTACAAACTATAGCGTCAAATTGCAATGTTTCAACATTAGGATTAGTTGTACAAACCCGTTTAAATTTTCTCCAACCAAACTCCCTCAATGATATCATATTTTTCAAGTTCTTTTGAGGTTTCTAGCATTCTCAACTTAGAGAAAATATTATTGGCCCTTTTCTTATCATATTGCTTTTTCTTTTGGGCTCTTTTAAACGGTAGCTTTCACGACGAGTCAATTTTGAACTCTCGCAGCCCTTTCTCGTGAATCACTCATTATTTTTACCAATTTTAAATCCTCACGGTAAACGGTTATTACATGCACACTTCTCCTTAAGTTTACTTATTCATAGATGACAAGATTGAGATAAGAACGCCTCAACAAATTCAAATATGCAAGAGAAGTCAACCATCCATATAAATTCGTGCATGTGTGCAATGTTGGCATATATACAAAGTCGAATCAAAATGCATATCAACTTCGAAACAACCCCATATAAACAATGGTTAAGATCATTCTAAGCATCGATGATAATGACCAAATGTCCTAGAGACATGGATAATGAAATGATGGGGGGGTCCAAGTACACCAATATGTTACATCCAACATGAAAACTCAAAAACAAAAACAGAAAATCTTTTTGGGTTTTCAAACATATTTTGACTTAAGGAAAAGCAAAATCTTTTTGGATTTTCAAAAGTTTTCTCAAATACAAAATCTTTTTGTATTTTTCAAATAGGACTCAAATAAGTGAAAAATAAAATACAAAGATTTAAACGTGTCATATCACTAGCAAATAATAAATCATGATGCAAGGGCTAGCGTATGACAAAACATGCAAGCTACTATCCATAAGAAATAACAAGAGATGAATCATGTGCATGCATGTGAGAATCAACCAACGAAGCATTTAGCATCTCCAAAATGGATTTCCTAACCCAAACAGGTGTATACCTAACAAAACGGGTTTTGGGAACCAATGGGACACTACGTTTAATCTTCCTAGGGTCTTTTCTAAGATCAAAACAAAAACTCCTAAGGTGACCTTTCCTACCACAATGCGAACATGTGAAAACCTGACGAGGAACGGGACCTTTAGGTTGACCTTTTCTAATACCCTCGGATGTGGTTGACGCTCTAAAACAAACTATGGTTTTTGTTTTTACAATCGAACCACTAGAACAAGATAAGCCGCTACCATCACTACTCAAGTCATTTACATCATTTTTTAACTTCAAAACTTTCGACTCAAGCAAACGATTAGATTCCTCAAACTTTAGGGACTCCTTCTTTAAATTTTCAATTACCCCTAGAAGGTAATCTCGCTCCCCCTCAATGTGAGCAAAATTATCCCTAAGAGCCTTTTCTCGTGCCACAAAATCATTAATCGAATTATTTTCCTCAACTGCTCAAACTCTAGAATTTTTTAAATTTTCTAACTCTTTTTCAAAAATGAGGACTCTATCATCACTATACTTTTTGCCCAATTTTAATATATTAAAATCTTTAAACTAGGAACTAAAATGCGCACGACAAATATCTCTTTGAATTTGAAACGTTTGCAAATATTCAATCTTATTTTTAAAACCGAAATTTTCTTTTTACAAAACTTCAATACATTTTGCAAACTTTAAATTCAAACGATGTAAATCGTCAAAGCTTAGAGAATCCATCGAGAGAAAACAGTCACAAGAGAGATAAACAAACACACGGGATCACAAAATAAATAAATAACATTTTCTAGTTCTGATACCAATTTGAAGAGTGCCCAATATGTGTGTTTCAAACAAAACCAATTTTTCTCCGAAAAAGATCCAACTTTTAATTATGCACCAAACCAAGTTGTGAAAACCCAATTCTTACTTTAAACTAGTTTTATCTTGATTAATCCTAAACATGCATCTAGTGATTAAAGCAATTAAAGTAAAGTAAAGAACACTCACAACACTGGATGTACGAGGAAAAAACCTAAAGCGGGAAAATAACCTCGAACGACCCAAGCCAGATAATCACTATGAACAATGGTTTTACAAAGACAAATTAGCCTTACACTAAGAATCGATCCCCATGGGTCTTGACGCTCCTTCTGATCTTCAACTGTTCTTCAATAGTGCCCACGCAGAAATTCCATCTTCCACGATACCTATCCACAACACACGCGTCCACGTATGTATCGGTGTCCACCAAATGGCTTTGATTCGTCTACGACGTCGAACAAGAAGTCCTTCTCTTTTTTTCCCCGCAAAACCCTTTGATGTTTAATGTGTAGAACAAACAATTGTGGTGCAGCAAGATCACTTAAACATATAAGAATGATAACTGGGATCTTTTCAAACTCTAAGGATTTGTTTATGCTTTGTAAACCTTAGAGAACATGTGCAAACAAGGTTTTGGTTTGTAAAACTATTTCCCAGAATGCACACCTCCGAAATTATGATGAAAACACTGTTTAAATTGGATTTAAATGCTGCCTCAAAAAACGTGTCGTTCGAACGACTTGAGGAACTCGTTCGAACGACATCCCATCTCGTTCGAACGAGATTGGATGTCGTTTGAACGACAACGCGAAAGTTTGACTTTTCAACTTTTTGATTAAAACGTCTCTTACAATGAGAGATCCAAAAATGTCAAACTGTTTTACGAGCTTATCGTCATAAAACGTAGTGTAAACCTTTAAAACACTTTTAAAACATTTAAAAACATTTTTCTTTATAAAAATTACATCCTTATCTTTTATAAAAATAATTCCGAGCACCATTAATTATACGCATTCATACCTGAGTGATCTCGAAATGAATTTAACTGTGAAAACGATTAAACTTGAACCAATTAAACATCGGCATGATGAATTCTTTGAAGTTTTGCCGCAACTTCTTCAATTTATTCAATACGTCATAGACCAAGTGGGATCGTGACAAAATAAAAATATCCCTATGATATATTACAAACACAGTTTTGTTCACGGAATCAAGTCAAAACAATACAGGAACTCAATTGGAAATTTATGTCCTTACAGACCGCCCATTGCGCACAACCTCAATCAACAACATCAATCACACACAAATATATTTATACATATATATCTATACTGTCTCTCTACCCATATATATTCACAAAATTGTCGACTAACTGTGCATGTCACTCGTAGCACTAGCCTATAATCTTCGAGTCTAATTTCGACTCCCAAATCCATAAGTAGTCACTTAATTATTTTTGTATCACAATTATATTTTAGCCTGGACACTAAACCTAACTCAATCCAGACCATATCCCGATTCCATTCGAAATTCCCATTCGAATCCACTAATAAATTTTTTGAGTGTCCTTCATCCCAAGCAACCTTAAGTTCACACCTAGGATTATCTCGACTATCCCAAGGTAATTAATAATTATTTTTACATTTTCCCAGAATTACTAATCTTATCTACAAACCTCCCGAAATGACTCGAAATCAACCTAACCAATGAAATCATTTAAATTACCAAGCCCGACTATGCAGGGCAGCCGAACCGATTTAGCTATGGGGCGAATTGGTTCGCCCTTAATTTTGTCCAAAATGGGGATATTTTGTTTGTTATGAATTTCTACCCATTTTATCAACCAAAATCATTCTTAACAATCATCCCAACATCAATTTACATTACCCTATCAATATAAATCATAACTGTATTGTCCAATGGATTTAATTCATTAAGAAATCATTCTACACTATAACATTCAACCATCAATTTTTTTGAATTAATTCACCTTAATTCTCACATCAAATTCCATTGTTTTCCAGATTAATAAATTAGGATCACATCTATTACCATCATGATTCCAATTCAAAATTTCAAATCAAAATCCTAACTTTTATATAGGATTCATCTCAGATTTCTAATAATATGTTTCTCAATTCCATTCTCATGAAAACTTTCCTAAAAACCCATTTTGACATGTGAATCCCACCCCAAAAGTTCATTTTTGTTTCTCAACAATATGAACTAAAACACAAAATATAATATCAAAGAAAGTTAAACACTTGCCTCTAATTGTAGAAATCCGATCTTGCTAACCCGCAATAATCCATGCCCCAAAATTGTTTAATCTCCTCCGTGTCCTTGAATTCCCTATCTCCCCTTGCCTCTCTATCAATCAAAAATGATATAGAATATATGGAAGCCTCCCCTATCTACAACCCTTTTATATTTCCCTAATCTCGAAATTAGGTTAAATAATAACATTAAAATGACATGAACACCCCCATACGGACCCGTCTAGCTTAAAAAGTCTTTGGAACCCAATTACAACCCCCGAGTACCTAATTCTGACTATATCGACCCACACTAGATCATTCTTGCACTCGAAATTACCATCTTAGTCACCTATCATCAATTTACTATCTTATTCCCAACACGACCCCATACACAAGTTGATACGGATCCAAAAGTGTCTATTTTATACCTCGAATATATGCATTTTAGTCACTTGTTTTAATTAAAATTGGCCTTATGTCGTATTTTATTATTTTTCAGGTCAATCACCAGTCGCAACATCAAATAATGCTAAATCAAGTCGATTTCAACTCAATAGCGGTCAAAAAAATTAAATGAAGAAATTCAAAGCGACCGTGAAGTCAGAAGACAAGTTTGACCTTGCACCGATGAGTTCCGATGTCCCGAACCCTATCCCCGGACCAAACCGAAGCCTACACCGAGCTCAGACCATCACCCGAGCCTGTGTGTGTTGAGTTTGTACATTTATTATTTTTCTAGATTTTTATTTTGAGTCGTTCTATTTTTAAGATTTATTTAGAATTTTCTAGGATTTATTTTCTATTCTCATATTTCTTTATTCTGATTCTGATTTTTATTAGTTATTAATTTTTATTTTATTTTATTATTTTTAGGATTAGTTTTTAGGAATTTATTTTCTGGTTTTATTAGATTTTTTTAAGATTATATATTTTTTAGTTTAATAGATTTAATTTATTTATTTTTATTTTTTTAGTTTTTTTTAATAGGTTTATTATTTTTATTTTTTTAGTAGAATTTTTAATTTTTTTTTACAAACTAAAACACTCACACACACATATCCTATACAAACACACACACCCAACCCAAACCCAACCCAAACCATCTTCTACCTCTCACCATCTTACTCTCTCACCTCACACCCACCTTATACCTCCACACCTAATCATCCACCACAAACCCACAAACCTGAGTTCAAACCCGTCACCACCATCTGCGGCCCAACCCAAACCCCTCTGAACCAATCTACATCTGAGCCCCCTGTTGCGACCCAACTCAACCCGAGTTCAGCCCATGGCAGCCCTCCACCATTAAACCAGAAACCTTCTCCGACGAAGCCCCCAACTCCTTATCGCCAGCGTTCAAACCTATATTACGAAGCCGCGAACCAGCAGAACCCCTACCCACCATACCTGCCCGGAGCATAAAACTCGACTTCCTACCGATCTACCCTGTCGCAACCCAATAGCTTGCGACATAACCCCACACAACCTGAGACTTGATCGATCCCCAAAACCCAAAATCGAAACCCGGACCTCCCCTTTTAACCCACCTGCCCCATCTCCATAAAAGTAGGAACAAACCTATTCCAAAAAAAAAATCCACGAGCAAAGAAAGATAAACCCAAACATCTTTGACTTAGCCTTGTAAAAATCACACAAGAATCTCCAACAACAATAAAAAATAAACCGTGGGTATTATTATAAAGGGGGGCACCAGCTTGTTTAAAAAGCTCTATCATATCAGAATGAGAGACACAAAAAATAGAAAAACACTGTGTATATTATGTACATAGTAGGTACATAAAAAAATTCCAAAAAAATACAAAAAAATTAGTTTAGCATTAGAATAATTTCTAGGTTTAGTTTTTTTATGTAATCAAGTGCTGTATTTGTGAAAATATTGGGACACATGTGCATGAACGCGATTCAAGGAGTCAATTCAAAGGGAGACTTTTGTGCATTGTATTTCTTTCTCTACTCTTTAATTTGTTGTTCCATGTTTGTGAATGTGATTAATTATTTCGTTATGCTTGGCTAGTCACCCGATTCAAGGGGTGGGATGCACTGCATAGGATGGTAATTTATTTAATTGATTTCATTAATGCTATATTTCTAGGAAAATTAATTTTTGACTGTCACCAATAAATTTATGTAACGAGAGTTAGCAAATTAATTGTACAAATTAATGTTTGAATTTAGGGATCGAACTAGAGATAGATTTTTTCGAAATTTGAATATTAATTATGTGTGAAATTTGAGAATTCATATTGTTTTTGTTAAATTGATCCCAGTGAGTAATTTTGTTGAGCACAGTATAGTTCTTAATTTTTCATCGTGTTACATTTTTAAATTAGTTTTCTGAGAAAGATATTATTAAATTTATAATTGTATCGAGAGTTAGATTATCGATTTAATATTATCTCGAAATATTTTAAATTAATAAATTGAGAAATTAAAATAGTTAATAATGCGGTGTAATCCCATCTCTTGACATTCTCTCCTTTTTCACACTCGATTGTACATTATTTTTCCTTATTTAGTCATTTCATAATTTTTAACATTTATTAGTTAATTCTCCCTTGAAATTATTTTAAAAAAAATAAGAAAAAGATTTTAATAAAAAAATTGAAATTGCAAGTATTCACATTAAGTTTCACCTTCGAAGTTGTATTGATACCGGTACTTATCGCAATACGAGTTGTTTTAGACAAGTGTTTTAGGTAATTCTAGGGATTTTGAGATTGACTTTTAAAGACAACGACCATACGCAAAAAGCTTCTCATCAAATGGCGTCGTTGTCGCTTTCTTGACGTGGAGACAAAATTGAAGACTTTTAATTTTTTTTAGTGTAGTTCTTCCTTTTTCTCCCTCATTAGACTGGTTGTATAGGATTATTGAGGCATTGTCATTATTTGGGGTGCATTTTGAGATCATATTATTTTTGTAATATTTATTCATTAAAAAACAAAAAGCGAAAAGGGAATCCGAACAAGGTAGAGAGAGGTCGTCCAAAGGCGAGTATTTTTGAAGCCTCTCTACTTTGGGTCGGTAGGACTCCCGGGGATGACTGAGATAGGCGATATCTTCCCCCGGTCGACTCAACTCGGTCTTCAATTCACGTGTGTAAAAATCGTGGGAGGTACATTTCTTTATCCCTCACGAATCTCCTACAAGCGAGTTCAATTTTTGTGTGCTTAATTGTTTTTGTGTGCTTTTAATTTCTGCATCGCACTTAAATTGAATGGTTTGATGAATTAATTTACCTAAGACCTGGACCCGATCATTGAAACGAGAAGTGATCTCATCATCTGACTCACTCTCTTATCCATTGTGTGCTACCCTAGCTGTCATTAAATTTAAAATCAATGAACTAGCTATCCCCGTAGGAACACCTTTTCGTAACAAGCGATCACAAAGATAAATTTTGTGATTTTTGTCTCCCGCGGACTTAATTAAAATTTGACTACCCCTCTCATTAATTTTGAAGATAATAATTGGCTACGTGCTCGTTAAGATTTTTTCTTTACTCGTATGTGTCCAATTCAATTCTTTCGGTAATCAATTTTAGTTCGTTCGTCCAAATCAAAAGTCCATTTTCTCCCCTTTTTCAAAAAATCCCAAAAATATTTTCCTTTTTTTAAAAATATTTCCAAAAATCGCCAAAAGATTTTTTTTCAATATTCCAAATGCCAAAAAGATTTTCCTTTTCTTATTTCAAAAAATCACAAAAAGATTCTCTTTTCTTTTGAAAAATATTTAAAAACCCAAAAATATTTCTCTCGTCATGATCGAAGAACGTACTTTACGGGAATACTTTGTTCATTTCCCATTCTCTTGAAATTTGTTTGATGTTAAGCCCGAATCGAACCTCCATTCATTAATTCATGGATTTAACTCTCAAACGCCCACAATTGATACTCGTGCGTCTTCCACGCCCACATATCCTACTCCACCGACTCTGGTGCCGAGTGTTAACATATTCCATGCTTGACCGTGCACATACTGCTTCTTGTCGATCACTTGTCCCATAAGTGTCCATTTATTTTCTCTCCACCTAAACCCACCATGGAACATGTGTATCCCTATGACACTGTTTGGACCCACCCTCGGCGTATTGTCACGACATATCTAATGTCGATGGGTATGAGTGCCCCAGCTATTCATGGCAGCCTGATCACCCTTCCATGCAATATGAATCCCAACACCATATTATGATCCTTACGGTTTCCAACAGTCGTCATCGCTAACTCGTGCACCTCATACCTATTAGTCCTCTTACTATGCTCCTCATGCTGATCAACCTTTTGTCTCTCACGGAGACACTCCTCTTGTGTATGATGAACTTGACCCCATTCTCCATACTGCATATGAGCATTCTTCGCCTTCTAGTGTCTATAATGAGTTATGTCCACCTCCATCACCTCCGCCACCCACCGAAATTTCACAACCACCTTGCACATTCGATCTCGAGAACTTTTTGAAAAAGTTTTTTCTCGAACACGAGCACACTCTTAAATCTCAAAATGAATCCCTTCAATGGATTTAACAACGATTAAATGAATTTGAGTGTGCGAACGAGTTAGATTTACCCTAAGTCAACCCATTGTTGCACCCGTGTGGAACGATGATGTGTTTGAGTGTGACCACCCCTATTATCCTGAGAATATCGAAGTTGAGACCACTCCGTGGTCCGGGCCTCAAGTTGACAATTGTGTTGACCTATCCACTGACTGTGAGACTGATCCCACTATGCCCTATCCTCTCGAACCCACCATTGAGGTTCACATTTCCCCTTCCATCGAATTTACTATTATGCCTGAGTCTACACCTTATTATCCTGTTATGTGTGTCCCTGAGGCAACACTTTCTTATAGGTTAGCTCCGGTGAGTGCTTCCCACTGTCATAAGATTGAATCTAATATGTCTTCTATCTCTCTGGATATATATCCTGTTATACCATGCTTGGCTCCCGTTGAGTCAACTACTAATGTTGATTCATCTAACTCGAATTTGGCTTCCGATGGTGACTTTCAGGTGGATAAGTTGCTCACTCCCTCGTTCACTTTCACACCTCCTCCTTAGCATGAACTTTCGGATCACTCCGAGCCTCATGAGGAGTGCGTATCTCGTACTCTTGAGTTAGATCATCTTTCCCCACAGTTTGTCCCACCCGACCCACCCACTGTCCATATCACACCACCACTTGATTCAGACCTTGCTATTGTTATTTCCCTATTCACACCTACACATTTAGGTCCTCACCTCCACCCACCCTCCACCCTAGTGCTCCATGATCCCATTTGTGCAATTTTCATCGACCCCACCATCCGTGTGCGTATGCATACTACTCTCCTCATACGTGACACCAAGCTTGTTACTCTATGCACACTACTTCCTCGCGGTGTTTCGACAGCTCCCTGCCGTGTCACGGTGTGACCATTATCATCGTCCATTTATAGAATGTTCGTGCACTTTCTATGAGGCCCACACTATCAATATTGCCAAACCATTTTGCCCCCCCAACCAATTGAAGCACCATTCTTATAGGGCCCTTATTTCCCTCACTTTTCGGCTCAATAAGGCTCGTGATCAATGCTTATTCTCCCCTGCCTTTCTCATCCTTACCCTGATACCCACCCACCCATGGTCATGCTTTGCATATTGTAATGCACTTTTACATAAAAGTACATTGACCCTTTTAGCCTCTATCCAATAAGACTGACCCTTCAGTCTTGTTTGGGGGTGATTTTCAACTCCCAATTTTTCTGCCGCCCCGCACTTTCCTAGCTCTTATCTTTAGGGTGAGAATGGTCCAGTTTGGCTAAAGACGTTAAACTTAGCGCTACTGGGAGGCATCCCGTTATGTCTTGTTTCTGAGTATAAGTCTTATCCTGTTTGGGGGTGGTGTTTCACATCACCCTATGATTTTCACTTACTTTATAGACTTGTACTTTTTGTGTCGCATTTGTTCTTCATGTATTATCTCTACACAATGTGGTACATTTTCATATGCGGCTCATTATGGTAATATCTTTCCTCCCTTGTGATTTTTATTTTTTATATATAATTTTAAACATCGAGGATGATGTTCTCTTTTGTTTGGGGGTGGGATATTTATCAAAATCGTGCCTCTTTTGATTTTTTTTCAGAAACAAATGATTTTAAACTTTTTGCAGTTAAAAATAAATTTTTATGAATTGTCTATCATCCCTCTTTTAGAAATCTCGGAATGCCCGTGTTCGACCCTAAAATTACGCTTTTTAACATACAATTCATTAATACCGCTTAAAGCGTACTTGCACCATGAATTTCTAAACTCGGTAATTTGAACTATCACGTTTACAATCAAAAGTTTAAGAGTAATAACATTCTAAAAAGAGACTTAAAAGATCACTAGTGGCGACTTAAACCCGTGAGATTTGAGATTTTCACCTTTTTGAGATTTTTTATGTATCTCAGAGTCACGAGTTGGCTCAAATTTCTCTAGGTACTGCATTTAGTCATTGCATGGTCTCATTATTTTTTTCAAATTTGGCTTAATCACTGAGAATGACATCATTTTCGAGTTGTGAGAAACATATGTCTTGTAGTTTGTCCCGAGCACTAAACTGATTTTATCATACACTTACCATCTTTACCCTTCTCTCCACCTATTATCATTCCATGTTTTCCTTACCCATATATGTCCCAGATACCATCCATATGTCATTTCCCATCATGACCATCGTTTTGAGAAAAAGAGTGTTTAAAATTATCAATGAAAATTTTCTTCATTTTTAATATGAAAAAAATGCATCACAATAAAATAGAAAACAAAATTAATTAGAAACAAGAAGTAGGAAAAAAGAAAAAAAAATAGAAAAAAAGAAGAAAAAGAAAGCATGTGATCATAGATTTAAAAAATGAAGCCATTAGTGTGTCACACTCTTCTCAAAAACCCTATCATTCATCTTCTTCATTTCATTATCCCCTCATACCTTTCATAAATCATATTTTCACCCTTGGTAAAGTGTTCAGGCAAATGAGAAGACTATATGATGAATAACTCGAAATTCTCGACATAGTGGTTAGCATTCCTTCATGAGATCAATTTTTTTCATGTATCCGTCCTTTTTTATATAGTGTGAGAAACGTTTGAACTTGTTTACATTTACTCACCTCCTCACACACTAGAGAGATACATTTACCCAATTCTCAGAGAGTTCGATTCAGAGATATATATCCAGTGAGAATTGAATTCAAAGCTTTGTTTCTATAAAGGCGATCTAAGAAGTACTCTAATGATACCTAATATTGTTTCACACTAACACACACTGAGTTTTAGGAAGGATTACGATTTTGGTATTAAGTAATTTTATGTATCATTTTGATAGTTGAATAGGGTGTTCCTTGATGTCCTTTTAAGTTGGGTTGTATAGCATTTCATCGTCAAAATAAGAGACTACATTTTAATAAATTTTGAATTTTGTGGGTATATTCACTGCAAACCCTCACGAGACACCACTCGTCCTGTAGGGCAACCTATAGGTTTAACGGCTTATTGCACATGCTAAGTGCAATCGCCAGTGCCTGCGAAAGTGGCACACTTTTGGTTACTTATCTCTGTTTTCTCTCAATTTTTGCTTGATGACTAGCAATGTTCTGTTAGTGGGTGGTGTAATAAGCACCCAAAAATGTCTATTTTATACCCCGAATAGATGCATTTTAGTCACTCATTTTAATTAAAATTGGCCTTATGTCATATTTTATTATTTTTCAGGTCAATCAATAGTCGCAACATCAAATAATTCTAAATCAAGTCAATTGCGAATCAATAGCAGTCAAAAGCGTAAAGTGAAGAAATTCAAAGTGACCGTGAAGTCAGAAGCCAACTTTGACCTTGCATCGGTAAGTTTGATTGTCCCGAACCCTATCCCCGGACCAAACCTAAGCCTACACCGAGCCCAGACCATCACCCGAGCCTGTGTGTGTTGAGTTTGTTCCTTTATTATTTTTCTAGATTTTTATTTTGAGTCGTTTTATTTTCAGGATTTATTTTAGATTTATTTAGAATTTTCTAGGATTTATTTTCTATTCTCATATTTCTTTATTCTCATTTTGATTTTTATTAGTTTTTAATCTTTATTTTATTTTATTTTATTATTTTTAGGATTAGTTTGTAGGAATTTATTTTCTGGTTTTATCAGAATTTTTTTTAAGATTATATATTTTTTAGTTTAATAGATTTCATTTATTTATTTTTATTTTTTATTTTTTTTAATCGGTTAATTATTTTTTTTAGTAGATTTTTTTATTTAGTTTTTACTTTTATTTTTTTTACAAACTAAAACACTCACACACACATATCCTATACACACACACATACCCAAACCAACCCAACCCATCTTCTACCTCTCACCATCTTACTCTCTCACCTCACCTCACACCCACCTTATACCTGGAGTTCAAACCCGTCACCACCATCTGCGACCCAACCCAAACCCCTCCGAACCAATCTACATCCGAGCCCCCTGTTGCGACCCAACTCATACCGAGTTCACCCCATGGTAGCCCTCCACCGTTAAACCCGAAACCTTCTCCGGTGAATCCCCCAACTCCTTACTGCCGTCGTTCAAACCTACTTTACAATGCCGCGAACCAGCAGAACCCTTACCCACCATACCTGCCCGGAGCACAAAACTCGACTTCTGGCCGATCCACCCTGTCGCAACCCAATACTTGGCGACATAACCCCACATAACTCGAGACCTGCTTGATCCCCAAAACCTGGAACCGAAACCCGAACCTCCCCTTTTAACCCACTTGCCCGATCTCCATAAAAGTAGGAACACTTATACCAAAAGAAAAAAAATCCACGAGCAAAGAAAGATAAACCTAAACATCTTTGACTTAGCCTTGTAAAAATCCCACAAGAATCTCCAACAACATTAAAAAATAAATCGTGGGTATTATTATAAAGGAGGGCACCAGCTTGTTTAGAAAGCTCTCTCATATCAGAACGAGAGACAGAAAATAGAAAAACACTGTGTATATTATGTACATAAAACATTTCAAAAAAAAATAGTTTAGCATTAGAATAATTTTTAGGTTTAGTTTTTTTTTTAAATGTAATCAAGTGCTGTATTTGTGAAAATGTTGGGACATATGCATAAATGCGATTCAAGGAATCAATTCAAAGGGAGACTTTTGTGTATTGTATTTCTTTCTCTACTCTTTCATTTGTTGTTCTATGTTTGTGACTGTAATTAATTATTTCATTATGCTTGGCTAGTCACCCTGTTCAAGGGGTGGGATACACTGCGTAGGATATTAATTTTATTAATGGATTTCATTAATGCTATATTTCTAGGAAAATTATTTTTTGACTGTCACCAATTAATTTATGTAATCAGAGTTAGTAAATTAATTGTACAAATTAATGTTTGAATTTAGGAATTGAACTAGAGATAGGTTTTTTCAAAATTTGAATATTAATTATGTGTTGAAATTTGAGAATTCATATTGTTTTTGTTAAATTGATCCTAGGGGGTAATTTTGTTGAACACAATATAGTTCTTAATTTTTCATCGTGTAACATTTTTAAATTAGTTTTCTGAAAAAGATATTATTAAATTTATAATTGTAAAGAGAGTTAGATTATTGATTTAATATTATCTTAAATATTTTAAATTAATAAATTGAGAAATTAAAATAATTAATAATGCGGTATAATCCCATCTCTTGACATTCTCACATTTTTCGCACTCGATTGCACATTATTTTTTCTTATTTAGTCATTTCATAATTTTTAACATTTATCAGTTAATTCTCCCTTGAAATTGTTTAAAATAAAAGATTTTAATCAAAAAATTGAAATTGCAAGTATTCACATTAATTGTTTCACCTTGGAAGTTGGATTGATACCCATACTTACCGCAATACGAGTTGTTTTGGACAAGTGTTTTAGGTAATTCAAGGGATTTTGAGATTGACTTTTGAAGACAACGACCATACGCAAAAAACTTCTCATCAAAAGTCTCGAATAAGATCCTATTAATCAACTACTGTTACCCATATACAACGGAATATAAAATAATACAATTTCATTTACTTATCCCACAAGTGTATATAATAACACACAAATATTAATCCAATATTTTTTAATTAATATTTATTTAATTCACTTTATTTATGAAATTAATTAAATTATGAGCACACGTGTGCTTTAAATATTCTCAAAAATACGGGGTGTTACATTTATATGCAACACTCGAAATGTATATGACTTGTAGTAGGGTTGCCCACTTACATACTTAAGTTTCAGATTTGTGTATTACATATACTAGAGATGCGTATATTGCATTATTGGTATGAGATATCCAAATGTGAATAGATTTGATATATGAACATATAATTGGTATAATGGTTATTTTCTGAGAAGTACCTTAGGCTTTGAGACTTTAGTGAATCATGTGACTTCTATTGAAAGAGATTAACCTATTATAGTTAACGGTAAAGATTAAATAATAATTTTGTGAGGCTTTAATCACATGGGCTATGGGATCGGGATTTAAAACCACATGATATATTAAGTTATTGGGTTTGGGTAACTAATAACTTAAGATATGTTAAAACACGAGAGGAAAAGGTGTAGTTATAATGTGGCACAAATTCAATAATAATCATATTCTACATAGACTTGTTGTTTACGTTTTCTTTTAAAAACTATTGTTATAGGTCCTTGTTGCGGTAGTTCATGTACGCGGGTTCATTGGAAGAACATCTATTAGTGTAGGATTCGAGAAAGTGTAGCTCATTTTATTTTCAGTCAGTTTGTAAATGTATACTTAAATTAAGAGTTGAACTTTTGTATGGTCACATTTTTTTAACACAGATGACTTATGTTGTATTGGCAATGATTGATATCAGAGTTGGTTTTGTGTTGATTCGATATTTCTATATCTTGTCATTCTTTATTCAATTTTGATTATTTCTTATGTTGAGAATGTTACCAAAAGTTTTTATCCCTATGATTTTTATTTTAGACTCGATCAATCTATTTATGGATTTTACGGGGTTGAACATTAGTAAGGTATTAGCACATTAGTTGACTAAATAATGATGTGAATGAACCTTAACTTTGCAAGAGTATATGTATACTCGTATGGCCCTAGATTATTTGTTTGTTTCAATTTCGTTGACCAAAATATACTTTGAGTCGTAGTCTTAGCCTGATTCAGAAAACTTCATATTAAAGATTTTAAAACCTAACTTCTTCATCATTTCATGACCAATGAGAATGTCGCTTCAAGATAAAGGTAAAATTGACTTAGAGGACTTAAATATTACCCATTTAATTATAAGTTTTCTTAAATTAAAAAATGTTTTATTATAACCTTATGGTTTTTGAGGTTGCAAAATACAAGTTGAAATATATTTTTTCTATATAAAACTTATTTTTAAAATTCATTATTTGTATATAAATTTACTTAGTTTGTAATTTAGACAAGCAAAATCTGATTTTTTCTAATACTGGGCAAACTTTGGTCTCAAGCGCAATGTAGTCCGCTGCAGCAAAGTTATTCCTTGCTCCAGTAAATTACCCTCTTTGTTGGTATTGGTCTAACGGTTTCCCATACAATTGTCCCTAAACACATACAAGACCTTGTGCCATTGGAAGTTAAAAATTTATTGTTGGTTTCTCACTTGTTCCATTGGAACCAAATGTTTTCTTCAAACTTTAAAATAAGACTCATGAAAAGGTTCAAACGCAAAATTATCAACAATTTTGACAATTGCGACATGGCGAGTAATCAGAGGGAAATTTATGCTTGCTTTTCCTATTAGAATGTGGAAAATGTGTATTATGAAGGTTGTGATTTATTGAGTCTAGAGAGAGGTTCAAGTTTTTAACTTATATCTCCCTTTGTATAAATATTTACCTATATAGTGAAAGGTGTCGGTGTGTCTTGAGGTTTTGTCCCGAAGCGTTTCCTCTTATAAATTCCCATCTTAAGTATATGATTTGATTTTCCATATATTTTTTTCATTTATATGAATAATGAACATATATTAATAAAAGAATAATTTTGTAAATAACGTATTGTCACTCACATGTTACGATTAATTTTTTCTCAAATTTGGATTGAATAAATTTTTTACCTTAACTTTGAAAATATTATATTTTGGGTAATTTCTTATAGTCATTGCTTTCTCCAGCTTGTCCTTAGCCCCATAAGCTATTCACACACATTTTAAAAACTGGTATTAAAGTTAGACCTCAATTTTACTAGTTTAATTACCATAAGATTGATTTAATATGTGAGAAATTGATTTTGTTTTGGAAATTTTTGAATATTTGCCTATGAGGAAAAATAATGATTTTTAGTAGTTGTTCTTCAAAAATTAAGTTAATATATTTGAAGATCTTATTAGTAATTTTGTCTGTGATTTTACTAGGCTTGTTACTTGTAACACCCCGTATTTTTACTGATTTTTATATTTGGATTAAATAAGGATTTATACTTATTTATATTTAATATTACATAGTGAATGAGTAATAATAATGATATGAAAAGATTATAATTGTCGTGAGTGAAAAATACGGCAGTTACGATAAATGTAGTCGGGACATGCGCGTCAGTTGTGTCGGAACATAATTTGAGAAATAAAACATAACTCTAATTTTGATATTTCAAATGGTCATTTTGAGTGCACCAATGTGTCCGAAATGGTCCAGATAGTAAAAAAAGTCTACTCGGGGGTTTGGTTTGGGTCCCAGGATATTTTTAGGCCAAACCGGCACCTCAGATGAGTATTTTGGTCTTTTGGAATTTTGGGGAAATTAAACCCACGAAAATTAGAAACTTATATCTGCAAATACATAAGGGAAGTTAGGTTTAAACACAATATAAAACACCAAGGGTCTATAGGAGGAGGAAGAAGGAGGATTCCAAGGAGATTTGGAGGTTTTCTACCATTCTTGTACCACAAACACCACAATCGCGTAGATCAAAAGGAGAGGACCACAACCATACCAAATTTTCTACAAGGATTAGACCTACATACAGAAGCAAGTGTTTAATCTTGCTAACTATGATTTGATATATTATCCATGTTAGATTTAAGATGACAATCTTGTGAAATTCATGGAATTTGGCATTAAAATTTGAGATAAAAATCAAGTTCTTGGGTAGGATTTATGTTATATTGAATCCCTTACACATGTAGACTAAATTGAGGATAAATACCATAAAATTGGAGAAGCAGTCTGGAAGATTATTGAAGTTCTTGAATAAAGTAAATAGACTAGTATTTTTAAAGTTTAATCTTGAATTAATCAAATTTTAAGTTGTTCTTTGAGGATTTTATGATTCCTCTACGTTAGAATTCATTTATATACATCCATAGTAGTAGTGTTTAATGGCTATTTGGAGTTTTACAGAATCATGAAATCCGTAACACATAGAGGAAGTAGACAATCCCTATAGCATCGAATTGATTTGGACTCTGGCTGAATTGATTCGAAAAGGCGAATCGATTCGGATCCAGGCCGAATCGATTCGGCTTCCCAGAAATTAAATTTCCCTCTTTTTACTTAGAACTCAGGGGAAACGATCGGGTTGAGTTAGAATATAAATTTTGAATATAATTGAGGATATCCTAATGACCAGTAAACTAAAGTTGTGATTTGAAATTAGCCACATGGGCTTGATTTATGGCCTTGTTAGTTGGGTGTAATTAGAAAGTTGAAAACCTAATCGGGGATTATATTGGGCTGCAAATGTTTGAGAGATTTAAGGGTTAGACCTGTATGACATGTATGGCATGACTACTGAATTAACTTAGTGTATAATTAATAACCTTCCAAGTAGTGATAAATAATCAGTTATATACGTTAAGAGGTTAAACGACATAATTAGAATATGTAGTCTATTTGAGAGTAATATGAACTACGAATGGAATATTATATGGTACATACTTACCTATACTGAATATATATACATAGGTTGTGTTAATTCATATTGTTTGATTTATTATGGGTAGTCATATCTAGGATACTTTCTATCACAGGAGGTTTCGAGTGGTGGATAGTCTTATTCTGATGAGCCCATAGGGGGGGATATTGACTTGTACCCCAGGACATAGACCTTAAGGATTAAGCATCACTTGTGAGAATGAGGGTGTGTTCGGTCATTTGGGTGCATCAGGTATGAGCTTATCCCAAAGGCTTAAAGCTATGTTCGCCTGCAACATTATGTGATTTGATTTATGGTTCGAGGGAGACTATCCAAACTAGTGTCCTTATATTGTACATGATGTAACGGGACTTGATAACAAAGTATGCCCACGCCATAGGTCTCCACCTAGGGGTGTTGTATACATATATATATAGTAAGAGTAATGTATATATGTACATGTGACTGACTCTTGTACGAGTATGTTAGCAAATAAAATAGATTGTGATATCTAAATTATTCAAGAGTATGAGAACTAAATCATTTGGTAAAGAATCTTAATGAACATAAAGAATTGGGGAAATGTGGTGATGTAATGTACGGGTGATACAAGTGGGTATTATAATTTATTTGATGCGAAAAGACATAAACCAGACTAGTTAGGCGAGTAGCATAACTAGGTGGGTTAGAGTAGTACGTTAGGTGTGCACTTCAGTTGAGGGGTGAGGATCTCAAGTGAGGGCACACGGTACTAACATGTATTTAATATTCTATCTTGTTGCATTTTAAACACTTACTAAATTTTTTAAAACTATTTTCTTGGGCTCTGACCCTTTTCAAATCCTTTTTGTAAAAACCATTTTAGGTTCCCAACCATAGGGATGCCAGGCCTAGGAGTTCCTACTGTTGACGTGCTGCAACTATTGTGGAGGTTGCAGGCCCTTGCTACTAGACGCTTCCATGTTTACTTATATTCTTATGCATTTAGTTAGTTATTCCAGCCGGGCATGTCGCCCACTTTTATTCAGACGTTAACTCAGTGGCAGTGGATTTCATCTCTTTATGTTTAGTTGTTGGACTATCTTTTATTTATGGATTAGCGTATTGGAGTTTATGGATGGAGTGTTTATCCCAGTCCTTTCTAGCTTATTCAGTTATTTCATTCTCAATTATGTTGGTTAATTGGAATGGTGATGGTGATGAATTATTTATTGTTTATTTAATTATATTGTTTCTTGACAAATGAAAAATTGAAATTTGACACCGGCTTAACTAATTGAATAGGTGGTTAGTAATTAATAAATTTGTAATGATGCTAAGGCTGAACCAATTGAATATTATGTTTTAATTTCAATAAAGGATTGACCACTCGGTATTTATTTGGGAGGGGCGTCACAGATGGTATTAGATCATTAGGTTTTAGAGTCTTTAGGATCTGTGCGGATTACTACAATTTTCAGCGCAGTGTTCTTTGATGTAGAGCCCTATTATTAGGATTGTTGTATTCTTTATTACGCATTTACGTCTTCAGCTATTTTAAGACGTATTGAATTATGGACTGATTGAAAATTCTTTCTTGTTTCATATGCCTCCTTGACGTGCCACACAAGCTAACCTAGAGGCACAACCATAGCCTCAGCCACCTCAAGCTCTGGGCACCATGAATGCTGCAAAGGTGTCCGCCATAGTTGCACTAGAGATTAAGCAACATTGGATGTAGTACAGCTGGCACTACATCGGGCCCAGGTCGTGGCCCCAACTTAGATACAAGCATTCCCTTCTTCTTGAGAACGAGTTAGAGATGCCTTCTATAAGGCACACCCTCCCGAGTTATGGGGAAGTTTAGATGTAGTGGTTTCTATTCAATGTAAGAAAGACATCCAGAGGAATTTGAGTATGTACGAGTGCACAGACGTTTAGAGGCAGATTTTAACTACGTTTAAGCTAGTCGGGGCAGCATAGCAGTGGTGGGAATTTGTTACCACAGCGGAGGAGAGAGACAGTATGCTGATATAGGAGTTCTGGGAGAAGTTTGACCACAAATAGTTTCCATTTTCCCTCCGAACAGAGATGAGGCAAAAACTACTAGATCTCACACAGGAGGGAAAGACCGTTGCTGAGTATGAGGAAGAATTCACGAGGTTGACTAACTGCATTCTAGGAGAGGTACCTATCGATAATAAGAATATACATCTATTTACATATGGCCTTACTTGGAGGATTCGACAACACCTATTAGGCAATCTTGTTTTGAAGACATACACTGAGGTACTGAATGCTGCTCTATTATATTTCCAGGACCATCGCTTCCATGTTGAGGGGAGTAAGCGAGTAAGAGAGTCCAACCAGTAGGGCAGGACAAGGGGTGGAGGTGCCGGTGGGGCACAATCATCTCAGATGCAGTCTAGACAGGTTGAGTAGAGTTCTCACCATGGGGATCCTACTAAGCGATTCAGATCTGGAGGCTTTAGGCAGGGCAGGGAGGTTTTAGGCAAGGCCATCAGGGCCAGAAGATTCAATTAGGCTAGCACCATTTTCAGCAGGGCCAATGGAGGGATATAAATGGGCAGCAGCGTCGAGCCCAATAGGGCCAGAGGGGAGGTGATTTTGTGGGTAGGTGTTTCATTTGTGGCAAGATCAGCCACAAGCGACAAGATTACCCCTGATAAGGGCAAGGAGCAGTAACAGCAGTAAGGAGGCCGCCAGGAGCCTCAGAGACCTATTTTCCCCTCCGCCCTCCCATCACTCGTACCAACCTTATCTGCAGTACCAGCCATTTTAGTAGCCCCACCTCAGTAGGGGCATCTACAGTATGGGTGTGTATATAACGTCGATGAGGAAGCAATTCCTCAGGCACCAACTGCAGCCGAGGGTATGTTTTCTATACATGGGACTTTGGGCCGTATTTTATTTGACACAGGGGCTTCACACTCATTCATATCCACTAGATTTTCACGGACTATAGGGTTGTTAGACACGACCGATAGTACATTTACATGTGTATATTTTCCATTGGGCAATGGGACGCTTATATTCTTTATCTGCCGGGGGGTGAGTATAGATATTGGGAGGCTGATTTTGCCCGCTGACATGCTTATGTTAGACATGACAGAGTATGACGCTATTATAGGCATTGGTTGGCTAGCCACTTATTAGGCTATGATCGACTGTTATAGTAGGAGTATTGTGTTTGCTATTCCCAGCCAATAGATATTTTTGTTAGCGATGCCTCATCCTAAGGGAGGCTTGTCCACCCACTTATACTATATAGAGGAGGGGACCTCTAAGGGAGTGGCGATTTCCCTTGATTCGACTCCCATTGTTCGTGAATTTGCTGATGTATTCTCAGAGATACCAAGATTGCCACCCAGTAGGGGGATATAGTTTATGATAGACTTAGCGCCAGGCACTCGGCTAATAGGACATGCACCTTACTGTATGGATCCTATGGAGATGAGGGAGCTACGAGATCAGATCGAGCAGCTTTTGGGATAGGAGTTCATCCATCGTATTTCCTCACCTTTGGGGTTCTTCAGTGCTATTTATGAAGAAGAGATATGGGTCATTGCGATTGTGTGTTGATTACAGGGAATTAAATAAACTCACGATACAGAATACATATCCATTTCCCCGAATCGATGACTTATTTGACCAGTTGAGAGGATATGCCTACTTCTCTAAGATATATTTGAGGTCAGGATACCACCAATTACGTATTAGGGAACATGATGTGTCTACAATGACAGTTTTAATGAGATATGGGTCCTATGAGTTTTGAGTTATGCAATTCGGGCTAACCAATGCACAAATTGTGTTAATGGACTTGATGAATTGCGTATTCAGAGAGTTCCTGGATCAGTTTGTCATTATCTTTATAGATGAAATCCTGATATATTCTCAAACTGAGGAGGAGCATGCCGAGAATCTGCATAGAGTTCTACAGACAATGCGTGAGGACCAGTTGTATGCAAAGTTTGAAAAGAGTGGGTTCTGGATACGTGAAGTGCATTTTTTTGGGCATATCATTTCATAGAGGGGGATATCGGTGGACCCGAGTAAGGTGTCAACGGTGAGGGAGTGGGGACAGTCCATGATAATAATAAAGGTGCATTATTTCTTGGGATTAATCGGGTATTATAGGAGGTCTATTCGGGGGGTTTCAAAGATTGTGGGTCCTTTAACAAACTTGACTCGAAAGGGAGAGCCATTTATTTAGGATGATGCTTGTCAGCTGGATTTTGATGAGCTGAAGGACAAGTTAAATTTAGCACCAGTTATTGCTCTACCCAGGTCGGGAGCAGGGTACCAAGTTTACACGGATGCATCCCTACAAGGATCAAGGGAGTACTTCAGCAGGAAGATTAGGCTATAGCTTATGCTTCCCTGCAAGCTTAAGCCTCATGAGGGGAATTACCCCACCCGTGACTTGGAGTTAGTGGCATTCGTGTTTGCACTTCGGATTTGGATACATTACCTGTTGGGGGAAATTTTTTACCTGTTCACAGATCAAAAGTCGCTACAGTACTTTTTCACTCATAGAGAGCTGAATATGCATCAACGCAGGTGGCTTGAATTTGTGAAGAATTATCAGTTCGATATCCAGTATCACCCAAGGAAGGCTAACGTGGTAGTAGACGTGTTGAGCCGTATGCCAATGGGTGAGGTAACCAAGGTGTGTAAGGCGAAATGGAAGGAGCTAGGACATTAGGATGCAGTGGCCAGATAATTTATGTCAGTTATGACTGTTACGGCCCAGATTGTCACGAGGGTGGTACCGGTACAAGAAGAAAATCCGTTTTGTCAGGAGAAAATTAGATAATGATTAGCTTGGCGAGCCGAGTCATACTACATTAGTTCGGGGAGGTTTGTGATTCAACGGGAGGTTGATAGTTCCTGAGGGGAGGAATTACGACATGCTGTGATGGTAGAGGCACACGCGTCCCAATTTGCAGTACATCCTGGAAGGGATAAGATGTACCAAGACATGAGATGGTGAAACTGGTGGAGTGGGATGAAGAGAGAGATCACTGAGTTTTTCTCGAGGTGTACCACTTGTTAGATAGTAAAGTTGGACCATCAGAGATCAATAAGAGTCCAACAACCATTGGAAATTCCTATGCGTATGTAGGAGAGCATTTCCATAGACTTTATTACTGGGTTGCCTACTTCTCAGAGGGGTCATTATTCTATATGGGTGATAGTGGATCAGTTGACCATGGTAGCCCACTTCCTAGTAGTAGGACAGATTACACTACAACTCAATATGCACAAATTTTTATTGCTGAGATTGTGTGATTACACGGAGTGCCTCTCGATATTGTGTCCTATAGGGACAAATTTTTATGTCTCGCTTTTAGGAGAGCTTCCAGGAGGCCATGGTCACGAATTTGTGATTGAGTATGTACTGTCACCCACAGACGGATGGACATACTGAGTGAACTAATCAGATGTTGGAGGACATGCTACGGATATGCATCCTGGACTTTAGGGGAGGCTGGGAGCCGTATCTTCCACTGGTGGATTTTGCGTATAATAAATCTTATCAGTTCACTATTGGCATGGTTCCATTCGAGGCGTTGTATGGGAGGCCTTTTTATTCTCCTTCCTGTTTTCTCAAGGTGGTGGAAAACAAGCTACTTGGGACGGAGTTGATCTAGTATACTTCAGACAGGATATAGATAATTCAGAGTCAGATTTGGATAGCTCAGGATAGACAGAAAAGTTACGCCGATGCCAAGCGATCCTTTATGGAGTTTTATGTGGCTGATAAAGTGTTTCTTTGTGTATCTCCTATGAAGAGGATAATGAGATTCAATAAGAAAGGAAAATTGGTGCCAAGGTACGTAGGGCCATTCCCAATTATCGAGCGGATTGGTCCAGTGGCATATAGGCTCGGGTTGCCGGGGCACTTGCACCGTATTCATGACGTGTTCCATATTTCTTCGTTACGATGATACCTCCGGGATGAGTTGTCTTAGACTCACATTGCATTGGAGGAGATAGACTTGCAATCCGATATTACGTACGAGGAAAGACCAATCGCTATCTTAGACCATAGTGAGAGGACATTGAGGTCGAAGGGAGTTATGCTTGTACGGGTTCAGTGGGGGCATCATAATACTGATGAGTCTACTTGGGAGCACGAGGATGAGATGTGCAAGAGATATTCAGAGTTATTCATACCAGGTATTTTCTTTTTCCAAATTTCGGGACAAAATTTTGTTACAAGGGGGAGGTATGTAACACCCCATATTTTTAATAATTTTAATGATTATATATTTAGATTAAATAAGTATTAATATTTATTTATATTGAATATAACTTAGTGAATGAGTAATAATAATGATATGAAAAGATTATAATTGCTGTGAGTGAAAAATATGGCAGTTACGATAAATATAATTGAGACGTGCGTGTCAGTTGTGTCAGGACATAATTTGAGAAATAAAACATAACTTTACTTTTAATATTTCAAATGGTCATTTTGAGTGCGCCAATGTGTTTGAAAGGGGTCGAGATAGTCATCAAAGTCTACTTGGCGGTTTAGTTTGGGTCCCGGGGCATTTTTAGGTCAAATCGGTACCCTAGAGGGGTATTTTGGTCTTTTGGAATTTTTGGGGAATTAAACCCATAAAAATTAGAACCTTATATCTACAACCACATAAGGTAATTTAGGGTTAAACAAAATAGAAAACACATAGGGACAGACTATAGGAGGAGGAAGAAGGAGGATTCCAAGGAGATTTAGAGGTTTTTACCATTCTTGTACTACAAACACCACCATCGTGTAGATCAGAAGGAGAGGACCGCAACCATACCAAATTTTCTACAACGATCAGACATACATAAAGATGCAAGTGTTTAATCTTGATAACTATGATTTGATATATTATCCATGTTAGATTTAAGATGACAATCTTGTGAAATTCATGGAATTTGGTATTAAAATTTGAGATAGAAATCATGTTCTTGGGTAGGATTTATGTTTAATTGAATCCCTTACACATGTAGACTGAATTTGAGGATAAAAACCATGAAATTGGAGAAGTTTGGAAGATTATTGAAGTTCTTGAATAAAGAAAATAAACTAGGGTTGTTAAAGTTTAATCTTGAATTAATCAAATTTTAAGTTGTTCTTTGAGGATTTTGTGATTCCTTTACGTTAGAATTCGTTTATATATGTCCCTAGTATGTTAGGTATGCTTGGTTTGTATGTTTGGTAGTGTTTAATGGCGATTTGTAGTTTTAAAGAATCATGAAATCCGTAATACATAGAGGAAGAAGACAACCCCTGTAGCGTCGAATCGATTTGTCTCCTGGCCGAATCGATTCGATTTCTCAAAAACTAATATTTTTTCCTTTTTACATAGAAGTTACGAGAACGATCGGCTTGACTTAGAATATAAATTTTGAAAATAATTGAGGATATTCTAATGACCAATAAACTAAAGTTGCGATTTGAACTTAGCCACATGGGCATGATTTATGGCCTTGTTAGTTGGGTGTAATTGGAAAATTAAAAACCTAAATCGGGGACTTTATTAAACCACAAATGTTTGAGAGATTTAGAAGTTAGACCAGTATGAAATGGAAGGTATGACTGCTGAATTAAATGTGTATAATTAATAACCTTCCAAGAAGTGGTAAATAGTCAGTTATATACGTTAAGAGCTTAAATGGCATAATCAGAATACGTAGTCTATTTGAGAGTAATATGAACTACAAACGGAATATTATATGATACGTGCTTACCTATACTGAATATATATACATAGGTTATGTGAATACCTATTGTTTGATTTATTATGTGTAACCATACCTAGGCTACTTTCTATCACACGAGGTTTCGCATCGTGGACAATCTTATTCTGATGAGCCCATATGGGGGGATATTGACTTGCACCCCAGGACATAGACCTTAATGATTGAGCACCACTTGTGAAAATGAGGGTGTGACCGGTCATTTAGGTGCATCAGGTATGAGCGTATCCCAAAGTCCTAGATCTATGTTCTCCTCCAACATTGTGTGATTTGATTTATGGTTCGAGGGAGACAATCCGAACTAGTATCCTTATATTGTATGTGATGTACGGGGACTTGAGAGCAGAGTATTCCCACACCGCAGGTCTCCACCTAGGGGTGTTGTATGCGTATATTTATGAGTATGTTAGCAAATAAAATATCTTGTGATATATAAATTATTCAGGAGTATGAGAACTAAATCATTTGGTAAAGACTCCTAATGAACATAAAGAATTGGGAAAATGTGGTAATGTAGAGTACGTGTGATACAGGTGGGTATTATAATTAATTAGATACAAAAAGACATAATCCAGACTAGTTAGGCGGGTAGTATAACTAGGTGGATTAGAGTAGTACGTTAGGCGTGCATATTAGTTAAGGGGTGAGGATCTCAAGTGAGGGCACGCGGTACTAACGTGTATTTAATATCCTATCTTATCGCATTTAAACACTTGCTAATTTTTTTTAAACTATTTTCTTGGACTTTAACCCATTTCAAATCCATTTTGTAAAGACCATTTTAGGTGCCCAGCCACAGGGACACCATGCCTATGAATTCCTATTGTTGACATGCTGTAGCTATTGTGGAGGTTGCAGGCCCTTTCTAATAGACACTTTCATGTTTACTTCTATTCTTATGCATCTTTAGTTAGTTATTCCAGTCGGGCATATCACCCAGTCTTATTCAGACATTACCTCAGTGATAGTGGATTTCATCTCTTTATGTTTAGCTGTTGGACTATTTTTTATCTTTGGATTATTGTATTAGAGTTTATGATTGGAGTGTTTATCCCAGTCCTTTCTAGCTTATTCAGTTATTTCATTATTAATTATGTTGATTAATTGGAATGGTGATTGCGATGAATTGTTTACTGTTTATTTTATTTTATTTTAATTTTTTTTTATTTTTTTTAAGAGGGACGGAACCCTCACCCAAATATTATATCAATTGGGACAGAAAAGCCCTGTCGTGGTAGCTTACAAGCTGAGAGAAAATTTTAAAAGCATAAATGAGGCTTTTTATAAATAAAGCCCTTACAAGAATTAAAAGGAATCTAAATAATGTCGAATGCATATGGCAATCTATCAAAAAGGACCTACTCATAAACTTTTCTTATTCTAACTGTAGGCATGCCCCATTTATCCACTTTGATTGCTCCTCTAAGCTGACTTGGGAATGATATAATATCATGAGACCATAAAGAAGATTGAGACTTGCTTCCCATACTAGCCAAAATATCTGCCGGTTGATTGCCTTCTCTATAAACATGAAGAAATGATAAGCTGAGATCTGAGGCTAGAATATTAATTTCATCAATTACATCTCTAATCTTCCAAGGGCACTTTATCTTATTATTTATCACATCAATCAAGATCTTTGAATCCGATTCAACAATTAATTGATAATCCTTAAGATCCCTGTAGTATTTTAGACCCTCTAAGATGGCTAAGGCTTCTGCCTCAATATTGGTTTTAATACCAAAATGATGAAAAAAAACCCAGATCATATCTCCGTGTTCGTTTCGAAGAATCCCACCTCCACCACTTCTGCCTGGATTACCTATTGAACTCCCATCTATGTTAAGCTTTAGAACTTGCTTATCAGGAGGTCTCCATTTAACCCAAATGTATTCTTTATGAAAGGAAACATCTTCTAAGTAATAAATAGAGAAGTCCTTTGGAGCATGAGGAATCAATTTAAAAATGGACTTACAATATTCCTCTGTTTTCACAATCAATCGAGATAAATTAGGAGTAGAACCATTGTATCTGCTTTCATTTCTTTGACACCACAAGATCCAACAAATGATTACTGGCATCATTTTTTGGCATGAACCTGCAAAAGAATTACCTGCTGAAGACCACCATAGAAGACATCTTCTGCGAATGACAGTTCTAGTATTTGGAATTCCCATTATACTGCCAAAATGCAGCCATAATTTAGCAGAAATATCCCCAGTAATAAAGACATGATCATAAGATTCATCATGAGGAGAATCACAACAATGGCATTTAGATGGACCACACCACCCGATGGAGTAAAGTTTATCATCCAAAGGAAGCAAACCATTCAATAATTTCCATATAAAAATGGATAGTTTCATAGGCATACCTTTCTGCCATGTAAAAGTTGAAGACCAAGAAATAAGAGAATGATCTCTTACTATCTCCCAAGCAGACTGTAGCGAAAAATTCCCATCAATTGTACCTAACCAAATTAATTATATTGTTGCATGACAAATGAAAAATTAAAATTTGACACTAGCTTAATTAATTGAATATGTAGTTGGTAATTAATAAATTTATTTCGATAGTGATGCTAAGACTGAACCAACTGAATATTCTGTTTTAATTTTAGTAAATGACTGATCACCTGTTATTTAATTGGGTGGGGGTGTCACATTACTCTATCCGAATTTATTTATCGTTCTAAATAAATTTATTTATTTGAATTTATTTATCGTTCTGAATATCACCCACTCTTATTCAGACATTACCTCAGTGACAATGGATTTCATCTCTTTATGTTTAGTTGTTGGACTATTTTTTATTTCTGGACTACTGTATTAGAGTTTATGGTTGGAGTGTTTATACTAGTCCTTTCTAGCTTATTCAGTTGTTTCATTATTAATTATGTTGATTAATTGGAATGGTGATGGCGATGAATTGTTTACTGTTTATTTAATTATATTGTTGCATGACAAATGAAAAATTAAAATTTGACACTAGCTTAATTAATTGAATCTGTAGTTGGTAATTAATAAATTTATTTCGACAGTGATGCTAAGACTGAACCAACTGAATATTCTGTTTTAATTTTAGTAAATGACTAATCACCTTTTATTTAATTGGGTGGGGTGTCACATTACTCTATCTGAATTTATTTACCGTTTTACCCCAAATATGAATATAAATCTAGTGAGGAACGATTTGACAAAAAAGACTCTCCAATCCTTGAATCTAAATACGACGAACTTTATGAAAACTCCTGGAGACTTATAAAAGAATTTTTTTATTGTCTTCCCAAATGGAAGAGTTAGGTATCTCTTATTTATCAACTTCAAATTGATCATCATTAAGTTGTTAAAGAAATAGTTTTCAAAAGTTGACTTGGATTTAATAAAAAATTTTTGAAAGATGAAAATGAAACTCTTTATGAAAAAGTCGAAACTCTTAGGAAGGAAAAATCTGAGTTTTTAAATGATCTTGCACTTTCAAAAGATAAAAATGAATTCTTATATGATTAGTAAGCTTAGGGATCTATCCTCATCGAAATGCTTAAATTTGTTGATGTCTTTTTTTTTTTCGAAATTTAGACTTTATTGGTAAATTAAAAGATAAGAGAATCAATTCAAAAGAAGAGGCTTAAAGTTTTATTGAGTTTTAAGAGGAAACAAAAAGTTTTATTTTATCTGTTGGAAAATTTAAATTGGCTCTTCATTAGTCTGAAGATTCCGAGATTGATTTGGAAAAAAAGTTAAAAAGCTTCAAAATGATTTGATCTCGGAAAAAATGTGAAAGTTGATGTAGAGACGAGATTGCAAAATATTGGTGATGTGATTTTGATACAAACCCAAGAAGGATATGATAAAATAAGGTTAGGTTTTAGCAAGTTTGATGTTTTGTTTTCAAATGTGAAACAATTTTTGTGAAAACTTGTTTTAAAAATGAGACGACAATAAATGATAAAGTTCAATTAAAGTTTCAAGAAAAGGAAAAGTGCTAAGAATAATTTGAAAAGAAGAATGAATTTGTCAACTTAAGGTTGATAACAAAAATCACATACTTAATCATAATATCATGCATAAAAGTTAAAATGTGTAATTTTAAATAGAGATTGAAAACTTCTTTTTCGTGATATATAGTATATTCTTGTTTTTTAAAGGACATGTTCTTTCATATATAAAATTTTTCATATTAGGAGAGTTTTTTTGTATGGTGGATGTTTTTGAGATTGATTTTTGTATTGGAAGTATTTTGTGTGAGTTGAGAAGATGAATTTTCTAGATATCCATGGTCTCTATTGTTGTTCACGCGCCTAGATTACATACCTATGCATATGAAAACACCCCACCCAATATATGCATCGATCCGTACGCACATTTTCCCCACTTCATATTTATGAAAATGAATGTTCACACAAAATCTTTGCATCCATTTTATTTCTCTAAAATCTATATAATTTCCTTTAAATGATAACATTCCACATGTACATTGGCCCTTCCTAAACACTCTATCAGGTACAAAAGGTTATTAAAGAGTCACAGGCATCCCATGTAGGCCCTGCAACTCATCATAGTAGTAGTAAAGGCTCAATAAGGGTCGCTATGGAAAAATATACCCTATAAGTTTTTCCTAGACCACAACAACATTTGGGCTCTATCATATATAACTCAAATAACTTAGAGACTTCAACTATATAGCCCCTATCTCAGGAATTCTCACAAATAAGCCAGTTAAGGATTCTCTAATCGATACGACCTTTAATGCTCTGAATAACATAATCACTCACCTATAAGATCTTTCATCAACACTCCACTGTATCTACTATAGTGACAGAGCTCAGTTTATGGCCACCTATGCTTCGACTGTCACTTCGTAGCTACTCCCAACTTCTATAGATATGATGAGTGCTTAGGAAAGTTTGCAAAGGATCAAATTCATATCACTTATTCAGTAGAACAAATGTCAAGAAATATATTTAGCATTTCAACAAAGGGTATAGACCACTGCCAACTCTGATGTTATATTATAAACACCTCAATTAGGCAACTTAACGTTGTATTAGTCTTGTAAGTTAGAAGTACTTAGAGAATCCAATTAGTATTATCCTAAGATGTCTCTATTGATCATAAATACCTTAGACTCCAACGTACCTCTTTAGCTAAAGTCTAAGGTTGGCCACTCTTGTATTATTCACAATTATATTGAATACACAGTCAATAACACCTTAAAAGTGGACGTAAATACCTCAAAAGAGTAACTGGATCACTGTATATCATCGTGTATTTATTATTCTCATGTAAGAACACATGCTCTTTCTCCGAGGAGGCATATTTAGTGAGGCTGAATCCTACATAATTTTAGCACCATCAGTTTGACACCGTTTATGGGAATGATTATTCTCTAAAGTCATTCTACCTAGCTTTGTATCTTATCCTTTTATACCAAGCTTTGTAGCTTATCCTTTCTATCATGAAGACTAATGCTGAATTGGTTAAAAGCATGAAACAAATGTAGGCTCTCCAAAAACATATCCAATATCAGCTTGTTGCCATCATAATAAGGCTACCACTGCTTGCACCAACTCCAACTGTATCATCCTACCATTATGCTTACGAGGAGAGGAACCATGATTGTGATCCTCTAGATAAGGATGAGGAAAGTCATTCTTAAAAACATACGGAGGTTCTCCCACACTCTTAGAATTCCCATGCCTATATCCAGCAAGGGAGAGACTGTTCCTTATGGAAAGATATTTTCATGGAAGTATATTCAAATCATGGGATGATGAAATCAAGAATATGTAAGATAAAACTGTTGTTACAAGTGTTTATGCATACATGATTATCATATTCCAAATTTTAATCCAATTAATTAAACCAAATGAACAATTATCCAATTTTAAATCAAGCCTGGATTAAATAACTCTTGTGTAAACTTTACTTCAATTTTATCTTGCCTAAACATTCATTTACGTGAGCATGAAAGAATAAAATAAGAAATCACACAATGCCGTAATGTATGAGGAAAACCCATAATGGGAAAAATCTCAGACGGCCTAGCCTATCCAAATCCACTATGATATAGGGTTTATATAAGGAAGACCGATGAATTTACTCACTACCTTGACTCCCTTCAATCCTGATTCACTCTCCACTTATCGAACCTTCTTTTCAGTAATCGCAGGAATCCACTAGTGGCTCACAATGCAGTCCTCTTGTGTCTCGGTATCCAACGATCTCTGACTAGAATCCATCATGCAACAAACACCGAATCCATTGTACCAAATGATACTCAAATAATAAAGAATAAATAGTCTCAGGGCTCAAAATATTATATCTCAACACATCATATTATAGTGATTCTTGGATCTCTAAACTAGGGTTTAAACGAGTTATACGAGGATATAAAAACTTTCTCTAAATTTTTTTGTCAAAACCCTTAATGAAAATATTTTGCCTCAAACCTTCTTATCATAATAAATGTGAAAAGGGAGTCGGAAAAAAAACCAAGGTAGGTCATTCAAACGAAATAAGTTTCTCGTTCGAACGAAAGCCAATCATTTAAATGATACCACCAAACTCGTTAGCTTTGAGCGAGCTTCTAATAGCAATTAAAAAGTTTGGGCAATAATCTTTTGTTTGAAACTCAAAGGAAGTTTGTTTGAACGATAACATTAACCATGTTTGAACCAATAATGAAACTCGTTCAAACAAGATTAACAACCTCATTCGTAGGAAGACATGATTTCATTTGAAAGACCATAGAAAAAAATATTTTCTTTTTGAAAAATGCCTTAAATAAAAATAAAAGCACAAAAACTAGAAACCCAGGGATCAATATAATAAAACATATATAAACTTTTCAAGATCCCAAGTTTGAAGACTAAACTTGGTATGAATTTGATGTTACTTAACTAGAGCCACTGTGACACCCCGCTTAAAATAATAACAGGTGGCCAGCCCTATACTAAATTAAAACAAGAATCTCAAATGGATCATTCTTAGCATCAACTGCCGATACTAAATTAACATATGCTAGATACCCAAAACCACAAAGTGGATGCCAAAATTTAAATAAAACATACAATGGAAATCAAACCAACAATATAAAACTGCTAGCAAGGGTCGAATGCACATAAGCACCATGATAAAAAAAAGTGCTAACATTAAAATAAAATGAGTACACAAAAGGAAATATACCCGAATAAGCTGTTGGATCACAGACAATACAACAACCATAAGGAAGAAAATATAAACAACTACTTATAACTCTTGGGTGTAAACCCGATATACAAAATGAATCTTATCTAGATTTTCAAATGAATAGAAAGTGACTACAATCTAAATCCCGCAACAGTCCGCATCTGTCACGGCTCCGAGAACACTATATGGAAGAGCATCCACGGTATCCTTGCGGTGGGACACCTGTAGTAAACAATATATATATATATATATATATATATATATATATAGCAAAAGGGAAACATATACGGGTCAGAGCCCGAGGTGTAAAAATAATTGTAGCAAGTGTATTAACCGTGCATAATAAATATAAATGGAATATTTCATAATTAAAGTGGAGGCACACTCTCGTGAAACTCCAAACTCACCTCTCATCTACAGTGCACACCTATTCGTGTCCCGAAACCTTAATTAAGCTACCCGACACATTTAAGGACAACCTACTTAACTGCATGTATGGCCTATACCCACATGACCCGCCATTCTAACATAACCCAAAAATCTTCTCCATTCTAATCCCATATAAATATATATATATGAATATATGTGCCTTACTAGGCTTAGATTCTAGTTATTAGCTTAAACCAGTTATAAGTTTTAGTTCGTCACAATTCAACATTAGGCTTCAATATAAGAGTTTATTCTCTAAACAACATACATTATTATAAGTTTTAGCATAAAGAATTTATCCTCCATTTAACATACATATGATTCCTAAGGACGAAACTTCTCTCCACTCCCAACATTGCACTACGTTTCGTGCGTGGGGCATCTCATAAAGAGAAATCCAAACAAGAAACCCCCCCGATAAACTACTCCTTGATAATGTTGATCGTAGGGATCCACTATGTCTTCCACACAAATCCTACTTCTTCAACTACCTAATTATTGAATACCATATCTAAATACACAATTTGAATCTCTATTTAAATCCTTGGGGTCGACATAACCACAGTTGTCTTTAAGTACGATCCTTCGACCTTGATAAACTAGTACACCAAAATCACCTAAGATGTACATACTAGAAAATTTATATCACCTTCATCTATAGTGTGTATATATATATATATATATATATATATATATATATATATATATATATATATATATATATATATATATATATATATATATTACTCTAAATATATATAAGCAATCATTTATTCCTATAGCCACGTATACATAACGCACATAATGTACACTTTGCAATACACATAACATAAACGGTTATAGGATACAAAAATACTGCACCATGATATCATCTTCCAGGAATTACTCACTTTCTCCCGAGGTCACTACCTATCGGACTATTATCACACCGCCATGGCGACAAAATCAATCCTAACGTATGGGAAGCGATCATAGTTCCTAACCGAAAAGTGAGAACAACTCATACCCAAGACTTCTCACCCCTAAAATAAAATCACACAAATAATAATGGACAACTATGACCTGGGGACTATTCGCACACTAATCCTCAAGCCAGGGCCTCACCCTCATCGCGCAACCTCCCATGATAGCATGTGCCGGGTATGCTCACATAATATATATATATATATGTACACATCTATACATACCATCTCTCGTCCGTATGTATGAAAATTTATAAACTCGGCTATAAGTGTACATAGTCCTCATTATACTAGCCGTCATTACAAGCGTATTAACTTAATTCGTTATATAAATACGATCCCTCACTTGAAGTATACTCATCCATTTCCCCTATGATATGAATAGTCTTCAAATATATCCAACATTAAGGTTACTAAGCCAAAGTTTAACATATGTAACAATCACTACACATCCCATCTATATCCGAATGCACATTGATATATCTAATAATAATCTCGACTATAGGTATACACTTAACTAATAGTTTGCAAGCCTCAAGATTAATCTTAAATTCATTTTATGATTTCATCATGTAGTGAAATACCCATCGTTAATCACACATAGATAGGTAGTGACTGCTCCGACTACAATTCATCACAATCCTGTTCTAGTCGATAGTAAAATCCACTCATTCTCAATTTAGCCTACGGTTCAGATGCTACTATGAACCCTTAACATTAACGCATTTACGATTTATTCCTTGAGTTTATCATCACTAAGGATACGCTCTCTAATAAGATATCTCCCACAACATTAATGCAATAAACTCCAATTCATATGTAAATACATTTCCCGAAATAGCTCAATATTTTCCCCACGATCCTATTATGAGAAAAACTCCCAATAAATCTCCAAAATGTATCCCTAGAATCATATAAGAATATTCCAAATCGAGAGACCCAATCGAAATGGAGAAAAACCCACTCTAGGAAAATTTCTCAAAACTGCCCTGTTTCCGAATCGATTCGGCCCCTCCGAATTGATTCGGTTCCAATAGCTAATCGACTCGGTCCAAGCGAATCGATTTGATCCAAAGGGACCTGTAAGTCTACTACATACCGAATCGATTTGCAAGGGGCGAATCGATTCGGGCCTAAAGACCTGATGGTTCTCCAACATGGCGAATCGATTCGCAAGGGGCGAATTGATTCGAACTGTTCAGAAAGTTGCGAAAGGGGCTATTTTCTCCAAACCCAAATATCCAAAATCCATATATATATATATATATATATATATATATATATATATATATATATATATATATATATATCATCCCCCAACCATCAATCTTCATCCCAAACATATTTCTACCCTTAAAATTCATCATATAACTACCCAACAATTTATATAACCTCAAATGCAAGATTTAATCTACAAAAACCTAAGTTTTGACATATAACCCAATATCCAATTCTTTTGTCCACAAATTATGAAACAAAATACACAAATGAATTATTTCTCAAGATTAAACACTTGCCTCAGAATTGTAGGGGTTGAATCTTCCTCGAGATCGCGTATGGGCCAGAAATCTCCATGATTTCTCCTCTATCTCTTCCTTTCTTCTTCTTTTTCTCTTTCTCACAAATGAGATAGGATGATCCGTAAACCTCTTAAGCCTTTAAAACATAAATCATAGTTTTAAATGATAATACAAACTTTAAATGACTTGTTCACTCCAATTCGAGTCAAACTAACTTAAAAATATTCCGGAATCAAAATAAATCCCAAGGACAATCATTTCGACTATCTCGACCCATCCAGAACCAATAGCGCACTCAAAATCTTCATCCGAAATACTTTATAACATCCTAAATTTTTGGACCTCAATTTCCAAATTCTAAAATTCTCCAATTTAAGTATATTTTATTTCTCCCAAAAATTAAATTTCTCACTCCCAAAATTATGGGGTGTTACAGCCACGTCGTGTCTTCATTGCATAAGCTTAAAGGTACAAACATAAACACTATAACCTATGACTCAAAAAGTTTTGTCCAAATGGAATAAATCTAATATTATAAATTTTCAATTTCTTATTATAAACATAACATAATGACAAAATTTGTACTTGCAATTCTCCACCTTTAGCTATTCCGAGACAAAACCAAAAACAAGAAATTAAATTTTCAAGCTCTAGTGCCCAATCCCCTAAAGGAAAAAAGACACAAACATAACTTGACTAACTCTAACTCTTGTGAATCTTTTCTCTTGTGAAACTTTGTCATATCGAAGTATTAGCCTGCACACTTAATACACCTTTTAAATATAATTAAATACAAAGATAATATGAAATATATAACCTGCATATGAAAAACCCTCCCCCTTAATCTAAACTTCTCCCCTTTTTGGTTCAGTATTAGATAACGACAAAAGTGCATATATGAAAGAAATGATCATATGGAAAACAATCATATCATGAAATGTGAAGGGAAATGACAACAATAAACACACATCAACACAAATGCAAATAATCCAAAAAAATAAAATATTGACGAACATGGATTAAATGCATGCAAAAACTCCAACAAATACAGTATATACATATATAAACACACATATAACGTGACACACATGAATATATATATATATATATATATATATATATATATATATATATATAGGAATGACCACACACGACACAAAACAAGTTTTCCACATTCGTATGACATAAATGTGTATCTAAGCACGTGGAGTGGAGTGAAGGGGCGTGGACTAGAAACAAAAGATATATGTCCCAAACACTCAAGATAGTTGAAAGAATTCAAATTTGTGTGACATGTAAAGTAAACTCAAAATGGACAAACTAACTAAATGCAGACAAGACTAGAAAATATTAACGATTCTCAAACCAATAGAGTCAAGCATTAAGAATGAACTCGGACTCATTATGCAAACCCATTAATCTTCAACTTATAGCACCCTCGAAAATATAAATACTCAATATTTTATTATATCATTTTTGATAACCAATTTCTAAATTTGGGCATTGGAAAATATTTTTCTTTTTCTTTTTCTTTTATTTTTCAAAGTATCAATCCAATGTTGGAATAACATGCAAAGGAGATTTAATCCCTTCACAGCCTTTCCATTGCACACTCTTATTTTATCAAACTTAAGAGCATCCTCATCGTAACGGTTCTTACCTGCACAGATCCCCTAGATATAAATATATGTATTTGAAAAGATTATCGGACAACACCTCACTTAGCTCATGTATAAATAGATATTGAGATCCAAAAGAGATCGTGGAAGTGTGTGCAGAGGCATATACTTAGATGAATCCATTAAGCCAAAACAAATAGGAACAACTCCATGATAAGTTATGATTAATATACCCAAAATATGTTTTCATATATAAACACATGACATGTGGCAGGGAACCCACACATGCAGGATAAAGAGCGTTGCCACAATAGGCAAAAGGAATCATGATTGTTACCATAACCCGAGCCACAAATAGACTGCAGAACTATGTCCCAGGAATAGCAACAGAACAAGCCACAACCATGCCTTTGATAGGCTGTATCCTCCTATTCATGTGTGAGTGCAACACCTATGGAAAAACATGACACGTCAGCAATTGCTTTCCAGTTGTCCACCTTTTAGAAAGATTCCATATCAAAATACTTATACATAAATCACATGAACCATGCAAAGGACACTCCTATCGATTCCTATAAATAGAGGTCCCCACCTCCTCATTAGGGGACACTTTTTGCCAGTGAAGCTCTGCCAAACTACCTACTCTCTCTCTCTCCCCCTACACCTGAGAGCATACTCAGATTACCTATTCCAATCACTTGCACCACTCAAGTTTGTAGCCTCCCTTCATCCTTCGGTATAAGGCTGGACCCCCCTCTGTAGAAACCTTATATTTTCATGTATTTAACATTTTTTCTCTCTCTTATATGCCTCTTAAGGCCACCAAATCTTGTATTACTACATATGCGTAATGAGAAAATAAGGAACCAAAGTGGACATAGGCTCATTTTTACATCCGAACCTCTATATCTTGTGTTATATCTCTTCATCTCAATTTTATCCTATTTTATATCCTTTTTACTGTTGAGTATAGCTTTGATGGCATGGATCATTCTTATAGATCCATTTTACGACATTAAGAAGTTGGTGCCTTATGTGGAACGATGTGTTATACCAATTTCCCCATAAATCGAGTCCATTATGCCTTATTCCATCCATAGGGGTCTTCGAATCTACATCCTATGGGTGAAACTTCAGTGGGTAGGGCCATATTTATATATAAACCCTCTATAGGTTTTTTTGCCCTTCCAAATCTACATTCTAAAACCTATTCCATGGTATTTGGACATACCTTCTTACCCTAAGGATGCTTCCAGTCCAAATCTCACTGAAAATCTTGATAGCCACGGCGACACAAAGACTGGCAGCTAGGGATGAAAACACACACACACACACATACACGCACGCACACACACACACACACACACACACACACACACACACACACACACACACACACACACACACACACATATATATATATATATATATATATATATATATATATATATATATTCATCTTTAACTACAATTTTAAGCAGCCTCTACCATAATTATGACCCGTATATTAGGAATTAACTACTAAACATATGTTATTTTGCACATAAGGACTTTTTGTGCCCTGGATATCTCACCCCACCCAAAACCCCCCACAACACGTTTTATAGCTCAAGGGTCACATTCAATTGCATAAGACTAGGTTATGTGACTAAAAACAAATGATTTTATGGGCATATTACGTCTAGACAGTCCCTTCAAGGATCAGTAAAATTCCCAAGATAGGTTAAAAGATACTTTTACTTACTTTTCAATTATTTTTCCATTAAGGGAGTACCTGACAAATTGTCTCCCAGATAGAACTATCTCGGGAGAAAAAATGTGTACGATTATATCACTCGCGACGAAAACATTTCATAAAGGACAAATTCCGTGCCCCCCTCCCTCCTGTAAGGTTGTGACCTCATTGAATTTGATCTAACATGCCGCAGCCTCATCAAATTTTATCTTACAGGCTGCAGCCTCAACTTAATGGATGCATCCCTTTGATTTTTCTTATATGATTTGTAGATATCTCACCATGTTCAGTTCATTTCAGAGCATTTTTTATATGAACTAACAATCTAAAAGAGTCATGGAAGGAAACTCGGAATAAAATCCCCAATAGACCATAAATGTAGCCTACATGATGGGATTCATCAAATGTTTATATGAGGTTAGGCCTTCTTCTATGGTTAAATCAACCTCCTTGGCTAAAAAAATTTGATGCTTGAGTCTGAAGCATTTACCATCATGCTGAAGGCCGAAGAGCTCTTCCTAAAATAATATCCACGACACTTGAAAGAAAGACTATGACAATTTTGATGGAAAAGAGGAGAAAATATGAAAACCGACCAAAAAATCAATATGAGGAGTTCACCTCATTGAACTGTAACTTAGGGGTTATTTTAACAAGTATTAAAAGAAAAACCTCCACAAATGGCCAGAAAAGTTGAAATCTCCGATTGATAAGAGAGACGGGAGCAAGTGGTGCGAGTTCCACTAGATCACGACTATAAAACTAAGAAGTTTTTCTTTCTGAAGAATAAAGTTAAAAGTCTCATCAAGCAAGGATGTTAAAGTGGTTTAATGAGGCCACAACCTTAAGCTAAACACGATTTCACCCCAGTACAAGAAAGTTCTGTTTTGTATCATAGCAGCCATTGTAAAACTTACAATTTTATATATCAATTTTTTATTTCCTGAGCACATACATACACACCCCCACACCCCCCCCCCCCACATATATATATATATATATATATATATATATATATACACACACACACACACACACACACATATTAATGGGAAATTCTCATTTTACATTAGTCTTTGAAAAGATTATTGTTCAAACAAGTTCAAAGATATGTTTGGGCATATTAAAAGCCCAATCATTCAGCCGGCTAGCCTAGCACACAAGACAGACTGCCCGACCCAACTTTAAGATAATTATTGTTTTATCCATGTATTTAACATATGCTTAAATATGACAACTCGAATATAATTATGATTAATTATGCTTAAATCATGCTTAACTTCTGTGATATGGATAATATGTTATTAGTATATATAATATTAAGTCCTTATGTTTAGTCTAACCCTACCTTCATAAAGAATGAAATATTGAATTAGTTACAAATGTAAAATTTTGAAGTTTTCGGTAGGATTGTTCATGTTTAAGATTAGTTTTGACCTTTATAACATAACAATTAACTTGAGGAGGAAACTATATAGTTGTATATATATGAGTTAGGTTTGTAATATGACAAATGGTGTGCTAAAAGGAGGTTCGAAAGAGAAGTTAGGCTGGAATTACGAAGCAGAGACAAATTTATCCATTCGTTAAATGATATTTCGTCTTATTAGGCTAACAAATGGTGGAATTTGATTGGTTAAAGGAGGTTGGTTTTGGCCGACTTTAAAGGCTTGAAATAATCCCCTCCTTCATCATAACTCATCCATCAAAGAGTTTGGCTTGAGAGGAAGAGAGAATTGGGAAGTTTAGGAATAAAGTGAGGAGAAAATTTGGAGAAAAATATGTGCAAATTACGTAAAAGTCCCGAAGATAATCATAACCCCAAATCGTGTTGTTTTTCTTATATTAATGATTTAGATGATAGAAATATTCACTTGTTTACTAATTTCATCCCTTGATGTATATTTATGGTTAGATGCAAGTTTAAGTTAAGTTGAATGTACAAACACTTAAAATTGATTCATTTAGTAACCTTGTTTATTCAACCATCCATATCTTTTTCTATACTTATTGGAATTGATTGATTCAAATTGGAGATTAAAATAGACTCATATATGTTTGAAATATCCTAAAATCATGTGAAAAACCAATAAATGAATCTTTGGTGAGAGTTTGAAGTTCGGGTATAAAATCTGCCCCAAGGGTGAAAGTATGCACGCCATATGTTCGATGTTTTGTTTGACATAGAAAATGAACCTTAAAATTATGAAACTCTAATTTTTTATTTTTCAATATGTTTACTGATATTGGGTGAAATATCATAGAATGTTATGATGTATAAAAATTATGAAAAATCCTAGAAGTTGAATGAACGATAAAAGAGCCTATTGGGCAGATTTGCTATGTAGTAAAGAAATGGGCTTATCTTGCTCTAGGAAACTTGAAATGATGTGACGTCTTTTGAATTGGAATACTAATATGATAATGATTTAATTACTAAGAATAAATGAATATATGTTTGGTCTATGATTTGGATATGACAAATATTTTAACATGAATTTGGATGGAATTTCACTTGTAATAAATGATTTGAATAGAATCATATGATGCTTATAAATTGAGTTATGTTTGAGATATTACTTGTATTTTTAATATTCTTATGGTGATACTAATAGTGTAAGAATGATAGGAAGGGAAGAAGAACCGACTGAACAAGTACCAGACAAAAGAAAAGGAATAGCCTGATAAGTTTCCAAGGTGAGTGTACTTGTGATTTATTTCATATATAAATATGGATATAACTATAAGAGTGGATTTGTTTGAATATTTAGATATTCAGGAATTTTTTGGATATTAAAATATCTAGGATTCATTTGGGCCTTAGTATCCAGGATTGGTTTGAATACTTCAGTATTCAGGATTTGTTTGGATATTAAAATATCCAAGATTTATTTGGGTCTTATGATCCAGGATTGATTTGAATACTTCGGTATTCAGGATTTTTTTGGATATTAAAATATCCAGGATTGGAATTGGAAAAAGATCCAATAATTTTATTTGTCTTATGACAAGGATTTGTTGGAACTTATGTTCCAGGATTTGTTATTGCCAACAGGCAGGATTATTTGGATTTCATATCCACAGATTTAATATAAAACTGTTATTTCGTAGCATGGAAGGATTGTTTGGATTTCATATCCACTCATTTGATATAAAATTGTTATTACTGGGATTATATATCCACAGATTTGATATAGAATTGTCATTTCATTGTAGGGAAGGATTGTTTGGATTTTATATCTAGATATTTGATATAATATTGCTATTTCATAGCAGGACATGATTATTTGGATTTTATATCCACATATCTGATAAAGAACTGTTATTTTATTTCAGGGAAGGAGTACCTCACTAATCTTAATGCTTACGGTTTATATTTTAACATTTTTAGGTCTTTACGCTGCCAGTTAGGATATCATATAATCGATGATTGAAGAGTTTCACCGTTAGAAGGATCTGGGGATTAGACGCGGGGGATTTTGTCATTGTCACACTGAGGTTTTACTACACTCGCACATCTGATATATTGAGTTAGCATGGGTTGATTTGATGATTGTAATATTTAATCGTAGTCAATCGTATTATAACATGTTCGTTTAATTAGGACTCTGATGTTAATTACGTTATGGTACAAAGAACATGATTATATTCATTATACATGAAAAAAAATATTGATAAATGAAATATATTTCTAATGGACGAAAGATTATGATTTAATCATAATATAAACGAAATGATTAGAATATATTTGGGTTTGTGGTGTGACACTTAGTGGTATCAGAGCGTCTGGGTTATTAATTCTGGACATGTGTGGCGATTAGATGGCAGTTGTTGGTTTGATATGATATTTATGAATTGTTTATGGACTAACCAATAATTTAGTATTATAAATTGTTTGTGTTGGTTGTTATAATTCGGTTATTATAGATGGAACCCGGGGCATGGGATAAGTTAGTGGTTCCAAGCGAGGTGGGCGACTCTTTACGATGAAAGAGGCTCATATTACTGATATAAGTGTTTATGTTCTGATTGATCCTGGTTCCACACATTCTTTTGTGTCCTATGCATTTTCTATATACCTTAATAGACCGTGTACTCGTTTAGATGTGGGGTTGGGTATTTATATGCATATGGGGGATATAGTTGTAGTTGAATATTTCGTGATTGGGTTTTGACTGTGGGGGTTAGGAATACAGTTATAGATCTACTTCCATTGGATATTTATGTTGTTGATATAATTTTGGGAATGGATTGGTTGTCTAAATATCATGCATCTATGGATTGTCTCTGTAAGGAAGTTAATTTTAATATGCCTGAATTTATATTTGTGGGTGAAAGTAAAATTATTCCCAGTTGCATCATTTCTGCTATTCTGACGAGGAAATTATTGAGTAAGGGTTGTGAGGGTTTTATTGCATATGTACTTGACACTAGGAAGGGGGCTTTACAGTTAGTCGATGTTCCTATTGTACGATATTTTCCATAAGTGTTTCCTCGTGAGTTGCCTGGGTTACCTCTAGAAAGAAAAGTTGAATTTAGTATTGAATTAGCACCGGGGACATACCCTATTTCCATGGAACCGTTTAGAATGGCACCTGTTGAATTGAAAGAACTTAAGATTCAGTTGCAGGATTTACTTGATAGGGGGTTTATACAACCTAGTGTATCTCCATGGAGTGCACCAGTTTTATTTGTGAAAAATAAAGATGGTACTATGCGTTTGTGTATTGATTATAGGCAACTGAATAAAGCTGCAGTTAAGAACAAATATCCTTTAACTCGTATAAATGATTTGTTTGATCAGTTACAGGGTGCTAAAGTGTTTTCAAAAAGTAGAATTGCGATCGGGTTATCATTAATTGAGGGTCAAGGAGAGTTATATTTCTAAAACTGCTTTTTGTACTCGATATGGTCATTTTGAATTTCTGGTGATGCCTTTTGGAGTGACTAATGCTCCAGCTATATTTATGGATCTTATGAATCGGGTACTGCATCCTTTTATTGATTCATTTGTGATAATTATTATTGATGATATTCTGATTTACTCACATGATATGGTTGAACATGAAAAGCATCTCCGAACTATTTTGAATGTGTTGAAACTTAAGCAGTTGTATGCCAAGTTGAGCACATGTGAATTTTGACTATCATAAGTTGTATTTTTAGGCCATGTTATTTCTGGAGATGGTATATGTGTTGATCCCAAGAAAGTAGAAGTTATTGTAAAGTGGGAGAGGCCCATTAATGTAAATGAGGTGAGGAGTTTTCTGGGTTTAGCTGGGTATTATAGAAGGTTTATTAAAGGATTTTCTTCAATTGCCTTGCCAATGACTAAATTGACCAGGAAAGATATTAAGTTTGAATGGAATTCTGATTGTGAAAATAGGTTTGAAGAACAGAAGAAGAACTTGGTAACCGCACCTGTTATTACTATTCCACATGGTGGAGATGGTTTTGTTATTTATATCGATGCTTCACATCAGGAGTTCGGTTGTGTTTTTATGCAGCATGGTAAGGTTATTGCTTATGCTTATAGACAATTGTGTACACATGAACATAATTATCCTACACATGATTTAGAACTTACTGCTATTGTGTTTGCTTTGAAATTATGGCATCATTATTTATATGGTGAAGTATGTGAAATTTTTACTAACCATCAGAGTCTTAAGTATTTATTTACTCAGAAGGAGTTGAATTTGAGGCAGAGGCGGTGGATGGAGTTAATTAAAGATTATGATTGTACAATTCACTACCATTCGCGGAAGGCAAAATGTAGTTGCAAATAATTTGAGTAAAAAGGCTTCGGGAATTTCATCTTGCATTCGGTGTGCTAGAGTTTCTCATATTATGCATTTGATATTGATGGGAGTGGAATTGGAAGTAGCAAATGGGGACATATTCTTTGCTCATGAAAGCGTGAGGCCTTTGTTAGCTACCCGTGTTCGCGATTTGCAAAATCAGGATCCTTTTATTGAGAAGAAATGACAAGATGTCCGAGATAGTAAGTTTGATGATTTTTGTATTGTTAATGATGGCACTTTATTGTATAAGAAGAGATTATGCGTGCCTAATGTGGATGGATTGAAAGTGAAAATTTTATATCAGGCTCATAATTCCCTTTATGCTATACATTTTGGTATTACTAAAATGTATAGGGATTTGAAGGAGTATTATTGGTGGAATAATATGAAAAAGGAAATATCTCATTTCGTTGCTAGATGCCGTATATGTCATTAAGTAAAAGTGGAACATCAGAAACCTGTAGGTTTGCTTCAACCATTTCCAATACCAGAGTGGAAATGGGATTATGTAATGATGGATTTTGTGGTTGGGCTTCCTCGATCTCAAAAGGGTTCAGATTCGATTTGGGTGGTGGTAGACAGGTTAACCAAGTCAGCTCACTTTCTAGCAGTCAAGACTACGTATACAGTTGATAGGTATGCTAGATTGTATGTTAATGAAATTATTCGATTGGATAGAGCACCCGTTTCTATTGTTTCAGATAGGGACCCTACTTTTACATCTAGATTTTGGGATAGTTTGCAATATGATATGGGTACTAACTTAAAATTTAGTACGACTTTTCATCCCCAAACAGATGGGCAGTCTGAAAGGACAATACAAATTTTGGAAGATATGCTTAGATCTTGTGTTCTTGATTTCAAAGGTAATTGGTATGAATATTTTCCTTTGATAGAATTCGCATATAATAATAGTTTTCAATCTACTATTGATATGGCTCCATACGAAGCATTGTACGATAGACGATGTCACACACCGGTATGTTGGGGTGAAGTTGGTGAAAGGAAGATAGATGGTCCAGAATTGATTGAAGTCTCCACTGAAAAAGTGAACATTATCCAAGATAGAATGAGAACAACTCAAAGCAGGCAGAAACGTTATGAGGATAAACGGCGAAAAGATTTGGAATTCCAGAAAAGGTATTATGTGTTTTTTTGGATATCGCCATGGAAAGGAGTTATGAGATTTGGAAAGAAAGGGAAATTGAGTGCACGCTACATTGGACCTTATAAAATCCTCGAAAAAGTTAGGATGGTTGCCTACAAGTTAGAATTATCACCAGAGTTAGCCCGATTTCATGACTTTTCCATGTTTCTAGGTTGAGAAAGTATGTATCGGGCGCTTCACATGTATTGTTGGAACAACCTATTGAGTTGAAGGAGGACTTGAGCTATGTGGAAGAACCACTTGCTATCGTGGATACGAAGAAACATATATTGAGATCCAAAGTGATCGCACTTGTGAAGGTTGTGTGGAGAAGGCATTCCATGTAAGAGGCTATATGGGAGATCTAGGGTACCGTGAAGATGCGTTATCCATATTTGTTTGATTCGGACAACCAAGGTATGCCAATTTAGAGGACGAAATTTCCTAATAGGGGGAGAATTGTGACAACCTGAATATAATTATGATTAATTATGCTTAAATCATGCTTAGCTTACGTGATATGGACAATATGTTATTAGTATATATAATGTTAAGTCATTATTTTTAGTCTAACCCTACCTTAATAAAGAATGAAATATTGAATTAGTTACAAATATAAAATTTTGAAGTTTTCGGTAGGAATGTTCATGTTTAAGATTAGTTTTGACCTTTATAACATAACAATTAACTTGAGGAGGAAACTATATAGTTGTAGATATATGAGTTATGTTTGTAACATGACAAACAGTGTGTTAAATGGAGGTTCGAGCGAGAAGTTATGCTTGAATTACGAAGCAGGGACAAATTTGTCCATTCGTTAAATGATATTTCGTCTTATTAGGCTAACAAATGGTGGAATTTGATTGGTTAAAGGAGTTTGGTTTTGGCTGACTTTAAAGGCTTGAAATAAGCCCCTCCTTTATCATAACTCAACCATTAAAGAGTTTGGCTTGAGAGTAAGAGAGAATTGGAAAGTTTAGGAAGAAAGTGTGGATAAAATTTGGAGAAAAATCCGTGCAAATTACGTAAAAGTCCCGAAGATAATCCTAACCCCAAATCATGTTGTTTTTCTTATATTAATGATTTAGATGATAGAAATATTCATTTGTTTACTAATTTCATCCCTTGATGTATATTTATGGTTAGATGCAAGTTTAAGTTAAGTTGAATGTACAAACCCTTAAAATTGCTTCATTTAGTAACCTTGTTTATTCAACCTTCCATATCTTTTTGTATACTTATTGGAATTGATGGATTCAAATTGGAGATTAAAATAGACTCATATATGTTTGAAATATCCTAAAATCATATGAAAATAACAAAAAAATAATCTTTTGTGAGAGTTTGAAGTTCGGGTATAAAATCTGCCCCAACGGTGAAAGTATGCACGCCACGTGTTCGATGCTTTTCTTGACACAGCAACTGAACCTTAAAAATTATGAAACTTTAATTTTGTATTTTTTAATATTTTTAATGATGTTGGGTGAAATATCATAGAATGTTATGATGTATAAAATTCTAAAAATTCCTGGAAGTTGAATGAACGATAAAAGGGCCTAAAGGGCAGATTTGCTATGTAGTAAAGAAATGATCCTATCTTGCTCTAGGAAACTTGAAATGATGTGCCGTCTTTTGAATTGGAATAATAATATGATAAGGATTGAATTAAGAAGAATAAATGAATATATGTTTGGTCTATGATTTGGATATGACAAATATTTTAACATGAATCTGGATGGAATTTCACTTGTAATAAATGATTTGAATAGAATCATATGATGCTTATGAATTGAGTTATGTTTGAGATATTACTTGTATTGTTGATATTCTTATGGTGATGCTAATAGTGTAAGAATGATAGGAAGGGAAGAATATCCGGTTGAACAAGTGCCAAACAAAAGAAAAGGAAAAGCCTGATAATTTTTCAAGGTGAGTGTACTTATGATTTGTTTCAGATATAAATATGGATATAGCTCTAAGAGTGGATTTGTTTGAATACTTCGATATTCAAGATTTGTTTAGATATTAAAATATCCAGGATTTGTTTGGGTCTTATGATCCAAGATTGGTTTGAATACTTCGTTATTTAGAATTTTTTTGGATATTAAAATATCCAGGATTTATTTGGGTCTTATGATCCAGGATTGATTTGAATACTTCAGTATTCAGAATTTGTTTGGATATTAAAATATCCAGGATTGGAATTGGAAAAAGATCCAATAATTTGATTTGTATTATGACAAGGATTTGTTGGAACTTATGTTCTAGGATTTGTTATTGCCAACGGGCAGGATTATTTGGATTTCATATCCACGGATTTGATATAAAACTATTATTTCATAGTAGGGCAGGATTGTTTAGATTTCATATCCACTGATTTGATATAAATTTTTTATTACTGGGATTATATATACACAAATTTGATATAGAATTGTAACTTGATTGTAGGGAAGGATTGTTTGGATTTATATCTAAATATTTGATATAATATTGCTATTTCATAACATGGCAGGATTATTTGGATTTTATATCCACATATCTGATAAAGAACTGTTATTTCATTTGAGGGAAGGAGTACCTTACTAAGCTTAATGCTTACTGTTTATATTTTAACATTTTCAGGTCTGTACACTGCCATTTAAGATATCATATGATCGGTGATTTAAGAGTTGCACCGTTAGAAGGATCCGGGGATTAGACGAGGGGATTTTGTCATTGTCACACTAAGGTTTTACTACACTCGCACATCTTATATATTGAGTTAGCATGGGTTGATTTGATGATTATAATATTTAATCATAGTCAATCGTAGTATAACATGTTCGTTTAATTATGACTCTGATGTTAATTACGTTATGGTACAAAGAACATGATTATGTTTATTACACTTGAAAAAATATTGATAAATGAATTATATTTCGAATGGACGGAAGATTATGATTTAATCATAATATAAATGAAATGATTATAATATTTTTGGGTTTGGGGTGTGACATTAAATGCACGGGGATTGGCACGAATCAGTTACTAATAATTTAGAGGAGATATTCAAGTACACTTACATGCTATCTAATAAGGTGGTTGAGTTATCTATAGAATTCAATCCCTTATTTATCACTTCTATAAATTATAAACCCTGACCCGGGGCAAAGGGATGTAATCTCGAGCATTGATAAAAACTATAATAAAATAGTTACCTCTCAGTAAATGTAGACAACTCGTCGAACCACATATATTGTTGTTGTGTGTGTGATTTTTGTATTTTGTTCTTTGTGATTGTTTCATGGAATTCTATTATGATAATTCTTGTACTCACAATTGGCGCCATCTATGGGAACCGATTTTTATTCCTGTGAAAACCTTCACAAATAGAAAGCCCGTGATATCTCACCATATAAAAAACATTCCTCAAATTGGCGATGTGCAAGAAGACCTGGTTCCACCCAAGGTCAGGTCGGAGATTTGCCGCATACAAATCCCAAGTTTCGCCACAAATGATAACCTTTCGAAGAAAGCTAGGGACCACCCAGGTCTGCGCAGATATCTAGGTTGGTCTACGCTTATGAAGCAATACTTCGAAAATAAGAGGAGGCTATACGCCTCCAGGTGGAAGAGAATGATCACCTCCAGAGACGACTTGAAAGAATGGAAAGGATCTCTATAGGGACACAAAAAAACACTGTATAGGACTCTTAGTTCTCAGATGAGTAATACTCGCAGCGAAGGGAGAAGCTACAAGAGCGATTAGGATAAAACTAAACGTGGCAGATTAGAGCATGGTCGATCACATAGCAACAATCGACAAAATGAGGACATTAAAATTCTGGTCCATAGAGAGATGGACCAACATCCAGCCCATCGTGGAGCTATGTCCACTAGAGAGATAGCTAGCAGAGCTCTCAATACCCAAATAAAATCCCATTTCTCAAGGGAGATTTAAGAAGAAGAGCCCCCCAAAGAAATTTATCGTTCCCAGATTCAAGATTTACAATGGAAAGACAGATCCCATAGACTAGATTCGACAATACAATCATGAGATGACCTTAGAGAGACATAGCGATGCACTAATGTGATGAATTTCCCTTCTATCCTACATGATGTAGAACATAAGTGGTTTGAGAAGTTGACTCATATTTCTATCAGAAACTTCAGGACTCTAGTAGAATCCTTTACTGCCCGCTTCATAACCAACAACTCCCACCCTAAGTGGATGGATGCACTTCTCACGATGAAGAAAAAGTCAGAGGAAAATCTTCATAATTATGCAAAAAGTTATTGGTAAGTCTTTAATGAGGTTGAGGATTGCTCAGAGCAGGTTACCGTTGTATCCTTAAAAATTGATCTGGCAAACACCTCTTTGCTACACCAGCCCCTAACTAAGAAAGAAGCCAACATTAGATAACCTCATGGCTCGTATTGAGAAATATGCCAAGGTGAAAGGTGTGGTTCATTCTAATGCAGGGGATAACAGTCGAGCAAAGGCAACCAAAGGAGAAGAGAAGAGCGATACTCGAAACAAGGGGAATAAGAGCGGGGTAAGAATGGCTCCAAGAATGGGAACAAGGATGACCCCTTTAGGGCGTTCTAGGATGTTAATACAGTCTTCAAGGAACCCATTTACAAGATCTTGAGAAATATCAAAGACAAACGTTCATCAAGTGGCCCAAAAAGATGGGTGATGACCCAACGAAAAGAAATAAGGTGCTGAGGTGAACATTCCATATGACTCAAAATTATAAATCTCTGAAGTTACACATGGAGGATCTAGCCCAATTTGGGCACCTCAATGAGTACACAGAGAAGAAAATAAATAAGGTCGCAGCCAATGGCGACCAAAAGTCGAATGACGTCCTTAACGATGACATAGGACATTAGTTCATGGTAATTCATGGGGCATAAAATCTTAAGCAAATCCAAGGAAATGCTGTTCGGATGGAGATAAAGAAGGTTCCTACCGTTATGGAGGCGTTTCAGATTTACCCTGCCAAAACCTAGGCTGGTAAACGTCAGAGACTAGAGGACTTCTACTATACCAAGCATATTATTTTCACCGAGGAAGATTTGGTCGGAGTGAAAACTCCACATCACGATGCATTAGTGACAATTCGAACGTTGTAAGCTGCTGTCGTCTGTGGGAAACGACTTGTGTTCCTACGAAAGCATTCAACACTAGAAAGCCAAGAATGTCTCAATATAACAAGAATATTCCACAAGCTGGTGGTGTTCAGGAAGAGCCAACCCCTCCCAGGGTTAGGTCTGAAATACATCAACATTCAAACCCAAGGGTTAGCCAGGAAAGGTAACCTTCAGAAGAGAGACATAGACATCCAAGGTCCACTCAGATTTCTAGGCTGGTCGATGCTCATGAAGATCAACTTCGAGAATAGGAAGAGGCAACTTGATGCCAAGAAGAAGAAAATGCTCACCTTAAGAGGTGATTGGAAAGAATGGAGATAGATCTCCCCCAAAACACAAGGCCGTGTCGAGACATAACTCTTAGCCTTCTGGGGGAGATTCCCCCAGCCGAGGAAGGAGTACTAGGCATGACCAGGAAAGAAGGGAACATGACAGATCTGAGCTATAATGATCAGAGTGTGACCACCAGGAGAGGCGCCATAAGAACAATGATCGATTAAATGAGAATTTGAGGATTCAAGTTCGTAGGGAGAAGGACTAACATCCGATAGACCAAAGAGCCAAATCGACCAGGGAGTTTGATAGAAGAGATCTAAACTCTCAGATGAAGACCCCCTTTTTAAGGGAAATTGAACGTGATGAGCCTCCCCAAGAAATTCGTTGTCCCTAAGTTCAAGATCTATGACTGGAAAATAGATCCCATAAATAATGTTATGCAATATCGGTAGGTAATGACCTTATAGAGCCACAATGACGCACTGATGTGCAAGATATTCCCTATAGCCTACATTATGTAGCACATAAGTGGTTTAAGAGCCTCCCCTACAGGTCGATCAAGAATTTCGCAGCATTGGCAGAGTCTTTCACGCCACGATTCATAACGATCAGCTACCATCCCAAGCGGATGGATGCACTTCTCACTATGAAGAAAAGGCTCAGAACACTATAAAAAAAGTTGCTTTTAAAACCCTATTTTTTGAGACATACAAAATATAGTCTTTAAAGCATATTTTTTTTATACGGATATAATTAATCGTCTCAAAAACTATTATTTTTTTAGACTACTAATTATATCCGTCTAAAAAAAGGTCACTTTTTATACAATTAATTATATCCGTGTTATAAAGTAAACCAAATAAGACGGTAAATATTTAGTGTATCTAAAGATATACCAAATAAGACGACTAAAATAAATTAGTTCCCACCACTAATTATTTTCACTTCCCGCTCACACTTTAGCCTCCCACCTAAAAAAAAAACAAAAAAACAAAACCCTTTCACATTTACAATACCCAAACCGGCACCCCCCCCCCCCCCCCCGAGCGCACCCCCGACTTCATATTCCTATCAAACCCAGGCTTCGCCCCTCCCCTAGACGGTCTTCTACTCCTCCGCCTCCCTAGGCATTATTCTCCTCCACCCCTAGGAGTTTTTCTCCTCCTCCACCCCTAGCCGTTTTCTCTCTCCAGTCGTTTTTTATTTCATGGTAACTTTTCATTTTTGATTTTTTGTTGAGGAAAACAACATATTGTTATTTATTTATTTATTTTAATTTTTCTTCTTCAAAATGTGTTACTGTATATAGTTAGTTGGACAATGGTGACATTGGCTGATAAAAAATTATTCTTTAGACATAATTAATTAACCATATGCATAATACTTATATAAAATGTAAATAAAGAGTGGATGCTTATTTATTGATTTTAATTTTTTATAGCTTTCAATGTAACCTAAATAAGGAGATTTATAATAAGCTATTTATTTTGTTTGATGTTATATAGCATTATGGTTCATTTTGGCTCAATGATTCTAATTAGGTTTGTTTATTGGTTTAATTGCTTTCATTCTATATTTCGAGGTTGTTTAAAAAAATATTTTAGGGATTTAAGTTAATTAGACATTATTCATAATGATTGACTATTGTTTTTTTGGGACTTGAAATTAATGGGTATTATTAGTTATGTCTCGAATTAAATAGGTATTGTTAATATTGATTTGGTATACTCCTTCATTCCATATTAAGAGTCCACGTCTTTATTTTGTATAAATAAAATATACACTCAATCAACGGGAAATTAATAACTCAAGTTCACCATCTTGTAATTTGTGTACATAAAAAAGGGGCATATACCAAATAGTCCATCGAACATTTTTTAATACACGTTTAGTTCAAGCCTTTTTATTTGTTCTAAAAAGTCCCTCAATATGACGCTAGCACGGACTTTAAAAATAAGAGAATATTGCTTAAATGAGTGTTTGAGAGAATTTTTGGAACAACATAAAAACACTTTGATTAAATGTGTATTAAAAAATGTTTTAGGGACTTTTTGGTATTTGATCCTATAAAAAATAACAAATTATCCAACAAATATCAGCTCGGGGGTGCCCACGTCAAATTTCTTGGCACTTATCATAAATTTTTCTCCCCCTCAACTAAAATTCTTGATCGGCCACTAGTGATTGGTAGATCTTCGCTTTTTTTTTTATTTTATGTATTTCTAAGAGTGAAGTTAAATGATATTGAGTCTTATTACTACAAATCTAAATGAAAGGATAAAAAATATTTAAAGTTCTACAACTAATGTGAGAGCAAGTATCGAAATGAAATTAACATGTTAAAGAAGTAGTATGAGTCTCATTCCTTATTTAATTACATATCTTTTCTCAGAAAAAGTTTGTGACAATGAAGGAGTACGAGAAAGAAAAGAGGAAGAGAATAGAGCAAAATTGAAGGAATTGAGAATAAATAAATTGTATTCAACAATTCAAAATAAAGATGAAAATAAAAAAAAAGTGGTTCAAAGAGTAAAAAAAAAATCACTGGTGATGATGACGAGTTTGTGCCATGTGAAGAAGAAGCCGAGCATACGGAGTCAAACGAGGATGAAAATGGGTACGTGCCTTGTGATTTTTTTAATGTGTAAATGTTTAGTGATGTAGATGTTAATTAGTTTATTGTGTGAACTCTTGTCTGATACTTTCCATTATCATGCGTACATTTGTATTTCAGTAGTTCAAATTTGAATTGTTCGATTTAGTTAGCCATAATAATACTTAAATTAATGTGATGAATTCTATTCTTATTTTTATGCTTGTTCCCCCTTTATGTGCTAATCACTTTAGGAATTCATGTTTGCCATTATTAATATTTTTTAGCTTTTCATCATCTTGTGAAGACATTATTAATATCTTTATCTTTATATTATGAAATATAGATTTAGTGACATTTTTTTTAGATTCATAGATGGGAACCATGGATAAGAGTTGGATTGATTTTCACAACCGGTGTTCAAGAGAATACATTAATGGGATTGAAGGGTTTCTTAACTATACATATGCAAATAAAAATATCGAGACAACAAAAATCCATTGCCCCTGTAAGAGATGTGCAAATCGAGTGTATCACGCCCGACAAACTGTGAGAGATCACTTTGAGATGCATGGTTTCGACAAGACATATAAGGTTTGGCTTTTTCACGGAGAATCTCTTGGTGGTGTAAGCAGCGATAGAAATACTCCACGGGATGATATGTTAGTTGATGATATACATATATCTTTTGAAATAAGTGCTCGAGATAACATGGTTACAATGGTTCAAGAGGGAATAGGTATTTTCCACGCGTATGACAATATGTGTGAGGAGGAATGTAACACCGAATATGTCTTTGAATCCAACGAAGATGTTCCAGAATACTATAAACTTATGAAAAAGGCTCAATGCGACTTCTATGAAAATTGTCCGTCGGGGGATATCGAATTGTCATTTGTTGTTGAACTCTTGCAAATGAAGCAACTTCATGGTTGGACAAATTGTTCTCTCACGGCTTTATTGAAATTTTTGGGGAGGATGTTTCCACATGCTAGAATTCCCAAGTCTTACTACCAAGCCAACAAGCTAAAAAAATACTTGGGATTCAAGTATGAGACATAAGATGCATGCCCAAATAACTGTATGATATTTCGTAATGAAATCGAGGGTCTTGAAAAGTGTGGCATATGCGGATCTTCTCGATATAAAGATGAGGACTCAAGTATTGATGGTGTCCATGGTCCGAAGGTAGCCATAAAGAAAATGAGATACTTCCCTTTGAAACTGAGATTGCAAAAATTATTTTGGTCATCCTATTCAGCTCCTCTAATGAAATGGCATGCTGAGGAAAGGATCGACGATGCTGTAATGAGACATCCCGCTGACTCTCCCATTTGGAAAACTTTTAATGAGAAAAACCCTTCTTTTGCGAGGGAGATTCGCAATGTTAGACTTGTGTTAGCTGTTGATGGATTTAATCCATTTAGTAATATGAGCATTAAGCACAGTACATGGCCAGTTATCCACATTATTTATAACTTACCTCTGTGGTTGTGCATGAAGCAACCTAACTTGATTTTGTCTATTCTTATAGATGGACCAAAAGGACCCGGAGATAATATTGATGTATTTTTACAACCATTGATTGATGAGTTGATTGAGCTATGGGTTGATGGTGTACGCACTTACGATGCGTCAAGTAATGAGTTCTTTCAGTTACATGAATCATTGTTGTGGACCATTAACAATTTCCCCGCTTATGCCAAGTTATCGGGATGGAGCATAAAAGGTACATTTGCTTGTCCTTGCTGTAACGAAGACCACCAATCAATGTGATTAGATAAGGTTAAGAATTTCTGTTATTGGGGTCATCGTCAATTCTTAGATTCGCGCCATAGGCTTCGTAGGCAGAAGGCACCATTTAATGGGAGCGTAGAATTACGTCCAACCCCACTTAAACTTTTGGGCTTACAAGTATTTCAATAGTTGAATGATCTTGACGTTGAATGTGAATATAAGATGGAAGATATCTTTAGAAGGAGGGAAATAGAGGTGTTAGAATAAAGTAAACAAGTAGTTAGAAAATGTAGATTTGCTTGGAAAAAAAGAGCATATTTTTTGAATTTCCATATTGGAAGGATAATCTTATTCGCCATAATCTTGATGTCATGCATATTGAGAAAAACGTTTGCGATAATGTCCCATTTACATTGTTGGGTACTAAAGGTAAGACAAAAGACAATTTACTGGCTCGAAAAGATCTAAAACATTTGGGTATTAGATCAGAGATACATCCTCAACCACGAGGGTCAAATCTAGAGTACCTCTCCCCAGCAGAGTACACGATGAGTAACAAAGATAAGGATTTTTTAAAAAAGTGTTGCATAATGTTAAAGTTCCTGATGGCTACTCTTCGAACATTTCATGGTGCGTGAACATGCAAGAAAGAAATATTTTGGGATTAAAGAGCCAAGATAATCATATTTTAATGCAACAATTACTTCCTATAGCCGCGCGAAGGGTATTGCCCACTCATATTGTCAAAGACTTGATTGAATTAAGCAATTGCTTTGTGATGTTGTGCTCAAAAGAAGTTACCGTAGCTAATTTGGAAAAGTTTGAAGATCGGATGGGCCTTACACTTTGTAGCCTTGAGAAGATATTCCCTCCGAGTTTCTTTGATGTGATGGAGCATTTGCCTATACATTTACCGGATGAACTCTTAATTGCTGGCTGTGTCCTTTACTGTTGGATGTATCCGATTGAAAGGTACCTCTGCACTTTAAAAGGCTATGTTGGTAATCGGGCTCATCCTGAGGCCTCGATTGCCAATTCTGTTATTCTTCACGAATGCATGACTTTTGTTCCCAGTATGTGGATGTAGAAACTAAGTCTAACCGAACGACTAGAAATGATGATTGGGGGCATATAGCTGGTCGTGAAATTGGGAAAAAAGTTCAATTTGAACTTTATACTGTAATGTATATGCAAGCTCATCGGCACGTTCTTACCAACACAGAGGCAGTGGCGCCATTTATTGAGTAAGTTTTATTATAAGAATTTGGTGTTTTTGAAAACCATTTTTATACTTTTTGTGGAATTGACATATGGCTATTTGTTTACTTGTAGAAAGCATCTCGCGAAACTTTTATCGAAGTATCCTCAAGATTCACAAAAGCATCGTGTTAATCATCTTCACAACGACGAGTTCCACAAATGGTTTAAGGATTATGTAAGCGAAAATATAATAACTAATAGTTGAATTATGAATAAATACTATACTTTTATATTGACATTTACTTTAATATACTATAGCTTAATAAATTGGCACGTGACGGTGTGCAAGTATTCGACGAAATCAAATGCTTGTCTTTAAGTCTTTTTAAGGATGCGGTCAGATTCAACACTTATATTGTTAGCGGTTTTAGATTTCAAACAAAGAGACTTGATAAGGGAAAGAAAACTCAAAATAGAGGAATTTTTATAAAAGCCGAACAAATGAGTTATTCTAGCCAGAAAGATAAAAACCCCATTGTGGGTGATATTACATACTATGGGGAACTAACGGACATTATTGAAGTTCCGTATCTTAATGGCATGAAGTTTGTGCTATTCAAGTGTGATTGGGTTGAAAATCGTATGGGTACAAAAGTTGACGAGTTTAACTATACGCTAGTGAATTTCAAGCATTTGAAATATAAAGATGATCGAGAGAGTAACGGACATTTCATACTAGCATCCCAAGCAGAACAAGTATTTTACGTGAAGGACCCTATCGATACAGATTGGCATGTTGTTGTTCCTGTGACACTAAGAGACCAATTTGATAGGTACACAACAGTTCAAGAAGCTGGAGAATAGTTTCTGCTTAATGGAGATGAGCCGTTTGTCATGCAAAATTGGAATGAAGATCACAACTTACGGTGGGTGAGGGATGGAGATGGATTAATAGTTAACCCTAGTATGGTTCAAGCTAATGATCACGAAGATGCAAATGCAGACGAAGACGAAGATGGAGATGAAATTTAGAGGGACAATGCTTGAGGAAGATATAGTCCTAAACTAGTTATTTTTGTTTTTGAACTGGAGCATTTGTAGTTTGGTTTTGTACTGATGCATAACTGAGTAGTGTTTCGTATAATAGATGCATAACTGAATAGATAGTTTACTGCATACCTGAACATATATTTTGTTAGTTTTCTGAATTAACTAGTTTGCTGAATTTGCTTTGTGATTACTGAATTCATTATATCATATGCTTTATTATTAATAGTTGTTGAACAGAGAGTTTCCTGCATATCTGAAAAAATATTTACTAACTACTGATGATAGTTAATGATAAAAGTTTGTTTGGAAATTATTCCGTTACTTTTCTCAATGTTGTCTACTCAAAACTAATGATTATTAAAGCAGTAATAGTTTGTTATGGGTAGTCACCATCTAATTTTGGAACATAAATTATAAACTAACTTATTGTGTAATATTTACAATGAGTAGACTTCAAATAAAAAGTGACTAAATCTCAATACACAGCTAACACCATTCACCGAACCCAAATAGAACATATTTAATAAATTTATAAAACCAAAGAAGTTTTTAACATTACAGTATATATGATCTACATTCTATAAGTGGAAGCACTCACACACAACACATGTAGGAAAATAGGGTTCTCACACAGTCTCATTCATTCATATTCGTTTAATTAATGAGTACAAAATGAGGATATGCTTTTATATATAGGCTTAGAAGATCCATATATATTTAGCTTGAACCACACATTAGGAGGAGACTACCATATGGTAACAATGACTTAATCTTTCTTGGTTGAGTCTTGATATTTAAGAAATTAATAAAGTTAGAGTCCAACGAGGAATGTTGTCCTTAAAAGATAAATTGCATGCCAGGGAAGAGACTGATTGTATAACCTTCTGAATCACACCTGACTTAGACATAGATATACCTTTAAAGTTGCATGAGTCTTTAGTTTACAAATTTCCTAAAAGATGAGAATAGGAATAATTTGAAAAAGGAATTTTTAGGGATCTCTAGGAGGAATCTTAATCCACCAATCCATAATCATCGAGTAGAAAAAGCAAAAGTTCAGAGAAATCCCAAAATGACCACCAAAGAAAGACCAAACATCTTTAGTCAAATTAATCTAAAGAAAAGTATGGGATATTGATTCTTCATATCTGTTGCAGCATCTACATATTGATGCTAATCTAATACCAAGTTTCTTTATCTAAGAATCCATGGGAATAACATCATTTAGAAGCCTATAAAAATGCAGAAACATTAAGAGAAGTGTATTAGTTCCATATTAATTGATTGAAAATGAAGGCAGTATTAGTTTGTCTAATATGGTTAAAGGCAGATTTAAAAGTGAACTCCCTCTTTAATAGAAGCAATCCAAATCATATTTGGTCCTCTAGGCATAATACATTGATGAGAAATATCCATTACTGGCATTATTCTTTTAATGGACTGAGAAGATTTGGCCCCTTGAACATAGTCTTTTTTGAACTTATGATTCATGAAATTGGCCTATAGACTTTTATTAACCATTAGTTTACAATATGGATTCATGTTACTTTCCTTAACAATGTTAAACATACTTCTACAGTTCAATCCACCTTCAGAATAAGGAAAACATGTCTGCTCCCAATATAACCAATTATGAATTTTGACTTGGTGTTTACCTTTAGACCATAGGAAACTATTGAATAATCTGTGGAGTCTTTAGATGATTATTTTATGAGGATTGAGAGAAGCTAAGGTGAATACAGAAATGGAAATCAGGACATATTTAAGTAATATAATTCTACCACCCTTAGACAAAAAATTTGAATTCCATTTCTTGATCAGGTCTCTAATTCTCGCAATCAAATCTTCAAACAGGTTCATTTTTTTTTCTCTCTTTGGCAAGGGGGCATCATAGGTACTTGATATGCAAGTTTTTATATTGGAAGCCCAAGAGTTTTCCAAAAGCATTTCTTCACTGAACAACTAATTTTGAGTCCACTGTATAGCTACTTCTACCGTTGTCAATACACTATCCTGTATATTTCTCATAATCCTCATTAAAATTCATTAAGTTCTTGATACTTCTCTTCTCACCATTCAAGAAAATTATGATATCATCAGCAAAGCTCAAGTGAGAAATAGGTTGGAATCCTTGAGGGAGAGAATAAGGTCTGACCATGCCTTGCAACATAAGATTACCAATTCCTCGGCTAAGAGTTTCATCACAAATGATGAAGAGTTTGGAGAAAAATGATTTCCTTGCTTAATACCTCTTATAGATTTGAATAACTAGCCATCTCACCGTTAAGAAGAACAAAAAACCAATTATTAGAAATTATTCTATTAATAATATTAATGAAAGATTCACTGAAACCAAACTTTCTGTAATTGATATTAAATAAGGCTAAGACACCCTGTCAAGTTTAAGAATGACATTAGAACCACAAACTTTCTTTCTCAAGTCTGCAGTAATTTTTTGAGCAAGAAGGATATTACCTTAAATGCTTCTTCCCAGCGTAAAACCACTTTGATTGGGGGAAATAATGTTATGAAGGATGGGATACAATATTGAACTGGTAATTTTGTAAAGAATTTTGGCATTGAAATTGCAGCGGCTAATAGGTCTATTTTGGTTACAAGATGAAGGATTCTGGACTTTAGTAATGAGAACTAGAGAAGTGCTAGATCAATTAATAGGGATATTTGCGCCAACAGAAAAGGAGTGAATGGCCTTGATGAGATCATTTATGATAACAATCCAAATTTTGGAATAAACATAACCACCAAAACCACCAGGACTAGACATTTGTCCAGATTAAGATCATTAATAGCTTGTAGAATTTCTTCTTCCTTAGGAAAGACAGATAATTTGACGGGCCTGGTTAAAAATAGAAGAAGGAATTTGGTTCAGAATGGGAGACTTATAAATTAAGGATAGGAAGGAGAGGTATGATTGTAAATGGTGGACAAAGGAAAGTTTCAAACCTCCTCTGTTATTAATTACCTCTCCATCTTCAGTGATAATTTTGTGAATGGCCATACGTCCCCTTTTAGGTTTTACAAAAGCATGGAAGAACTTAGAGTTAACATCCCATTCATTAAGCCATTTGATATTTGGATTTTGTTGCCAAAAAACATATTCTTTCTTCATAGCAATTAGATTAGCCTTGACAACTTGCATAGCTTCTCTGTTGGTAGCATTAGGATTAACCTCAAAGAAATGCTCTCTATTTAAGAGCTCATCTTCAAGATCTTTAACCTGTTGGAAAATATTTTTGAAAGAGGAGTTATTCCACTCATTAGGAAAACCTTTAGTCTTTTCTATTTGACAAAAAAAGGACTTCATAGGACTACTATCCATAGGGGTAGCCCAAGACTTGGATATCACTTCTTTAAGGTCATTAGAAAGACATCACATCGTTTGAAATTTAAAAGTTTTAGGATAATCATCAAGGTGAAAATAATAAAGAGGAGAAGTGGATAGTGGTTTGAACAACGTTTATGGAGATAATTGAAGAGAGTTTTACGATATAATCCTTTCCAAATAGAATTCACAACACCCCTATCAAGCCAAGAAAATAGTGTCCTCCTCAATTCTATTATTGCACCAAGTGTATTTAGAACCAAAATAACCAATATCAAATAAATTGCATTTATCAAGACAATCATTGAAGTCTTGGGAAGCATGAAAATCAATATTATTACCCTCAATTTTCTCATCTTGAGAAGATACTACATTGAAGTCTCCAATGGCTATTTGAGGCAAGTGGGAGAATTTACTAAAAAAAGTCTCCATGTGAGTCCAAAGAACAATCATTTCTTGAGGAAGGCATTTAGCATACACTATCATGATAATGATGTCTGTAGGAAGCATATTATAAAATATTTTAAAACATTACAGTTGGGCGGCATCCAAAATTACAGTGGCAATGATCCCATATTTCCAGAAAAACTAAATGTTATTAGAGACATTATAGATGGCTCCTTTAAATTTCCATCTCACCTGGCAGTCACACAATTTATCAGTAGATATTTTGAGCTTAAGTAAGGATAAGAAAGGGAACTTATTATCTTTGATTAGTTTCTTAATTATCACCTTAGAGGGTTTATTACCAACTCCTCTAATATTCAAGCAAAGAAAATTGATCACCGAGTTATTTGAGAGGGAGCGTTTGAAAGAGATTTAGAACCTGATCTAGTTATTGTTTTGAAAAGAGGGTCAGTTAGCTTGTGTTTAACTGGGATAGATGGTTTGGAAACTTTTAGCAGTGGAGTAGAGAAAAGAGAGGAAGATTTAGTTTGAAGGTTTTTCTTTTTAGCTAGGTCTTTGGCTTGATGATCTTTTGGTGAAGACGAGCAACAAATAATTCAAGTTCTTCATGCATAAGAACAACAATTCTATCTTTAGGTTCTGAATATGAGTCGTATATTCTATCATCAACCCAGTGCTTGTCATATTTAGGAAGCTCAGTACGTCTGGGGGATAAATTACTCCTATCAACAATCATAACATCATCCTTAGAGTTACTGCAATTTTGGGTGTCTAGAATAAATGATGAGATCATGTCTCTATGAACACTATTTTTACTACAGACCAATGGAGGCTGTCTCATACTGGAAGAAATTATGTCTTGATCAGTTATTGGATCTTCTAATATATGGTAGTCACACAGTCTCATTCATTCATATGCTTCATCCATATATTTCTTGAGACCTGTAAGAGAATCATAGGTACGATTTTTTTCTACAAATTTCACATACTTTCCTGAACACTCACCATACCAATAGGTTCAAATAGGTTTAGCTCCTCCTGGTAAGAGTTGTCTGGTACTGTGCGACTCCCATACTTCCTTGTTTGAGATCCCGAGCATGATCTCCCATACTTACAGGTTTTTAACAATATGTCATGTTTACTAACCATGCTTTACACATATTGGATTGAATGGGCATACTGTCGATAAATGCTACAATTTACATGGATACTCTCCAGGCTACAAATAAAAAACTAAGCCTACCATTACAGGTCAAGCTAATCATGTGTCAATTGGATCATCAGTTTCAAATGAGACTACATCTCAAATAGGCTTGACATCATCCCAATGCCAATAACATTTGAAACTTCTAAATTTGAAAATTGCAATTTCATCCACTGATTCCCAAACTGAGCAATCATTATCATTGAATTTCATTCAATCTGGCATCACATCTATGACAGGTTTTATTAATTCTACAAAGTCTTTATGTTCATCAGCTATATTTTCTTCCATTAAAGATATGCATATTGATGGTAGTATTTGGATCATGACACTGGTGCTACTTACCATATGACTGGCTCTTATCCTTATTTCAATCCTATTATCCAGTTCATAACAATCATGTTACTAGTTTCTTATGTAGGAACTATCAAACTCGCTGATAAACTCATCCTATATGACGTGTTTTCCTTTTCTCACAATATAATTTTTTTATATTGTGAAGATTACCAAATCCTTGAGTCGTGTCTTGCTTTTCTCACAATATAATTTTTTTTTTATCCAGGATCTCAACACTTGGAAAGTTATTGGGATGGGTGAAAAATCTGGAGACCTGTATCTTTTCAAGACCACATTTTATGCTCCTTATGATCTAATACACACACTTAAAAGTTTTTGGATGATTATGTTTTGCTTCTCAACTGATGGTTTAGATTAAATATTATAACATTTCATGAGTTTTTATGAGTTTTTAAACTGTCCACCCTTGAGTGTTCAACATTTATTATATTTTTGAATATAATAATAAATACTGAGACTTGAATGTCTCAATTTTATAAAAAACATTTCATGAGTTTTTAAATACTGAGACTTTTAGGATAGTTGAAATTCAACACCTTAAATAAGTAGGCATATTTGTAAATCCCTAAAACTTGCTCAACTTACTAAAATATCCTTGTTTCTAAAACATTAGTGTGGAACCCCTTCTTTTTTTACTAAAGTGTGTGCAATTTAGTTATTACTTTATTTTCTTCGATATAACTGTTCGTTTTACACAGAGATGGATGGAATCAAGATCTCTAGGACTCAAATTAATAAGTGTTTATCAGTAATGGGCATAAGTTGCTTATCTTATTCTTGGAAATGATTTTGAAATGAACATGATCATTTTAATGTAATGATCGATCATTTTATATTTTGTTTCATGTTTGAATAGTTTTATAACCGATGTTGAAATGTGATATAAACTGAAATGTAACTTCTTCCTATGATAAATGAAAGTATACATATCCATGACTTTGAGGCGTCGTCGTCGTCGTCGTCGGTTGACTATGTCCGACCTCATAGTCGAGGACAGACTACTCGAGAAGTAACCACTCGCAGCTCTAGTGAGAAATGATTTAGAGAGGACATCTCAAATTACTTCCGTACAACACAACATAAGGGACCATGGAAATAGAGAGATGAAATCACAACTTTCCCCAAATATTAAATTAACATCCCAGTTACATAATACACACCGCAACTCAAGATCTCAAGTTTCTTTATTTCAAACACCTACAAGTCAACTTTCCCCAAATATTGAGCAGATTGATAATTCAATTGGGAATGCCAATCCTCCATTTGCTTTAGATGGTGAGGATCTCACAGGTATGTTGTGTTACACAATGCACTGTTTGTATATGTCCATTTGTATTACATTTTATGTTTACATTCATATTGAACAAGATGTATAAACATTATTTACCATTTTTTTGTTCAGGTACAATGACTACCCTTACTAGTAAAAAAAGGGTTAGAAAAGGAGGCAAGGCGTTGGCTCGAATGGACTGATAATAAAAAGAAGATATTGGAATGGAATGAACTTTGTTAGCCAGTTTGTAATCTTGAAAGTAAATTGATGTCACACTTAGGTTATTATGCAATGTGTGTAAATTTATTTCCATTGACAATGTTGTATTGGAGCGAGGCGGACGAGGAAGCACTTGACAATATTTGGAAGGAAGTGACGGTAACTTATTAGTTTGATTTATTTATTTGTGCTGTTGTACATCAGCTTGTCAAGTTTTAACTGATTTATTCTTTTTTTTCTTAGAATAACACAAATGCACTAGAAGGTTTTAAACAAATCTGCTTTGCAAGGATGGGACTTGCGTGGAAGCAATGGAAGCATCGAGTGAAGGTGAATCACTATATAAAGTTTCAAACAGATGAAGAGCGGTTGAGTTATACGCCTGAACGAGTCGAAAAAGATCAGTGGCCTGAATTGGTGAAATTCTGGGGTATAAAGAAGATTAACGTATAAATATCACCTCTTATTGAGAATTTTTTACCTACATTATTCGTCACTATTAACATAATTTTTATTTTTATTTCTTCAAATATTTAGGATATTGCGGATCAAAATGCTAAGAACCGTGAATTTAAATGTGCTTAATCAAGGACAGGATGAAAGCCACATGCTAAAATTGCCAAGGAGGTTGGAATTTTTATTATTATAAATATTTCTGATTTTAACCTAATAATATTAATATATATACATGGTTTTTTCAGAGGATAGAATAGGGGGAGCCCGTTGACAATATTAACATGTGGAAAGCCACTCGAGCTACAAATAATAAACCTTTCAGTGTTGATAACGGATCATTTGATAGAGCAGTATGTATAAATATTAATTCATAAGTGATGCTTACAAGATTTATTTAATATTTGTTATAAATTCTGTTCTTGAAAATTATTTTATGTTCATTAATTATAATATTAATTCTATTGGTAGAAATGCTTGAAAGATGACTAAATGAGCTACCAGAAGAGCATCAAAATGACCCAGAAGTGTGGAACAAGATTTTTACTGATGTGGTAGGATATGGAGGGCATGGGTATGCTTTACTAAAGGGAGTAGGTATTAGGCCAACATCGACAAAAGCATGTTCATCTCAATTATTATTGGAAGAAATTAACCAGTTAAAGAAAGAAATTGAAGACCGAGAGACGTGACATCGACAGGAGCTCGAAGGGTTAGAGATTCGCAACCAACAAGCTTTATTACAGATGAAGAATGATATGCGAAGTGAAATGCAAAGTTTGTTCCAAAGTATTACCCCTCATCATGCTTCCACTACCTCGACAATTCAGTCCGACTAGGTAATATAATATAATTCATACATTTAGTTATTTATATATAATGGAAAATTCTCTCGTTTAAAGTTAAATTTTCAATGGCGGTGGTGAAAGTTTGTTATGGTGGTGATAATTTATTATGGTGGTGGTTAAAAATATCTGTTGGTTGGTGTATATCATTATTCGAATCAATTTTAATGTTTAAAACAGGTTGACTACCTGTGGTTTTCATAAATAAACAAAGGATACTCTGCCGAATTTAAAAAAAAAATAGTAGTAGTTAGATATTTTTATTGTTTTATCATGAGAATATAGTATATTGATTCATTTTTCACATTGTATTGTTGAAGATTGGTATTAATTCTGACATAATTGACACTATTTTTTTTTGTGAAGGTGGTAATTTTTGTAGAACATGCAAATGTTAATTAATGGTTTTGGAGGTCGTACGCTTCAGTGTTGCGGAATTACTTTGATAAAGACATTTCGTATTTGGAGTATTAATACATTAATGTATTTTTGTTGTCAAGTCAAATATTTTAACTTAGTGTTATAATTCTTATTTTGATGAATATTTGGAGATGGTTGTAAGAACTCTATTTATGGTTGAATGACGATAATTCGTTGTGTTGGTTGAAAATCATCTTATGTATTACATTTTGTGATTATTCGTTGTTTGTGTTATTTCAAATGTAACTCAATTTTATATTAAACTTTAGCTGTATATTTTAGTCTCCACGTAATATTGGTACAAAAATTTTAAGATCCCTTCACCTCTTTTGGGATGGTTAAAATTTTCTAAAAAATATATTAAAGACGGCTATGTTGCCGTCTTAAAAAGCTCTTCTAAAATAGTAACCTTTTGAGACAGATTAATTCTTGTCTCAAAAAAATTCTTTTGTGACAACTTTTGTTCTGTCTCAAAAGGGTTATATAAAATGAGGACCTTTTGAGACGGATCTGTTCCTATCTCAAAAAACTCTTTTGAGACGGCTATGGGGTCACAAAAAGTATTTATAACCCCCTATCAAAAAGACCCCCCTCTCCGTCCCAAATAGAATCACAAAAAGTATTTGAGACGGGTAAATGATCTTTTGGGACTGTTAGGACACCGTCTCAAAAGCTACTTTTTTTGTAGTGGAAAAAACTTAAAGAATACGCCAAAAGATACTGGGAGATATTTAATGAGATTGAGGACTGCTCGGAGCAAGTTGCCGTAGCATCTTTTAAAATTGGCTTGCCGACCACCTCTCCACTGCACTAATCTCTCACCAAGAAAGAAGCCGTAAACATCGATGATCTTATAGCCCGTATCGAGAAGTAAGCCAAGGTTGAAGGTGTGGTCTATCATAATGGGGGAGACAATGGTCGAGCAAAGGAGAACAAGGGGACAGAAAAGAATGACACCCCTAAAAAAGGAGGTAAGAATGGGGACAAGAATGTCTCCAAAGGTGGAGGTAAAAATGACCCCTCCAAGGCGTTCCAGGCTGTTAACATAGTCTTTAAGGAACCCATTTACAAGATTCTCAGTAAGATAAAGGATGACCCTTTCATCAAATGGCCCAAGAAGATGGGCAGAGATCCAATAAAGAGAAAAAATGCACTAAGGTGTGCATTCCACAAGGAGGGTGGTCATCGAATCGAGAATTGCAATGCTCTGGAGTCACATCTAGAGGAGCTAGTTCAGGAAGGGAACCTTAACGAGTAAGTTGATAAGAAAATAGAGAAGGTCGCAGTTAATGAAGACCAGAAGCCAGACAATTTCCTCAATGATGATATAAAACATGAGTTTTCAGTCATTCATGGGGCGTCAGACCTCAAACAGATCCAGGGCAATCCCGTAAGAATGGAACTTAAGAAGGTGACTATCGTGATGGAGGCTTTTCAGATCGATCCAACCAAGACTTAAGCTAAAAGCATCGACGACTAGAATATGTTGATTACGCGAGTCACATTATGTTCACTGAAGAGGATTTGGTCGGGGTAAGGACCCCACATCATGACGCATAAGTAATCACACTCAGGATTGCTAACTGGGATGTCGACAAGCTACTGGTGGACCAAGGGAGTTCATCTGAAGTAATGTATCTAGACTTGTTCCATAAGCTAAAATTGAACATCACCGACCTCAAAAAAGCCACTGCTCCATTATTTAGTTTGACAGGAAGGATTACCATGCCATTGGGAAAGATCACCTTGCCAGTTAGGGCAGGAAACATCTCGAAGTTAATCGAGTTTTTAGTTGTGGACATCGAGTCCCCATACCATGATATTTTGGGCAGAGATTGGACCCATGCCATGAGGGTCGTTCTACCCACCTATCATCGAAGCTGAAATACATGACAGATCGTGGAGCGGTCAAAATTTACAGTGAGAAAGATATAGCTCGAAAATGTTTTATGATAGCATCCGTCTGAAGAAAGAGAAAATAAAGGAGCTCGAGAATGCCCAGGAGAAATCCCAAAAAGGGGCGTTTCTCTATAAATAACAACTATGGTATGGATGGCCAGGGGTGGAAGAAACCATGGTCCACCCCATAGATAGGGTCATTGAAAGCCTGGAAGAAGTTATAGCTTATGACAATTTGACATAAATGAAGTTTTGATTGGATTTGCCCTTACTGATTAGGAGACAAGGGAGCTGGTTGCACTTCTTAAAAGCAAGATAGATGTTTTTGTATGGGAGCCTTACAAGTTGCCTCGGATTGAACCCAACTTGGAATGCCACCGCCTACATGTCGATCCTACTTTTAAGCCAATCACTCAAAGGCTCGCCGAACGTCTCTAAAAAAGGCTAAAGAAGTAGAGAAGGAGGTAGAGAAGCTACTGGATGCGGGATCCATCAGGGAAGTTCATTTCCCTGTATAGTTGTCCAACCCAGTGGTAGTTCCCAAGGGCAATGACAACTGGAGGGTTTGCATCGATTTCATCAACCTGATCCGAGCATGTACTAAACATAGCTTCCCTCACCTGAAGATAGATCATCTGGTTGATGCCACATCGACAGACGAAAGGAGGAGATTCCTTGACGCTTACTCAGGATATCATTAGATCCTCCTACACGAGCCTGACTAAGATAAGACTTCTTTTATAACACTGGTTAGCTTGTACTGCTATAAGGTCATGCCTTTTAGCTTAAAAGATGAAGGGGCAACTCACCAAAGATTGGTAAGTAAGATGTTTAACAAATAAATGGGAGAGATGATGGAAGTGTACATCGACGAGATGCTCATAGAAATAAAGAACAAGGCCGATCACCATTCAAACCTAACAGCAACCTTCAAAATACTCAAGATGTACTGAATGAAGCTTAATGTAAGTAAGTGTTCATTAGGGGTCCAATCAGGAAAATTCTTAGGCTACCTAGTGAGTAAAAGGGAAATTGAGGCCAACCCAGAACAAATCGTTGCTATCACCAAGGTCCATCCTCTCCAGACACCGATAGATGTTCTGAAGCTTACTGGAATGCTCGCTGCGCTCAATCACTTCATCTCCAAGTCTTCGGAGCGCTGTCGACCATTCTTCCAGCTTTTAAAAAAAGTCAAAGGTCTTATATGGAATGAAAACTTCTCACATGCTTTGTAAGAGGTCAAGTCTTACCTTAGTAAGCCACCACTGTTAGTAATCCCAGACGATGGAGAATAATTGTACCTTTACCTGGCAGTATCAAGCTATGCTGTGAGCTCCGCCTTAATTTGTGAAAAGGAGGTGGAGTAGCATCAGGCTTAGTACTCCAGTAAGACGTTACTAGATGGTGAACAAAGGTACTTGCCTTTAGAAAAGATCGCCTATGCAATAGTGATCACTTCAAGGAAGTTGAAGCACTACTTTGAAGCTCATTCCATAACAATGATCACCTCTTACTCACTTAAGGACATTCTAAAAAAAGATGACATCTCTAGGAGACTTTTAAGGTGGTCGGTCAAGCTCGAAAGATTCGATATCCATTTTCATCCCAGAATGATGATCAAGGGATAATTCCTAACAGATTTTATTGCTGAGTTCACAGGAGATAAGCTAGCAGATCAGCCAAATGAAGATTAATTGGTCACATGTAATGCAACCTCCAAAGACTAGACACTATATGCTGATGGAGACTCAAATTCCAAGGTGACATGCATAGGGATTATTTTCATTACCCCTGAAGACACAATAATCGAGTAGGTAATTAGGCTGGGACTTAAGGCCTCCAACAACGAAGCTAAGTATGAAGCATTGATCGCCGATTCACGAAAGCTAACCTACTAGTGACAAAACGCCTCAATGTATTCAGTGATTCCAAACTGGTTTCCAAACAGGTGAGTGGAGACTTTAATTACAATGAGGATTGAATGGTAGCATACCTCAATGTAGTACGAGGACGCATGGGAGGCTTTGAGCAGGTGGAAATTAAAAAATTCTCATAAGGACAGAAATGTCATGCTGATGCCTTAGCAGCACTAAGCTCAGCATTTGACTCTGACTTAAAAAGGACAATACATATTAAGTTCCTCACACAGCCCATCAACGATCATACAGTCGTAGCCGAGCAAGTCCTCCTCATAGATAAGGCCCCAGGTTGGATGGACCCCATCATCAATTATCTATGGAGTGATATATTGCCAAACGGAAAGAGGTAGGACCACTAAATTAAAGTCAAGGATGCTCGTTTCTACCTTAGCCCTGAAGGGAAACTTTATAAGAAGTCATTCATAGGCCCTTACCTCCAGTGCGTTCACCCACAAGATGCTGAGCAAGTACTTAGTGAACTTCATGGGGGCATATGTGGAAGTCATGTAGGTGGAAGATCGCTAGCCTTTAAAGCAATCGATTACGGATATTGGTGGCCTCACATGCAGAAAGACACTTGCATATATGTTCGCAAATGTGAAAAGTGCCAAAAATACTCACCTATGGTTCACCAGCCCTCTAGCGACTTAAAATCTCTTATTAGTCAATGAAATTTTGCTCAATGGGGATTAGACATCATGGGACCACTACTTACTGCATCTGGAAATCACAAGTACCTGCTGGTCACTACTGATTACTTCACTAAATAGGTTGAGACATAACCATTCACGAACATCTGAGACTCTGACATGACCAGGTTCATATAGAAAAACACTATCACTCACTTTGGGATACCAAGAACCATCATCACTGACAACGGTAAACAATTCGAAAGTGGTTTCTTCCAAGCTTTCTGTGATGAGCATTTCATCAAGCACCACTTCAGTTCCATGGTGTATCCCCAAAGCAATGGGCAAGCGAAGGCTTATAACAAAACCATGATTGATGGGATAAAAAAATGATTGGAAAAAGCTAAGGGTGCTAGGGTAAATGAACTCCCCCATGTTCTATGGGCCTATCGCACAATGCCTAGGAGATCAACCGAGGAAACACCATTTTCCGATCCTTTACGATATGGAGGCTATCATCCCTTTGGAAGAAGGCATCCATACCATGAGAACCACACTAGTTGACCAAGGCCTCAACAATGAAGCCTTGCGCACTAAACTTGATCTAGCAGATGAGCGATGAGAGTTAGCCTTGATCAAGTTGGCCTCTTACCAACAACAACTATCGAATCAGTACAATAAAAGGGTAAATTCTAAGAAGTTTTCAATAGGAGACTTTGTCCTATGAAAGGTCCTCGACAGTGCTATAAAACCATCAGATGGAAAACAGGGACCAAACTAGAAAGGACCATTCAGAGTGATCGGAAATGATCTTCAAGGAGAGTATCATCTAAAAACGATGGAGGGCAGGAAGATACCAAGAGCATGAAATGCAACCATCTCAAGAAGTTCTATTTTTAGATCTTCTTTTTTATTTTTTAAGTTAGCAGGACTTTTATTTTTTGCTTGATAAAATAATTTACAATAAATAAAGGGCAAACTAGCCATCTATTCTTAAAGTTTACATTAGTTGCTTAACGCATCTCGATTATATCTCATTAATTTGCACCTTTTCCAATGATATCTCCTTTGTGCTTATTTTAAATGATTAATGAACAGGGTTAGCAAGTTAAATACAAAAACTTTGAATTACTCTTGGGCCCTTGTTGTAAACACAAGAGGCCTCATGAGTTGCCTCGACAACAACAAAATCCCTATTGGGTATCCTTAGGCAATAAAGACAACTTTGGTTGGTCGCCAACATCTATTGGATGCAAAAAAACTGCTCGAGTGGATCACCTAACAACCAAGTGTATTCTCTCCATCATCTCAGTTAGGCCTAAGGAAGCGTGATGACACGACCTAAAAGCTAAAGTGAATGTAATGTACTGCTTAAGCATATTGGACTGGCAGAATGTTCAAATATATGAAATATGGAATGCCATCACCCAAACATCATTTAGTCGGTTATAAAAACCCAAAATGATTTAAAATAAGTATGAGTCTACCTAAAGACTATAATCAGTCAAGCAATATCATTTTGGTCGATAAAACTGCTAAGTAACCTATGAGCATGTAAAATCAAAATATGTTTAGTCAGCACATGCTCAAAACATAAGAAAGTTCTTTATCAAGAATACAAGATTACAATTACAAGGCTAAAAAGAGATACATAAAAGCCTAAGAGGAGCTAGGGTGTCGAGCAAGATATTCTGCTACAGTTGCCCTCTGGCTTTGGAGTAAATTCTACCCAAGAGGATGAATAACATCAACTGGAATCCATTCATCGTCTTTTGAAAAAGGATTATGGATATAGGTATGACATTCAACCTGGTACTTATACCAAATCTTGAATTCCTTTGGGGTTCTCGCCTCTTGAAGAGGGCTCAACCATCCCCGAGAAAAAAACAATGCTTTCATCCTCCTTAAGTTTTGTTGTGGCATTTGCCCAACCAGCATTATAACTTTCTCCCATACCTCTCTGGGTCCTACTTTAAAGGATTATCTCAGTTTCTTGACATTGTCTTTTAATACTCGTGTAAAAGATTTCAAGCTCGCCACCTCTTTTCACAAAGCATCATTTTTATATTGTAGGACCTCGCCTACTTGGTCGACCTCAGTCCTCGCCAGAGGTTGGGCCCTCAGGGAATTAACTTCCTCTTTAACAGAGTCCCCTATCTCCTATATCTCTGGAGGTCATCCTTCAGCTTTGCAATCATTTCAGTCTAGTTTTCGTGTTATTTGTTCTTAGCTCTTAGTGACTTGTAGATTTTCACTAAGGCTTTATGAGATTGTAGGTTGATATCAGGTCCAAGAATTCTCTCCAGTTGAGAATTGGGAGAAATATAGCGATCTAAATCAGCAAACTACAAACAATACATATCAAACCAGAAGCAAGTATTAGCATAAACTCAAATAAATGAACATTTGAATAATGAAGTAAATTTTATTATCACATAAAAATAAAGAAGGCCGCTGGCTAGTACATGAAAATCTCAAAATAAGGGTATAGACTAATAAAAACTTGAATTGTACATGGAAAATAGAAACTCCTAGTCTCTAAGAGCCCTAGTTTTTTACTTGGTCTTCCTCAACTTTGGTCTTTCACTTGTTAGCCACCTGCTGTTCCTTGTCAACACCAGCGCTCCCGCCAACTGCAACAGGAACATTCTCAATTTTTCCAGTAGCTTGTTCGTCACCTTCTACTTCTTTTTCAATGTAAGGGTCAGGACCAGGAGAATAAAGGTAAAAAAGTTCAGATGTAGTAGGTATATTTGTAGCCTTCAAGCCCTGGTCCCATCCCCTCTTACATGAGACCTTGCAGGCATAAGCCATCAGGCATTCAGCATCCTCGTAAGCTTTATACAAACCTTCACGGTAGCTGTCATCCTTGGATTGAGAAAGTTCTCCCTCCATCTTGGCCACCCTGCCAATCAACTTTTTATTGGCCTCCACTAATTCGAACTTCTCAGCAATTACTTCCTTTTGAGCAGCCCCCAGAGCAACATAGGTCTTAAACATCTTTCTCTTTTTACGCTCCCATGATCGATGAGCATTAGCAAGGGCCACCTTCTCAGCCTCCAGGGCCTTTTTCAGATCTTCCTCCCTTTTGAAGTTATTATAATGATTATCGAGAAGGGTAGTGAAGTCAACCAACATATATAGGAAAGATAAAATGGAAGGAATCAAAACAAAAATGAGAAATAGCAAAGAAAAGAAACAAGTAAGAAAGACTTACCAGAGCCATCCCCTGTGCTATCTTGAGGTCGAATTGAGATGGCCCCAGCCACGAGGAATGCTCACGATCAACAACGAGCACTGACCTCTTTTGTAGGCCAGGGTCTAAAAAGGGGGAATTTCCCATACTAGGCTCCTCAAGACTAGGGACGGTGGGCCCTCTAGCAGACTGCAATACTAACTTTTTATTACCCACAACTTTCCTTGCTCTTTCTTCTTCTTCTTTTCTTCTTTCTGTCTCTATCTCTCTTTCTTCTTCTCTTCTTATTTCTTTCTCTCTCTTCTTCTTCTTCTTCTTCTTCTTCTTCTTCTTCTTCTTCTTCTTCTTCTTCTTCTTCTTCTTCTTCTCTCTTTCTATATATTTCCTTTACTTTCTCTCTCCCTTTATCTGACGGGCCATTTCCACTGCCCTTGGTAGAATCTACAGTAAAAACCTTTGGAGTAGGAATCCTATCAGACAGAACTGCATGATTAACATCATCATCAGGAAGCCTTAATCCCCTCTTCTTGACTAAAGGAGCCACATCCTCTTCTTACTCTTCTCTTCCTACTTCTACTCATCCTCTTCTTTCTTCTTCACTCTCTTTCTCTTATTCCTCAGAACTTTCCTCTATAGCTCTCAAGATTGGGACTTGATCTACTAGTCGAGAAATAAATCTAGTGCCTATGTTCTTGTATTCCAAGAGAAAGGCTGTCGACCTAGGGTGCTCACCTTTTTCCAATCTCCTCTTTATGTTCCAGGCCTTTATGAGCTCCTTAGTATTGATCTCACTAACGTCAAGTTCCTGGCTCTTGGCATGATCTAAATCATAAATAAGAGGAATATCAGCCACAATAATGAGAAGAATTCATAAGAAATTAGCAAAAAAAAGAGAGGAGGAAGCGACCTATCTCGGCCTCCCTATAGTAAAAAATGGGAAGGTCACGTGGTCTTTGCCCCTCCAGCAGTGGAGGGTGCTGCTTGCTAGTTCCTCTCAATGAACCCACTTTACCATTAGTTCTTATGGTAATCCAAAAGATTAACCCCCAGAACTCGCTCAGCTCTTCTGGTCTTTAGATACAACAAACCCTCTTTGGTTTTCGAGAATACGTAACAGTAACATATCTCGACCAGTCCCAACCTTGTTCCATAAAGAGTATTTACTATATGTACACCGTTTACTTTATTCCACACATTGGGAACACACTAAGCTGGAACAATGGAAAAATAGCTAAGAAATCTAAGGAAAAACTCATTTAAGGGAAATGTCAGACCCTCTTGAGTTATCAACAGGGTATGAATCCAGTGCCCCCCGTCCACTTTGTGAATATTATGAGAAAGGGTCACAGTCCATAATTACCCACTCAGGAATATTATATTTACGCATAAATTCTTCTAAACACTTACCATCCAACCTCACCATAACTGAACAAATCTAGAAGAAGCCCTAACTACAATAGACCCTCTTGAGTTATCAACAGGGTATGAATCCAGTGCCCCCCGTCCACTTTGTGAATATTATGAGAAAGGGTCACAGTCCATAATTACCCACTCAGGAATATTATATTTACGCATAAATTCTTCTAAACACTTACCATCCAACCTCACCATAACTGAACAAATCTAGAAGAAGCCCTAACTACAATAACTAGCTAATACAAAGAAAAAGAAGTAAAAAGATGCAGGAACTATAACTTACAGGCAGTAACGAAGATCTGATGAAGCACAGAAAGAGAGAAAACTTTGACTTTTTAAAGAAAAAAAAGATCTTAGTAACGGATTATGTGCAAAGACGACCAGAAGAAGTGAACAAACACTTGAGTAAGCAACAACTTAAATTCAGAACACTCAAATGATGGGTTTCGACTTCCCAAAAAATTTTGGCGCTTAAGTTTCTTCTTAAAGACAAGGGTGCCTTTGTTACAAGATTTATTATTATAAAAATACCATCACGGAATCTCACTACATTATGGGGACTTGGATCTCCAACCCAGTTGAAATCTATTGGCCCATAGTTAATAGCCCAAAGATTTCAGGGGCAATTATGGGAGCCCACTTTTTGGAAGCCCATTAAAGTAGCCGACCAAGATAACTTGATTTATCTTGGGTCATCCCAAATCATGGCTTAGTTTTAAAATGGATAGTTTAGTTAAAGGAGGATACTCGCAAATATGCTCAAATCAGGTGCCAAGAATCTCGGTCGAGATATTCAATCACCTCATGGCCAATCCACAAACTATGATGGAGTTCCCTAAACAACTCAAACTCTATAACAAACAAGAATATAAATTATACTCCCTAACCAGGGGCAAGGGGATGAAAAACTGTAATCATTGAGAGACACTTAATGAAAAATGAGTAACCTCTTCGTGGATGTAGGCAAGTTGCCGAACCACGTACATCGTTGAAGTGTGTGATTTTATTTACTTTCTGCCTTTTGGGATTGCTTTCGTGAATCCTTTATGGTGAATTTTTCTGCACTCACAGGAACGATGACTGTTTGAGAGCTTTGGAGGAGATTAAATCCTACTTTAGCAAACCACCCTTACTGGTGATTCCAAATAATGGGACCAACTAATTGACCAACTGAAAACAGAACAGTCCTAGCAGACTTCATTGCTGAATTCATAGGGGACCAGACAATCGACCAACTCAGAACAGAGCAGTCAATAAATGAGGAAGCACAATCTAAGGACTAGACCCTATACGTTGTTGGAACCTCCAATTCTAAGGAAACATGAGTAAGAATCATCCTTATCACTCCAAAAGGTGATGTCATCGAGCAGGGAATCAAATTGGAATTTGAGGCCTCCGACAATGAAGCTGAATACTAAGCACTGATCACTAGTTTCTGCAGGGCCCAACTACTAGGATTAAAGTGCCTTCACGTGTTTGGCGACTCCATACTGGTCTCCTAGTAAGTAAGTGGGGACTTTAATGCAAAAGATGATAGAATGGTAGCCTACCTCGATGTGGTAAGAGTATTTATGGTAGTATTTCAGAAGATGGTCATTCAACAGTTCCCCTAGAGGAAGAACAGTCACATCGATGCCTTAGCGGCCCTGAGTTCAGCAGTTGACTCTGACTTAAGGAGACCTATTTAGATAGGGTTCCTCACACAACCAAGCATTAACCAGACAGTTGTAGACGACCAAGTCCTCCTCGTAAAAAGGGCTCCCAATTAGATGGATTCCATCCTCACTTATCTACAAAGTGACATATTACCCGATGATAAGAGGTCGGCCCAGGTAAGGGTTAAGGCTGCCCACTTTTGCCTCTCCCCGGAGGGGAAACTTTACAAGAAGTCATTCCCAGGTCTTTATCTCCAGTGCATTCACCTACATGACATCGAGAAAGTACTTGGCGAACTTCATTATGAAATTTGTAGGAGTCACGCAGGAGGGAGATTATTGGACTTTCGAGTAATTAAGGAGGGTTACTAGTGGTCTCATATGCAAAAAGGACGCACGTGCTTACGTTCGCAAGTGTGAAAAATGTCAGAAGCACTATCTTATGGTTCACCCGCCTACTAAAGACTTGAAATCATTGACAATCCCATAGACATTCGTGTAATGGGGACTAGACATTGTGGTACCACTACTTACCACATCTGGAAATCAAAAGTATGTGGTGGTTGGCATATATTACTTTACCAAATGGGTAGAGGCAGAACCACTGGAGAACATTTGCGATTAAGATATGACGAGGTTCATCGGGAGAAACATCATAACATGCTTTGTGATACCAAGGACTATCATCACCGATAAAGGCACACAATTTGAAAGTAGTTTATTTCAAGGTTTTTATGATGAGCATGATATGAAGCACCACTTTAGTTATGTTACATATACCCAAAGTAATGGACAAGCATAGGCTTCCAACAAAAACAATGCTCGATGGACTAAAAAAGAGGTTGGAAAGAGCCAAGGGTTCCTAGGTGAACGAGATCCCTTATGTTCTATGGGCTTATCGTATAACCCCTAGGTGAGAAATTGGGGAAACATCCATCGCCCTCACTTATGGTTTATATGACATCATCCTACTGGAGACAGGCCTCAAAACTATGAGAACCACCTTGGTCGACTAAGGCCTTAATGATGATGATTTACGCACTGCACTTGACTTAGGAGATGAGCGAATAGAGTTAGCCTTGATCAAGTTGGCTTTTTACCAACAACAGTTGGCCAGGCAGTACAACAAGAAAGTCAATCTGAGGAGGCTTTTGGTAGGGGATTATGTCCTAATGAAAGTCCTTGGCAATACCATAAAACCATCAGATGGAAAACTGGGACCAACATAGGAAGAAACTTTTAGAGTAATCAGTGATGAACTTCAAGGAGCATATCACTTGGAAATGTTGGAGGGAAGGGAGATATCAAGAGCCTGGAACACGACCAATCTCAAGAAGTTCTACTTTCAATCTTATTTATCGTTTATTTTCACATTTAGTTTAAGAAAATTTTCATTTTCAAACTTATGTTTACTAACAGTTATGATTCAATGAATCAAGGCCGGTTGGCCATCGTACTTTGATATTATGCATCAGCTTCTTAATTTTTATTGATCGCATCTCACTAATACGCACCTTTTTTAAATGATAACTCCCTCATGCATAGCAGAATTCCCAGGGATAACTTGTTTCAATAAAGTAATCTCACATGTCGAGCATGGTTGATAGTAATTACGATAAATTACTAAAAATATTTTGACAACTACGACCCTCAGGTCTTTGACGCAAACACAATAGACCTCGTGAGTTGCTCCGGTAATAACAAAAGCCCTATAGGGGATCCTTAGTCAACAAAGCCAACTCAGATTTGTCATAAAAATTATTCGGGCGGATGACCCATAGACCAGGTACATTCTCGCCATCATATTACTTAGGCCTAAGGGAATGTGACGACACAACCTAAAATGTAAAGTCGATGGAATGATACTGCTAGGGCATGTTTAACTAGGAGAATGTTCGAACATATAGTAACATGTGGCTATTACCAGTTCTTTATCATTTAGGCTACTGAGAAGCTTAAAATGATAAAACCTAAGTACTAGTCCATTTGGATAATAAAGGACCTAAGATGGTCCATCAGTGTTCTTTGGTCGACAAATATGTTGATTAACTAACAAGCAACATTTCTTTCCACTTTAAGCATAAGGAAAATTTATTAACACATGTTAAGTTTGCACATGCTCAAAATATGGAAAAGGTTAATAATTTGAGCTTTTTATTAACAAAAGTGTGGATTTACAATTACATCAAAGACTAAATATATAAAGACCTAAAATGGACCAGGATGGAGAGCAAGATAGTCCACAACACGCGCTCTTTGACCATCATCTGGGTCTGGGGAAAACTCCTCTGCACCATCCTCTAAGTGATGTCCTAAGAGTTGGATAGGGATGGCATCAATAAGGATCCACTTGTCTTTCTTCAAGAATGGGTTTTGACGATAAGATGGGCATTCAATTTGGTATTTATATCACAGTCTAGACTCCTTGGGAATTTTAACCTTTCTAAGGGCACTGAGCTACCCCCCGACCGAAGGTAAGATCTTTAGGTTCCTTTAACCATACTGGGGCATCAATCTAACTTTGATTATATTCATCTGCCCAGGATTATAAAGGACCTATTCGGATCAGATGTCTCAGCCTTGTGACATCTCTCTAGAGTCTTGCAGCTATCACGTATGCTCGTTGGACATCCCCTTTGATCTCAACAACCTCTTTATTCATTACTTGGTTTTCAGCTCGAACTAACCCAATAGGTGGTAAAAAAGGCCTTTGTGGCACTAGAGAAGGACCACAATTGAATCATCCCCTTCATCCTAGCAACTTCCAGCTTCAAGACATCAATTTATTTTTGGATCAGTTCTCCCACTTTGCTCGCATCGTCTCTCCCTAACAGTTGGGCCCTGATACTATTCATCTCCTCTTGCATTGAGGCACCGACATCTTCCATAATCTGAAGGTCATCCTTCAACTTGGAAAAAAATTTAGATTGATCTTTATATTTTTGTTCCTCGTCCTCAGGTATTTGCAACTCCGCCTGTGTCATGCTTAATTTCTTATTTTTTGACACTGCCGGTCCCAAGCCCGAAAAAAGGAGGAGGGTTGCGTTAGGTAGCTAACAGCCAACGTAAAACTTTTTCAGATCCTTATGAACATAAATCCTATGAATATACGTGCTAATGCTATGGCATTCCCCTTAAGCGATGCGTTGCGCCTGCCACCGGGTGTCTCGAAAAATCGGCAAGGGGTGTTGTGCCTGCCATCGGGTGTCTCAAAAAATAGGGAAGGGGCGTCGCATCGGCGCTCGGATGCGACGATAAATACGTAAGGGTTCCTGCAACAAGATGAACGTGTGAGGGTAAAGAAGCTAGTACATGATACTAGACTTAGGTTAGCAACTTGGAACATAGGGACTATGAAAGGAAAAGGGATGGAGTTAGTAGATACCATGATAAGAAGAAAAGTTAACATAGTTTGTTTACAAGAAACTAAATGGATCGGTGAGAAAGCTAGAGAAATAGAAAATACAGGATTTAAATTATATTATACAGGAAAACATAGAAATAAGAACGGAGTTGGAATAATAGTAGATAAAAACTTTAAGGACGATATCGTAACCGTTATTAGGAAAGGTGATAGACTTATACTTGTAAAATTGGTATTGGGTGAAAACATAATTAATATTGTTAGTGCTTATGCACCCCAAGTAAGATTAGATGAGAACACTAAAGTACAATTTTGGGAACAAATGGATGAACTAACTCAAGAAATACCCCTAAGTGAGAAAATCTATATAGGTGGAGATTTTAATGGCCATGTAGGAGAAGATCGTGTAGGATATGAGATAGTGCATGGAGGGTATGGTTTTGGAGATTTGAACGACGGGGGAGAGTCTATCTTAGATTTTGCGATGGCTTATGATTTTTTACTAGTAAATACATGTTTTAAAAAGGGGCTTGAACACTTAATAACTTATAAAAGTGGAACGCATAAGAGCCAAATAGATTTTTTCATTACTAGGAAAGGAGATCGATTAACATGTAAAGATTGTAAGGTTATCCCGGGAGAGAGCTTAACCTCACAACATATGATAATGGTGTTGGATATAAATATTAAAAATCAATCACGAGTGTGAAAAGTGAAGATTAACCCACGAACTAGGTGGTGGAATTTAAAAGGTGAGAAATTAGAACTATTTAAAGATAAAGTATTAAATGAAGCAACATGGAATAGTGAAGAAGAAACTAACATAATGTGGAATAAGATGGCCACATGAATTAGGAGAATATCAAAAGAAATTCTTGGAGAATCAAAAGGCAAAGGGACACAATCTAAAGAAACTTGGTGGTGGATTGAAGAAGTACAGAATATAGTAAAAATTAAAAGGGAGTGCTTTAAAACATGACAAACAAATAGAAATGAAGAGAATTTTGAGAAATATAAATGGGCTAAAAAGGAAGTTAAGAAAGTGGTAAGAGATGATAAGTTAAAAGCGTATGATGATCTTTATACAAAATTGGGAACACAAGAAGGGGGAAAAAATATTTATAAGCTTGCTAAACTTAGGGATAGGAAAACAAAATATTTTTATAACGTTAAGTGCATCAAAAGTGATGATTCGAGAGTCCTAGTCAAAGATGATGAAATTATGGAAAGATGGAAAAACTATTTTAAGAGGTTATTAAATGGAGATAATGGGAGTAGAATAGATATAGAGTAACTTAGGGAGACTCGAGAAAATATATTTTTTCAGAGAATTAGGACAACAGAGGTCAGGGTTGCTCTAAAAAATTTGAAAACATGAAAGGCATTAGGACCAGATGGTATCCCTATTGAGGTTTGGAAGTGATTAGGGGAGGATGGAGTATCATGGCTTACAAAATTATTTAATACACTACACCAAAATGACCAAATTGTCACCTTTCAGCCGACCACCATTGTCAAGGTCATTGACCGTGACACAAATCTCGCGTTTTGTGTCACGGTCATTGACCTTGACACGACCGTGACACAGGATTGTCACGGTCTTTGACCGTGACAAGGCCGTGACAAATTTACTTATCACGGCCGTGTTACGGTCAATGACTGTGACAATTCTGTGTCACGGTCGTGTCAAGGTCAATGACCGTGACACAAAAAGCAAGATTTGCGTCACGGTCAATGACCTTGACACGACCGTGACAATTTTTGCAGCAAAAAAAGCCCTAGGCTTCTTTTTTTCCCACCTCTTTTGGTTTTCCCTCTCTCTCTCATCCACGATTTTTGCTCTCTTTCTCTCTAAGGTATATTTTTTTCCTCTCTTTCTCTTTCATTTCTATATGTATGTGTATGTGTGTATATATATGTGTGCATATGTATATGTGTATGTGTGTATATATATGTGTAAATGTTAGTGATAGTTAGAATGGTGTAAATGTTAGTGATAGTTAAAATTGTGTAAATGTTAGAAAAGTTCTAGAATTCATATGTTAAATTTAATTATATAAATATTTAAATTGATAATAATTTTATTCATGAAATTAATTCAATTAGGTAAAACCCTAGATAATTTTTTAACAGAATTTGATAATATTATATAAAGTTTAGTAAATTCACAAAATGTTACCAATTGTATGTTTTTAGGAATATCATTAGTTACTTTCGTTAGAATCCATACACTGGTAATATCATTGGAATCCATACACATGCATGTTGTTAGAAAGTCTTAAATTTAATTCTCACTTTCATTTGTAGAATCTCTGTACTTTGTTGGTTTTATTATATTATGATAATGAAATTTATGCTCCAATTATAATTATCTCATGTCATAATTTTATTGATAAACAATAACTGTAGTTATCACGGTCGTGGTGGGGGGGTGGGGTGGGGGTGGGGTGGGGTGTGTGTGTGTGTGCGTAGGTGTGTGTATGGTGGTGTGTGGTGGGGGAGGGGGGTAGTGGAGGTGTGGTGTGGTGGGGGAGGGGGGTAGTGGGGGTGTGGTGTGGTGGGGGATGGTGGTGGGGGTGGGGGTGGGGGAGGGGGTGGTGGTGGGGGGTGGGGTGTGTGTGTGTACATGGCGGGGGGAGGGGAGCAAGGGGTGTGGGGGGGTGGAGGGGCAATTTTAACAATTGTATATCTTTAATTAACAAATTGTATAGCTTTAATTGTAATTTTAATTGTATTGTTTTAGATGAAAGTAAATTAATAATTAGTGCCAATTTCATATGAAAGTAGGATTGTCCCTCATTGTAAATTAGTAAATTAATAATTGTATACTTTAATTGTTAGTTTAATTGATGAAATGTTGGGTTGGTTAGTTTTAAAAGTGGCATGACGTGTGCGTGTGTGTGGTGGGGGTAGGGTAGGGGTGTGTGTATGTGTACTATTAATATTTTTTTTATCTGTACTAATAACATTTTTTTATAGAAAAAATGTCTGCTTCAGATATTAAGGCGAAGATGATGATGCTGTTTATGATGATGTCGTCTGGACTCGGTGGTAGCAGAGGCGACGAGGGCTCCTCCGCCCCTAGGCTCCCCAAATATGGAAAATTTGGGATTACCGTCGAGAACAAGTCGGAGCTATTAGCGAGATCCCTCGAGCTGCTAAAGACGATCATCGGCCCGAAGTTTATGAGTTGGAAGGAGGAGCCATATGAGCTCAAGTTAGCTGTTTGGGCGGCACTACAGGTAATATATTTATATGAATATTTCAATTTCAATTTCGATATCAATTTCAATTTCATATTTATATTTATATTTATATTTATATTTATTCTCAACTAACATTGTATTTGTTGGACAGGAACAATTCAACTTGGATCCAAAGCTACGCGATCCCGTCTTGGAGCAGATTAGGGAGCAACTCAAGTCGTGGAAAAAAAATATGCGGTCACGGTACTTTGGGAAAACAAGAGAGTCGATTATCCAATGGCGTGAATCCGTCCCGCCCAAGGAGCCGATCTAATTGGCACAATGGCAGAAGTTCATTGACAATGAGATCGAGGATCGACAATTGGTGGCTCGCCAATCGGGGAGGGAAAATCGGGCAAAAAAGACGAACGTGCACTACTTCGGCCGGACCTCTTACGCCGAGGTGGAGCATAGGATGCAGGTAAGATTTAATTTTTCTATAACTACAGAAATATATTATTCTTCATTATTTTACTTTGCGGGGACGATACTAATTTTACTTTTCTTTATTTTATTTCAGGGGGTAGGGAGTGGGCCAGGGGGTAAGCCACATAGGCTCTATACTTATGTGGCTCTTCGAGCGAAGAAGGGGAAGGACAAGGAGGTGTCCCCGAGCGTCGCGACCACGATTGTAAGTAATCCGACAGTTTAATTTTTGTTAATTAGGTTATAATTTTTTAGTTTACTTATTTTACTAATCATGTACTTTTTGTCGTTTCAGGCAAAGCTTAAGGAAGTGCATGAGTCGCAGTCTGATGCCGACAAGGCATCTTTGCCCACAGGCGCACTCAGCCAAGTGCTTGGCTCTGATCTCAAGGGGAGGACAAGGGGAGTGAGCTCGCGGGTGGCTAAATCTAGGATAATCGGATTGGAGACGAGCGACACCGGCTTGGCTCGAACGGTGGATTCACACGACGCGAAGCTGTCCCGTTTGGAGGTGATGGTCAAAGATATGTACGCATTCATGAAGCATACGTTGGGCGGAGACCGTAAAGGGAAAGGGAAAGGGAAGGAGAAGGCGGTGGAGGAGGAGGTGCGGGAGGTCGAGGTGCAGGATGACGAGTATGTGGACCTCGCTGCTTCATCACCGACACGTTCGTACTTCGATGATCCACTTCCCTATTTGGCGCCCTTCAACAGACCATTGTCGACACTTGGTTGGCCGAGCGTGTTCATATTGGACATATTTGATGGCCAGCGGATAGGGTGGGGTTGAGGGACCCGAATATCGTCGAGGGTGGAATAGTTCATGGACGTGAGCTTCAACAGATGGAGTCCAGGGTGCTCGTCACGCATGTCATACCCGGGAAGGAGAACTACCTATTGTGGTTGCGCGAACAATGCAGCACAACGTATATTAGTGGGTGCGTCAATTCGTATGTCGTGTGGCCTACTCACCTCCTCAAATTTACCGAAGACATGTAGTAACATTATTTTTAAGTTTTTCCATTTTAATTATATTTGGATTATATCGTCATGTATATTATTTCTATTTTGAATATTTGGATTATATCTTCATGAATATATATTTGCAATATCTTTAGTTTGTTTGGATTTATGATGTTTGGAACAGGTACGACGTTGCTATAACAGGTACAAATACACTGCTGGGCAGTGGCAGTGGCCATACTGCCCAGCAGATTTTTTTTAAATTCTGCCCAGAATTGTCACGATCATTGACCGTGATAATTTTTTAAAAAAGGGTCACGGCTTTGTCACGGTTTATAACCGTGACAAACGTGTCACGGTCATTGACCGCGACACGACCGTGACAAAAAAAGTTGTCTCGCCTCGAAATGTCACGGTCATTGACCTTGACAAGGGTGATTTGTCAGGGTCAATGACCTTGACAATAGTGCAGATTTGGTGTAGTGATAGAATTTTAATGACTAATAGGATGCCCGATGAATGGAGAAAAAGTATTTTAGTACCTATTTATAAAAATAAAAGGGACATACAAAGTTGTTCAAATTATCGTGGTATTAAGTTAATGAGTCATACAATGAAACTTTGGGAGAGAGTGATTGAATATTGTTTGAGATTCAAGACAACAGTATATGAGAATCAATTTGGGTTTATGCCTGTGAGATCAACAATGGAAGCAATCTATTTATTGAGGAGATTAATGGAGAGGTATAGGGAGAAAAAGAAGGATTTTCATATGATTTTTATAGATCTGGAGAAGGCGTATGATAGGATATCCAGAGATATAATATGGTGGGTTCTACATAAAAGAGGAGTGACTTGCAGATATATTGATGTGATCAAGGATATATATGATGGTGCGATGACTACAGTAAGAACATCATCCGGAGAAAGTAGTGAATTTTCAATTACGGTAGGGCTACACCAAGGTTCAGCATTAAGTCCTTATCTCTTTGCTCTTGTTATGGATGAGTTGACTGGACAAATACAAGATGAGGTGCCATGGTGTATGCTATTTGCAGATGATATTTTTTTAGTGGATGAGACTAAGATGGGGATTAATGATAGGTTAGAATTGTGGAGAGAAACTTTAGAAACGAGAGGATTTAAAATAAGCAGAACTAAAACAGAATATGCGGAGTGTATTTTAGTAGTAATAGGAGGACAAATGGAGATGTTGTGAAATTGGAGGGTCAAGAAATACCTAGAAATGACCATTTTCGTTATTTAGGATCGATTACACAAAAATATGGAGATATTAGTGATGATGTTACGCATAGGATTAGAGCAGGCTAGGTTAAGTGGAGAAGTGCTACCGACATTTTGTGTGATAGGCGTATACCTTTGAAGTTAAAGGGAAAATTTTATAGGATGACCATTAGACCTTCCATGTTATATGGGACAGAGTGTTGGGCAACCAAGAAACAAAATGTGCAGAAAATGAGTGTGGCGGAGATGCGAATGCTAAGATGGATTTGTGGTAAAACTTGAAAGGATAAAATTAAAAATGAAAAAATTCGTGAAACAGTAAAAGTAGCTCCTATAGAGGATAAATTGAGAGAAATTGACTTAGATGGTTTGAACACGTCAAGCGTAGACCAATGGATGCTCCTGTAAGGAAGAGTGATTTAGTTTGTATTGACGGTAACACAAGGGGTAGAGGTAGGCCCAAATTAACTTGGTGGGATATTATAAAAAGGACATGATATCATGTGGTTTAACCAAAGATATTGCACTGGATAGAATGGAATGGAAAAATAGGATTCATGTAGCCGACCCCAAATAATTGGGAAAAGGCTTTGTTGAGTTGAGTTGAGTCCTCAGGGATTTGCAGAGTTTAACAAATGCCTTGCTAGCATTCACACTATTATTTGGTCCAAGAATCCTCACCAATCAGGAGCTAGGAGGAATGTAATCGTATAAGTCAATAGGCTACAATCAACAAAGAAGATAATAGATTTTACAAACATCAGTCACAGAAAGCAGAAAAAATACCACCATGAGCGAAAAAGACTTTTTAATTAATAACAAGTAGGGTGAAGGCCAATACAAATTTTGAGGGAATTACAACACATTACTAAAAAAAATAAAGAAAGAAAAGACAAAGATCCTACAATTACTGGGGCTCCACCTGCTCAGAAGAAGCTGACCCTTTTCTTTTCTTAGCAGTTATTATATCTTGGTCATCAACAACTCTTGCAGCTTGGTCATCAGCAACCACGATCGCCCCAGAATATCTCTCAGTGTGATCAATAGGCTGATCAACTAGAGGATCCTCGACAACCATAAGATTGGGGGCCCAAAATCTATTGGTTGAACAAATCAAATTCTGCAGGGGCACCGGTAGCTCCTAAGGCCCGATACTAACCATTTTTAAAGACCAGCTGACTAACATAATCTATTTGACACTCGATGTCATCATAAGATGCTTCCCAATCTTTATTATACCCCCAATCCCTGGCGGTTTTATCCTCTTCTTCCAACTTCTCGACCTTACCGACCAGTCCTTGTTCTCCTCAATAATATTTAGCTTGTCGGCGATCACCGATTTGTAAACAGAGTGGATATCATCCAACTCCTTCGTCGACTTCTCCTGAAGGGCAACCAAAGATTATTCCCTCTTTCATTTACAAGCAGCCTTGGCATTGGCTAAGGCCTGGTCGAACTTCTTTAGAGCCACTTTAAGCTCAATATTTTTTCTCAACTGATCTGCTTGACCATGAAGAAATGTGGTAAAATAAAAAATAAACTGCAAGAAAAAGGATAAGAACAAACTAATCTACTGGAATTGAAAAAGAATCTAAGTAGAGCAGAGATAAAATGGGGTATACCAAAGCAAGCCCTTGAGCAAACTTGAGGGCTAACTGGTCAGGCCCCATCCTCATCGATCGCTTGCTATTTATAGTGAGCACTACCCCATCTAGTAATTTGGGGTAAACAAGGGGGGTGTAGCTACATTCGACCCTTAACAATCAGAAGAGGAGAATGCACATAAGGGGCCCTCAAGGCCTATGCCTTATTCCTCTCCTCTCCTATTTCTCTCTCTTTTTCTTTTCTCTCTCTCTCTCTCTCTCTCTCTCTCTCTCTCTCTCTCTTCTTCCTCATTTTTCTTATTCTCCACCTCATTCTCCTTCCTTTTGTATCCTATTTTGGAACCACCATCCATAGGAGAGTCCCTCTTAGTTCTCTATCCAATCAGATAGCAGGTCTTAATCGTCATTAGGCATAATCAAACATCTTCTTTTGGGTGGAGCCATACCCTCTTCCTCACTATCACCTTCACCTTCAAACTCCTATTCTTTATCCTTTTCCCTTTATCTTCCTCCTCTTCCTCACTTTATTCCTCCTCTTATTCTTTAAATCAATGCGCTCAGATGGACCACCAACCCCCTCCTCTAGAAGTTCCAAATTAGGGATTATATCCACTACTTAGGCAATAAAGCTGCTAGTGGTATTCTTATATTCCAGTAAATAGGATGCTGAGCGAGGATGCTCACCTTTAGAAAGCCTTTCCCTAATCTTCCAAGACTTTAAGATATCAGCAACCCTCAGCTCGCTAAAAGTAGGTTCTTGGTTCTTACCAGGAGCTGCAAAACAGATTGAAAAGATGAAGTAAAAAAAAAAGCGAACAGAGGAACATCAGGTAGAGGATTTAGCAAGAAAAAGTGTTAGCATCCTATTAATTCCTCCCCAAAGGCAGGGATCCAAGGTCGCCTATACCTTATGCCCTCAGATTGGGGAGGATATTTCCAATTCCTAGCAATAAAGCCTTGGCTCCAGTAATCCTTATAGGAATATGGTAGGTTCATGACCAAGAGCCTATCAACACTTCTCATATTCAAGATACCCTCGCTGGTACGCGACCAGACATAATAATAAATTTTTTTAGTAAGTACTAAGTTGGTCCCGTATAATTCGATATTTTATGAACCCTGTTTATGATTTTCCAAACAGTTGGAGAACACTGAGAAGGGACAACATCAAAATACCCGAAGAACCTTAGAAAAAGGGGATTGGGGGAAATGCCAAACCCCCTTGCATGATCAGGAGACTATGAATCCGATGTCCATCTTCTAAAGAATGAACATATTTAGGGATGGGAGCACATTCATTATCTACCCAATCAGGAATACCGTAACATTTCCTAAATTCTACTATAGTTTTACCAACAAACAGAGCTATAGAAAAATAAAAGACTTTAAATAAGAGAAGAAGGTCAGAAGAACTTACAAGTAAGAATGACTCAAGAAAGATCTGGACACGAAGTAAAGAGAATGATTAGCTTGGAGACGAAGTTTGCACACAAATACACCCAAAAATAGTGAATTGACAGTTGATTTGCACACGTCTGAAGTTTGAAATGTCTCAAATAATGAGTTACAGTTTCCTAGGAAGATATCGATGTTCCATTTACTCCTCAGAACCAACATACCTTTCGTGATACTTTTTGATGACAAAAATGCCATTTCAATTTTTATAGTGTTCCAAGCCTTGGTCCTTGGACTTATTTAAAATCTATTGGCCCAAATTATTTGCGTAAAGATTTTAGGGGCAATTGTGAGGTCATATTAAAAGCCCAATCATTTAGCCGACTAGCCCAGCGCAAGATAGACTTCCTGACCCAACTTTAAGATAAATATTATTTTATACATGTATTTAACATATGCTTAAATGCACGGGGATATGCTCAAATCAATTACCAATAATCTTGGGGAGATATTTAGGGACACTTACGTACTATCTAACAAGATGGGTGAGTTACCTATGGAATTCAATCACTTATTTCTTACTTCTATAAATGGTAAACCCTAACCCAGGCAAAGGGATGTAATCTCGAGCATTGAGAGAAACTATAATAAAATATGGTCCTCTTCATGGATGTAGGAAACTTACCGAACCACATATATTGTTGTTGCGCGTGTGATTTTTGGATTATATTTTTTGTGATTGTTTTGTGGAATTCTATTGTGATAATTATTGTACTCACAAGAGACACCTAGAAACTACCACATCTTAAGATAGTGGCATGGCCAACAAAAATTCCCTAATAAGTCATAACAATACCCGTTGAGAGCCTCGCAGCATAGGGGATGAAATATCCCGATATAGCCTTGGGTGTCTTATAATGCCCCACTGTAGTCTTGGGTGGCTTATAATATCCTGATATTGCCTTGGGTGGCTTGTAATACCCCAAGACAGCCTTGAGTGGCTTATAATTCAAGAAAACCTTTAGTGGATTATAATTCAAGAAAGACTTGGGTGGCATATAATATCCCTAGACATCCTTGAATGACTTCTAATTCAAGAAAGAATTGGCTGACTTATAATACCCCAGGATAACCTTCAGTGGATTATAATTCAAGAAAACCTTGGGTGGCTTATAATACCCTAAGACAACCATGAGTGGATTATAATTCAAGAAAGCCTTGGGTGGCTTATAATACCCCAATATAACTGGGGTGGTTTCTAATATTACCCCAGGAGGTCAAAGAATTAAAAAATATAACACTAACTTGACGACTACAACCTACAGGAATAATCTAAAGCCTTGGTACAGTGGACCTAGAGTCCACGACATCTATGCCAAATTCCTTGAATCTATCCACGAAAGTTTTACCTAAGTTTGAATAATCTAAAAGAGGATATTTACACATATCAAGTCCTAAGCAATCATCCTAAAAACTACTATATCAGTGCATTCATAGACTAAAGTTAAACAGTAAAATGACTATAACTAAGACCACATGTACAAGCATACAAGTTTCAAGGCATGCAAGTTATAGAAGACTGTGGAAACATGCAATAAGTTATAATACACTGCATAAATAAGATGTTCACTACTAAATAAATTGAAATTTTATAAGTTTTTGGTTCAAAATGGAGACAAATTTAAAGTTTATGACTCTTTGTCCTCTTCTTCTTCATCATTATCGCCCTCAATGGCAGTTTCAGTCTCAACCTCCTTAGTAGTAGCCACCATGGCATCCTCCCTTAACTTCCTGGCCAGTTCATCTGTAGCCTGAAGTTTTTACACAGAGTATGTGCTCAGCGTCTGTGAACCTTCATGCATATATTTATTATCCTTGGCATTAGGGTAATTTTTTGTAACCCTATGTTGCATCTCTTTATAGTAGCGGATGTATGCCTTATTCTAGAGGAGAAAAAACCTACTGAAGTCTTGAAGTGGGCCATAATATCCTCTGCTGCCTTCTTCAAGGTTGTGATATGGTCATCCCATATCTTCTGCAATGTCGCGGCATGAACATCAGTTAGTCTCTTCATTTCCCCATTATGGGATTAGACCAGCTATTGGGTTTTCAAACAAGTTGGGTAAATTTATCCTCACTGGCCGCAACCTTCCTTATAGCCTCAAAGTATTTGGCCTATGATACCTTTAAGGTATCAGTGACCTATTTAAAATTGAGCTCAGCCTCCTTCTTTTCCTTTTCAATGGCCTCAACTTTAGCCTGGGCATCAAAGTTCTGATCTTGAAAGGCAGCAACCATAAACTTCTTCTCGGCCTCAAAAGAGGAAGCCTCCACACTTTCTAATTGGGATAAGTGAGAGATCTCTACATCCCTATAAAGCTTGTTTAGCCCTTCATATTAGGCCCTTTGGCTCATAGTTGCCTCAGGATCTTGAAGATAAAAAATAACAGTGTGAGGCTAATAAAAATTAGTGTGCGACCTGTCAAAAGAATAATGCGGTATTTGACCTTAAGGAGGCAGTGAAGTATTCCTCTAGATCCTCCACATCCTTATTAATAAGATGTTTTAGGTCTTCAGGGTCTATGACCTTCTTTATCATAGGCACTATGATGGATATGGTGTCCCCGGGAGACTTGGGATCTAGTTGCCTCAAGCGAGGCCACAGACAGGAACCTCCATCCCTTTTTCCCCTAATTTCCGAGGTGGGCACATTGGTGTCAACTATAACAGCAGTCCAATGAGGGGATGATAAGATTAAAATATGGAAGGAATCAACTGGCCCACTCCCTTCCCCCTAAACTAGGGAAGTTAGACCAATCGTTGTGATATTGACTGCAACATTAGCAGAATTAGCAGCGAGAGGGTCCATTGAAATGATCTCCACTTATGGAGCATCAGGGGAAGCATCTTTGTGAGAATTTGAGGTAGCATATTTTCCATTCACACTCTTCGTTTTCTTGGATTTAGACTTCCACGAAATTTGATTTAAGTCCTAGACATTGTCCTCCAGATAATCCATCTAGGAGAGGATAAAGTCACGGTCAATCTCCAAGGCAGACTCACCTTTCGTAGTTATACTATTATAGCAGGATATTAGTTACAAAAAATGTTCACAACACTTAAAAGTTTTAAGTCAAATCTATACTTGTTGAAACTTTCTTCATATGTGGAGTGTGGGCTATGTTGTATACAAGGACAAACAAAGTCTAGAAGGTTACCACGGTAGGAAAATGCTTCACTTTATGAGGGATTAAGGTCGTAGTTTCAATTCTCTTCCTCTAACGTTCAAAGGGAGTCAAACCTGTATAAACTACAAAAAATGGCAAGTTAGAATGAATGACTCCACATAGATAGTTCAAAGCATTTAAAGATCAAAGTTTGTAATAAGAAGATAAATTAAAGTTTACAGCAGTATCAGAGTTACAGTCTATGAGCTTTCTCCCTCTCAAACTTATTGGGGTGAATTTCCCAAGTTGCCCAAAAAATATAAAAATATTTTCCTTTCTAGTTTTTTTACTGGAAGGCCATCCCCTCATCAAATATCTATATCTACTCTGCAAACCCATGTAATAATACCATAGGTTCTCCACAAAGTTCTTTTTGGGTTTATAAAATTTATCTCTCACAAATTTATTTATCCAAATGAACAAGGAGGCCAAGATATCCCTCTAGCCGTTTAGATCATCTTAGCCTAGAGCCAAGTTCATCACCTTCAATATTTTGTGCACAGGAACTAGAAAAGGAAGACGCAATCCAAAAAGAAAAGCATACAAGGGGAAGCAGACCCCATTGTCTGGGACTGCAGAGCATGCTCGTTGGTCCACGAAAGGAAGGGTGCATATGATCCTTTCTGGGAATTCACAGGCCTCAACAAGTCTTAGTTCATGTTGCAAGGATGATTAAGGGCTCCTTGCCATGATTGGAAGGCCCAACTTAAGTATTCATTGCCTCCATAACATGGAATTCACCAGCTATATCCATGACAGTTCTCTCTACAAACGTCTGATTGTTAGTGGAACAAGTATTTTCCTCTACTCCGTGGCTGCCATCTGCAACCTCCTTTCGCCCCTACAATCAGATGATTCTGCGGAGTCGGAATCAATACAAACACATGTGGGACACTCCTTCAACTTGCACGCCCCATTTGTTTTCAAATATGTGATGTGCAATACTGAGAGAGGAGAAACACCAAATTGTCTCTTCAAAAAATCCTCTAAATACGCCCAAGTGTTCTAATGCATAAGGCCGCGACAAGGACCTATAAAAGCAAAGGGGGATCCATAGTTAGAGGGCTTCAATTATTATGATCAAAACAAAGACACAGGAATTCAAAAGAACCTTCCTTATAAATAGAGGCCGCGATATCAAACATAACTGGGTCAACGCAAAAGAAAAAAAGTGAAGGGAAAAAAATTCTGAAGGACCTGATTAAGATCGCCACCATAAAAAGAATATAACCAGATAAAATCCGTAACTAGCTATCCAAGGGAAAATACCTAGTCGTGTCATAGGGGGATAAAATAAAAAAAAATTAATTATTTTGGTTCCCCAAGATCTAAACCTCGAAAACTTAAAGTTTTGGCCAAAAACATTCGTTCATGTTCTTGGCCCAAAACCAGGCCCACAAGTGGTTTTACAACCCAAACCAAGAGACACGTAATCCCTAAACACTTTGTTTGGTCCATTTGTTATCACTTTAAATTCCCAGAAACATCAAAACACATATAAACTAAATGTCAGAAACTCAATCCAAATTCTACTAAAAAAAACCTAAAATTGAGGCTATTATGTATACCAAATGAAAGTAGGATAAATTTAAGCCCTAGTTCATTTATTCATTACGGTTTATATAAACTCAAAGCCTTAGCAAAAAAAATCATCATTTACAAGTTTACATAGATTGGTCTATTACAAATACACATGGGAAACTAAAGAAAACATGTCTATTATGTGAATCTATACAAAAATTAAAGAGAAAATAAAAAAACTGACCTAAATAAAAGAAGAAACCAATGAAAAAGTCGCCTAAAATCACTTGAAATCATCAGAGAAGAAAATAGCTAATTGCCTATTTTAAACGCTCTGAATACTTTGGGTAAGGTAGTGACGCTATAACCTCACCTCATTTATATAAAAGAGCGCTAGAAGCCGAAATGTCAGAACAAACTGCTGCAACACTCGTGTGTACAAGGCTGTGTCCTCGACTAAAAGGGATAATTTAGACCGACTCAAATATGGCCGCGACATCATGTCAAATATTCACGAAAACAAATAAAGATCGAGTACCAAGTTTCTTATGAAACTGAGGATTGGGGCCTTATGATATACCCAAAATATGTCCATCTATAAATACATTACACATGGCAGGGAACATACACATGCGGGATAAATAGCACTTCCACGAAAAGAAAAGGGAATCATACTCGTTACCGTAGCCTGAGCTATATAAAGGCCACAAAACTATGTGCCAGGACTAGTAGTAGAATAGAACACAGCCATGCCTTTGATAGGCCGCGATCTCTTTTTCTAAGGTGAACGCATTACCTACCACAGATCTTGACATGCAAGATGTCTACCTTCTAGAAAGATTCCATCTTAACAATACTAATCCATAAATCATGTGCATCATGCACGTGACACTCCTACCAATTCCTATAAATAGATGTCCTCACCTCCTGAAGAGGGGGACACTTTTTGGCAGCGAAGCTCTTCCAAACTCTATACTCTCTCTCTTTCTCTCTTTACACCTGAGAGCATACTCAATTCACCTACTCCGATCACCTGATCCACTCAAGTTCCCAGACTCCCTTTAGCCTATGCTATAAGTTTCATCCCCCTCATCACATAACTTGTATGTTCATATATTTAGCCCCTTTTCTCTCTTGTATGCCTATTAAGGCCACTGAATATTATATTACTACATATGAATAATGAGAATAACTTCCCAAAGTGGACGTAGATTCATTTTATAGCCGGACCACTCTATATCTTGCGTTATATTTCTTTATCTCAATTTATCCTATTTTCAATACTTTTGACTGTCGAGTATAGTCTTGATGGCATGGATGATTCTTATTGATACATTTTTCGACATCAACAATGATTGAGGAACGTTCCAAAACATATAATCATAGTCTAATGTTCTAGACACATGGAAAGCATGGAATAAAGGGGGTTTAAGAACATCAATATGATACACAAAAATTTTAAACTATTACACAAGGAAACTAAAAAGTTTTTGAGTTTTTATATATTTTTAAAAGAAAAAATGACAAAAAAGAAAAGAAAACAAAATATTTTTGTATTTTTCATAATGAGACGAAAAAAATGAAGAATTAGAATACAAAAGACACAAACATCATATCATTAACATATAATATGAATCACAAAACTCGTTTATGAAAAACATGAAAATGCCATCACTCATAAGATATAACATGTGATGAATCATATTAAAGCATGTGAGATCAACAACTCTAATATCAAGTGCCTCCAAATTAGATTTTCATAACCAAATAGATGATAATTTAGTGCCTTGGGTTTTTGGAATTATGGTGACACGATACTTAGATTTATTAAGATTTCTTTAAGATCAAAGCAAGGCCTCCTAAGGTGACCTTTCCTACCACAGTGTGTGCATGGGTAAACACAAGTAAGGCTACACTTGGATTGACCTTTGGGAATTTCTTTGGCAATGATTGAATCTCCCATGATTTTGGACTTAGCGTTAGGAGCTGAAGCATTTGGATCATTGTAGCATAAACCTATCTTGACATTTTTAATTTGGATAGTTCCTAAAATTTTATCCAACTTTTTTGACCTACATTCCAAATCAAATTAGACAGGACTTGAGTCTCGTAAAAGTTTAGACTCATCAAATTTAGTAAATCCTTATTCATATTATCAACCATTCCTAGAAGGTTATCTCTCCCCCCTCAACGTATGCGAGTTTATCCCTAAGAATCTTCTCATAATCCCTTAAATCCTCAATCAGTTTATTATTATTATTTTTTATGAAACTTACTTTCAACTTACCCTCTAATTTCAAGTTATCCTTTTTCAATTTCAACGATTCCTAATATAGATCATGGAAGGTAACTTAAAGCTCCCTCTTTTCCTCATTACTCTTCTCCTTTTCATCCTTTTTATACCAAACTTGGGAATCCGAAGACTGTACCATAGTACTATCATGCACATGATTATCTTCATCACCGGAACACTTTTGATTTATACTCACATGAATAGCTATGAGGGCGATGTAGTTACGCTCCATAGGAGAATTAGGTTCCTCTTCCGACTCACTGTCACTAAGGGTTGCATTGTATGCTTTAGACTTTTTACCATATTCCCTTAGTTTAGTGGGATACTAGAAACATGATTCCCAAACCCTTGGCACTCATAACACTTGTCCTAATCATCCACTTTATTAGGTTTATCCCTATTCTTCCTATCATGACCATTGTTAATGTTCTTGGATTTCTTATTAAAATTCTTTTCTTCTTTAAGCTTAAGAATTTTTTCACAAACCTAGCAATCTCTTAGGGTTTTAACTCTCCCTCACTTTTAGAATCCAACACACCCACATTAAGTTTTCAAAGATACATTTTTATCATTTTTCTTAAGCGAACACATATTTATCTCATAGGTTTAGAGATCACCTACAAGTTCTTGAACTGTAAGAGTATAGACACAACTAAGAGAATCTAACACTGTGACCTTAGCATTAAATCTTTCAGGCAATGACCTTAAGATTTTTCTAACCACTTTAGGCTCAGGGATAGGTTCACCTAAGTTAAATGAGGAGTTGATAATAACAAAAAATTTAGCATAAAATGTATCAAACTTATTATGGTCTTCCATTCTAATCGTCTCAAATTTACAATAAGATTTTGTAACTTATACACCCTAAAAATATTTTTACCCTCACGTGTGGATTTAAGAATTTCCCATGCATCCTTTCCGCTCTCATGTGTCATAATTCCCATAGACTCTTTAGCCTTGAAAACATAAAAAATAGTGTTCACACCCTTGGAATTGATAGTCGAGGCATCTTTTTTAGCATTGTTCTAAAGGGAATATGATTTAGGCAAATTGCCTTTCTAGGAGGAGAGCACCCTTGTCCCACTGAATTCCAAGCGTTCTCGTTAATAGATTTTGAGATAAATCTCATCCGTGGCTTCTAATTGGGATAGTTTTGACCCATCCAACATAAGAGGCTAGGTAATGGAACTCCCCTCATTATTAAGATAAATCACGAACCCAAAATACACAAACTTAACGATCAACACAATAAATTAGTGTTACCTGCTCTGATACTAATTTGAAACTACTATCACAAGTGTGTGTAAGATTATCGTATTCCAAATTTTAATCCAATTAATTGTACAAAGTGATAAATTATCCAAGTTTAAATTGATCTCAGATTAAACAACCGTTGTGTAAACTTTACTCCAATTTTATCTTTCCTAAACATTCATCAACATGAGCATGCAATAATAAAAAACAATCACATAACGCCGTGATTTACAAGGTAAATCCACAACGAGAAAAACATCAGACGACGTAGCCTACATAAATCCACTATGATATAGGGTTTATAGAAGGACAAAAGATGTCTGACTTACTGATTGGACTCCCTTCAAGGCCAATGGACTCTTCGCTCTTTAAACCTTCTTCACAATTACTGAAGGAATACACCAGTAACTCACAGTACAGTCCTCCCCTATGTCGATATCCACTAATCTATGACTAGAATCCATTACGAAATAAACACAGAATCCACCATGCCAAACAATACTCGAACAATGAAGAGTAAATAGTCTAGGGTCTCAAAACATGAGATCTCAACATCTCATATTATATTGATTCTTGCATATCTAAACTAGGGTGAAAATGGGTTATATAAGGCTATACATTTTTTCTATGATTTTTTTTTTCAAAATCCTTAAAGAAAATAAACTACCTCTGACCTGTTTATCTTGAAAAACATGAAAAGATAGGCGTCACAAAAATCGAGGTAGGTCATTCGAATGAAATAAACTTCTCGTTCGAATAAAATAACATCACCAAACTCATTAAAATGAGATTTAAGAGAGCTTCTAATATCAATTAAAAATTTTAGGGAGTAATCTATAATTATAAGGTTGAAGGAAGCTCTTTCAAATGAAAATATTGACCTCGTCCGAACCAGCAATAAAACTCATTCGAATAAAAACCTTTTTCGTTTGGAAAACTTCATAAAAAATATTTTTCTAAAAAACCTTTTTTGAAAAATGCCTAAAACAAAAATAAAATCACCCAAACTAGAAACCTAGGTATCAACATAATAAATCATATATATCTTATTCGAGATCCCAAGGTTGAAGAAGAAATTTGATATGAATATGATTTCCCTTTACTCCGGCCGCTTCGTGTCTTCATTATATAGGCTTGAAGCTACAAACATAAACACCCTAACCAACGACTCGAACGATTTTGTCCTAATGAAATAAAGCCAATCTTTCAAATTTTCATCATCTTATTACAAACATGACACAATGACAAAATTTGTCATTACATAAGACTATTTATGTTACTTCACAAACAGATATCAAGAAGAAACCTTTAACACTATTGATCCAGCCTTATAGAAAACTCTATCTCCACTCTTTTTTTAGGTGCAACACTATGCCAATTCTCCTAAGTGGAAGATGCCCACTATAAAATTATCCAAACATGTACAAATACCCCATTGACTACCTTGATACTTATATTCTATAGATCTTTTACATCAATATAAAAGGGTCATACACTAGTTTGCCAAGCTTAAACTTAAGACTATAGAAATTTTACAAAGCTAGCTAGATTCTTCATGGTTCACTTCATAAATACTCAAAATGTGTCCAAACCAGCCAGAAGCCTTGTCAACTTCAGACAAAATTAGGGAGAGGCCCTCAAGGAATACTCCAAGAGATTGAAGAAATAAGTTTTGCAAGTGGATGATATAAATGATACAATATACGTGGTAAGTTTCATTCCAGGGCTCACATATAAGGTTATACTGGCTTTTTTTGCCAAAGACTTTTCCCATCTATGACTGAGATCCTAAAAAAAGGTCAGAAATACATGAACATGGAAGATTCCATATCAATAAGACTGTTTAACCTCCCTCCCTCCTAAAAACCTTGGTAGGGGGAGAGAAGGACGTGTTTTTTTTCACTTAGGAGAATCTTCATTGAAAGAAGCCAATATCAAAAGCAATATGGGAAAGAGAAACGAATTGCTAAAGGCTAAACACTTCACCCCTAACCCGGTATATAAATAAGGTATTATTTATAATTATGACCTAGAGCCTACTGCCAACATCAAGGTATAACAAGACTCCTAACAGAAAAAATAATGAGTCCAAGTACCACCATTACCACAAAGAGTATGGACACTTCAACAATGACTGATAAGACCTCAAAGAGTTTATGGAGGGTATGATAATGAAATTACATACTAAGAAATTATTTTCCAAAGGAAAAATACCTCTAATGAAGGTAAAGACAAAGATAAGTTATCCTTAGTTAAGCTTCATACCATCTTAAGGGGATTTTCAAGCGAAAGAATTTTTCTCGATTAGAAAGGACCATTTGAGGATAGTTCAACATATCAATCGATCACACGACATCAAAATGGAGGTACCCTCTATGAAATTTCCAAACAGGTACTTGTAGACACCTCATTTTGTTACCCCCTAACTCTCCTTAGGTCCCTAGTACCTCCACTCATCCTTATAAACCCTGGTCACGTCCCGAGTACTGACCTGAAAGCCATCGGGCACTCCCCGACTCAGTTTGACCCAAAATTCAAACTCTTCATCTCGGCCGAGACTTAATGAATCTTTGAAGGGCACTGAAAACCCTTTCCAACGGTCTACCCTGTGCGCGATTCCGACTTACTATGCTGACGAACGATCCGTTTGCATTCGAAACCCGACCTAGAGGCCACCGGGCGCTCCCAGGATCTGTTGACCTAAGTCAACTCTCTAGCTCGATCGAGGCTAAATGAATCTTCTAAGGGCACTAAATCCCCTTTCCAATGGTCCATCCCGTGCGCGATTCTGACTTACCATGCGGACGAACGATCCGTTTGACTCCGAAAGGTCACCGAAGGCTTCTCGGGCCTGGTTGACCAAAGTCAACTCCCCGAACCTGAACAAACTCTTTGGAATGTCTAATTACATCTCCTAACGTTTCTAATGGTCCATCCCGTGCACGATTCGAACTTACTGTGCGGACAAACGATCCATTTGCTTCCGAATAATTCCCCATCCAGCGGACCGACAAACGCTTCTGAGCCACATTTGACCCAAAGTCAACTCCCTAACTTGGGAGCGGTCCAAAGGAATTTCAAAGGTCTCTAAAATACCTTTCCAATGGTATACCCCGTGTGCAATTCTGACCAACGGTTTGCCCTCGGCGGCCAATTTTCTGAAAAATCTTGAGGTGCACTGCCAAATGGAAGGTCCCACACCCTGCCTATCGGCACCTGCCAATAGGCAGTGCCATGGCAGGGCCGATCGGCAGTCCCCTGGGCCTATAAAAGGAGGCCTTGGCCTCATTTGCAAAGGGAGCTCAGATCATAAGCAAATCACTAACAACGAATCCCAGATAAATCTGTCGAAAGCAGCGTGATTTCAACTTCCAAATCCTCCTTTTACTCCCACTTTCCATCATTCCTTTCATCAAACTTGATTAATTAACCACTCTCCATCATCATCCTAGTGCAAGGGCTGCTTCTCAACATTCAAGATCAAGCTCAAAGTCTCCAAGAAGGTCCATCCCTCTCATCTTTCTCTTCAAATCTTCTTAAATTTTCAATAACTTGTTTTATTACTTAAGCATTTTTATTATCTTATTTCACATATCCTAAAATACTTTTTATATAGTATTATTGCACATCTCCTATTTTCATATAAATAAAACCAAAAAAAAATAAGGAAAAGAGGGTTTGTTTATAAATACCAAGTAGGGATTCTCACGCTTTTTCCACACTCTTCTCACAACTAAAATAATTTTTTACACACACACACACACACACACACATTCACAAATAAGAGATTTATCCATTTGGATTTATGGGTTAAACCCCACCCCTCGTTTGTATGCGAACTACGTGGACTTTGATGCCTTTATAGGCTACGTAGGCGGCTCGGGGTAAAACTCGAGACTCGAGTCCTTTTCTCACTTTTCCTCTTATTTTCTATCTTCTCTTTATCTCATTTTCTATTATATTCCATATACTTGTTCTTAGTAACGTATTACCCCATATGCGTTATCGTTCCCTTATAACGATCAACGTAGGGGTAATCACGTAAATCTTATTTTCTACACTAATCTCACATTCCTACGGATGACTCGCTTTGTCTTTCCTATGATACAAGTCGAGGGTTCCTACCTCCTTTTTATATATACACATGCACACATATCACGGGGGGGGGGGGGGGGGGGGGGGATATAAAGGAAAATAGCAAATATCCATGAGAAACTGAAAGGGCGGAATGGGTTCCTAACACCTTCCCATTTCGTAACTAAGCCTCCGAACCTTTCTTGAATCATTTGGTTTCGTACGCACCAGTATGTCTTTGGATTCCATCCTTCGGGGTGGCTCCCTCTTTTTTTTTTGTCTATTTTGAGTAAAATAGACTGGCGACTCTAAATCTCTCTACATTTTCACACCTCACAAAACCGACGCCGACCAAAGCGCTCTCCCGAGAGGGGACGCATGAGACCTAAAGGATCCCTTCCTCCCTCCGCGGAGGGGATTAGGGATGGCCACAGTACTATTGAGAATCCCTTACCCATATGATAATCTTATCTAAGTCAAGGAGATCATGAAGAATGCATGAACTCAAACATTTCGTATTGACACATAGATCCTAACTGACATCATATTCATAAAGTCATACTTAAAAATGGTCTTACTGATGAAAGAACTCATACAAATGGTGAACTCACTAGTAGAGATAAATGGACAAAAAACTCATGCCACTTTATACATCACATTACGACTCACGACAGGGGATGAAGGGAATATCACACCCTTATGTGGAGTTATTTCCTAGTGGTAAACCTCATCTCAGTATATAAGGTCATACTAGGAATGCCTACTATAAAAGACATGGATGTAATAGTATCAATTAAAAGAATACTAATGTTCCTCCATACTCCCTTAAAAGTGGTGGACGTATGTAGGCACCCGAAGGATCTTGCAAAATGAGATCATGGTGCTAAACTAAGGTCAGATAAACTAGTAAAGTCCCCCAACTTTGTTGTGCATAACCTAAAGGTTGGATAAAGTCTATGAACCCATGACTTAGTTTTCTAAGGTATCACAAAGGTGATTATCCACCTCAGTAGAGTCCTTGGGAGCCAGTGAATTTCCACCCAATGAAGTCCCAAGAATGTATTTACTAAACGTACATACCCTTGATCCTAGGGATGAGGAAAACCATAAAATATTATAATTAACCAAAGAACTCATTAACATTTGCATTGACCATTATGACCTTAAATAGATAATTCGAATTAGTTAAAACCTCAAGTCCCCACTAAAGGAGATATTGGTCCAATTTTTATAGGAAAACAAGGACGTATTTGCTTGGTTCAATTTAGATATGACTTGAAAATCTCATTTTTTTTTAATAAAGAATAAATTTTTATAAGAAAACAAGGAAGATCATTTGATCCATGATCGAACGAGAATAACCTATCGTTAGAAATCTTGTTCGAACGAGATTGGCTTCTCGTTAGAACGAGAATGCCATCTCATTAGAATGATAGATTTTTTTTAATCTTTTAATAGCCTTTTCAAATAATAAATTGCCATAAAAATATCCAAATACTATAATGATTATTTTGATAATAAAATGTCATATACCTTCGATCTTGAGAAATGTGTAGTGCGCCAATCATGTAGCATCAAAGTACAGTCGTTTGTGTGTCTTGGTTCATAGGCTTGATTAATAAATGTATGACAATCCTATATCCTATGTGTTTTGACAAATGAAATAAGCTAATACATACTTAAGACTATTGGAAATTTGCTGTTACAAATCTCCCTCTTTGTCTATTTCGGGACAAAACATGAGACAAAGTGAAAAATGCTAAGTCAGGACATTAAGCCACCTATACCCATCCCAAAATTGCAAAAAAAAGGACACGGACAACCTAACAACTACTCGGTATCTCAATGTTCCGTTTTGTGGCTTGTACTGAATTCATGAATGCGAAACCTACACACACGAAACAACAAATACCTGTGATATATGGGAGAATAAAAATTAATAAAGATGGAGTATAAAAACTCCCCATATGTCCAACAACTCTCTCCCCCTTTTTGTCCCCAAAAGACAAAGGGATAGAGTAAAAAAACATCTTACAAATAAGAGCACATAAATGGATAAAGAGATATATCACAATGTGCCTATATAAATGAGACAAGGAAATCATGCAATTCAATGAAGTACAAGTATCTAGTATGAAATAACATAAGCATAAAATCATAAGGCCGGATATTAAAAAGATAGTAATATGAATAGACATATATGAAAGAGAAACATAAGCTCCATATAAAAATTAAGTGATACATTGTAGTAGATAAACAATCACAAATTAGATGATGTCCATACAATGCAATCTAAATACACATACTGTCAAATAAAACAAACTAAGACCATACGAATCTTCTCCATAAATATATCAAATAAAGCCCAAAATACATAAGGATTCATTAAGAATCAGGTCTCTGAGGGAGGAGGAAGGTCATCTCTAGTACTTTGCGATTTCTGTCTAGTTCCAAATGAGATAGCTCCCCGACGCTATTCTGCATATATCATATCCTTAATATATGGCATCAAAAGAGATTCCATCCTAATCCTGTGCTCATTCTCCTTAACACGTTCGGTAGGCGACGAGACTCTACTAGATTGGACGGACTCAATGCGCTGACGATCCTCTAAGATGCCTAAATGATCCTTTTACTACAGTGTAGATACCGACTATACCTATCTAAATAACTCCTAGACTGTAGGTGAATCCCCAAATGGATAGGATGATGAGGGAGGTAAGGGACCGATGGACTCCGAAGTAGGACCCGCAACAGATAAATAAGTAAGGGAGTAAAAGAATAACCTCAATAAGCTCTCGAGGGAAGATGGCTCTCTGAATCGTGAACTAAGTTCGCGTCAATGATACAAATGGAGCTCATCCGAAGGTTTGATTTTTTAATAAAGAATCAATTAACCCAAGATATACCAAAAGGACAAAAATATCGTCTAATCCTTGCTAAGCATGCTTGTCAAATTATGACCAATTTTATTCTTGATTAAACTAATTACTAAGTTGACATGCAATATAAGTCCGATGATAATCAATAAGAACAATTACATGAGAGACAATGAGGTACGAGGAAAACCTCGGGCGATCGGGATTGGAAAAAATTCACTATAAAATAGGTTTTAGAAAGGACACAAAATTACTTACAAGACTTGAATCCTCAAGTTTATGAAAATGAATGTCTTTACACCTTCTTCTAAAACATTACGCAATCTAGCGTCGACTTCACATCATCTCTATGTGATAGACTCCTTTGATAGCCTCAACCATTACCCATTTATATGTATTCCACCACACAAAAATATGTAGAATGAAAAATATGGAGTTTAATCTTGAACAACAATCAAGATAAATAATATTGTATTTGGATGTTAGGTTTAGAAAGTATTTTCAAGATATGGAGGCTCAAAAACTATTTCTACAAAAAGAGGCTCCTCTTAAATAGATAGATGACCTAAATTAAAGAGGGTAGCCATTTTGAATAAGTCAAAAAACACTTTCTTATAATTCATGTCATTCATTTGAATGAGATCAGGGTCATTTGAATGACTTTGCATATCTCGTTGGAACGAGGGCAAAGGTTATTCTAATGATAATGGTTTTTTTCGTTTAAACACCTTTATTACGAGCTTCCAATGAGACGTGTCCTGCTAAACAAAGAGCCCCTAATTTGAAGGTCATTTGAAGCATGATCGAAAAAGAATAGATTCTCGTTGGAACTATCTTTCGAGCGAGATTGGCTGCTCGTTAGAACGACAGAAAAATTAATTTTTTTCTTTTAAGAGCCTTTTCAATTGATAAATTGCCTCTGAAAAATTATCTAAATATAATAATGATTATTTTGATCATAAAATGTCATATACCTATGATATCGAGAAACGTATAGTACGTCCAATCATATAGCATCAAGTATAGCTTCTTGCGTGTCTCAATTCATAGGCTTGAGTAACGAATACATGACAATCCTATAACCTACATATTTTAACCAACATAATAAGACAATACATACATAAGACTCGATAGAAAATTTTCCCTTACATAACTAGGGTAGACCCTATAGTCATGATTCACCACTTTAGCATAGACCCTAATCATAAGCTTGTAAAGTAAAATATGGGGTTAACCTCTTTGATCCCAAAATAAATCGTGTCAGAACTAATGAGGTTAAATAACTCTTTGAACCCAAGTTCATATGAGAGGTCCAATATCATGGTTGTCCAACATTTTGCTAGTTCCAAGATTAATAAGAAGTGAAGGATGTGGGTAGATATCACTGACCTCAATAAATATAACCATAAAGACTATAATACTCTACTTAGAATAAACACTTGGCTGAAGTCAACAACCAGTTATGACCTCCTCTCCTTCATGGATGCATACTCTCGATACAACCATATCAAAATGGCACATCGGGATGAGAAAAAGACCGATTTTGTCACAGATAAAGGTACTTGTTGTTATACAATGATTACCTTAGACCTTTCTAGAACACATACTAAATGGTTGGGAATTAAATGTTCAAAGACCTAATTGGCACAACCATGGAGGTTTATATTAATAATATGCATGTCAAAAGCTTAGAGGCGAGGGATCATGCGAAACACCTCAAAGAAATCTCCGCCATCCTTAAGAAGAACAAGATGAGCCTTAATCCAAATAATTTCACCTTTAGGGCTTGAGGATGAAAATTCTTGAGATTCATGGTGAATAAAAAGGGCATTAAAGTCAATCCAGTGAAGATTATATCTACATTGAAATCTCCTAAAATAGTAAAAGATGCCAAATGTATGGCAAAAAGCATAACTGTACTGGACCAGTTTGTATCCTAAGCCAGTATAAGTGTTTTCCCTTCTTCAAAATCTTGAAAAATTCCTTTTAATAAATTATAGGGGACGAATAAGCAATCTCAAAAAATACATCTACACCCCCAATTCTCCTAAATAATAATAGTTGAAGATTTTTATCTTTATATGTCATTGTCTCCAATAACTGTAACATAGACTCTCATTAAATATTTTTTTGTTCAATATCATATATATTATGTTAGAAGATCTTTATAGGTAAATGAAAGCATATACCCAAAGATAGATAAGTTTGATGTTTGTCTAATCATATCCATTATATGTTTAAGATCGTACTTCCAAGCCCACACCATTAATGTAATGATAAATTGACCCCTGAGATAGACTTTATAAATTACTGACACATTAGGAAAGCTAATGAAATGTTCCATGGATCTTAGAGAATTTGACATCAAATATCAACCTAGAGTAACCATTAAAGTACAAGATCTCGCTCACTTCATCGTGAAGTTTAGAAACTTGGAAGAAGGAAAGGAGGAATATCACACCTCAGAGGAGATCATTCTTGGGCCCAAGCTTCCCCATTACCATGCTACATACCCAACCATTCCAGAACGTGTCTTACATGTAGGTAGATTTTCTAACTACTATGAAAGGGGAGCATGACTCCATATCTTGACCCCCAAAGAGGTAAGATTTCACTCACTATGTGTTTTAAATTCAAATCTTTTAATAATGAGATCAATTATGAGGCCACTTTAATATGTTTAGGGAGGGTTAACGACATGACAAGGGGAAAACTGAGCGTCCTATAAATACCCTTGTTGTTGTCATTGGTTTTGCATCTCAATATAAAAAACCTAAACTTTAACTACACATGTTTTTTATGTATAGCGACGAGTTCGGGTATTGAATTCATAAAGAATGTTGTTTAAAATTTAATTGATTTACTACTTTTTTAAAAATGTAAAAGATATTTTTTGTATTTTAAAATATTTTATACTACAATTAATCAAGGCGAGTATTAAAACCAAATTAATTTAAAAATATAAAAATTATAGGTTGAGAATTAAATCCCTCACCTTGGAATACGTAGCATAAATGGTTACGTTGTTAAGCAATTTCTTCTATGATTAATACTCGTTTAAATAATTGTTTAAACTCAGAGTATCACTCCCCCAACTTTTCATAAAAGTCTAAATACGATTTTGGCATCAATAATATCCTCAAAATTGGACATGCGAGGTTGCAAATATGGTGTATGCATAATATACCCCATTAAGGCTCCTATGTATAAAATTGAGAACATTTAACCCGTCAAAATGAATCGCCTTTCATCATGCCATATCAAAGCAATTAAATACCAAGGTGAGTTAATTAATCTCAACCTAATTAGAATTACGTAAAAAGCATTTAAAATGGATGAAATAATTAATAAATTGATAAACTAATTAATAAAATAGATTAACTAATTTTAAAAGAGCATTTAACTATTTATGACAGCATTTAACTAAATAAAAGTAATTAACTAAAAAGTGATTTAAATTAATTAATAAAATAGGATGAAAAATTAAAAATACAAACAATCTAACTAAAACTACTCCTAAGAATGGTAATAGATGACTCCCTAATTGAATCCCAAATAGTACCTTTTATAGGTGAGAAAATTGAACTTAGGGGTAAAATGGGTATCATAGAATTATTGTTGGGTATATTAGTTATTGAGAGAGGTGGCCGAATGATGGGCAAAAGGAACAAAACACTCACTGAAATTTGTATGTTGCTTTTGGCTTTTTAAAAGTATTTTGATGTTTCCTAATATTTAACGTGTTGGTGGAAGTTTTCACATGGGAGAAGGAGATAAAAGGAACAACATAAGCTGGAAAAAGGGCATGCATGGGAGAAGGGAAAAGGGATAGTGATTGGGTGCTGAATGGGTGAGACAGGGTGGTGACATGGCGCTGATATAATAAGTGATTGTGTACTGGTTGCACTGTTAACTAGACTACCATGTTGCCCTAACTGGGCTGTTATGTGGTGATGACTGGGCTGTCACGTGGCACTGACATGGGATATTATTAATTTTAAGCAAAATCAACCCAATTTTTGAAGGGGTGAGAGTCGAACTTGTGATCTCCCCCTAAAATGCGTGCCTCCTTACCACCAGACCAAGTAGCCTTTCATTAATATAATACAACCATTAATATTTAACCCATACTTTGAACCCAGTTTTCTAGAGTTACACATTAAACCCTAAAGCTTGTAACTTCTTCATATGATTTCGGATTTTCCAACTTCTTGAATTGACGCCATCCTCATTTCAATGTAAATAATATTTTAGCAGTGTCCGGGTTATAAGGTTTGACTTTGGGGTTGATTGAGGACTTTGATGTTTGACTTTCTTTTGGGTACAACTTTGAATGATCATAATTTCTTAATTTGAGATTAAATTGACGTGCCATGTGAACTTAGACGATCCTTCTTTCGAGGTTGACAACTTCCATGAAGAGTCCGAGTCTGAATTTGGTCATCCAAGGTTACCATTTTATTCTTGAAAGTGCGTATGTGAACTTTTCTTACCCCGATTGCTTCCAAACTTCACCATTAGCATCTCAAACCCTGTAAATACTCAAACAAAACTTGTAAAAGCGATTAAACATGAATATTTAACTTTATATAGTAAATGCGTATAAAAATAGGGGTAATAAAATACAATATTTAACACTAATCACCCCCTAACTAACGTGTTACTAGTCCCTAGCAAAAAAGTGAAAGATACGCCCATGTCAAATTCTCTATTTTATTCAAGAACTACAAAAAGGGATAAAGATCCACTTTCAGGGGATGCACGATTGTGTTTAGCTTATGCAACAAGATGTTAAACCACAGGTTACCCTTGTGGATGAGTTTTTCCTCATGAGATGATATTCACAAATATTAGATTTTTCTCAAAATAGTTAAATATTTTCGAATAAAAAAGATCATACACAATCTTAGATTTTAACAAGTAAATAACAATGACAACAAAATTTCTCCAATAGATTATTTAATATAACCATTATGTTAAAGCAATTCATGAGATTTACATATATTGACTGAGTGTGTGGTGTGCGACATAAAATTTACGAGCGATATTATTTTCAACATTTAATGACCCAATATTTAAAACGAAGCGCACTAGTTGAATTCTCGCCGGTGTATATGTCACTCGGGACATATAGGCATAAATAGTAAATGTAATTGGAAATAAAAACACTTTGAATTGGTATATGTCACTCGGGACATATAGGCATAAATAGTAAATGTAATTGGAAATAAAACCTTTCACATGTTAGTAATGAAAGACGTTTATATAAAATGATAAAATGTAATCTCATAGAAGGACATTGTTTTCTAAATAATGTGAAATTGTCATCTTTTAAATTTATAAAAATCATGTTAACCTTTGTGATCATTTAAGGACTTTTCACGAAGGAAAATTTGTACATGGATGATAGAAGTAAATACCTTAAAATGATATTTATTTATTTGAAAAAGGGTGAACTTGGAGAGTTATTTATTTTTCTTTTGTTTTCTTTGGAATATTTTTCTATTTTTGAGTTCCTTATTTCAAATTTTCTTTTCTTTTCTTCCTTTTCTATCTTCTTTTGTTTTTGTTCAGTCCCTAATTCACTATTCATTTATTTTTTAAATAAATTTTCAAGGTGTTGGTGAAGTGGATGAAATGATGGAAATGATTTTCCTTTGATCAAAAGTTAGGTTTAAAAAATAATTTTCGAATTTTGGTTTGGAAAATATTATATCACCATTATTCAGTCGACAGTTAATACAAGGATATTGAGATTACCAATGACTTATATATTTTTTAGAAGAATAATGAGTAAGAGTATTCATCACTCAGAATAAGAAAGAGAACACAAGGCTCAAATGTTAAATGTGCCTCTGCATCTTTAAATTTACCGAGTCATTTAACTTTTAATTATTACGCAAGTATAATTCATGTTGTGCTTAAAGTGTTAATACATGAATCATATAAATTAAAAAAGCATAATAACATTAGTAAATAAACTAAAGATATATATAGGCAGGTCAATTCTATGTAAATTCAATACTCTTTTGTTTAAAAGAATGAGGTAACTTAGAGAATAAAATGTATAAAAAGAAATAAAAAATTTAGGCAAAAAACTTAGAAAAGAAGAAGGAAAATATATTTGAATTTTCAATATTTGATTTGATTAAATTTAAAAAAAAAGGATGGTTTAATGATTTGAGTTGGTTTCATCGAGAAACTTCAACCAATAATCACTAAAGAAATTTATATATATATATATATATATATATATATATATATATATATATATATGTGTGTGTGTGTGTGTGTGTGTGTGTGTGTGTGTATTAATTTTAATAATGAAAAATAAATGTGCTGCATGCAAATACATTATGCCACCCCTTAGCTAGAGTTTTATATTGTCCTTAATATATTTAATAAATATATTCAATTAAAGTGATAGAGAGATGTTATTCAATATGGTGTGATAATCCCCGGATATCACATTCAACAATCATGCAAAATACATTAGATACAAGAAAAATAAACAAAAACAAATACATATGTATTTTTAAGTTTTTTTTATAAAAATATATAAATAGCAAAAAAATATCATCTTCTAATTTACCATAAACTAGAAGACCAAATTTTAGGGGGTCCATGTAACGCCCCGACTTGGATTTATGGGTTACCCGTAGTCAACCCGGTTCGATCCGGGCATTAGATGTAAAGTGCAATAAAACAACCTATATAATGTTGCTAGTCCAGTTTTTTTAATTAACATTTCACTTACGATTACAATTTCAAATTAAACTATATGAGGGATCCATGAAGAGCTCCCCGAAGTCCAAGCATACAAAGTTATTACCATAAAAATAAATAAAGTACTAACCCGTATAACGCTCTTAAAATACGAAGCCACTCCCAACTTGTCGTAACAAAGCGAGGGTGTGAGCCAAATATTCAGTGGCAAATATACAAATGTAGTATATAATCGAACAACAGAAAGAAAACTCTAACACATTATGCATACATGCATATGCAACTACCTTGTATACTTATATACACATACAAATACATATACTTAATGCATGAAACATATTTATTCCCGAAAATCTTATTTGTATAGACTAATTTACCTCACTCTTATAAAAGACTTCCTTTTTCTCATTTTAGCATTTCTCGCTTTATTTAACACACACGGTTCAAAACCATTACACTTGATTTGACAGAAGACCATTTCTTTACCCAAATTATCCTTTTTATTTCATCCAATACACATTAGTATTTTCGTTGAAAATCGCCCTTTCAACACACGCAAACACCGAGTTAGAAAATACTTATTTATCCCTCTGAAAACCTCTTACAACACATTTTTGTATTAATTATGGGTTTAACCATTTAGATTTCTTAACCACCCATTTACCCACTTACTTTTCCTTCTTCCTTACCTTATGGACATTAATTAATTACACATTTACTTGTCCACTTTAACCTTTACTGAAACATTTATTAATTCATTTAAGTAAGGTTTTATTTACACATTTCACCACACAACCCATCTCTTAACATATTCCTTATCCCGTTATTTTATCTCGGAATCTTCCAAATACCGCATACTTTAATGGGCTCCACACCGCTGGTTTTTCGCACCATATGATCTAGCTAGTTATTTTGGATCTTTCACCCCAGGGCTCTGGTACTTCCTTAATTATTCCGGTGTCATCCGAGTTTCTTTACATGTGTTTTAACATTTTTTAAATGTCCACATTATTCCTTCTTCCCTTTTTACCCAGCCAAAACCAAACCCGGGGTTACACCCCAAATTGTGTTACACTTTAAAATTTACCATTTCATGTCCTTTACACTTTAACCTTGATTTTATTCCGAAAATCATATTCATTTAGGACCAATTTGTGTAACACCTTTTTCCAATATTTTTATTTCATTAAAATGTTCCACTTTAAGTAAAATTATCATTTTACCCATTTGTTTCCAAACTCACATTTTACTCCATTTATGTAAGTGTTAATTCTCCCAAAACACTATTAAGTTACCCACACTAACTTCTTAAGTGTTTTAACAACTTAACACCCTTTCATCCTTGGAGTAATATTCTTCTTAATTGGAAACACCTTTACCCTATTATTTCTTTTTCAATTTCATAAGTGTTAATACTTTTCAACATTATTGAGTTATACACACCAACTTTCCAACGTTTAACTATTAACACTTATTCAACCTTTTTTCCAAACTAGTCATTTCTTTACTTTATTTATTCAAGAAATATAATAACACTTAAAGACTACTTTTATAAGAAAATACCATTTTTTAATATGTAGTCTTACAACCTTATGTCCATTTTATCTTTAACCTTATTTTCACACACTTGAAGAATATAATTTCCACCTTTTCTTATTTCTTTTTTAAACCCAACAAAATATTATTTAAACTTTTTTATACATTCATCATCCAAATACTACAAGTTTATGCATGAGAAGATGGATTTTAAACCTTAAAATCCTAATAAATGAGTTAAACATATTTTTCATTCTATAAATTTATCATACTTGCAAAAATACACTTCCAATGCATAATAAACATTTAATTTCTTCAAACTCAACAAATGTCAATTGTTAATAAAATCTTCATTTTTGCAAGACACTTTAAAATATTTTCATTAATATTTAACAAAAATAAATAATTATTTTCAAACATTTTAGTTCATAAACTGTTTAACATCAATCTTTCTAAAAAATACACCATTTTAAAAAATAATAACTTTTTATATTTCAAGAATTTGAAATGTTTATTCATTCTTTATTTCTAACAAAATGACATTTTACGAATATTTTTATTCCATAAAAATATTTATTATTTACTACACATAACTTCATCATTTAATCAAATGCACACTACTTATGTAATCTAACTACAAGACTACAAATTATTCAAAAATAGAATCTTACTACTAAGAGCAAGATTTTTCTACCTCTAAAGTCTCCAATGGTGGTAGAAGTGTTGGTGTAGGGGGATAAACTCCCACCTCCAAAGGTGGCCTCAAGGGGTTACCAATTGCATCCTCTAAAAAAAGCTCTAAATGTGCTCCATCCAAGCTTCCAAGCAAAATCCACTTCAAACTCAGTGGAATCTCTCATAATATTTTCCAAAAATCCCCCAACACTTCTCCAAAATTCATATCTTCACTTCAACATTGGTATAAATTAGTGTTGTAGGCTTGAATATGGTGGAATATCACATAAAATGGTGGTAGATTGGTAGTGGAAGATTAAAAATGGTGGAAGACTTTTCCACTCTCTCCCTCCTTCTTCCAAATTCTTCTAAATCAAAAATAACCCAAATACACCAAACAAACCCTTATAAAACACCCCAAACACCTCAAATTTTCGTTTTTCCCAATCTGGGCTAATCTAAGCTCGTCATCTCAAAGATCTAAGGGTCAAGAATGTGATAACGCACTTTGGAAAATAAGAATAAAATATTTTCGAGGCATGTCGTTCGAACGATATGGACCTCATTTGAACGAATGTCAACCTCGTTTGATTGGTCTCTTCGCGCGATATTTGCGCGACCTGCCATTGTTATGCAAAAATATCTCGTTCGAAGGTCGTTTGAAACTTTCTCCGAGTGACATTCTATCTCGCTTCTAAAGACCTCCTCTTATCGTTTGAATGACCTTCTTTATTTTCCATTGTTTTATTTCATTAATTTTCGTCCCACAATTTTCCATAATTATCATCAGACCTTACACCTTTACAACTCATACCAAATTTAATTGAATTACTGAGACAGGGTATTAAAAACTTTCCTCCTTGGGTAATTTCATCCCCGAAATTCTCAGCCTAACAATCCTTAAGCTTAGGGAGTTTGCCAACTTCTGTTATATGCCATAGAAATCCACAAAGACAAAAAATAGAAGTTCTCAACACTTAGGTCACCCTACGTGCCCCCATATAGGGTTTGTCACCAATTAATCAACATTTGACATGCTCTAACGCTCTCCATCTTGCTAACCACGAATGCCACATAATTATTTTAGAGTCTCCACTCACTTGATGGGGTCACATCAAATAATTTCAAGTACCACCCAAGGTAGAATCCGAGGCATGCTGGCACCTCCACAGGGACCCCTTTCCAACAATCAATACTCACCCAACGTGAACAGCAATATAACTAATCATCGTATTCAATACCAATGTCAATTCCCTCTTGGGACTGCATATCGTGCGTCTTAAATTTTTTTGAGCTATCCAGACTGTAACTCATATAATCTCGTCAATAATCATACTATGATATTATCTCACTCCAAGGAGTAATATTTTTATCAATTCATCACTGTGTGCCCAACTTACACCTTTCGCCGTGTCACTTTGATGAACCTAGTATTATCCTAGGTGTCTCACCTTTGAGTACTCACTAGAGCCTCGCTCTAATCCACTCACTGTGGCAAAGAAATCATCGTATGGTAAGTTTTCCTTGATATCCAACACTATATCGTATCCTCAAGTCATCATACTGCTTTTTGAAAGCCGAGCCACTGACTTCCACATCGACCATTCTAAAGTTCATTTATCCTAAGAAAAATCAATACCATGAGCAAACAGTTTGGTCGAAAGCACAGCCGCCCGTACGCAGAATTTTATACAATAGCAAGAATACCTCAGATGGGGCACCCCCAGTTACCGATCTACATTGACCATACTTAGTCCACTGCGCTCTCCTAGGCCCAACCGCATCATACCATGACATGGCACCAATCCAAGTCACCACAAAGGTGAGAATACCTATCCCTGATCACTGAAATCGAAAAGGACACACGAGAGTTAGAAAGAACAAGCAACCGTCCTGAGAAATTTTGCCTTTAAGGGTTCGACTATGATTTACGAAAGAAATCCTACGCCATATACTTGAGTACATGTCACTCATTCCCAAAGTTCTCTCCGAGTACAAGTCCTAAACACATAGCCTGGTTTGGGTCACTAGTCGTGACAAATCGATTCACAACCATTCATTCTCGCAACATGAAAGTAGTGTACGAATCAACAGTCCTTTAGAAAGTCTACGCCCACTTCCCTCTTTAGGAAAAAGTCCTTACAGTACACGTCCTTGGTGTGCATGACCCATTCCCATTAGTGGATACTGTTGTCAATTTTATAAAATACCGCAAGTGCACGGGCTATTATAGAATAGCGAGTGTAAGTACAGGTCGTACCCACGAGGATTTATCAATTTTTCTCTTTAAAAATAATTGTGACTGTCCAACTAGACTAAATTGGATTGGAGATGAGATGTAATATTAAACTAAGCAACACAAACAAGAAATAGGAGTACGAGAGATATAATCAAGGTAGCGTGAAAACTAGGACGTTGGATCCATTTATCACGTTAAACTAACACTGTGCAATAATTTAATTCGTCATTTCTTATTTTATAACTCAAATTAAACCGACTCTTGTCGTATTTAATTCGAAAAAATAACACGTTAGAAGTCCAAAATAAAATTTAACGTCTCTAAATTTAGACGCCTAAAATCCCTATTCCCTTAAAAAATTCACTTTTAAATTTCAAAATATAGTCTTTAAGCATTGAGAATGCGTGATAATTGATTAACTTCACAAGTTTCCAAGTAACCCTTATTTAACTAGCGTCTACTTTTAAACCAAATAAATTCAACCCTTAAACATGCATCTAAATCAACCCATCAAATATAAAGCATGCGACACAAAGTTAAGGAAAAAATCCCCGAAGGGCAAAACCTTTTATTTCTAGAACTTTAAAGAATTTACAAGACCATTGACTTACATACAACCTGATAATCGCCCACAAGTGTAACGCACGGTGTCTTCGGTAAACCTTCAAAGCGACGGCTAGAAATAGTGTGACACAGAAATACCCGCAGGTGTCGGTTCCTATGTCGGCGGCTGGAATTTTCCCTTTCCAGGAGGGCAGCAATGAAGAGGAAGAAGCGGTCCACTTCACAAGGGTTGAACAAACCAAAGTTGTGTTCTTGGGTTACACAAAAGTGATTCACAAAGATTTGGACTTTGTGTGAATCAAAACCTAGAGTCTTGGGACTCAATAGGTGAAGACTTAGAGCATAAGGACTCTGAATTTCGTCTATGGAAGTCTTAAAAAAAAAACCAACTGCTGATCGTGGTTTAAATAAGGGATCGAAACCCTAAAAAATCTGCTGCACGATCTGGCAGTAATTATCCTCGACGGATCGGTCCGGTCGATAGGCGGATCGGTCCGGTGAAACCGGATCGGTTCTTTTTCTGAACCCGGATTGGTCCGGTAGCTGTCGGATCGGTTCGGCTTGATTGGCTTTATCGGTTCGCTATGGATCCGGTGGCTACTGGATCTTGACAAATCGGATCGATCCGGTAGGAGGTCGGATCGGTCCGGTCCTCAGGAACCAGATTCTTTCGAGGAAATCTCTCCATCTTCAAAGGGCCATATCTTCTTCACCGGAACTCGGAATGAGATGCCGTTTCTTCCAGTATCTTTGTTTCGGCAAGCTCTTAAACGTTCTAGTTGACCTATCCTCCGGACGGTGGATGTACAATTACCGAATTGCCCTTGAACTTCCATATCGAGCCTTCTTTCACTATTTTGACTTCTCTTGCGTACCACTAGCATATAGTCCCTAAAAGCATGGAACGTGAAGTCATTGAGGCTGATGTAAAACACATGATGGAGATGCAGGATGCTTGATTCCTGGAATTCGGATTGAGGCCGTCATATGTGATCATGTAGAAACGTGCCAAATGTAACGGCGTACGACATACAAAACTGTAAGATAACAGACATGACAAAAATGTCCTTACAAATCTCCCCCTATGTCTATGCCGGTACATACATAAAAAATCCGAATTATCAAACATAAAAATGCCTATACAAATCTACCCTTCCATGAACCCAAAACTGGAAAGATACATATGAATAAGACTACATCGTTTGTTCTTCAAATCTTCAGGAATCTCAAAGCTTTTCTCATCAGGGTGTGCAATTCAGAGATCATCAAGATAGTACCTACACACATGAGATAAAGCAAAATACCAAGTGACATATCGAGTTTGAAATGAGATAAATCTGGATACCAATTTATGAGCAAACTCAAAATTTCAAAACTCCCTCATAATATGATAATTCTTTCTCCCCCTTTTTATGATGTCCCCAAATAGACAAATGAGAAGAATGAATCAAATAGGCAAAATCGGGGTGTCACGGTACATAAAACAGCACAAACTATTTTTGAATTTTCAAATTTTTCATACAAAGATAAAAAATAGATACCATTTGAAAAAAAATGCTACAAAAATCACACCATGGATTTAGACTCAAACAACCAAGTCATGGAAACGGAATGAATGGGTGTGAACACATTCGATAGGTAAATCAACTCAATCAATCATATGTGCACGATGCATATGTGTACCCCTAACGAATGAGCATCAAAAGTATCCTTAGGTGAAAAGATTGTTGAATTTAGATGACATCGTCTTATACAAATCAACAAATCAAAGTCAAAATGATTTTCACCCCAATAACGTCCAAAATAATTTAGCTCATTTTAAGCATTTCAAGGACGTGCAAACCCGTTTTAAATTCTCCAACCAAACTCCCTCATATAAATTTTCTTTTAGAGGTAATCTAAATTCTCAAACTTTGGAGAATTGGTGCAAAAACCTAAATGGCCCATATTTGGCATGAATTGCTTTTTATTGCCTTTAAATTTTTTTCGGGCTCTTTTAACCTCTTTGGACCTCGGATAATAAAATTCCTCCATTTTTTTAGGTCCAATTTAACGGTGGCTTAGTATTCGCAAAGGCTAAAGAACCTTTCGCAGCCCTTCCCCGTTTTCAAACAAAGCACACAAACTCACAAAACGGTTTTTATATGCACAAATTCCTTATCAAAATTATCGCGCTTGGTTCGTTTTAAGGACAGGATTGAAGTGAAAACACCTAACCAACATGTGATAAGACAAGCACAATAATCAAACAAATCCGTGCATGTGTGCAATAAAGGAAACATGAGTCAAACATGTAGGAAGTAACACTTAATTACATCTTAATGACTCCAAACATTATAAAGCACATGGATGAATTGACCTATTGTCTCAAAACACTATCAAATAGTCACATGAAAAATGGAATGATGTTGTGACTCGGTCATCCAAAGTGTTCATCCATAAACGGTGCAACCAAAAAAAATAATCTTTTTGTATTTTTCAAAATTTTTCAAAAAAAATATATACAAAAAGTACATATGACATAACACTAGCAAACAAGTATAAAACATGAAACCACAACTAGTGTATGACAAACATGCAAACACAATCATCTATATGATATGGCAAGTGAAGAATCATGTGCAAGCAACCGGGAATCAACTTGTCTAAAATCTAGTGCCTCTAAAAGTGATTTTCTAACCCAAATAGATGTGAAACATTGTGTGGGGGCTTTGGAAACCACGGGAACACTAGATATAAACTTCCTAGGACTTTTTCCAAGATCAAAACAAAAACGCCTAAGGTGACCTTTCCTACCACAATATGAACATGTGTAAACGGGTGAAATGACACCTAAAGAGTGATCTTTTCTAACATCCTTGGACTTAGTTGACCCTCTAAAACAAATAATGGTTTTGGCTTTAGCACTAGAAGTATGAGAACAAGATGAGCCATTACCATCACTATCAAACCTACTTGAGTCTGTCAAATCATTTTTGAACTTCAAAATTTTTGACTCAAGCAAAGAATTAGACTTTTCCCAAGACAGGGATTGCTTTTTCAAATTTTCAACAATTTCTAAAAGGGTATCCCTCTCCCCCTCAATTAAAGCAAACTTTTCCCTAAGAGTCTTTTCACGTGCCGTAAAATCATCGATTAATTTTTTATCCTCGACGGCACAAACGGAAACCCTAGAATTTTTTAAGTCCTCTAATTCCTTCTCTAAAACAAGGACTCTCCCATCACTCTTCTTTTTGGCAATTTTCAAAGAATCAAAATCAGTACACAAATTACCAAAGTGCTCACGACAAATATCACTTTGAGTTTGAAACTCTCGCAAATATTCAATCTTACTTTTAAAGATAGAATTTTCTTTTTCCAAAACTTTAATTCTTTTGCAAAGTTTCAAATTCAAACTTTTTAATTTTTCAGCACGGTCGTGAAATTTTTCAAAAATAGGCTTCTGATTATATAAGTGCTCCATAGGAAAAATTGCGATTTTTCACAAAACAGATTTTTAAAAAAAATCAATATCACACGATTTTGCGGAAAATAGGAATACGCGATAAATTAGCGCAACCTGCTCTGATACCAATTTGAGAACGTGAGTAGACAAATTGTATCAGAAAGTAAATCCTCGAAAAATCAGGATCACGCGATAAATTAGCGTAACCCGCTCTGATACCAATTTGAGAATGCGTGATAATTGATTAACTTCACAAGTTTCCAAGTAACCCTTATTTAACTAGCGTCTACTTTTAAACCAAATAAATTCAACCCTTAAACATGCATCTAAATCAACCCATCAAATATAAAGCATGCGACACAAAGTTAAGGAAAAAATCCCCGAAGGGCAAAACCTTTTATTTCTAGAACTTTAAAGAATTTACAAGACCATTGACTTACATACAACCTGATAATCGCCCACAAGTGTAACGCACGGTGTCTTCGGTAAACCTTCAAAGCAACGGCTAGAAATAGTGTGACACAGAAATACCCGCAGGTGTCGGTTCCTATGTCGGCGGCTGGAATTTTCCCTTTCCAGGAGGGCAGCAATGAAGAGGAAGAAGCGGTCCACTTCACAAGGGTTGAACAAACCAAAGTTGTGTTCTTGGGTTACACAAAAGTGATTCACAAAGATTTGGACTTTGTGTGAATCAAAACCTAGAGTCTTGGGACTCAATAGGTGAAGACTTAGAGCATAAGGACTCTGAATTTCGTCTATGGAAGTCTTAAAAAAAAAACCAACTGCTGATCGTGGTTTAAATAAGGGATCGAAACCCTAAAAAATCTGCTGCACGATCTGGCAGTAATTATCCTCGACGGATCGGTCCGGTCGATAGGCGGATCGGTCCGGTGAAACCGGATCGGTTCTTTTTCTGAACCCGGATTGGTCCGGTAGCTGTCGGATCAGTTCGGCTTGATTGGCTTTATCGGTTCGCTATGGATCCGGTGGCTACTGGATCTTGACAAATCGGATCGATCCGGTAGGAGGTCGGATCGGTCCGGTCCTCAGGAACCAGATTCTTTCGAGGAAATCTCTCCATCTTCAAAGGGCCATATCTTCTTCACCGGAACTCGGAATGAGATGCCGTTTCTTCCAGTATCTTTGTTTCGGCAAGCTCTTAAACGTTCTAGTTGACCTATCCTCCGGACGGTGGATGTACAATTACCGAATTGCCCTTGAACTTCCATATCGAGCCTTCTTTCACTGTTTTGACTTCTCTTGCGTACCACTAGCATATAGTCCCTAAAAGCATGGAACGTGAAGTCATTGAGGTTGATGTAAAACACATGATGGAGATGCAGGATGCTTGATTCCTGGAATTCGGATTGAGGCCGTCATATGTGATCATGTAGAAATGTGCCAAATGTAACGGCGTACGACATACAAAACTGTAAGATAACAGACATGACAAAAATGTCCTTACAAGCATGGGCTATCAATCAATTTAATAAAAGTATAACCCATAAAAAAGTACTCATACTTAAAATAAAAATTGATTTTTTTTTCCAAACAATGCCGAATGTTTAAAATGCACTCTCGTGTCGTTTTAAATGAATACCAAAATTTTAAAACATTTAGCACATATCGGGAAGTAAAGACGAAATTAAATCACATACAATATTAATCACACATGATAAATTTCACCTAGTACTAGTGAGGAAATTACGCTAGCATAATTGTAGACATAATAAAATTGCAAGAATGAATACTTAATTTGATTAAATGAACAAACTTACAATTGATGTGTCACAAATATTCTTGACAGAAATTCTACTCACAAAATAATTATTGCCCCTCAATAAGGAACCAAAAACTATACATAAAGCTCTCTCTATAATTTTCTCTACAACTCCCTGTGTTAAAAATGAAAACCCAAGGGTTCTATTTATAGGCTTAGGGTTAGGGTATTTGGATGAGATGGAACTCTCCCTGATTGGTTGTATTTGAGCTGATAATTATCTCTTAGAGTCTTGGAAAAAGTTGGAGATAATTATCCCCAAATTCGTTACTATTCACATCACTATTCACAGTACCAACTTTAATCGCACTTTTGATCTCCAAAACTTCAAAATCTCATTTTCGTCTGAAATTCAAAGTTGTAAATCTTGTCAAGACCTTTCCGAAAAGACATGGCACGCCCTCAACGGACACTCGAGCGATTTTATAAAAAATATTTAGTCCAGCTGTGTCAGCCGTGTCGTGTCGCGTCGCATCCTGACAATTTTTGTACATCGACTCCTTTGTAGTACAAATTTTCGGGGTACCTATAAAAATACAAAAAAAATAAAAATAATTAATTCAAATTTAGGGTCACAAATATTTAAAATTTAAAAAATTACCCCTCTTTGCATTTAGCCCCCGAAATTCATTAATTGCTCATTTTAATTCAGAATTCAACCAAATTTCAGAGGGAACTTTATTTTGCCTAGATAAACATTTAATTTTTTTTAGGCCCATAAAGTTTGATAATTATGATTTCACCCCCCAGAGTTATTAAAATTGTATTTTTAACTCGAATTTTATTCAAACTTTTATTTTTCTTTTAATTTACGAAAAAGACTCTAAAAGCTCATTATTTAAGATACGAAGGGCCTAACAAGGCCTAGATTTGGGGATATTTCATGAAAAATAATGCACTCATCAAATACCCCAAAACCTAAACTTTGCTAGTCCTTAAGTAAAACTAAAATTTTAAAATCTAACTCACTTTCGTAGGAATCACGATTGCACTTAGCATGTGCAACAAGCTGTTAAACCTCTAGGTTACCCTAGTGAACGAGTTTTGTCGCATGAGGGTTTGCATTGAATATACCCACAAAATTCAAAAACTTGACTCAATACGAAAGACTCAAAAGTAATATAATCAAGTTTGAATGCAAACTTCATAAATGTAGTAGAACTTTACTTCTCAATCTCAACTTATCGTGTGTGTGTGTGCATAGGCAATATAACCGTCCATTTCAAAAGATTTGATTGTTACAGTTCTTATTCGAAAGTTTATTTTGATTTCAAAATCTCACGGAATGCACTCTCATGAATTATTTTCTCTCGGTATATGTAAGTAAAAGAGTAAATTTATATGAACAAATTTCACATATACATGATCAAAAATGATTTTTCATTTTTTTATTTTTATAATGGATGAATACGATCTCATGAATGGAAAATCGATTACTTGTTGAAAATATTGAACCGCACCATAGATCCTATTAATCTTCTCGCCACACTATAACTAACTTTACTTGAGATCGATGAGGACTTTCTTTGGTTGTATTGTAGGCTCGGATTTGGGTAGAAATAATTGTTTTTTGGAGTTCAAAATTTCTGAGAATATAGAGGTTTTTCGGTATTTGGACTTTAAGGCACTTTTTCTTCTAACCTCCATTTTTATTTTTTATTTTTTCAAATTCACATTTTTTCTTTTCTTTTCTTTTCACACATTATTTTTGCAACCTCTTTTCTTTTGGCCTTTTTCCTACCGTAAATTTACCCTAGTATTATCAGAAAGCGGGTATGGCTTCTTTTTATGGGCTTTAAACTATCGATTGGAGTTGGGTAGGATAATAAGTTTTGAACAAAAGGCATATTTTCTTTTTGGCTCAAACGGGCTTGCCATAGAATAATGTAAAAAGGTTGGAGTTTAGGCTTACTTTTGGGCTTTCAACGATGACCTAATCTCATTTCTCAAGTTTCATTAAGTTGATTTGTGTCTCAAAAGGACTTACTAAGACTTCTAGTGCTTAAGATTCACATTTTGACTTTTTGTTTTCAGTAATCGAACAAAACAAAGAATTTGAGATCATCAACGAATTTATCACTGAAGTAAAGATTGAGTTATTTTAACTCGGATTGATTTAAATCTCTAAAAAACGATGAGTGGCACAATAACTCACCAGGCTAAAATCTCGACATTTATTCGTTAAGCATATTAAATTTCGCCTCAAGATCCATTTCGATCATATTGTATGGCTAATGTGTAAAAAAAGTCATAAGTTGAGATATCCCTGAATTAATTTTATATTAAGAAATCGTTTCAAAACTCAATTATATAATAAATCTTTTTGGATTTTTGAAATTTTTTTGATTTTTTTTCCATCCTGACCCCCAAACCTAAATTTTACATTGTCCTCAATGTATGCTCAAACTAGAATTATGGACAAAGCAAATAAAGTACAGAAGTAAAAGTACGATATTACCCGTGAATTTCCCCTTGTGTTACTAACTTCCAACCAATCTCACATTCCTTTCATCATAAATCAAAAGTTTGAATAATTGAAAGTCAACCCAATCGACAAAGTATACATATGAATGCGTATAATGAATGCTGTGAGTGAAATTATTGAAATGCGCAATCACATTATAACAGAGATGGTCAGTCTCGCGGAGACTATCATAATGAAATTCCGAATGACATGCTAAGCTGAGGTTTCCATCAAACTCTAGAATGAATAAACCTGGTTCTAAATCGGACGATCCTCTACTCATTTCCTCCATCTCACCCAAACACTCAAATGACACAGGTGAACGTGGTGGAACAGGACATTACAGGCTCACAAAATATGCATCACCAGGTGGAAATGCTTGAATGATTTTTTCAATCTCATCACTAGTAGATAAAATCTCACATGTCGGCATACATTCAAAAGGATCGGGTTTTTGTTCCCAGAGAAGGAATTGGTCTATTCTATCGTCCTAGTCTATTTCCTTTAAGTAACGAAATGAGTCCAACAACGATTGGAATTCAACAGTAAGATCCTCATCAATCGAACCAAATTCTTCTTCAAAATCTTCAAGACTTATATCTAGAGACAAGTGAGGAGGACAAGCACGTAGATCAGTTAGGTCACTATCCCGTGGAGTAGTGACATCGTTCACTTATTGAACGTACTTGACTTCATCCTCTCCCTCATCGGACGATGACCTCTCTAAATTAAAAACATTCAAATCCATGGTCATATTCCCAAATGATAGGTTTAGTTTCCCACTAAGACATCGAATGACAGAGTCAGAGGTGGCCAAAAAGGGTCGACCGAGGATGATCGGAATTTGTGAGGATGAGTTTAGTACGTGTTGTGTGTTTAAGACCACAAAGCCTACCAAAAAGATAAACTCATCCACTTTAATCAAGACATCCTCTACAACACCTCTAGGTATCTTAATGGATCGATCGGCCAAGGACATGGTCATCTTGGTAGGCTTTAGCTCCCACAAACCTAGTTTCTCGTACATGGTGTACGGCAAAAGGTTCACTCTTGTTCCTAAATCCAATAGAGATTTCTCAAAGGGATGTTCCCCTATCTTGATAGAGATCGTTGGTGTCCCGAGATCCTTGTACTTGACAGGAGTTCTATAGAAAATGATCGAGCTAGCTTGCTCGACGAGAAAAGATTTCTTGGGCACATTGGGGTGTCTCTTGAAGGTACAAAGGTCCTTAAAAAATTTAGCATAGGATGGGACTTGTTGTATAGCGTCAAGCAATGGGATATTGATTTGAACTTGCTTGAATACTTCCAACATCTTATCAACTTGTGCCTTTTTCTTTTGGGGCACCAATCGTTGGTGAAATGGAGCTTTTGGAACATAGGTTTCTACAGATGGCTCAGAAGATAAGGGTGGGGAGGAAGTTGGATCCACATGTGGATCTTCATTCTCCTTGAGTTTCTCGTATTCACTCTCGATGGGTGGTGAGATATTCTTTTCGACTTCATTACCAGACCTAAGCGTGATGATTGCTTTGATATCCTCCTGGGTTTGTGATGAACCGACGTGTTCTTGCACAAAATATTGACCTTTAGGTAAGTTACCCTTAGCATTGGGCTCAGGTTGACTAGGGAATGTTCCTTTGTTTCTCTCACTCAACACGTTCTCTAATTGACTCACTTGAACCTCGAGTTTGGCTATGGATTGAGTGTTTGCATGCAATATCTATTGGGTGAATTGAAGGACATTTTGAGTGGTTTGTTGGAATTGGAGGGTATTTTGAGCAAGCAAATTCATCGTATCCTCTAAAGCTTGGATCTTTTGGGATGAAGGATGTGTTGGTTCGGGGACATTATTTTGGAAACTTGGAGGTGGGTTACCCGAAGCTTGACCTCCACTTTTTTGGTATTGAGCCTTGGACCATGAAAAATTTGGGTGGTCTCGCTACCCCGGATTGTAAGTATTGGAATATGGGTCATTCTTTGGCCTATTTTGGTAAAGGGCATTGGCTTGCTCGGTGAGTGTTTTGTGGGCCGAAAGGATGGGGAAATTTTCGACTAAGTGGTCGAATGAATCATAAAGTATACACATAGGAAAACCTACATGTTAAATGACCGTAGATACGGTTCAATTACTGTCTTTGCTCATCTCCAAAGCTTCTAAACGTCGGGACAATATGGCCACTTTGGAATTTAAATCATAACTTTTTTCGACTTGGTGATCGAAACCCTCATTGGAGGTGGTGGATCTAGATTCTCTATTGGGTTCCCATCTTGGGATTTTTTGGCTATGGCTTTTAGAAATACCCACGCATCGACCTCACTCTTCTTGGTAAAATAACCATTAGATAGTGACTCGAGCATGGTTCGAGTATTATAATCAAACCCCTCAGACAAAATTTGGACTTGGCGTCCCATCTCAATCCCATGGTCCGGACATTGCAGTAGCAAGTCCTTGAATCTATCCAAATAAATCCACAAGGCTTCTCCCTCCTTTTGGCTAAATGTGTTGATGGCGTGATGTATTGACGCCGTATTTTGATTGGGAAAGAATTTTTGCAGGAAGGCAACACTCATTTGGTTCCAAGTGGTGTTTGATTCGGGTGTTATCGAGTTAAACCAACTCTTGGCTTTGTCTTTCAACGAGAATGGGAACAATTTAAGTTTGACAATCTCATCAGTGAGTTGCTGATACTTAATGGTCCCACATATCTCCTCGAATTCTTGAATATGAAGGTAGGGATCCTCTTTGTCGGTACCTCAAAACACGGGCAACATTTGGATTGTTCCATGATGGAATAGAAAATTATTCGCAATGTGATCGGGAAGACATATGCACGAAGGTTGACTCGACCTAGTCGAATAAAGGTAATATTTAAGGGCACGGGGCGCTAACTCGTCTCCCATCTCGATGAAAATAAAAAAATCTACCTACGTAAGTATCAGGAATGCTAGACTGCACACTCGACAAACGACCGGTATGATTTCGAAACCAACTTCGCATACACTCAGCTCACTCAAATTTTTATTTTTATTTTTTTTATGTGATGAAAAAAATATATGACTCAAACCACGTAATTCCTATCTAACACACATCAAATTGAATTATCTAATTTAGGTGAGGGAAATTTTAATTTTAAAATCTAGTTTTCCCGAGATTAATCGATGACAACAAGGGTCTCTGAATTAATCTCTCTAATTAGACAGCTCCTACTCTTTGACAAGGGAGAATTTAAAAGACGACCAACTACAGTTATCGTCTCAAAAACCCATTTTTTCCTCCAGATAGGTGGTCGGTACGAAGACACATTAAAAACCACCAATCCTAGATAAGGTGAAACGGAATTGATTTGACAAGTTCGCGTTGTAGTAGCTTTTAATTCTAGCCCCGTTAAGAGGTTTCCTATGATCTATGTGATATCCTAAGGCCAATGTCTACTTGCTTTTAAATTAAATGTGATGGTTCAAGATATGCAAATGCTTGGTTAATTAGTTATTTTCGGGCCAAGAAAGGGTGATGAAATACCCACCTTATCTTTCACACGGTTTTTTTCCCTTAAGTCAATTTATGTAACGTGCTAAATTAAATGCAAAATTAAATCACGTAGGAGCACAAAAAAAACGTACCTCCGGCGTGGAATTTTTACGGTCACTTGTTTAGGCAGGGCCGAAGTTTAAGTTGACGTCGATCGGAGGGAAACGCCACTTACGTTTTAGTCGTCCCCGAGAGTTCCTTGTGCTCTTGGAAAGATTGCACAATTTTTTCTTCGCGTTTGCGCACCGTTGAATACTTTTTCGAATTTTTCTTCACTTTTTTCTTAAAAGAATGAATATGCTCTTGAAAAAAAGAAAAAAAATTTACACCAAACGTAAAGTACGACACATACACCAAAAAAAATTAACGAAAAGAGAAGAAAAAAAATGACACACGCAGTAGTGGTGTATTTAACAAAACAAAACAAAGCACACTTATGAAACAATTTTTTTTATATACTTGATATAAAAAATACTGAATTACTACTGGAAAAAAAAGAATTTTCGATTTTTTTAGGGTCTACCTACTGAAAAAAACGAATCTCGAAATTTCATGAAAAAAATACTATTTTTTTTATGAATTTTTACAAACAAAAATGCGAAAAGTAAGAAAAAAATTAGTTCGAAAATGATGACTTTTAAAAAAAAATCGAACAAATCCCCGGCAACGGCGCCAAAAACTTGTTGTTAATTTTATGAAATACCGACAAGTGCACGGGCTATTATAGAATAGCGAGTGTAAGTACGGGTCGAACCCACTGAGATTTATCAATTTTTTTCTTTAAAAATAATTATGACTATCCAACTAGATGGAATTAGGTTGGAGATGAGATGTAATATTAACTGAGCAACACAAACAAGAAATAGGAGTACGAGAGATATAATCAAGGTAGCATGAAAACTAGGACGTTGGATCCATTTATCACGTTAAATTAACACTGTGCAATAATTTAAATTCGTCATTCCCGATTTTATAACTCAAATTAAACCGACTCTCGTCGTATTTAATTCAAAAAAATAACACATTAGAAGTCCAAAATAAAATTTAACGTCTCTAAATTTAGATGCCTAAAATCCTTATTCCCTTAAAAATTTCACTTTTAAATTTCAAAATATAGTCTTTAAGCATGGGCTATCAATCAATTTAATAAAAGTATATCCCATCAAAAAGTACTCATACTTAAAATAAAAATTGATTTTTTCCCAAACAATGCCGAAGGTTTAAAACGCACTCTCGTGTCGTTTTAAATGAATACCGAATTTTTAAAACATTTAGCACATATCGGGAAGTAAAGACGAAATTAAATCACACACAATATTAATAACACATGATAAATTTCACCTAGTCCTAGTGAGGAAATTACGCTAGCATAATTGTAGACATAATAAAATTGCAAGAATGAATGCTCAATTTCATTAAATAAACAAACTTACAATTGATGTGTCACAAATATTCTTGACATAAATTCCAATCACAAAATAATTATTGGCCCTCAATAAGGAACTAAAAACTATACATAAAGCTCTCTCTACAATTCTCTCTACAACGCTCTGTGTCGAAAATGAAAACCCAAGGGTTCTATTTATAGGCTTAGGGTTAGGGTATTTGGATGAGATGAGACTCTCCCTAATTGGCTGTATTTGAGTCACTATTCTAAAAATCCCGCCTAGGCTTAAGGCTTGGGCGAAAAGCCTCGCCTTAAGTTTTGTACGCCTATAAGGCGCACCTTTTTCTAAAAACAACAACGCTTTAGTGAAACAATATCGCCTTTTAAAGAATTTTTTAACTAACCAGACAATTATCTCATCCAAAATAATCAAATATTATTTTAATTTTCATATATTCAGACATATTTTTATGATATGTACAATTTTAGTATTTTAATAGCCTTGTTATGGTTTTAAAATATTAAAATATATTAAGAAGGTCTAAACGCCTTTTCAGGTCTTTTTACGCTTAAACCTGCCTAGGCTTCTAAGGATTAAGGCTTGACCTCCACGCCTTGATCACGCCCCGCATTTTTTAGAACCTTGATTTGAGTTGATAATTATCTCTTGGAGTCTTGGAAAAAGTTAGAGAAAATTATCCCCAAATTCGTCACTACACGAACTTTAATCGCACTTTTGACCTCCGAAACTTCAAAATCTCATTTTCGTCCGAACTTCAAAGTTGTGAGTCTTGTCAAGAACGTTCCTAAAAGCTATGGCACGACCTCAACGGACACTCGAGCGATGTTATAAAAAATATTTAGTCCAGCTATATCAGCTGTGTCGTGTCGCGTCGCATCCTGATAATTTTTGCACATTGACTCTTTTGTAGTACAAATTTTCAGGGTACCTATATAAATACAAAAAAAATAAAAATAATTAATTCAAATTTAGGGTCACAAATATTTAAAATTTACAAAATTACCCCTCTTTGCATTTTAATCCCCAAAATTCATTAAGTGCTCGTTTTAATTCAGAATTCAACCAAATTTCAGAGGGAACTTTATTTTGCCTAGATAAACATTTAAAAATTATTTTTAGGCCCATAAAGTTTGATAATTATGATTTCACTCCCAGAGTTATTAAAATTATATTTTTAACTCGAATTTTATTCAAACTTGCATTTTTCTTTTAATTTACGAAAAAGACTCTAAAAGCTCATTATTTAAGATACGAAGGGCCTAACAGGACTAGATTTGGGCATATTTCATGCAAAATAATGCACTCATCAGATACCTCATGCCCTTATCTACATTGACGTTTTCCACTTAGTAGTGAAGACATCACCTGTAATACCCCGTATTTCTGAATATTCCAAATATTCCATTTAATTAGATTGGAGAATTAAATGAGAAAATATCGTCTTGATTTAAATTACGTAAGAGTAGTAATTTAAAGAGTTTTATTTAAAATTGTAATTATGGTATATTAATCGAAAGATAGATACCGGTATATATTGCATCATTTTTATTTACTTAGTGCGAGTGGTAAATAGTTACTTAACGCGTGTAGACCGTGTTGGGGTGAGAACGAGTAAATTTTTTTTAGTGACTCAAATGATAATTTAGAGGTCACCAATGAGTCCAGAAGGGTCAAATTAGTCAAAATAGTATACCCAGGGTACTAGTTGAGTCCCGGGGCAATTTTGGACTAAATCGAGACCGTTCGGGGGCGTTTTGGTCTTTTAACATAAGAGGGTATGGAGACCTACGAAATTTAGAGTTTTATATCAGCCGTATGATATAGGAATTAGGGTTAGAACACCCATGACAAACACCAATACCATTAGAGAGAAGAGAGGCACAACTTTCTAAAGCAAAAAGAAGCTTTGGGAAGGATTCAAAGGGATTTCTACCATCAACTTATTGGGGAAGAAGGATTGAAGGATGAAGATCATCAATCATCAATCATCAACAAGAACCACGAAATCAGACCCTACTGATCATAAGGCAAGTTGTTTATTGCAAAAATTATAAAGTTATAATACCCATGTGTAGGGTTTTTGAATAGTTTTGTTTAAATCATTATTTTAATTGGAGAAAGATGATATTTATACATGTTGGGATAGGAATCACATGTAGAATGATTTACCTTATGTAGAGGATTAAGATTCAGATTAGACTTGATGATTTTTTCGGATTAAAATTTGGATTTTGAATGATAATATGGGAAGAACACCATAACTAGGGGTTTCAAGAAATTCTGGGTTTAATTCTTTATTTCTTTAAAGGAATTGGAGTTTTGATGTCTTTGATACGTTAGAAACTGTCCTAGTATATGTGGAAACATGTTAGGATCATTGGGTCGAAGTTTGGTGGACAATAATGGAGTTTGGAAATTTGTTAATGGAGGAGAGGATCAACGAAGAAGACAGACTGCGTTTGTCCCTGTTCGATCGATCGATCGAACCCAGCCGTCGATCGATCGACGCAAGCTATTTTCCCAAAAATTTTATGTTTAATCCTTCATTGAGTTCGGGAATGAATGAGTATTCTAGGATTTACATTATACTTATATGGGAGTAAGAATAAGACCAGTAGGTATATTGTTGAGGTCCAATAAGGCCATTGGGTGTAGGGCTTGGATTATGGACCGAGGAGAATAATCCGATTTAGTAGGGTATCCGGGACTTCGGAAATTGAGTTACGGGGCGAAGTAAATTCAATTTAAGTAATAGACCAGTAGGGTAAGCAATAACTACTGAAATTATATGTAAGGGGTAACTAGGACCCTTAGAGTTGTGTGTATACTAAAATAAATACGATTAATGAGATAAATCGTAAGGTGAATATTGTATGGTAAATATATGAGATTGAAATATTACGTACGTATATGATTAATGGGTCGGGCGTGTACCTACTGAATTATGTGATCTTTTAGGTAGAGAGATTATACCTAAACTAATTATGTTAGGGTCGATGACACATTCCGAACTAACATAAAGTTATTATATGTTTGGGGTCGATGAGAAATACCGAACCAAACTTTGAACTGGTATCGCGATGAGAGAGTCTCGAACCAGAATATGTGTATATATATATTTTTAAAATAGTTGGGGTCGATGGAAAATTCCGAACCAACTCTCACTTGGGGTCGATGAATCTTTCCGAACCAAGAGTCCTTTACGTGTATAAAAAGGACAAAATAGAAATGACTGATATTTAGTATATATTGTGTGTGAAATATATATACTGGATGATATTCTACTTCCGTGTGTTAGTAGATCGATATATTTGATGTATTTGAAGATACATACTGAATTGGTAAGTTAAGTAGTGAAACTTAATTACGAAATGAACCTTTAGACAGAGAAAATCTATTTAGTAATTAAAGTAGCGAAACTTAATTACATAAGTGGGAAAGTTAACAATTGTGAGAATTATAGTAATTTTAGTAGTAAAACTAAATGGGAAGTATTGAAAAATAACATAGATGAAATGTTACTTGAGAATTAATTAACATACGTGAGATGTTAGTGAAAAGGTTGTACTGTATGGGCGGTACTGGAACTTGGGTATAGATAAGTTCAGTTGACTACTTTGGTTTTAGTTTGCTTGGGAAGTATGGCTAGATAAACTAAGTGTAGAACGTTAAGTGTGCACGAAAGATGAGGGGTGAGTTAACTTAAGAGAGTGTACGAGAACCTAACATGTGTAATCAATAACCGCATTTTATATTGTGATAAACGCTTGCTAAATATTTCAAAATGTTTTGAGTACTAACTCTTGCTATAAAATATTTTCAAAACCTTTTAGGTGTCCATCCACAGGGATGCCATGTATGATGATTCCATTCCAGAGACTCGGAGCTGTAGCACAGTGGATGCTTACAGGATTTTGACTAGGCGATATCTCTCATTCAGATCTAGTACAGGATCTCACACTCTTCTATGTATGGACTTGTTGTCCGGTATTAGTCTCAGATTTTAGATCCAGACTAGTGGTTACTCTATTGTTGTTTGGGATTGTTAGCCGATGGTTTATTTAGTAATACCTTTGTTCTGTTGTACTTTTACTTTGTTTTTTGAAATATAGTACATGATTATTTGTACTTTGTTCCGCATGGTTGATTTATCTGTTTTAAGAAAGATAAAATTTGGCATCGGTCTAATTTTACTTAGGGGATTAGTAATTAAAAAGTTTTTGACAGTGATGCTAAGAATGAACCATTTGAGAAACCTGTTTTAATTTAATGAAGGCCTGATCACCCGATGTTTAATTAGGCGGGGTGTCACAGATGGTATCAGAGCATCAGGTTCTAGTGTCCATAGGATCTGTACGGCTTACTATATTTTTAGCGTATTGTTTGATTGATATAGAGCCCTATCTTAGAATGATTGTACTCATGTACGTACGTAGTTTACGTTCTCCTGCTATTTAATAGACGTAGTGTTATATATACGAGTCCGATTGGACACGGTACGTCGAATATGGTGGTAGGTCCAGCATTGGCGTTAGCAGGACTACAGGAGGGAGGAGCTCGGCATAAAGCATGGGGTGTTCGAAGATGGCAATCATAGGAGAGATGACCGTGGTCGAGGTCACTCCTAGCATGTAATGGAAGTAAATGCTGCAAGGGTTGTTGAGGCATAGCAGGCATTTTCCAAGTGTCGCGATGGCAAGAGTAATGCTAGTCTAGACCGCCCAATGCAGTGATAGTGGGAGTAGGTCTGAAGAAAATTTGATGAGAACCAGCCGTAAATGTGATAAAACGGCGACTGTGCATGTTAACCAATGGAAGTAGTATGTCCAAAGGTTTTGGCATTTAGGACAGAGTAGAAATACTCAGAAGTGAAAAATTTGAGTAAATTTTCAGGCAACGTGGCGGGGATACCAGTCACTACATTCGGACCGAGGGTCCGTATATATAAATAGAAGAACTTTACGTATAGTTTAACCGCAAAGTTCTCCAATGATGATTCAGAAGCGTAGTGAATGGGAATATATGAACCCCTCACGTGAAAGCCTGGTGGAGGCCAATCTTGATAGAGAAATTTATCCTGTCAAGTGAACTTGTACTGGTGAGATAGGTATAAGGGAAAAGAGCCCTTGAGAAAATGGACTCCCGAGTCATAGCTCGCAATTTTTGGTAAAACTCTTCTTGAACGACTTATGTATATGAAGACAATATGGTACTTCCTACAAGGTTGAGGTTAATGCTCCTGGGTGGGCGGAGCTAAGGGAGTTTAGAGATTTAGTCAAAGAGTAAGACTGAATGTAATGGGGCTGGTGCAAGACATAAGTGGAAACCCACTAGAGGATTTAATGATTAGATCCTAATTCGGAACTATTAAGTCCCATAGTGCGTTCCTCTTGGTTAGCAGAACTAAGGGAACCAAGATGATAGTGTTCAGGATCGAGACTACCCAGTCTGAGAGGAGGGGTACCCAAACTGGTCAGCATGGCCTGGAGTCAGGAATTTTTGAAAAGATGTGTAGTGTGGATTCTAGGGCCACGCATTTTAGTTTTTGCTGGAAGTTATTTGAAGAAATAATAACTCCAATAAGTTTTGCATGTAATAACCCCGTATTTTTGGCGATATTTTATTTTGGGATTGATTAATTAAATGAGAATTAATTGGAAATTAATCCGGATAAAATACTAGCAAGATGTGAGTTAGTATTTGACTATACTGAGTATATATGAATATTTAATTATGAAATTTGTCATGAGATTGATATACGACAATTTGGTCATTTTATTGGGACGCGTGTGACAGTCGCGTCAGGATATAATTATTTTAATTTATAAAAGTGAATTTAAATTCTATCAACCGTATGGTCATTTTGAGTGCGACAACGCATCCAGAAGGGTCGAGATAGTCAGAAAACACTAGCCGGGGGTTTAGTTTGGGTCCCGGGGTATTTTTAGGCCATACCGGCATCTTATAAGGGTAGTTTGGTAATATTGTATTTTTGGAAATTAATAATGACGAAAATTAGGAGTCTTTATCTGATTGGGAATAGACCCACTAAACCCACTAACCAACCCTTAATGACCCAATAAGCTACGGGAGTTATCAAATTAGGTTTCCAAAACTTTCCCAAAGAAAATCCTAGCCACCATTGGAGATAAGCTTGGAGAGAGAGAGATAGAAGGGAATTCTGCAGAAAGAGAGAGAGAACTTCAACAAATCTTCATCAAAATCAGAGATTAAATCAAGGCAAGTGGTTTAATTTCAATTATTATAGAGAATGCATCTTCCATGTGTAGGAATTTACATAAATCAAATTGTTCTTGAGAGTTTAATAAAAACCCATGTATTTTGGAACTTAGAACTTGAAATCTTGAAGAGAAATTGCATGTAGAATGGTAGGTAGATGACTATTCTGATGATATTAGATATTGGATGAAATTAAAACGGTTTTAATTGGGTAAAATCATGGTTATAAATTCTAGGGTTTATATTCTTGAAAATTTGGGGAAAAGTGTAGAGACTTGAGGATTTAATGATGTTTAGGATGGATTGATTCCTTGAAACACGTTAGTATGTGACCTTGATATGTTTAGGGATGATTAGTGACCATAAAACATTGTTAGGACGAATTTTGGTTGAGATTATAAGTGTAGAAATTGGTGAAAAATGAATATAGAATTTCTGAGCTTGAATTTGGTCACTCGTTAGAAGACCTACCCAGGTCGTTCGAACGAGCTTCTAATGAGTTGACAGTTTGGGGTTCTAACGAGAGGGATGTTCGTTCGATAATCTAGTTCGAATGAGATCTTGTTAGATAGTCCAGTTCGTTCGAACGAAATCTCGTTCGAACAGCCTCGTTCGAACGAGACTTCTAACGAGCTGGTAGTTTAGGCTTTTTGGCCTGTTTTGATTTTGGGAGTCCTGTAAACTTGTTCGAGGATAGAGATAACATTCCTTTGATGGTGTATTAGTATACTTGGAACATTTGGAATATAATGAGGAGTAAATTATATAAGTGTGGATCAAATCAAATAGACATTTGAGTCGAGACGTGAGTGCCTACTACGACGTGAGAATAAATTATGGCGCGTATAAATACGGACCGGGATTATATAAGTTGTATATATATTAAGTTGGTACGAGAATGCGATAAGTACTACAATTAAACTACTAGATTACTAAGATGTGTGCTTACTTAGTATTGGTATATGATTTGTGTGTATGACATACCCTGCCATACTTGCTATCACGGGAGGTTTGCATTCGGTTAGGGCCCTCTAATCCTTGTGTTGCCCGGATTTAGACTGGTTACCTTGATGAACATAGGTCAGAGAAAGACTTATTGGGATGTTAATAAGTCCGCTGATCGTGGGAGCGTAGGTATGTGCGTGACCCATGTGATGTGACTGTGTTCGCCTCCATTATTTGTGATGTTGTTATATGTGAACTATTCCTGAGAGATTCGGAATATGTGATCCTTATGTACGTGATGTACCGGGATGGATAGTAGAGTATGCGTGCACCGCAGCTAGTTCTCGGGGTGCTTGTATTGTATTATATTGTATATTGATGTTGTGGAAAATATACACTTTATTATGGGAACTTTAATATGGTATTGTGTGTATAACTATGGAATAAAATAAAAGGGATGATCTATAATGAGTTGTATTACTTTCATATAAGGACCTGAATTTACGTTAAGCCCCTATTTAATTGAGATCGTTATAATGTTAATGGGAACCGAGTAATAAGGGTAGAATCTATGACAGTCTAGCTAGATATGATGTCACTTAGCTAGTGGTTAAATGGGTACTTACGTTAGGAGTGCACAGTTAGACGAGAGGTGAGAATTCCATGTGAGTGCACGTCCTCACATGTACTTTGCATTTAATGTTTTAAATGTTTTTAAAGCACTTGCAGGTTTTTAAAATATCTCCACATTCGGGCTCTGACCCGTTTGCTTTCAAATCTATTTTTTGTAAAACCATTTTAGGTGCCCAGCCACAAGGACACCATGCATAGGATACTCATTCAGTTGACGAGCTGTAGCTGTTTGTGGAAGTTACAGGGATTTGCTTGTAGACGCTTCTATCATTTGGATTCCATCTTCAGTATTCCTCAGTTTTAGGGCATGTTGCCCAGTTCCATTAGAGTTACATGTTCCATTTCAGTTTCCAGATTTTGGCATGTATTGATTCAGTATTCAGTTTAATTATTTCAGTTGTGGATTTGTAGTGAGGAGTTTTCCTCCAGACTTTATTTACATTATGTGATGGTTATTCTATTTACTTCGGTATGGTGAATGGTGTTATTATTCTTCATTACACTTGTTGCATGTTAATCAGAATTTAATTAAAATTTGGGAACTTACTTTTTAAATACTAGGTGGTTAGTAATAATAAAAATGTTTTCGACAGTGATGCTATTAGCTGAGCCAACTTGGCATTTTGAATTAATTTAATAAAGGAGTAGCTACCCGGTATTTATTTAGTCGGGGTGTCACAGGTGGTATCAGAGCATCAGCTTCTAGTGTCCTTTAGGATCTGTACGGCTATTATGTTTCCGCTAAGTTTCTTTGATATAGAGCACTATATTTTAGGACTGTTGTACTCTTTTTGTGTATGCTTCGTTCTTCAGCTATTTTAAGTTTATAAATAGTGAAATTATAAACTTTATTCTTATTTCAGATGCCTCCACGACGTGCACGACAAGTTCCCAGGGATGCAACGCCCGAACCCCAGCCCGCTCCAGTTCAGGGCATGATGAACGCCGCTAAGGTTGCAGCTATTGTGGCCCAAGCGGTAAATGCCGCAATTGCCGTAGTTCAGCAGGCACCACCTCAGGCGCCGGTTGCTGCGCCAGTATACGAAAATGCATTCCCGTCTGCTTGGGAACGTGTACGTGACGCTTTTCAGAAAGCGCATCCGCCAGAGTTTGCAGGTAGCTCAGATGTGGTAGTCTCGAGCCAGTGGAGGAAAGATATGCAGAGGCACTTGAGGATGTATGAGTGCACGGACGTTCAGAAGCAGGTGCTAGCTACTTTCAAGCTAGTTGGATCTGCACTACAGTGGTAGGAGTCTATTACCACCGTGGAGGAGAGGGATACTCTCACTATTCAGGACTTTTGGGTGCGGTTCGACCGTAAGTACTTTTCGTCGGCTGTTCACACGAAAATGAGGAGGAAACTGATGAATCTGAAGCAAGAGGGTAAGACCGTGGCCGAGTATGAGGCCGAGTTCATGAATCTGTTGAATATCGTTCCGGATGAGATACCAACAGAAAAGAAGAAGATTGAGAAATTCACCGACGGGTTGACATGGAGGATCCGTCAGCATCTGTTGGGGAACCTTTCGTTGGCCACGTATTCTGATGTGGTTAACACTGCTTTGTTACACTGCCAGGATCACCTCTTTCATATGACTGAGGGCAAGAGATCGGGAGAGTCTAGCCATCAGGGCAGGACTGGAGGACATGGTGCCGGTGGGGCACAATCTGGTCAGGGGCAGAGACAGGGTGAGCAGGGTTCTCAGCAGGGGGATCAGAAGAGGTTCAGATCAGGAAATTACAGGCACGAATAGGGAGGTTTCCGTCAGGGCCATCAGGGTCCAAACGGCCATCAGGGCCAACAGGGGAAGAATGGGCAGCAGTTTCATTAGGGCCAGCAGGGCCAAGGGAGGAACGGTAACGGCCACCAAGGCCGGGGACCGCAGGGGCAGAGAGGAGGGAACTTCCTAGGGAAGTGTTTTGTTTGTGGAAAGACTGGCCATAAATGACAGGATTGTCCTGATAGGGGCAGGGCCCCACAGCAGCAGCAGCAGGGTGCTCGCCAGGAGCCGCAGAGGCCTATGTTTCCCGTCGCTCTCCCCGCACCGCCACAGATGGCAGCATTACCACCCATTCCAGCAGTCCCAACTCAGCAGGGGCAGCTAGAGTATGGACGTGTCTATAACGTCCACCAGGCAGCAGTTCCACCGGCACCGCCCGCGATTGAGGGTACGTTTCCTATCCATGGCACTATGGGTCGGGTATTATTTGATACTGGGGCTACACATTGTTTTATAGCTACACATTTCGCGAAATTTTTAGGATTGTTAGCTACGGCAGAGAACACAGTGACGTGTGTCGACTCACCATTGGGGAGTGGGTCACTTATATTCTTTATATGCCGGGGAGTGGGGGTAGAGATTGGTAGTCTGGTATTACCTGCAGATATGTTGGTATTAGATATGCATGTTCACGATGTGATTATCGGTATGGATTGGCTCGCTGATTATAGAGTATGATTGATTGCTTCAGTGGGATCATTGTTTTTGCCATTCCGGGGCAAGAGATGTTTGTAGTAGCGATGCCTCGCCCAGAAGGAGGCTCGACCGCTCATTTGTATTACCTAGAGGAGAATACCTCTAAGGAGGTCGTGATTCCTTTAGATTCGATCCCAGTCGTCAGGGAGTATTCGGATGTGTTTCAGGAAATACTAGGCCTACCCCCCAGTCGAGAGATAGACTTTGTTATAGACCTATTGCCAGACACGAGGCCTATAGCACGCGCACCGTACCGTATGGCTCCGGTAGTGTAAGGACATTTTTGTCCAACATAATTGTATATGTCATTAGCCGTAACACCGTTGCAAAGATTCAAAGTCCATTCATCATCAATGGAATCCGAAGATCAAAAGAAAGGAAGAGTTCAGAAATCCAGTTAGCCGGACCGGTCCGCCAGAAATTAAAATGAACCGATCCGCTGAGAACCACTCCAGACTGATCCGCCATGCTCTTTGAAGCCAGTGAGCCCCGAACCGAATGCGAACCGAATCAACTTCAAATTAAAAGAACCGGTCCACTATCGGACCGATCCGCCTAAGTCCCGGACCGGTCCGCCGAGGATAAACTCTGCCAGATCGTGTAGCAGATTTTTTAGGGTTTTGGCTTCCTATTTAAACCACGTTCGGAAGTTGGTTTTCTTAAGACTTTTAAAAGATAAAATCCAGAGTCCTAATACTCCAAGTCTTCACCTTTTTGAGTTCCCCAACTCATGTTTGATTCACACAACTTTGCCATACCATTGTGAATCTTTTGGAACCCTAGAACACAAGCTTTGTGTATTTTTCATCTTTGTGGAGAGAACTTTGCAACCGAGGGCTGCGTGTCATTGCCGAGGGAGTCTCTACGAAGTGTTATGACTGTGTGTCATTGAGGAGTGCTGCGGTTCTTCCTTTGCCGATTGGACTGAGGTTCATGTGGGTTCGCTGCGTGTGGATTCATTGCTGTATTTCATTGTAAATCTTGTAAGTTGCGATTTACTCTTTATAGTGAAATAAAAGGTTTTGCCCTGCGGGGATTTTTCCTTAACTTGGTGTCACATGATTTATTTGTTTATGGGTTGACACACACACGCACTTTAGATGCATGTTTAGGTGCTGAAATTTAATAAGTTTGCTAAATTAGAAATTTGCGAAGTTTTTCAATATCACGTATTTTCAAATTTGTATCAGAGCAGGTTACGCTAATTTATTGCGTATTCCTTTTTTCCGCAAAATCGTGTGATATTGATTTTTTTGAAAAATCAGTTTTTTGAAAATTCGTATTTTTTCCTATGGAGCACTTATATAATCAGATGCCTATTTTTTATGGGTCTAATTATGCCTATTGGAAAGCTCGTATGAAATCGATTTTAAAATCTATTGACGAGCAGGTTTAATTGCTTTGCGAAAATGGTTGGACTCCTCCCACGGTCACTGTTAATAACATCACCTCTCTAAAACCCGTGTCAGTTTGGACTGAGGATGATTATAAGTTGTCCAATTTTAACTCCCGTGGTCTGAGTGCTATTTCTGGTGCTATCACTCCTGATGAGTATCACCGAATCATGACGTTCTCCACGTCTAAGGAGGCTTGGGATGTTTTGAAACTGACACATGAGGGTACGAACGCGGTTAAAGAGTCTAAGTTACAAAATCTGGCCACCCAATTTGAGACTATCACCATGTCTGAGTCCGAATGCTTTGATGATTTTTATGCACGTTTGTCGGACATTGTTAACACTAGTTTTAATTTGGGTGAGGTGATTGATAACACGCGTGTAGTTAAAAAGATTTTGAGATCTCTTCCAAAACGCTTTATTCCTAAAGTCACTGTTTTGAACTCTTTGGGAAATCTGAAATCACTTAAGTTGGAAGAACTTGTAGGAGATCTTAAAACCTATGAGATTGACATGTTTCCTAAAACCATTAAGGCTAAGGATAATGGTATTGCTTTAAAGACTCATTTTAAGAAAAAGAAAGGAAAAGGTTGTGAGTCTGATTCTGAGGAAGATGTTGATTTTGATAATATGGCCTTGTTTGTGAAAAACTTTAAAAAATTTCTCAACATGAAAAGAAATAATTCTTCCAATAAAAAGATTTTTTTTGAGAAAAATAAAAGGAAAGGAAAGGCCAAAGAAAGTGATGAGAGGAATGAATCTGATGAGGAGTGTGAGGAAGATTTAGAGAACATCACCTGTTTTGAATGTGGGGGTAAGGGACATAAGTCGTTTGAGTGTCCTACTTGGCTTAGAAAGAAAGGGAAGAAAGTAGCCATGCCTGTCACACTTAGTGATAATGAGGGAGACGAGTCGGATAAAGGGTTAGGACATGGGATGGCTGTCGCCTTTTCTAGTCGTGTTAGCACACCCAGTTTGTCTCACAAAAGTGCACACGGGAGCGATAATAGTGATTCATGTTCTTCGAGTGAGGGAGAAAGTGAAAGTGAGAGTGGAGATGAAAGTGAGCTCCAAAAATCTTTTAGAGATTTGTACACCGAGACCTTGAAAACAAAGAAGTATAATCGAGGTTTAGGTCGTCGAGTTTTAAGTTTGGAAAGAGAAAAAGAGGTTTTGAGAAAGGAGAAGTTTGATTTGACCAACACGGTGTCTTGTCTAAAGACACGTGTATCCCAACTCGAGAGTGATCTCGAATGTGCCCGAGAGGTCAAAGTCAAGTTTGAGAACGCACCTAAGAAGATTGAAAAGGTGGTTCTTAAGGGTAAAGGTGAGAAGTTAGGAATAAGTCATGACGGTGCTTCTACTTCCCAATTAGCACTCGAGCCGGTTTCCACTTTAGTGTTAGATTCACGAAAGTCTCACCCTAACCCACCTAGGCGTCCCATTCCTATTAGGAGAGTGCGTCCTAGAGATTTTGAGCGAGGTGTTCCTAGGCCTATTTATGTTTGTTCACATTGTAAGAGGAGAGGTCACCTTAAGGAATTTTGTTTTAAGTTGGGTTATGTGTCACGTTTTTCTACACGTGTTTTTGGCACACATGCACCCACACATGATACTTTACATGCTCCCGGAGACTACATGAGAGAGTTTGCACATCTAGGTGAGCAAGTTAAGTTTTTAGTCAAAACTTCACACGATTTGATGGAGGTTTTTCATAAGTTGTCACCACCTTTGGAAAACCCCTCCGTACCTAATGATTGAGGTTTGACTTTTTTTACTAGCATAGGATGTTTTTCATAATGTCATCATTTGCCTATTGCTAGTATGTATCATTTGTGTATATATTTTTTTAATTTTTTTTTTTTTTTAAGAAAAGCACAAAAAGATTTTATTTTTTTGAAAAATCCAAAAAGATTTTTTCTTTTGTTTTGCACCTTTTCTGGACGAGCATTTAAGATAGCCAAGTCACAACTTCATTTCATATATCCATGTGACTGTTTGGTAGAGATTTGAGACGCTACATCATTTCATCCTTGTGCTTAACATTGATTGGAGTCCTTGAGATGTAATTAGTGATATCTTCCTACATGTTTGACTCCTATATCCTTTAATGCACACATGCACGACTATATTTGATTATTGCACTTGTCTATCACATATTGGCTTGAGTGTTTCTATCTCAATTCTGTCTATACAATGAACAATATGCGATAAAACTTGACAAGATTGGATTGCATGTAAAAACCATTTTGGTGAGACTGTGTGTATATTTTCATAACGAGGAGGGGCTGCGAAAGTTGATTCCTATCCTTTGTGCAAAAGCCACCGTCAAAATGGACCTAAAAAATGGAGGAATTTTAATATCCGAGGTCCTAAGAGGTTAAAAGAGCCCGAAAAAAAATTAATAAGGCAATAAAAAGCAATTCATGCCAAATCTGGGCCATTTAGGTTTCACCACCAATTCTCCAAAGTTTGAGAATTTAGTATACCTCTATTATAATATAAATTTGAGGGAGTTTGGTTGGAGAATGAAAAACAGGTTTGCACTTCCTTGAACGTCCTGAAAAAGCATGAAAACATTTTGGACGTTATTGGTGTAGAAATCACTTGGAGCTTTAATTTGTTGATTTAATTTAGTCAATATCTTATATTGCATCTCTTTTACACCAAAGGAAGCCTTTGAGTTCATTCGTTAGGAATATCCAATATTCATCGTGCACATATGTCATGTTTGTATGCATTTATTTTCCTATCGAATTTTGATCACACCCATTCATTTACGCTTTCACCGACTTGGTTGTTTTGTGTTCATTCATGGTGTGATTTTTGCCTTGTGACACCCCGGTACTTGGTTGCATGATTTATTTCTCTCATTTGTCTATTTGGGGACATCATAAAAAGGGGGAGAATGAATTATCTTATTATGGGGGAGTTTTAAAATTCTGTGATTAATCTTCAATTTATATATGCATATGTTTATCTCATTTCAAACTCGATACGTCACTTGGTATTTGCTTTGTCTCATGTGTGTAGGTACAATCCCATGTTGCACACCCTGATGAGAAAAGCATTGAGATTTCTGATTATTTGAAGAACAAGTGATGAAGTCTTATACATTTGATCCTTTTCAGTTTTGGGTTCATGGAAGGGTAGATTTGTATAGGCATATTATTTTTTGATAATTTGGATTTTTTATGTTTGTTCCAGCATAGACATAGGGGGATATTTGTAAGGACATTTTTATCCAACATACTTGTATATGTCATTAGCCGTAACACCGTTGCAAAGATTCAAAGTCCATTCATCATCAACGGAATTCGAAGATCAAAAGAAAGGAAGAATTCAAAAATCCAGTTAGCCGGACCGGTCCGCCTGAAATTAAAACGAACCGATCCGCTGAGACCCAGACCGGACCGCCCCGGACTGATCCGCCGTGCTCTTTGAATCCAGTGATCCCCGAACCGAATGCGAACTGAATTAGCTTCAAATTAAAAGAACCGGTCCGCTATCGGACCGATCCGCCTAAGGCCCGGACCGGTCCGCCGAGGATAAACTCTGCCAGATCGTGTAGCAGATTTTTTAGGGTTTTGGCTTCCTATTTAAACCACGTTCGGAAGTTGGTTTTCTTAAGACTTTTAAAATATAAAATCCAGAGTCCTAATACTCCAAGTCTTCACCTTTTTGAGTTCCCAAACTCATGTTTGATTCACACAACTTTGCCATACCATTGTGAATCTTTTGGAACCCTAGAACACAAGCTTTGTGTATTTTTCATCTTTGTGGAGAGAACTTTGCAACCGAGGGCTGCGTGTCATTGCCGAGGGAGTCTCTACAAAGTGTTATGACTGCGTGTCATTGAGGAGTGCTGCGGTTCTTCCTTTGCCGATTGGACTGAGGTTCATGTGGGTTCGCTGCGTGTGGATTCATTGCTGTATTTTATTGTAAATCTTGTAAGTTGCGATTTACTCTTTATAGTGAAATAAAAGGTTTTGCCCTGTGGGGATTTTTCCTTAACTTGGTGTCACATGATTTACTTGTTTATGGGTTGACACACACACGCACTTTAGATGCATGTTTAGGGGCTGAAATTTAATAAGTTTGCCAAATTAGAAATTTGCGAAGTTTTTCAATATCACGCATTTTCAGGCAGATATGCGAGAGCTACGAGATCAGATAGAGCAGCTCTTAGGTCAGGGCTTTATTCGCAGGAGTACCTCACCTTAGGGCACTCCAGTTTTGTTTGTGAAGAAGAGGGACGGTTCACTGAGATTGTGTGTGGACTACCGAGAGTTGAATAAGGTCACGATACGGAATAAGTATCCGTTACCTCGAATCGATGACTTATTCGACCAGTTGAGAGGAGATTCCTTCTTCTCAAAGATTGATTTGAGATCGGGATACCATCAGTTGCGTATCAGGGAGGAGGATGTCTCGAAGACTGCGTTCTTGTCGGGATATGGTTTTTACGAGTTTCGGGTTATGCCTTTTGGTTTGACCAACGCTCCAGCAGTGTTTATGGATTTGATGAACAGAGTGTTCAGGGATTTCCTAGATCAGTTTGTCATTGTCTTCATCGATGATATTCTGGTTTACTCCCAGACAGAGGAGGAGAACACCGAGCATTTGAGGCAAGTTTTGCAGACGCTGCGTCAGAACGAGCTGTATGCAAAGTTTGAAAAGTGCGGGTTCTGGTTGAAGGAGGTCCAGTTTTTGGGACATATTATTTCCGAACGGGGAATATCTGTTGATCCGGGGAAGGTATCCGCGGTGAGGGAGTGGGGACAGCCCACGACACTGACTGAGATTCGTAGTTTCTTGGGCTTGGCAGGATACTACAGGAGGTTTATTCGGGGTTTCTCGAAGATAGCAGGTCCTTTGACACATCTGACTCGTAAGGGTGTGCCATTCATCTGGAATGATGCCTGTCAGTTGGCATTCGATGAATTGAAGGATAAATTGACCTCAGCACCTGTGTTAGCATTGCCGAGACCGGGAGTTGAGTATTTGGTTTACACCGATGTGTCTTTATAAGGACTTGGAGGTGTATTGCAGCAGGAGAGACAGGCCATAGCTTATGCTTCCCATAAGCTTAAGACTCATGAGAAGAATTACCCCATGCATGATTTGGAGTTGGCGACAGTGGTATTTGCCCTATGGATTTGGAGGCACTATCTTTTGGGGGAGAAGTTCCAACTGTTCACGGATCATAAGTCCCTGCAATACCTGTTCACGCAGAAAGAGTTGAATATGCGGCAGCGTAGGTGGCTTGAGTTTGTGAAAGACTACCAGTTCGATATCCAGTATCACCCAGGTAAGGCTAACGTGGTAGCAGACGCGTTGAGCCTTAGGCCAGTAGATGAGGTGGCAGAGGTATGGAAGGCAAAGTGGAAGGAGTTGGGACACCAGGATGCAGTGGCCCGATCTTTCATGTCTGTGATGACTGTTACACCGCAGATTGTCACAAAGGTAGTACGGGCACAGGCTAATGACTCGTTCTGTCAGGAGCAGATAGTTCGATTACTAGCAGAGGGAGTCGAGTCCTATACCGTCAGCTCAGACGGGGGATTATGCTTCAATGGGAGATTGGTAGTTCCGTAAGGGGAGAAATTGCGACACGAGGTGATGGCAGAGTCGCACGGCTCACGGTTCGCGGTACATCCCGGAGGGGACAAAATGTACCAAGACATGAGACGGCAGTATTGGTGGAGCGGTATGAAGAGAGATATTGCTGAGTTTGTTTCGAAATGCGCCACTTGCCAGCTAGTAAAAGTGGATCATCAGAGACCGACAGGACTTCTACAGCCGTTGGAGGTCTCGGTGTGGATGTGAAGAGCATATCCATGGATTTTATCACGGGGTTGCCTACGTCGCAGAGGGGTTACGACTCCGTTTGGGTAATTATGGACAGGTTGTCCAAAGTCGCTCACTTTTTACCCGTAAGGACTGACTACACTACGGGATAGTATGCCCAACTCTTCATTTCAGAGGTTGTGAGACTTCATGGTGTGCCCCTAAATATCGTGTCTGACAGAGACAAGATATTTGTTTCGCGGTTTTGGGAGAGTTTCCAGGAGGCCATGGGCATAGAATTACGGTTGAGTACGGCTTATCATCCACAGACCGATGGACAGACAGAGCGCACAAATCAGATGTTAGAGGACATGCTACGCATGTACATTATTGACTTTGGGGGTGGATGGGAGCAGTACCTTCCACTAGTGGAGTTTGCTTACAACAACTCCTATCAGTTCACTATTGACATGGATCCGTTTGAGGCATTGTACGGTAGGCCTTGTCGTTTCCCAGTATGTTGGTTAGAGGTGGAGGACAACAAACTACTTGGGCCGGAAGTGATTCATGATACTTCGGCAAGGATTGTGTTGATTCGGAGTCGCATTCGGGTAGCTCAAGACCGACAGAAGAGTTACACTGATGCGAAGAGATTTTTCAAGGAGTTCCAAGTGGGGGACCAGGTTTTGCTAAGAGTATCTCCTATGAAGGGGATTATGCGTTTCGGGAAGAAGGGGAAGTTGGCACCGAGGTATGTGGGGCCGTTTCCTATTATTGAGCGGATTGGACCAGTTGCATATAGACTCGGGTTACCGGAGCATTTACACCGGATTCACGATGTGTTTCATATTTCCTCGCTAAGGAAATATCTCAGAGACGATTTGGCTCATTCTCACATCGCTTTGGAGGAGATTGATTTACAGCCTGATAGCTCCTATGAGGAGGGGCCGATTACTATTTTGGACCGAAGTGAGAGGAAGCTGCGGTCAAAGATAGTTCCATTAGTGTGTGTTCAGTGGCGACATCACAATGCCGAGGAGTCCACATGGGAACGCGAGGATGAGATGCGCGAACGTTATCCAGAGTTATTTTTAGCAGGTACTTTCTAGTTCTGAATTTCGGGAAGAAATTCAGTTATTAGGGGGGAAGTATGTAGTAACCCCGTATTTTTGGCGATATTTTATTTTGGGATTAATTAATTAAATGAGAATTAATTGGAGTTTAATCCGGATAAAATACTAGCGAGATGTGAGTTAGTATTTGACTATACTGAGTATATATGATGATATATGAATATTGAATTATGAAATTTGCCGTGAGATTGATATACGACAATTTGGTCATTTTATTGGGACGCGTGTGACAGTCGCGTCAGGATATAATTATTTTAATTTATAAAAGTGAATTTAAATTATATCAACCGTATGGTCGTTTTGAGTGCGCCAACGCGTCCGGAAGGGTCAAGATAGTCAGAAAACACTAGCGGGGGGTTTAGTTTGGGTCCCGGGGTATTTTTAGGCCATACCGGCATCTTATAAGGGTAGTTTGGTAATATTGTATTTTTGGAAATTAATAATGACGAAAATTAGGAGTCTTTATCTGATTGGGAATAGACCCACTAAACCCACTAACCAACCCTTAATGACCTAATAAGCTACGGGAGTTATCAAATTAGGTTTCCAAAACTTTCCCAAAGAAAACCCTAGCCACCATTGGAGATAAGCTTGGAGAGAGAGAGATAGAAGGGAATTCTGCAGAAAGAGAGAGAGAACTTCAACAAATCGTCATCAAAATCAGAGATTGAATCAAGGCAAGTGGTTTAATTTCAATTATTATAGAGAATGCATCTTCCATGTGTAGGAATTTACATAAATCAAATTGTTCTTGAGAGTTTAATAAAAACCCATGTATTTTGGAACTTAGAACTTGAAATCTTGAAGAGAAATTGCATGTAGAATGGTAGGTAGATGACTATTCTGATGATATTAGATATTGGATGAAATTAAAACGGATTTAATTGGGTAAAATCATGATTATAAAAGGGTTTATATTCTTGAAAATTTGGGGAAAAGTGTAGAGACTTGAGGATTTAATGATGTTTAGGATGGATTGATTCCTTGAAACACGTTAGTATGTGACCTTGATATGTTTAGGGATGATTAGTGACCATAAAACATTGTTAGGACGAATTTTGGTTGAGATTAGAAGAGTAAAAATTGGTGAAAAACGAATATAGAATTTCTGAGCTTGAATTTGGTCACTCGTTAGAAGACCTACCCAGGTCGTTCGAACGAGCTTCTAATGAGTTGACAGTTTGGGGTTCTAATGAGAGGGATGTTCGTTCGATAATCTAGTTCGAATGAGATCTTGTTAGATAGCCCAGTTCGTTCGAACGAAATCTCGTTCGAACAGCCTCGTTCGAACGAGACTTCTAACGAGCTGGTAGTTTAGGCTTTTTGACCTGTTTTGATTTTGGGAGTCCCGTAAACTTGTTCGAGGATAGAGATAACATTCCTTTGATGGTGTATTAGTATACTTGGAACATTTGGAATATAATGAGGAGTAAATTATATAAGTGTGGATCAAATCAAATAGACATTTGAGTCGAGACGTGAGTGCCTACTACGACGTGAGAATAAATTATGGCGCGTATAAATACGGACCGGGATTATATAAGTTGTATATATATTAAGTTGGTACGAGAATGCGATAAGTACTACAATTAAACTACGGGATTACTAAGATGTGTGCTTACTTAGTATTAGTATATGATTTGTGTGTATGACATACCTACCATACTTGCTATCACGGGAGGTTTGCGTTCACTTAGGGCCCTCTAATCCTTGTGTTGCCCGGATTTAGACTGGTTACCTTGATGAACATAGGTCAGAGAAAGACTTATTGGGATGTTAATAAGTTCGCTGATCGTGGGAGCGTAGGTATGTGCGTGACCCATGTGATGTGACTGTGTTCGCCTCCATTATTTGTGATGTTGTTATGTGTGAACTATTCCTGAGAGATTCGGAATATGTGATCCTTATGTACGTGATGTACCGGGATGGATAGCAGAGTATGCGTGCACCACAGCTAGTTATCGGGGTGCTTGTATTGTATTATATTGTATATTGATGTTGTGGAAAATATACACTTTATTATGGGAACTTTAATATGGTATTGTGTGTATAACTATGGAATAAAATAAAAGGGATGATCTATAATGAGTTGTATTACTTTCATATGAGGACCTGAATTTACGTTAAGCCCCTATTTAATTGAGATCGTTATAATGTTAATGGGAACCGAGTAATAAGGGTAGAATCTATGACAGTCTAGCTAGATATGATGTCACTTAGCTAGTGGTTAGATGGGTACTTACGTTAGGAGTGCACCGTTAGACGAGAGGTGAGAATTCCATGTGAGTGCACGTCCTCACATGTACTTTGCATTTAATGTTTTAAATGTTTTTAAAGCACTTGCAGGTTTTTAAAATATCTCCACATTCGGGCTCTGACCCGTTTGCTTTCAAATCTATTTTTTGTAAAACCATTTTAGGTGCCCAGCCACAAGGACACCATGCATAGGATACTCATTCAGTTGACGAGCTGTAGCTGTTTGTGGAAGTTACAGGGATTTGCTTGTAGACTCTTCTATCATTTGGATTCCATCTTCAGTATTCCTCAGTTTTAGGGCATGTTGCCCAGTTCCATTAGAGTTACATTTTCCATTTCAGTTTCTAGATTTTGGCATGTATTAATTCAATATTCAGTTTAATTATTTCAGTTGTGGATTTGTAGTGAGGAGTTTTCCTCCAGACTTTATTTACATTATGTGATGGTTATTCTATTTACTTCAGTATGATGAATGGCGTTATTATTCTTCATTACACTTATTGCATGTTAATCAGACTTTAATTAAAATTTGGCAACTTACTTTTTAAATACTAGGTGGTTAGTAATAATAAAAATGTTTTCGACAGTGATGCTATTAGCTGAGCCAACTTGGCATTTTGAATTCATTTAATAAAGGAGTAGCTACCCGGTATTTATTTAGTCGGGGTGTCACATTGCATTCCGGAGAGGACAAGAGTGTTATGTCCGGGAACCATCTAAATCACCAGGGCGATGGATAAGGAAGTATATGAGTTTTAGCCTCGAGTGAATGGGGTATATGACGACTCCTCACCTGAAAAAGGGTCGAGTTGTCATTATTCATCAAAATGTGAGAAACTTCGGAGATTATGAACATCTCTTAGTAATTGATTTCGGTGTGTGGGAACCTAAATGATGTGAGTCAATGTTAGTGGTATGACTGCTGAGCGGAGAGATCGAGCTCGCTGTTGTAGTTAGTGCTAAAGACTTAGTGATAGTATAAGCGCGGTGCCACTTGACTCCTTTAGCAATATTGGAGTATGGTTGCACATATTGTCGAGAAATTAAATTTGAGCATATCGACTATGTGTTGTTCCGATAATGCTCAGTAAGAATACATGGGGATAAGTCCCTTGTTTATGTTCGGTTGCGAAAGGGAATACGACTGAATTTTTATGCACGTCAGGAGAAGAGACATTGTTAGATGCTAGGACATCAGTGGAGCCGGTAGTGTTGTGGAGAAACACTGAAAGGCTTACCGCACCACGAAGGGATAAGTGGGACTTTGTGGGCAAAGATTTGATTTTTTTGTCTCTAGGGTATTGAGAATACCCACAAGATTGTAGTCACGTCGTGTAGACTAGGCTAGAGTTGAAGAAAAGCAAGTTACGGGTGCGACATTTGCAATGTTTTTGCAAATGTACCCGGAGAAAAGGGTGTATGGGCACCCTAGTCAATTGTATTCCTTAGACATCCGAGATAGAGGGATGCGGAATATTTTGTACGACGTTGGGGAAATTAGGAAACAAGTCGTATCGATGAAATGGGTTGAACGTCATGGGAGATTGACGATGATCCAAGATTATATGTGCTGAGAGATCCAGCACACCCTATGGGATGAAAGTCGGTGGGAAACCGTTCAAAGGTTATCTCTTGATATGGGAGACATAACTGTGGTGAAGAAGTAGCACAAGGTGTTACTTGACTGAGTGTTGTGAGTGACTACGTGTTACTAAAATGTTGATCCTTATAAAGTAACCAACCCAAAAAGTGCGCCAATTGCGAAGAGTGCACGAATTGTAAAGTATAATAAACCCGGAGAGAAAGGGGAATAGAGTACCACTTCAGGAAAGATGACGTAAGTGGGAAGCGATGTTGAGGAGAGACGTAGTGAGATTGTCTCCAGATACACCTCTAGTTAATAGACAAGATAGACTCGAAATGAACAACCGGAATGTGGTAGTGAACCCACATTCCCAATGATGGAATGAGGATACAGACTTATAAATTATTGATGGGTTGTGAACATCATAGTTAAGCCAACATTTCGTTGGGGGTAGCGAAATGGGGTGACGGGGATGGATTAGTATGTAGTTGATAAGGGAGAGTGCACAGTGCCGCTCTACATGATTGTGAATCAGGATGAAATCCTAAAATTCCACCCCGTGAGAGAAGGTCAGGAAGGAATAGAGATAAAGTTTTATTTTGAGTACGTTCCGCTACCTACGACTCAATGTTAGTGAGAAAGAATGATGATACGCCCTTATGATAGTGGAATTTTGGAGAATCCCACTGATCAATTCATAGGTTGAATGTATGCCTATAAGAGCATATTTTTAGGTAGAGTGAGCGCCTATATGGACTGTACATGAGGATTAGGTTCGTGGGTACCGATTACGAACAATACATGTACTTTGGGTGTGGTTCGAGGAGACATTTTGAACTTTTAGTCCTTAACGCGTGATATGAGGACATTCTATTGGAGTGTGAAATTTTAAGGTATATGAAATGTGAAATATATGGATCACAAATTGTCTACTCATGTGCGATGAGATATATATACATATATTAGTGCTCGAGATGTGATCCCGAGACAAGTAATTAATAACTATTGGTGATCGAGGTGGAATTACGAGCCAATAACCTCAAAAGTGTTATAGAAGGGGGGTGATTATAAAATAAGTTTTGGTAGTATATGTTGTGTGTAAGATATATATACCTATTGATTTTTCCTACTTATGTGCGATAGTAAGTGTGCTTAATCTCTGTATTGGGGTCGATGATGTTCCAGACCAATACATGGGGGATCGAGTTGGGATCGATGATTTTTCGAACCAAATCGATGATAAATATTGGGATCGACGGAAGGTCTGAACCGACATGTGCATTACATTTACCTCGGGGTCGAGGAATTTTCGGACCAATGTAAATGATAGGATTATTGGGGCCGATGATTTTTGCCGGACCAATTTTCCTTAAAGTATATATAGTGTGTGAAATATATACCTTATAATATTTTACTTATGAGTGATAGTAGACACTTAGATGTTATATATAGATATACATCAAATGGGTAAATTAAGTAGGGAGAAACTTAATTTCAAGAATCAACGTTGGATTGGGAAAATCTATGGAGAAATTAAGTAGTGAGACTTAATTATGTTATGCGGCATGGGCAAAGTGCGATAAGGATTTATAATGAAGCAAGGCATGTACTTCGGGGCGACCGTTAGGATGTTATGATTTGGTATTGGGTATTAGAGGATGCAATTTTATTTAAGGTCCTTAGCCTTAATACCAGCCTTATCCTAATTTCGAGGACGAAATTCCTTTGCAAGGGGGGAAGTATGTAATACCTCGTATATCGGAATATTCCAAATATTCCATTTAATTAGATTGGAGAATTAAATGAGAAAATATCGTCTTGATTTAAATTACGTAAGAGTAGTAATTTAAAGAGTTTTATTTAAAATTGTAATTATGGTATATTAATCGAAAGATAGATACCGATATATATTGCATCATTTTTATTTACTTAGTGCGAGTGGTAAATAGTTACTTAACGCGGGTAGACCGTGTTGGGGTGAGGTGACTGAAATGATAATTTAGAGGTCACCAATGAGTCCGGAAGGGTCAAATTAGTCCAAATAGTATACCCGGGGGTACTAGTTGAGTCCCGGGGCAATTTTGGACTAAACCGAGACCGTTCGGGGGCGTTTTGGTCTTTTAATATAAGAGGGTATGGAGACCTACGAAATTTAGAGTTTTATATCAGCCGTATGATAGAGGAATTAGGGTTAGAACACCCATGACAAACACCAATACCATTAGAGAGAAGAGAGGCATAACTTTCTAAAGCAAAAAGAAGATTTGGGAAGGATTCAAAGGGATTTCTACCATCAACTTGTTGGGGAAGAAGGATTGAAGGATGAAGATCATCAATCATCAACAAGAACCACGAAATTAGACCCTACTGATCATAAGGCAAGTTGTTTATTGCAAAAATTATAAAGTTATAATACCCATGTGTAGGGTTTTTGAATAGTTTTGTTTAAATCATTATTTTAATTGGAGAAAGATGATATTTATACATGTTGGGATAGGAATCACATGTAGAATGATTTACCTTATGTAGAGGATTAAGATTCAGATTAGACTTGATGATTTTTTCGGATTAAAATTTGGATTTTGAATGATAATATGGGAAGAACACCATAACTAGGGTTTTCAAGAAATTCTGGGTTTAGTTCATTATTTCTTTAAAGGAATTGGAGTTTTGATGTCTTTGATACGTTAGAAACTGTCCTAGTATATGTGGAAACATGTTAGGATCATTGGGTCAAAGTTTGGTGGACAATAATGGAGTTTGGAAATTTGTTAATGGAGGAGAGGATCAACGAAGAAGACAGACTGCATCTGTCCCTGTTCGATCGATCGATCGATCTTGAACTATCGATCGATCGACTATGTCGATCGATCGAACCCAGCCGTCGATCGATCGACGCAAGCTGTTTTCTCGAAAATTTTATGTTTAATCCTTCGTTGAGTTTGGGAATGAATGAGTATTCTAGGATTTACATTATACTTATATGGGAGTAAGAATAAGACCAGTAGGTATATTGTTGAGGTCCAATAAGGCCATTGGGTGTAGGGCTTGGATTATGGACCGAGGAGAATAATCCGATTTAGTAGGGTATCGGGGACTTCGGAAATTGAATTACGGGGCGAAGTAAATTCAATTTAAGTAATAGACCAGTAGGGTAAGCAATAACTACTAAAATTATATGTAAGGGGTAACTAGGACCCTTAGAGTTGTGTGTATACTCAAATAAATACGATTAATGAGATAAATCGTAAGGCGAATATTGTTTGGTAAATATATGAGATTAAAATATTACGTACGTATATGATTAATGGGTCGGGCGTGTACCTACTGAATTATGTGATCTTCTAGGTAGAGAGATTATACCTAAACTAATTATGTTAGGGTCGATGAGACATTCCGAACTAACATAAAGTTATTATATGTTTGGGGTCGATGAGAAATACCGAACCAAACTTTGAACTGGTATCGCGATGAGAGAGTCTCGAACCAGAATATGTGTATATATATATTTTTAAAATAGTTGGGGTCGATGGAAAATTCCGAACCAACTCTCACTTGGGGTCGATGAATCATTCCGAACCAAGAGTCCTTTACGTGTATAAAAAGGACAAAATAGACATGACTGATATTTAGTATATATTGTGTGTGAAATATATATATTGGATGATATTCTACTTCCGTGTGTTAGTAGATCGATATATTTGATGTATTTGAAGATACATACTGAATTGGTAAGTTAAGTAGTGAAACTTAATTACGAAATGAACCTTTAGATAGAGAAAATCTATTTAGTAATTCAAGTAGCGAAACTTAATTACATAAGTGGGAAAGTTAACAATTGTCAGAATTGTAGTAATTTTAGTTGTAAAACTAAATGGGAAGTCTTGAAAAATAACATAGATGAAATGTTACTTGAGGATTAATTAACATACGCGAGATGTTAGTGAAAAGGTTGTACTGTATGGGTGGTACTGGAACTTGGGTATAGATAAGTTCAGTTGACTACTTTGGTTTTAGTTAGCTTGGAAAGTATGGCTAGATAAACTAAGTGTAGAACGTTAGGTGTGCACGAAAGATGAGGGGTGAGTTAACTCAAGAGAGTGTACGAGAACCTAACATGTGTAATCAATAACCGCATTTTATATTGTGATAAACGCTTGCTAAATATTTTCAAAATGTTTTGAGTACTAACTCTTGCTATAAAATATTTTCAAAACCTTTTAGGTGTCCAGCCACAGGGATGCCATGTATGATGATTCCATTCCAGAGACTCGGAGCTGTAGCACAGTGGATGCTTATAGGATTTTGACTAGGCGATATCTCTCATTCAGATCTAGTACAGGATCTCACACTCTTCTATGTATGGACTTGTTGTCCGGTATTAGTCTCAGATTTTAGATCCATACTAGTGGTTACTCTATTGTTGTTTGGGATTGTTAGCCGATGGTTTATTCGGTAATACCTTTGTTCTGTTGTACTTTTACTTTGTTGTTTGAAATATAGTACATAATTATTTGTACTTTGTTCCGCATGGTTGATTTATCTGTTTTAAGAAAGATAAAATTTGGCACCGGTCTAATTTTACTTAGGGGATTAGTAATTAAAAAGTTTTCGACAGTGATGCTAAGAATGAACCATTTGAAAAACCTGTTTTAATTTAATGAAGGCCTGATCACCCGATGTTTAATTAGGCGGGGTGTCACATCACCAACGTACTACACCTAGGTTATTATCTACTTTGTCATATCTTGATCGAAATTCCAAACTCTCATAGGAATTACTTTGTTCAGGCGAGGCACTCACCTAACCGTGTGCTATGATCACACGAGATTACCGCCATACTTACTTTCAGTTTATAACCGCACAGATTTTATGTGTCGACCACACCCGCCGCTATTAAAATTCTAAGAGTAGTAAATATAACACACATCTACATCTTTTAATCCGAACCGAATTGAATAGACGTGTCAAGAACTATTCGTTACATTACTAAGCCTACCCTAGAATATACCGCCAACACATGTCGACATTATAATCATATTTCGATGTTTACCCACCTTGGTTGCCCTTTTCAATCTCCACATGGTGTCATCACCCTAAGTCTCGAATACTTTTCCTAGCACATCCTGAAACCGAGTATCACCTCACCCATACTAGTCATTCCATGAAATCCGAGCATCACTCCTATATTGACACAAACTATCACCCTTACTTAGGGATTACACTACCCATCTGTGCTGATTCAAAAATCCATGACGGCACATACGTTGTACAACAATAAATTTGGGATCATCACCTGACCCTCAACACAATCATTACTAGGATGATACTGCTTCTTTCTACCGGGATTAATTGGTCTCCTAAGAAAACCAAACACATCCCATATAGAAGTCCCAAAACTCGACTAGATTTCATCATCCATACCTTTATCATTGTAGGTGCTCTCTACAAACCTTCAATACCCACACCAGGATTAGTCGGTGCTCATAAAGACATTAGTCAACAAGCTTCTTCCTCTAATGCTCCTTAAGTATCAAACACTCAAGGTGTCACAACATTCGATCTTTATCCTCAATGATGCCACACACAATTTGTCCTATGGGCACCTGAATATGCCAATGAACTACTCTCACATTAGGATTACCTTGCACCTAGCCATTACCTTGGTGGATAAAATGAGTCTTTACACTTCGATAATAATCTTATATCTCCTCCAAATAGTTGTGACTATAAGCCATGTACAAACCACAACCAACACTATTAGGGACTATGGTAGGGTACACGGCATCGCTTGCAACCTATACTCCTCAAGTCTGCTTCACCTAATCCTCAATGAATGTTTAAACACGAAAACTAAATTGCGTCACTATTTAACATCACACCATGTGCAAATTTTCAAGTTAACACGACCATAAAGATATTGGTAGGATATGGCACATCGGGAATTGCCTATAAATACCAAGGCTCACACCACATACGCCATACAGGATCGTATTTCTCAATACCACATTATAATTAAGATACACTAAACCCAATTCATCAACCAAGCAACCCAAATATTTTCTAACCACATGATCAATACTTATGAATGCCACTCAGTCATCTAGTCTCCATACACGAAAGACCCAAACTTTATTGTTAGGTTGCCAAGAACATTACTCACTGTTGCCACAACCAAGGCTACTGTCATCATCAAAGTTATCACACAATAAACCTCACACATAAGATCATGGTGTTTCGACTATTAGACTACATGACTTCATATGTTCACCAAACTACCATCCATTGCGATATCACCGTAAGGATCGAATTTGCCTAATTACATTAACGGCATTAACTCTCGTAAGTGCTTCACCTAAGGTCTATATACTTCTAATCACCAATCATCAGTGCTTATTCACGACACCCTAACTATCAACCTCTACCGTTGAATATATGCAACTCGTGACACTACCCTAGTGGGAATAATTTCACTCAATAAACATCTCAAATGATTCTATGCCATCAAGAATTTAACAAAATCACCTCACACTAACAACCACGGTGTCACCACTATTGGTTTGCCTAAACACCCGTAATTTACTTATAATTATGATCAGAAGCACGAAAGAGATTAATAACTATCAAGTAGATCGCGTGCTACTTGGAACTAACTCACTTATCGTGCTAAACTTTTTGACTTTAACGTCGAGGACATGAAATAAATCGTCATAAAACTAGCATGACGACCAAAACAACCACCGGCGTCAAAAGATCCAATACCGACCTCACCACGTCACTCCTAAAAGAAATTTTGAACCTAGATCTCTAATACCATTTGTAACGCCTTGACCTGGATTTACGAGTTACCCGTTGTCAAATCGGCCTGACTTGAGTGTTAGGTGTGAAGTGAAATGAAACAACTTATATAATGTTGCCAGTCCAGTTTTATTTTAATTAATATTTCACTTGTTTAGCAGGAGATTCTAATTTCAAATTAAACTACGTGAGGGACCCATGGGGAGTACCCCTAAGTCCAAGCATACAAAGCTATTATCGTAAAAATAAATAAACTACTTACCTGTATAGCGCTCTCAAAATACGAAACCACTCCCAACCTGTCATAACAAAGCGAGGGTGTGAGCCAAATGCTTAGTGGGATATATACAAATGCAGTATAAAATCGAAAGGCAGAAAGAAGACTCTAGCACGTTATATCTACATGCACATGCAACTACCTTGTATACTTATATACACATACATATTCTTAATGCATGAGATAGATTTACTTTCGAAAACCTTATTTGTCCAGACTAATTTACCTTAATCTTATAAAAGACTTCCTTTTTCTCATTTTCTCATTTCTCTTTTTATTTAATACTCACGGTTTAAAACCACTACACTTGATTTGACTGAAAACTATTTCTTTATTGAATTTTTCCTTTTTATTTTATCCAATACACATTAGTATTTTCGTTGAAAACCTCCCTTTCAACACACGCGAATACCATGTTCAAAAATACGTATTTAGCCTTTTAAAAACCTTTTAAACACATTCTTGTGTTAATTATGAGTTTAACCACTTAGGTTGCTTAACCACCCATCTTTCCGCTTACTTTGCCTCCTACCTAACCTTGTGGACATTAATCAATTACACATTTACTGTCCATTTTAACCTTTATCGGAACATTTATTAATTCATTCAAGTTAGGTTGTATGAACACATTTCACCGCACAACCCATATCTTGACATGTTCCTTATTCCTTTATCTTTTCTCGAAATCTTCCAAATACTGCATACTTCAATGGGCTCCACACCATCGGCTATACGACCATATGCTTTGGCCAGTTGTTTCGGGTCTTTTACCCCAAGGCTCCTAGCCCTCCTTAATTATCCCGATGTCATCCGAGAGTCTTTACATGGGTTTTAACATTTTGCAAATGTCCACATTATTCCTTCTTCCCTTTTTACCCGACTAGAGCCAAACTCGGGGTTACACCGAACTTGTGTTACATATAAAATTTACCATTTCATATTCTTTACACTTTAACCTTGATTTTATTAACAAAATCATATTCATTTAGGATCAATTTGTGTAACACCTTTTTCAATATTTTTATTTCATAAAAATGTTCCACTTTAAGAAAAATTACCATATTACCCATTTATTTCCAAACTCACCTTTTACTTTATTTATGCAAGTGTTAATTATCCCAAAACACTATTAAGTTCCCCAAACCAACTTCTTAAGTGTTTTAACACCTTAATACCCTTTCATCCTTGGAGTTGTATTCTTCTTAATTAGAAAGAACTTTACCCTATTATTTCTTTTCCAATTTCATAAGTGTTAATGTTTTACAACATTATTGAGTTATACACACCAACTTTCCCATGTTTCACCATTAACACTTATTCAACCTTTTTTCCAAACTAGTCACTTCTTTACTTTATTTATTCAAGAAATCTAATTACACTTAAATACTACTTTTATAAGAAAATACCATTTTTTTTATCAACATATGTAGTCTTAAAACCTTATGTCTATTTTATCTTTAACCCACTTGAAGACTATGATTTCTAACTTTTTCTAATTTCTTGTTTAAACCCCAAAAAATCTTATCTAAACCTTTTTATACATTAATCATCCAAATAATACAAGTTTATGCATGAGAAGATGGTTTTTAAACCTTAAAATCCTAATAAATGGGTTAAACATATTTTTCATTCTAAAATTTTATCATACTTGCAAAAATACACTTTCAAAGCATAAAAGACATTTAATTTCTTCAAACTCAACAAATGTCCATTTTTCATAAAATCTTCATTTTTTTCAAGAAACTTTAAAACATTTTCACCAATATTTATCAAAACAAATAATTATTTCCAAACATTTTACATCATAAAATGTTTAACATCAATCTTTCTAGAAAATACACCATTTCACAACATAATAACTTTTTATATTTCAAGAATTTGAAATATTTATTCATTCTTTATTTACAATAAAATAACATTTTACCATTATTTTTATTCCATAAAAATATTTATTATTTACTACACATAATGTCGTCCTTTAATAAAATGCACGCTACTCATGTAATCTAATTACAAGACTACAAATTATGCAAAAATAAAATCTTAATACTAAGAGGTAGATTTTTCCACCTCTAATGGATCCAATGTTGGTAGAAAAGTTAGTTTAGGTGGAGAAACCCCCACCTTTAAAGGTGGCCTCAAGGGGTTACCAAATGCATGCTCCAAAAATGCTACATATTTGGTCCATCCAAGCTTCCAATAAAAATCCACTTCAAACTCCATGGAAGCTCTCATCACCTTCTCCAAAACTCCCCCAACACTTCTCCAAAATTCGTAGCTCCACTTAAACAATGGTAGAAATAGGTTTTGTAGACTTGAATATGGTGGAATATTAAATAAAATGGTGGTGGATTGGTAGTGGAAGATTAAAAATTATGGAAGACTTCTTCACTTTTTCTCTCCTTATTCCATTTTATTATAATTCAAAAATAACCCAAATACACCAAACATACCCTTATAAAACACCCAAACACCTCAAATTCTTGTTTTGCCTAATCTGGGCTTATCTTAGCTCGACAACTCAAAGATCCAGGGGTTATAAATATGAAAACGCAAAACACTACACCAAAAACAACAATTTGGCACACACTGATATTAAAAATCTGGCACAGTTTAAAACTGTGCCAGATTTTGGCATGGTTTAATAGAAATTTGGCACACTTTAAAACAGTGCCAAAATTTGGCACTATTTGAAGGTGTGCCAAAATTGAGCACGCTTAACTAAAATATAAAATGCCCAAAAAAAATACCGATCTTTCTAATTGTTTTGGTCTCCCTCTATCTTCTCTCATTCTTAGGTCTCCCACTCCCTCTCTCACACTCGTCTCTCATTTCTCTCATCGCCATATCACTCATCACTTCCCTTCCCACCGTCTACCACCTCCACCCAATAGGTAACTCTCTTCTCCATCTCGTTTCCATTTCTCTAATATTAAATGGTTGAGAAATCATGACTTTTATATCTTGGAGTTGGTGTATAAAGCTGGATTATTTTTGGTTCTGCTTATATCTCTACTATCTAGTTAGTAAGTATATAATAGTCTCTAAAATATTGTTTTATTTGTGACTAAATGTTTATAATTGTTAGAATGATTCATTTATTATTTTTCTTATTGTGCTTGTAGTTGTCAGATTCATAAAATTGAAACTATTAGTTTTTTGTTTACCACGAACAAGAAATGAATCGTAGTTAAAAGAGGTGTTGTTAATTAGCTTTAGGCTGCATAAAAATGAAATTATTAGGTTTCAATTATCCTTTTGTTGTTGTTGTAAACGATATTTCTTATTAGGCTTTATCATGTTTCTTTATTAACAAAGAATTGAGGTTTAATTGTATGTTTATTTTGTTGAGTTTCTTCATATTTATGCAAAATTTTCTTTTGATTGTCTTGGTGATTGGACAAATATATAAACTAATTGTTGAAGTTTTGGACACTGGATTATAATAGACCCAAGAACTCAAATGAAGGGCAAGGTACTCCCCCCTTCTTGATTAGTATTTTTTTTGAGTTGATTAATTTTTTTGTTCATACTAGTTTGATTGTTAATTGTCAATAGAAGAACATATAGGTTTTTAAACTAAATATTAAAATTAAGGTCTATGTTTTGCTGAAAAAATGAAAAATAACCTTAAAAAATCGTCGCAGGGACTCCAACCCATAAACCCCAACATTAACAAAGATTCCCCCTATCTAAATTCCTGGATCCTCCATTGATATGGGTGAGTAATATTGATTATTTTCGCGGTGAACACTTTAGTTTTGTAAATGGGTGTTGATTTTTGTGATTGTCTAGTTGATATATATGTTTCCCTAGTAATGATAATATTTGTAGTCTTAAATTATTAGTTGAGTTATTTATGCTGATTCTTAGGGCGTGGAGAAATAAGGAGAATGCTAGTGTTTAGGAAGTTTGAATTTGGTATTGGATAAATATAAGGGACTCTTTATCTACCTGTTTAATAATTTTACTTCCATGCATCGATAATCTATTTGGACTGGACCATAAACAAGTAATGATGAACCCATGGTTTGATTCCGTGATGAAAATTTGATGGTGGGATATTTATGCCATGCTGTGTCGGTCTGTTTCGTCTGATGGCGGGAAAAAGGGTTGTACTTTATAATCTTTATTTGTATATGTGTATTTTAGATTAGGTTTATTTGTATGTGTGTATGATTTTGTGGTTGTTTAGTAAATTTGGTTGTACAAGAGCATGGGAGGGTTTTCTTGGCAATTTCTTCCAAGGCGTTGACGATTACAAGGGCTTTAAATTAACACTTGAACTTTTAACATGTTTATCTCATGAGTATAATATTTGTTTGCAGCCTTGATTTATTATGACTCGATGCCTGTAGTAGACCTGATTCCCCTGATAATTTTGGGATCCATAATATGATTTAATGACTCACGTGGAGTCCATCTGATTTGGGGCCTATGTACAAAAGGTTATAGGCTAGTATCGGGATCCAATGAACAAATGTGGAAGAATTTCACAAATTAATAGGTAATACTTATTGATAAATGTTAAGTGTGCATGCATAAACCTTATGATAAGGGGAGAATTCACCTTTGTTGGGTAACTCGAGTTCATTCCTATCAATATTGTAATTACCCCATTAGAAGGGGCATGAGTTTTCAAGAACTTCAAACCTTTGCCAAATTGTATTTAGGAAACTATTTAAAGAGGCCCCCTGTGGAAATAGACAATTTTGTTGAACCATTCTTGTGTGTGGAAATTTTAATTACCAATATGCCATTCCATCACTTCAAATTATTAAGTACTGGTAAGTCAATAGTTAGTACCAAACAAAATTCGGGAGTAATTTTAGTTTGGTCAATAACTAACTTCGATATGAGTTGGAAAAGAGATATTGAAATTTCAATTGTAATTAGATGCAACCCACTGGAAGTAAAGAGGAGATACTTTCTTTATTTATATAGAATGGGTCAAATAAATGAAAAAATGCCCAAACATCCATTGTACATTCTTCGAGATCTCTCATTCTGACAACGATATCATTTCTTCATTCAACGTGGTGTGGCAATAGATGTATTGTACATTAACCTATGCAGTTATGCTATATGCTTTGTTTATTATGATTTCTCCAAATGGTTGCTCATTGTTTACGAATTCCATGAGGTTCGATTTTGCTCTATTTTTGCTTTCAAAATTTCTCGTTATGTCGGAATTTCTGATAATGTAAATTATAACTTTATAATTTACATAATGCATTCAATCCAACTAAACTTTATATTCTCAAACGGAACATGGATCTGCATATCGTGTTGGCTTTGGATTCCATTAACCGGGGTGGGGTCTTCTAATGGTCACAACACTCGCAGGGATTAGTTTTGTCGTGTTCAAATACAACCTTTACAATATAAATTGGATTAGAACTTGCTTAAAGCCACAAAGAATTAATTGAGGCATGAATAGTAAGAGCTGAACCAATGATTCCCATTAGAGAACTGAAGAATTTCCACACTTTTGAAGCTAAAGGACCTCTGATGAATAAGTGGCTAACTGATTTTGCAGATTTATAGTAGCACCTACATATAGATGCAAGGTGTACACCTATATATAGTGTGGGGCTATCGATAGAGGTGTCGGGAAGTAGAGCCTGGGGTTGCTGTATGCATATATGTTTCATATATGAACAATAACATATATGTTGCATATATGCATAGTAGCATATATGCGATATATATGCATGCAGTTGTTGCCTATATGGTTCTACATATATGTTGCTGCATATATGCAGCATATATGCATACAACTGCTGCATTTACGAGATATAAGCTATAAAATATTTGGTGATGTAGATATAAGCTATGATTCCATTAAAATTCTAAGACCCTGTTTGATTCGGGGTGAAATATTTCAGTTAGCTGAAAATTAAAATGGTCAAAAGTATCTTCACCTATTAGGAGTAACTGAGCATAAAGCAGTTTGATTCAAGGGTTGGTTTAAGTTCCCTCTGAAAAAGATCAGATTCAAACAACAACTGCAACAAGAACAAACATTGGTGGGAAGAAAGATATGTTATAATTTTTCCTTGGGTATGAAGTGACTACCTGATCAATTAAACTACAAAATCGAAGCAACTGTCATAATTGAGATAAATAAGGAAAGAGTGTTGCTTATGCTTTTATTGATAGAAACTGTTGTTGCCTATTGATTTATCTTTGACGGGTATATTAAACAGCGAATGTTAGAGACTGAAGGTAGACTTCACCTTTATGATTATTCTGTGTCGTTATAATTGAGTTGTCTAAAAGTAGGTAATTCAAGGCTATTTCTTTTGAGGACTCGTTAACCAATACTGATAGAAGAGCAACATTTTGGTATATCTAGTCATTATTTTTGCATATTTGATTGCATATGAAGTTGCATCTTGTTTTTTCGTTTATTTATGGGAATTCGGTCTTTAGGACTAATGAAAATTTTGGAGTTTGGATATATAAAGCTCGCTATTTAAAAAAAATCCAACCTATTTAGAGGATATCACTGGACTGACAGAGTTGATGAAGTCGGCGAGTTATTTTGACTTGAATTGGGATAATGAGACAGATAATGATGAAGATTGAATTGTACAGAAACTAAGGGATGTTTCGACGTGTTATGATAACTGAACTAGTTATTTATTCTTTACATTAACATCTGAATATTGGGGTGTTACACCCTTTGTGGCTGAAATCAATTGGATTCAAAATATATTGTTCGAGCTACATGTTTCGATCTCAACCACTCATACAATCTATTATGATAATGTGGGGGATACTTACCTATGTGCCAATCACGTATTTCATTGAAGTTTTTCACTTTGTCTTTGATCAATTTTCCAGAAAACAATCGCTATAAAATCGGTGTCCATTGTGGTACTAAAAGTTGGTTTAGTTATAATTTGAACTATTGTTTTGTTCTTGTGAAATAAGGATCTTACATGGAAGTTTCTACTGTCAAATACTATTTTATGTTGTTTCAATCATCAAAAGCGCTATCAATCTCCTTGCTTAGAATATATTAAAGCACCAATGTATAAAGTTTTATTATGTTCTGTCTGTTTTTATCTATTTTAAACTTTTAATTATGTTGGAGTTTTTCAAACAATAAGCATTGAGATTTATTATCTTCTGTTCATTTTTATCTATTTTAAACTTTTAATTACGTTGGAGTTTTTCAAACAATTAGCATTGATTCGGATCAGTATCTATATAAAGATTGATGTATAAATATTTCTTCACTTCCATGTCTAATCAGTAGATATATCTTGCTCAAGGTTGATTATACCAGAGTAACTACTATGTCTGAGTATTTACTTCTATATCTAAGAAGTTACTTCCTATATAATTAACAACCGATATAGCTAATTTTTATTATAACATTGCATTTGAATTAGATTTGCATTGATGCCATTCTTTACCTTATTTTAGTTTCTTACTTTTGTGTTTACGTTCATTAACCTTGGTTAAGCTTGGTAATAGACAAATGCCACAAAGAACAGACAACCCTCTGGGTGTAGAAGACACGAAGATATTATATTTTCAGGTGCGCGCCTGTGTTAACTTTCTTCCTATGTGTGTTTTATTCGTGTTCTACTTTCTCGTCATTTTTTTCCAACTAATGAACACAAACTTATTTCTCTCAACAATGATCCAAGTCAAAATGACCGTTAATTATATTGCACAAATTTATTTGAAAATATACCGATTAAGTTTGAAAACAAGCCGTTAAAGGGTGAAAACCCAAACTAGCCCCCAAACGGCCCCGTAAGAGGCACGAACACCTCACACGGGAACAATTTAACTTGTACGAACTGACAGAGTAGTCACGGGCCTATCGGTTTAAGATAATGACGATAATTTCAAAGTATGTAGATTAGGCTTGAAAATAAGCCGTTGAAGGGTGAAAACCCAAACGATCCCCCAAACGGCCCCGTAAGAGGCACGAACACCTCACACGGGACCAATGTCATTTGTACAAACTGACCGCGTAGTCGCAGGTCTCCCAATTTGAGAATATGACGATAATTTGGTTATATATCGATTAGGCTTCGAAATAAACCGTTAAAGGGTAAAAATCCAAACTAGCCCCCAAGCGGCCCCTATAAGACACACGAACACCTCGTACGGGACCAATGTAACTTATACGAACTAAACGTGTAGTCACGGGTCTCCTGACTTGAGAATATAACGATAATTTGAAAATATATCGATTAAGCTTAAAAAAAGCCCTTAAAGTGTGAAAACCCAAACTAGCCCCCAAACGACCCCGTAAGAGGCACGAACACCTCGTACGGGAAAAATTTAACTTGTAGGAACTGATCGCGTAATACCGGGTCTCCCGGTTTGAGAATATGATGATAATTTGAAAAAATCAACACTTAAACTTGAAAACAAGCCGTTAAAGAAAAAAAACTCAAACCACCCCCAAACGACCTCGTAGGAGGCACGAACACCTCGCACAGGACCAATGTAACTTGTTGCAACTGATCGCGTATTCTCGGGTCTCCCGATTTGAGAATATGAAGACAATTTTGCAAAAATCACACTCAGACTTAAAAACAGTCCATTAAAGGGTGAAAACCCAAACTAGCCCCCAAACGGCCCCGTAAGAGGCACGAACACCTCGTACGGGACCAATGTAACTTGTACGAACTGACCGCGTAGTCACCGGTCTCCCGAGTTGAAAATATGATGATAATTTGAAAATATATCAATTAAGCTTAAAAAAAGCCCTTAAAGGATGAAAACCCAAACCAGCCCCCAAACGACCTCGTAAGAGGCACGAACACTTCTTACGGGACCAATGTAACTTGTAGGAACTGATCGCGTAGTACCGGGTCTCCCAGTTTGAGAATATGATGATAATTTGTAAAAGTTAACACTTAAACTTAAAAACAAGCCGTTAAAGGATAAAAACTTAAACCACCCCCCAAACGACCCGGTAGGAGGCACGATCACCTCGCACGGGACCAATGTAACTTGCTAGAACTGATCACCTAGTCCCGGGTCTCCCGCTTTGAGAATATGACGATAATTTGTAAAAATCACACTTACACTTAAAAACAAGCCATTACAGGGTGAAAACCCAAACCAGCCCCCAAACGACCCCATATGAGGCACGGACACCTCGCACGAGACCAATGTAACTTGTAGGAACTGACCGCGTAGTTGCGGGTCTCCCGATTTGAAAATATGATGATAATTTTAAAATATATCTGTAATTTAAGAATTTCCTATGTTATGCGAAACTCGAGATGATGATGCGGAAGCGTAAAACGTGATGGTTCAACTTTAACACACAACAAATTTTAATTTCTTAAAACAAATTAAAATTACACCAAGTGAAGTAAAATTAGATTTTGATTTTGAACTAATTTTATCTTTTAGTCCTAAGCATGCATCTAGGTGATATAGCAAGATAAAATAAACCAATCACACTACGCCGCGATGCACGAGGAAAAACCCAAGACGGGAAACAACCTCGGACCAGAGCTTTGATCTAAGAAAAGCTCTCTCGCATTTTCAAATTGGTATCAGAGCTGGAGCGCTAAGTTATCGCATTAAAGATCCATTTTTCGTCTTTTTGTATTTCCTTACCTTTTTAGGTGGTTCAATTTTTTATCACTCTTATTTTTTCTCTCTCGATGGGACGTCTTAATGAAAATTTTTCCAATTTAAATGAAAATGATATTTTTGATTTTCTAGAGGAATGAAATGGGCTTGACAAATGTAACGAAAATTTAAAGGAATTAAATTTGAGATTTTTAAAAAGAATTAAATTTCTTGAAAATGAAAATTCTTGTTTTAAAGCTCACATTGAGTCTTTGCAAATCTCCTTATCTCAAAAAGATATTTTTCGTGAAAAGCTCATGGACTTACATTCAAATTTTGATATTTTAGAAAAGTCCAAGAAAGAGAGTGAAAATTGTGAAAAGACTCTTAGGGACAAGTTTGTTCATATTGAGGGAGACCGTGTTAACCTTCTCGGAATTATAGAAAATTTAAAGAAGGAGTCTCGTAATTTTGAGGAGTCTAATTTATTACTTGAGTCCGAAATTTTAAAATTGAAAAATGACTTTCAAGACTCTAGTAGTTGTTCTAATGGTTCTAGCACATCATGTTCAAATTATTCCATTGCTAAAGCTAAAACCATTGTTTGTTTTAGAGGGTCAACTTTGTCCAAGGACTTTAAAAAGGGTCACACCTTAGGTAACATTCCTCGTGTTTACACATGCTTGCATTGTTGTAGGAAAGGTAACCTTAGGTCATATTGTTTTGATCTGAAAAGAAGTCCAAGGAAATCTTTATCTAGCATTTCATTATTTCCCAATCCCCATCATTTTAAATATAAATCTATATGGGTTAGGAAATCTCTTTTAAACGTGCTAGATACAAGATTTGTTGATTCTCATTTACTATCACATGAAACCTCCCTTGCTAAATCTAAAGGATGAATGTGTTAGTGTTTGCATACTTTAGCTTTTGTACTTCATGCTATATTCACATGCTAAATGTATGCTTGTTTAGTCATTTTCTAGTCATTGCCTCATTTCATATCATATGCTAGAAATTATGACTTGTTTACCTTTTGTATTATATTTCCTTCATTTTGTGTGGATTAAATGAAAAATACAAAATGATTTTTGTTTATCATTTGGATTTTATTTCTTGGTAATTTAAGCCTAATGAAAATTCAAATGATTTGTGTTTGTCTTTTGAGTATATATTTTATTATTTTTGATTAAAAAATGTCAAAAACTCAAAAAGATTTTTTTGTGTGTATTTTTGTTTGACACACTTTATATGGCATATATTTGTGTTTTAATCCCATCTTTTACGCCTCCACGTGGCTAGAACTTTTGGTTTAGATTTTCAATCCTTAAAATGTTCTTTACCATGTTTTATATGGAGTAGTTGGATTTTGTATTGTTTAAATGGATTCTATTTTTATATGCCTCTTTTCACACATGCACGAGCTCTTTTGAAATCTTAATGTCACATGTTATATTTGAGCTTTTTGAGGTGTTCTCCTACCAATCTAGTCATCTACATATCTATGACTTAGGAGGACTAGTGCATGTCAAAATTCGTTGCATGTGAGATTTGTGTGAAACATGAAAAACATGATAAATATAAATGTGCACGGGGAAGGGCTCCGAAAGGATGAATTAAATCCTTTGCGATAGTAAGCGACCGTTTATTGGATCTAAAAGAAATACGTGATCCAAAGGCCTAAAAACAGAATATTTGGCATTAAAAAGAAAACAATTTCCAAGGCCTATGTTTGTTTGATATATTCATTCAAAAACAAAAGAATACATATGCTTATTGAGGGAGAATTGGATGGTATATCAACGTTTTGCACAATGTCCGTTTATCCTAGTTGTCTTTAATGTCATGAATCTATTTGGTTTATAGAATCATCATCATGCTAGGCTTGTATGCATTGTGTATGTTTGTTCATTGAGTTCAATCTTCATATTGTCACATGAGGTTATATTTAAATGTGATAAAGTTTGCAATCAAATGAGAACTCCGTGAATGTTTATTAAGTGTTTGGGTCTAAATTTAATTGTTTTTAGTTCACACCCCAACACTTACATTTTCATATGACACATTTTTGCCATACGAGTGTGCAAACTTATTGTATTTTGTGTTATATGTGTGTTTATATCTATATATATATATGGAAGTGCTTCATTGGTATATTTCTAGTTTATATATATATATGATATTTGTTTGTCTTTGCCTTGCTTTTATTGCCCATATGATTTAATGTCTTAACACTTTAAGCTTCAACGTGTTTATTAGTTCTTTATCCTTTGCCTATTCCTGAACAAAAAGGGGGAGAAAATGATAGGGGGAGAAATGGTATCTAATCCTATTATTATCGTATCTTAGTTTGGGGGAGATTTATCTTAGGGGGAGACGTCTTTCTAAGTAGGTCATGTGTTGGTTAAAGGGGAAGAATTAATTTAGGGGGAGTAATTAATTAATTTCATTCAATACTTTGATATTCCCTATGAATTTGATGAGTTTGCTTAAGTGTGCAGGATTTCTTCTAAAGCGGCATTGTTTAAACGGCAAAGCTTTTGATCCTTGGGTTGAGTCAAGTTTGGGTGGGTTATGTTTTTGTGTCTAGTGAGCTTGACGGCCCTTTAGGATTTTTGTTTTAGTTTTTGTCCCGGAATAGCCAAAGGGGGATTTTTGTAAGGACACAAATTTCCAATTGAGTCCATATATAGTTTTGGCTCAATTCCGGACAAAAACATTTATTCATAGGATAGTATTTAATTGTAATATTCTCAAGCCTATGAAGTGTTTGTTGAAGACGTAGCGACAAAGAGTATAAAACTTCATCAAATATGCCGGTTTGCGTGCCTCGTTTCTACGTCATCAACCATAGTTCTATGCTCCCAAGGCATGAATGCAATATTATATATATAGGAGCTTGGAACAAGTTTATTGGGTGTTAGGTTTTATAAAAACTGCGTTTTGTTTTAAGAAAGAATTAATTAAAACTTTAAATACATGTTTATAAAGTTTTCTGGGCTAAAAATGAAATTTTCAAACTTTCTGGTGGTTCGTTAGATATGTCGTTCGAACGAGTTTTTTTTTGTTTGAACCAGATGTCGTTCGAACGAGTTTGCCAACGAGGTTTCAGTATAGGCCTATGAAATGTCGTTCGATATGTCGTTCGAACGAACCTTCTGTTCGAACGAGATATCCAACGAGATTCTAACGAGTTCAATCTGGAACGTCGTTAGAAGTCTCGTTCGAACGAGAATTTTGTTCGAACGAAATGTCGTTCGAACGAGATGCCAGGCGGGAACAGTTTTTGGCATTTTTTTGGCAGTTTTGCACCCACTTCCCCACTTAGTTATTAACCAACTTTTTCAGACTTTAATATGTGCGGGAAGAACATTTTCCACCTTAACTTTTCCATTCTAGTTTAACTCTTAGAGAGAGTTTGAGAGCAAAAAATGTTTAGGAAAATGTTCATGTTTTGAGTGAGATTTTTAGAGAAAAATTTCCATCACTCTAGTGTTTACACCCAAATGAGTTTATTCCAAGTTCTTATATACTTATCAATTGCTTGGAGTTTGGCACCGGTTTTCTCTACGCCGAATTGAAGAGAAGTTTCGGGTTTTGCTTCTACCTCCCACAAAGAAAGAATAAGTTTTTTTAATGTTGTTTTACCCACTTGGAGAAAGGCTCCATGTACGGGTGACGGTGACCATATAAAGTCCTATCGGTGGATTTCGAGACCGCGGTGGTGTTCCAAGGTTATCCACTAGGAAGAAGTGTCTACAAGAAGAAGCATCGGGGCTTAAGAGGGATCGATTCGTGCGTTGTAAGTCTATCTGTCTTGTAATGTAATTCCGTATCTAGTGGATTTGTGGCTAGGGCCGTCCGAGGTTGTTTCCCGTCTTGGGTTTTTCCTCGTACATCACGGCGTAGTGTGATTGGTTTATTTTATCTTGCTATATCACCTAGATGCATGCCTAGGACTAAAAGATAAAATTAGTTCAAAATCAAAATCTAATTTTACTTCACTTGGTGTAATTTTAATTTGTTTTAAGAAATTAAAATTTATTGTGTGTTAAAGTTGAACCATCACGTTTTACGCTTTCGCATCATCATCTCGAGTTTAGCATAACATAGGAAATTCTAAAATTACAATATCGATTAAGCTTAAAAACAAGTTCTTAGAGGTTGAAAACCCAAACCAACCCCCAAACGACCTCAAAAGAGGCACAGACACCTCGCACGGAACCAATGTAACTTGTAGGAACTGACCGCGTAGTCTCGGGTCTCCCGGTTTGAAAATATGATGATAATGTGTAAAAATCAACACTTAGACTTAAAAATAGGCCATTAAAGGGTGAAAACCCAAAACACCCCCCAAACGACCGCGTAGGAGGCACGAACACCTCGTACGGGACTAATGTAACTTGTTGGAACTGACCGCGTAATCCCGGGTCTCCCAGTTTGAGAATATGATGATAATTTGCAATGATCACACTTAGACTTAAAAACAAGCCGTTAAAGGGTGAAAACCAAAATCAGCTCCCAAACGACCCCGTAAGAGGCACGAACACCTCGCACGGGACCAATGAAACTTGTAGGAACTAATCGCGTAGTCACGGGTCTCCCGACTTGAGAATATGACGATAATTTGAAAATATATTGATTAAGCTTAAAAAAAGCCCTTGAAGGGTGAAAACCCAAACCAGCCCCCAAACGACCCCGTAAGAGGCACGAACACCTCGCATGGGACCAATATAACTTGTAGGAACTGACCGCGTAGTACCGGATCTCCCGATTTGAGAATATGATGGTAATTTGCAAAAATCACACTTAGACTTAAAAACAAGCCATTAAAGGGTGAAAACCCAAACCACCCCTCAAATGACCCCGTAGGAGGCACGAACACCTCGCACGGGACTAATGTAACTTGTAGGAACTAACCGCGTAGTCACGGGTCTCCCGAGTTGAGAATATGACGATAATTTGAAAATATATCGATTAAGCTTAAAAAAAGCCCTTAAAGGATGAAAACCAAAACTAGCCCCCAAACGACCCCGTAAGAGGCACGAACACCTCGCACGGGACCAATATAACTTTTGAGAACTGACCGCGTAGTCCCGGGTCTCCCAGTTTTAGAATATGATAATAATTTCCAAAAATTAACACCTAAACGTAAAAACAAGTCGTTAAAGGGTAAAAACTTAAATTACCCCCCAAACGACCCCGTAGGAGGCACGAACACCTCGTACGGGACCAATGTAACTTGTTGGAACTGACCGCGTAGTCTCGGGTCTCCCGGTTTACGAATATGATGATAATTTGTAAAAATCACACTTACAGTTAAAAACAAGCCATTAAAGGGTGAAAACCCAATCCATCTCCCAAACGACCCCGTAAGAGGCACGGACACCTCGCACGGGGCCAATGTAACTTGTAGGAACTGAACGCGTAGTTACGGGTCTCCCGATTTGAGAATATGATGATAATTTTAAAATATATCGATTAAGCTTAAAAATAAGTTCTTAGAGGTTGAAAACCCAAACCAGCCCCCAAACGACCTCGTAAGAGGCAAGAACACCTCGCACGGAACCAATGTAACTTGTAGGAACTGATCGCGTAGTCTCGGATCTCCCGATTTGAAAATATGATGATAATTTACAAAAATCAACACTTAGACTTAAAAATAAGCCGTTAAAGGGTGAAAACCCAAACCTCCCCCCAAACGACCCCGTAGGAGGCACGAACACCTCGTACGGGACTATGTAACTTGTTGGAATTGACATCTTAGTCCCGGGTCTCTCAGTTTGAGAATATGACGATAATTTGCAACAATCACACTTAGACTTAAAACAAGCCGTTAAAGGTTGAAAACCCAAACCAACCCCCAAATGACCCCGTAAGAGGCAGGAACACTTCGTACGAGACCAATGTAACTTGTAGGAACTGACCGCGTAGTCCCAGGTCTCCCGGTTTGAGAATATGATGATAATTTGCAAAAATCAACACTTAAACTTAAAAACAAGCCGTTAAAGGGTGAAAACTCAAACCACTCCCTCCCTAAAATGACCCCGTCGGAGGCATGAACACCTCGCACGAGACCAATGTAACTTGTAGGAACTGACTGCGTAGTCCCGAGTCTCCCGGCTTGAGAATATGACGATAATTTGCAAAAATCAACACTTAAACTTAAAAACAAGCCGTTAAAGCGTGAAAACTCAAACCACCCCCCAAACGACCCCGTAGGAGCCACGAACACCTCGCACAGGACCAAATTAACTTGTTGGAACTGACCGCGTAGTCTCTGGTCTCTCGGTTTGACAATATGACGATATTGCCAAAATATGTCGATTTGGCTTGAAAACAAGTCGTTGAAGGGTGAAAACCCAAACCAACCTTAAAACTCCCCCGTAAGAGGCACGAACACCTCGCACGGGACCAATGTAAGTTGTACGAACTGACCGCGTAGTCCCGAGTCTTCCGATTTGAGAATATGATGATAATTTGCAAAAATCAACACTTAAACTTAAAAACAAGCCGTTAAAGAGTGAAAATCCAAACCACCCCTAAACGACCCCGTAGGAGGCACGACCACCTCGCAGGGGACCAATGTAACTTATAGGAACTGACCGCGTAGTCCCGGGTCTCCCTGTTTGAGAATATGATAATAATTTGCAAAAATCACACTTAGACTTAAACACAAGCCGTTATAGGGTGAAAACCCAAACCAGCCCCCAAACGATCCCGTAAGAGGTACGAACACCTCGCACGGGACCAATGTAACTTGTAGGAACTGATCGCGTAGTCACAGGTCTCCCGATTTGAGAATATGATGATAATTTACAAAAATCACACTTAGACTTAAAAACAAGCCGTTAAAGGGTGAAAACCCAAACCAGCCCCCAAACGACCCCATAAGAGGCACAAACACCTCGCACGTGACCAATGTAACTTGTAGGAACTGACCGCGTAGTCCCGGGTCTCCCTATTTGAGAATATGATGATAATTTGCAAAAATTAACACTTAAACTTCAAAACAAGCCGTTGAAGGGTGAAAACTCAAACCACCACCTAAACGACCCCATAGGAGGTACGAACACCTCGCACGGGACCAATGTAACTTGTAGGAACTGACCGCGTAGTCCCGGATCTCCCGATTTGAGAATATGACAAAAATTTGTAAAAATCAACACTTAAACTTAAAAAAAGCCGTTAAAGGATAAAAACTCAAATCACCCCCCAAACGACCTCATAGGAGGCACGAACACCTCGCACAGGATCAATGTAAGTTATTAGAACTGATCGCATAGTCCCGGGTCTCCCAGTTTGAGAATATGATGATAATTTTGCAAAAATCACACTCAGACTTAAAAATAAGCCATTAAAAGGTGAAAACCCAAACTAGCCCCCAAATGGCCCCGTAAGAGGCACGAACACCTCGTACGGGACCAATGTTACTTGTACGAACTGACTGCGTAGTCACGGGTCTGCCGAGTTGAAAATATGACGATAATTGCAAAAATCAACACTTAAACTTAAAAACAAGCCATTAAAGGGTGAAAACCCAAACCACCCCTCAAACGACCTCGTAGGAGGCACGGACACCTCGCACGGGACCAATGTAACTAGTAGGAACTAACCGCGTAGTCTCGGGTCTCCTGGTTTGAGAATATGACGATAATTTCCACTCCTATATGTAATTCTTTAGTTTGAGTAATTTTTTTTTTGTAAATTATTGGGGTACTAATATCGTATCTTATTGTATCCTATTTTTTTTGCGCGATAACAGTTTATCGTTGGCATTTATTCATGTGGAACATACAGAGAACTCAATGGTTTACAACAGGGGGTTTATTCAAGATTCCATTTTTTTGTGTTATGGCCATGCGGGCTTTTGTCATTTTACTATTAACTTTTATGGCCGTGCGGGTGTTTTGTAAGTTAATTGTTATATTTTGTGGCCGTGCGGGCTTTATGTTAGTCAGGTTTTGGAATGTCCAGAAAATAGAGGAAACTCTGCCCAATTTTTTTTTGGCCTGTGAACTATTAAAGACTTGTAATATTTTAAAGTTTGTATGTACATTAGTTTATCAACAACGTGCAATATTTTTAATTTGTGAATTTTTATTCTTTCAAATAATTTTTTTTCTTTTTATAAAAAAATTTGGCACAGTTCAAAACCGTGAAAAAAGTGTATCATATTTTGGCACGGTTTTGAATCGTGCCAAATTTTTTTAAACTGTGCTGAATCTAGCACAGTTAAAAAGTGTGCCAGAAATATCAAATTTTGGCATGGTTTAAAAGTGTGCTAGAAGTGTTCCTGTTTGGCCAAATTTGGCACACTTTTGAGCCGTGCCAGAAAAAATTGCCATTTTGGAACACCTGATTCTGGCACAGTTCAAAACCGTGCCAGATTTGATCTGGCACAGTTTCAAAACGTGCCAGATTCCTGTTTTTGGTGTAGTGAAAGTAAAATCAGAATAAAACATTTCCAGGCACCTCGTTCGAATGACATGGACCTCGTTCAAACGACATGTCAACCTTGTTTGATGGGTCTCTTCACGCGACCTGCCACTGTTATGCAGAAATATATCGTTCAAAGGTCATTTGAACCTTGCTTCGATTGACATTAATCACTTCTAACAACCTCCTTATGCCGTTTGAATGACCTTTTTTTATTTTTCATTCTTTTATTTCTTCAATTTTTATCCCACAATTTTCCATAATTATCATCAGACCTTACACTTTCACAACTTATACCAAATTTAATTGAATTATTGGGATAGGGTATTACAGTCAACCCAATAAATATGTTGAATATGTGGGATTAACGGTTGACTCCCACGATGTTTCATGCTTCCCAAAATAGAAATACCGTGTAAGCAACGGGAGGCATGCTTTGAGTGGAAAATTTGAACCATCACAATTTTTTGAATAAATAATTTTTTGAGTGATGGGTGGTTTGTATATAGCGGGGGAAAGGTACAACTCGATTCCAAGAAGGTCAAAATTTTCTCCCAATAATTTTTCAGATAGAATGGGAGGTAGGACACACGTTGAAAAAATATTCATCATCGATAACATTTCAAGTAAGCATTCTTAAAAAAGTATTGGATCAAAATCATTAAGAATTTCCTCTAATTCTTATAGTAGTTCAGTTGGTTCGATAACGGTTGGAAAAAGTGGGAACGAAAGAAATTCAGTTTCTATAAATTAAAGAATGGATTAAATTTCACAAGAATTGGAGTCACTTTTATTAAGTTGATCTTCTAAAAAGGATTTATATGGAACATATATTTTCAAATCAATAATCTTGTGGAAATAAGAGTTAAATTTATTTAAAGTTCCCTATAATCCAATAACATCGTCAGTTTTTAATATTTCTAAAATTGGAAGAATTTTCATGAGAGAAGCTTCCATTTCTTTAAGCTTTGGTTCATTAGGGATATGTTTTGTTCCAAAGAGGTCTATTTTTTATCAAATTTCTTAGATTTATCATATGGTTCAAAATATAATCTATTTAAAGTTTCACAAGACTGATGTTCAATTCTTATATTTTGTTGAATTTGCAAGTAATCACCAAAAGACATCAATTTTGAGACAAACTCTTCATTAACGAGAATTGGAACGTCATTATTGTAACTAGTAACAAAATTTTTGTTATAACAATTTTGAAAATTATTATTATACAAATTTTGTGACATATTGTTGTAATAATTATGTTCATAAGTAACCTAAGATTGAGTTTCAGAATTATATTAATATTTTCTGAAAGACATCAGTGGTGGGGAACTTTGAAAATTATTATTATAATAAAAATGTAAACCATTATCAAAACTATTATTGCTACCGAAAGAATTATAGTAAGACATACTTACTTATAGTGGTTCATAGATTAAAACTTCACAAAGTAGTATGCAACCAAAAGATTGACGGTGATTAAAGATATTTTGTGCATGATTGGTACAAAGTTTTAAAAAAAAGTATATAAAAATATATGCAAAAATTAACAAATAAATTAAATTAAAAAACAAAACAATCCCCTACAACATCCCCATTTTGAGAGGGTGCATTGTCAGGATCAAAGCAATAAGTCGATTAAGTTTTAAAGTAGATAATTCCTCGACAACGATGTCATTTCGATAGATTGCGTTGTCGAGATCAAAGAAATAAATTAGTTAAGTTTTAAATCAAATTATTTCCCGACAACGATGCCATTTTGACTGGGGAAAAACCGAGTGATGTATAAATATGCTTGTCGTTGTCGTCGGTTTTGCACCTCAATACAAAAAACCTAAACTTTAAATATACTTATTTATATGTATAGCGGTGAGTTTGGGTATCGAATCCACAAAGAATGTCATTTAAAATCTAATAAATTTAATATTTGTAAAAAATATAAAAAGATAGTTTTTGGTTTTTATAAGTTATTATACTACAATTAATCTAAGCGAGTATTGAAACTAAATTAATTTACACATATAAAAATTATAGGTTGATAATTAAATCCCTAACCTTAGGATGCTTAATAAAAATGGTTACATGATTGGACAAATTTCAACTATGATTAATACACATCCAAACAATTATTTAAACTCAGATTGACACTTCTCAAATTTTCATAAAGTTTAAATACGAGTTTGGAATCAACAATATTCTCAAAATTACACAAGTAAGGTAGTAAATATGGTGCATACTTGATATACCCCATTAAGGTTTCTAGGGGGAAATTTAGGAACAATTAACCCGTCAAAATGAGTCGTCTTTCATCATACCATAGCAAAGCAACTATGTACTCGGTCAAGTTCATTAATATTAACCTAATTAATGTGACACACCGCTCAAAATAATAATGGGTGGCCAGCCCTATACTACAATAATCAGGAATCTCAAGTGGATCATTCTCAGCATCTACTGACGATTCTCAAATAAACACGGTTGACTACCCAAAACTACAAAAAGAGGGTGAGAATTTTTTTTAAAACATTTATTTAAAACTTTACTAAAACAAACCATGCAACAACTAACCAACAACATAACTTCTAAATATGATAAGAGACACACACACATGCTCAAATAATATAAACGATATTAATAAAGAAGTACAACACAATGTACAAAATAAAATACCCGAATGTGCTGTCGGGTCACAGACAATACATAAATCTGAGTGAGAAAAAATATAAAAGTGCTACACTACAACACTTGGGTATAAACCCGATACAAAAACTAAATCCTAATCTAGATACACAAAATATAGGAATCGACTATATCAAAATACCGCAATAGCTTGCTGCTGCCACAACTCCACGAATACACTGGATGGATATCATCATGGCGTCCTTGCGGAGGAACACCTAGAATAATACAATATATATATACATAGCAAGAGAAAATATAAATGGGTCAGAGCCCGAGGTATGAAAACATTTATAGGAAGTACATTAAAATGCATAATAATTATAAATGCATTATAACATGATTAAGGTGGAGTCGCACTCTCCATAAAGTTCAATTCACCTCTTAACTAAAGCGTGCAACTAAACGTATGCACTTGATCTCCAAATAATTGCCCAAATCTATCTAGGGCAATAATCTAACATACACCCCAAAATATACGCTCAAATTAAAATCAATCTAAATTATCTCTCAACTTCTACTATTACTAATCTTAATATTCGTACTCTTACTTAACATATAAAATCTACATAAGCATTCTCTATTACTAAAATTCTCATATTCTAGTTATGACATATATATATATATATATATATATATGAGTTATTAGCATCTAAGTGCTAAGGGCTAAACTTCTCCCAATTCTCAATACTGCACTGCGTTTCGTGCGTGGGACGTCTGACAAGTGAAATCCAAACAAGGAACCCCCTAGTACACTAATCCTTGACAGTATTTATTATCAAGATTCATTATTCCCTCAATGCATGATGCCTCTAACCCAAATTCTTGTATACTATAAATGGTTAATTAATTATTCTCAATTCTCAATAGTGCACGACGTTTCATGCATGGGACGTCTCGCAAGCGAAATCCAAACAAGGAACTCCCCAATACACTACTCCTTAGCAATGTTGGTCGTTGAGGTCCATTATGGCCTAGATACCCAAAGTACTATATATATACTCATATAATTCTCTACTCTTCAATTCCACATGAATATATTCATCCCAAATTTAGTCCCGGAAAAATCTCTCGGAATGAGATTCAATCAATCTTTTTATATCTCTTTACTCTAGAGATAAATGATATCACATAATCATATACAATTAATATACTATTCACACAAGTATAATAATAACCACCCCAGTGAGTTATAACTCAAGGATGAAGGTTCTCAATGCTATCATCTACCACTAAATCACTCACATATCATCCTGGGTACCAATGGTCAGAATCTCACACCGCCTTGGCAAAAACCATATCACAACGTACGGGAAGCGGTCATAGTTCCTCCCCAGAAATGAGAGGAAACATACCCACCACGTCTCACCCCAAATAAAAATCACACAATAATAAATGGACGCTATGACCTGGGGACTATACGCGCCTTGCTCCTCAAGTCATGGGCTTCATCCACATCGCGTAACTTCCCATGATAGCATAGAGGGGGTATGCTTCACACACACACACACACACACACACACACACACACACACACACACATATATATATATATATATATATGTATACATCACATAAGATATACATACATCATCACATCATATAAATGTATACCATCATACAAGTTATATATATCACACTATTTTCATACTCTTATTACGCTCTTAGGCGTAAATGAAATAATCTCATTATTTAGTATATTTTACTCTCGATATACTATTCGTCAATAACTCGCATAACTTCCCCATTTAGCATACACTATACTATTTCTCTCTTGAAGTTCACACCTCACTTCTATTTATATGAATCGTCTCTTAATTCTATTTACGTGAAGGATATTCTCTATATCTGTATGCACATCGATCAACATTTAATATTCGCAATCCAAAATATGGTTCAGTCAATCATATGAACCTTTAAAGTTATCTCATTTGGGATTAAATCAAAATCCAATATCACTAAGCGCATTCTAACTCTCTCTTATATATCCATAATTATCTCCAAATCATATTCTCAATAATAGTGGTCTTCCCCACTAGTCGGTACAATAATCTCTAGATCGGTATTCTTTCGAATTAAGTCAATATGACTCCAACAATTTCTCATAAAGGAAACTACCTAAAATCTCCAAAACAAACTTCTCATAACTCCTATAGAGGTTCCCAATCGATAACCTCAAACAAAATGGGATGGAACTCATCGTAGAAAAACATCCCCCAAATATGCCCTGTTTCCGAATCGATTTGGCCCTTCTGAATCGATTCAATCCAAAGGGACCTTTAAGTCTGCTACCTACCGAATCGATTCGTAATGGAAAAATCAATTCGGCCCTAATGATCTGTAGGTTCCGCAACAAGCCGAATCGATTCGGATGGGACGAATCGATTCGGTATGTTCAGCAAGCTGCGAAATGGTTTGATTTCTTCAAAACCCAAAATTCCCAAAAATCATTTTTATCAATCTCTCTCCATCAATCTTCAACCCAAATATATAACTAACATAAAAACTCATTATATAACTCAACTCAACCATTTATATACCCTCAAATACCTATACACACCTCAAATGCAAGATTGAACCCAAAATTTAGGTTTTAGAATTTTATCCCCAAATCCACAATTTTATCCACAAATCATGAAATAAATGATACACAATAATTATTTAGCAAGTTTAATCACTTGCCTCAAATTCGTAGAGTCTGAATCTTCCTCGAGATCGCGTAATTGCCAAAAATCCAACTTTTCTCCTCTTTCTCTTCTTCTTTTCTTCTTCCCTTTCTTTCTCTCTTTCTTTCTCTTTCTCTCTAAGGAGACTTGTTCTCCCATAGGCTTATCTTCCAAAATAAACAACTTTAAATGACTCGGTAACTCTAATTCGAGCCAAACGAATTTAAAATATTTTGGAACCTAGATAAGCCCCAAGTACAATCATTTCGACTTTCTCGACCCGTCCGAAAACAATCGCACACTCAGAATCATCATCTGAATCTCTTTCTAACATCTTCAAATTTTGGCCTCAAATGCTAACTTAATTATTCTCCAATTAAATTAATATTTATTTCTCCCAAAAATAAATAAATTATTGTCTAAAAAATCTTGGGTTGTTACAATTAAAAACCCCTAAAAAGTATTTTAAAATGGTTGAAACAATCATTAAGTTAATCAACTAATTAATAAAATAGATAAACTAATTTTATAAAAAATATTTAGCTATTTATGAAAGAACTTAAATAAATTAATATAATTAACTAAAAAATAATTAACTATATAGAGAGATTTAAATTAATTAGTAAGACATGATTAAAAATTAAAATTACAAATAATCTAAGCTAAAACTACTCCTAAGAATAGTAGCAGATGACTCCCCGGATGGATCCCAAATGGTGCTTTTTATAGGTGAGAAAATTGAAGCCAGTGGTAAAATGGGTATTGCAAAATTATTTATTGGGTATATTAATTATTAAGAGAGGAGGTTGGATGATGGACAAAAGGAACAAAACACTCCATGAAATCTGTATGTTGCTTTTGGCTTTTTAAAGTATTTTGGCCTTTCCCAATATTTAATGTATTGGTAGTAGTTATGGGAGAAAGGAGGTAAAAGAAACAACAAAGATGGTAAAAGGGAACACATGAGAGAAGGGAAAAGGGCTAGTGATTGGGCGCTGACTGGGTGATGATATGGAACTGACGTGGTAAGTGATTGCACAACTGACGTGACTGCCATGTGGCGTTGATTGCACTGCTAACTGGATAGTCACATGGGGATCACTAGACTTCCACATAGCACTAACATGGAATGCTATTTATTTTTAGTAAAACCATACCAATATTAGAGGGGGTGAAAGTCGAACTTATGACCTCCCCCAAACGCCTGCCTTGATACCGCAAGGCTAAGCAGCCTTTCAATTAATATAATACAACTATTAATATTTAACCCTTACTTTGAAACCAATTTCTATAATTACACATTGAACACTAAATCTTGTAACTTATTCACACAACCTCAGATTCACGCTCTGCCTGAACAGATGTGACCCTTATTTTAATTCCAACAATATTTTAGTTGTGTTCCGGTCATAAGGCTTGACATCGTAATTGACCCAAAGCTTTTACTTTTAGCTTTCTTTTGGGTCCAACTTTGAATGATCATAATTTCTTCATTTGTTATCATATTGACGCTCTGTTTAAACCCAAATGTTCCTTTTTTCGAGACTCACAACTTCCATGAAGAGTCCGAGTCTTAATTTTGTCATAAAAAATTACCATGTTGCTTGAAAATGTGCATACATGAACTTTTCTTTCTTTGATTGCATACGGACTTCACCATTAGTATCCCAAACCCTGTAAATATTCAAATAGATCTTGTAAAAGCGCTTGACCATGAACATTTAATTTTATACATTAAATGAGTGTAAAATGTGGATTTTAGCGATCGTGGGATAATATTGTACATAAATAGGGGAAATAAAATACAATATTTGACAGTAATCACTATACACTTGAAGGCACAATAGGTAGTGACGAATAAAAATGCCCAGTTGGTGGTTGACTAGATCACCTAGCTATATGGGGCCAAAGGGGACCTCATGACCCCAGATTGGTTGACGGATCGCCGAGCTTCAAGTCAACTTAGTGGCTATATCAACACCAATAGATTGGATTACCCTAATCAGATAATACCTCAGTGTTGGCTTTATGACCTCCCCCCAAACGTGTTACTTCCTACCACAAGGCCAAAAAGCCTTTAAATTATTATAATACAACCATTAGTATTTAATTTCTACTTTGAACCGAGTTTTTTATAACTACACATTGAATCCTAAAGTGTGTAACTTCTTTATACAACCTCAGATTCACACACTGCTTAAACAGATGTGACCCTTATTTCAATGCCAACAATATTTTAGTTGTGTTAGGGTCATAAAATATGACTTCGAGATCGACCCGAAGCTTTGACTTTTAACTTTCTTTCAAGTTCAAATTGAATGATCATAATTTTTTCGTTTAAGATCATATTGATGAGCCCTTTGAACCTAGATGTTCCTTCTTTTGTGATCGACAACTTCCATGAAGAGTTCGAGTGTGAATTTGGTCATCTAAATTTACTATTTTACCTCAAAAAGTGCATATGTGAACGTATATTTCTTCAATTGCATCAAAACTTCACCATTAGTATCCCAAACACTGTAAATACTTAAATAAACCTTGTCAAAATGCTTAACCTAAAACGTGGATTTTCGCAACCATGGGAATATAATCTTGCATATATATAGGGGTAATAAAATATAATATTAGACACTAATCATTATACACTCGAATGCACAACAATTAGTGGGGAATAACGACTCCCAGTTGGTGGTTGACTAGATCACAAAGATATATAGGAACAAAGGTGATCACATGAGTGGTTACCCTGAACTGGTCGAGGGATCGCCAAGCTCCAAGCCAACTTAGTGTCCACATTAACATCAATAGATTTTACTACCCAAGTCAGAGAATACCGTAGTGTCAGCCTTGTGACTTTCCCCCAAACACGTTCCTTTCTACCATGAGGCCAAGCAGCCTTTCAATTAATATAATACAACCATTAATATTTAACCCCTACTTTGAACCCAGTTTTTAATAATTACACATTGAACCCTAAAGCTTGTAGATTTTTCATATAACCTCGGATTCATGCGCAACTTCAATTGATGTGTCCCTTATTTCAATAGCAATAATTTTTTTTCGTGGCCGGGACATAAGGTCTAGCTTTGGGTTTGACTAGGATCTTTGACTTTTAACTTCGTTTCGAGTCCAAATCTGAATGATAATAATTTTTTCATTTGAGATCATATTGACACGTCATTCGAACCCAAATGTTCCTTCTTTTAAGACTGACAACTTCCATGAAGAGTCCGGGTCTAAATTTTGTCATATAAAATTACCATTTTTCCTCAAAAAGTGTATATGCGAATGTTTCTTTTTTCGTTTGCATCTAGACTTCATCATTAGTATCCCGTACCCTGTAAATACTCAAATAAACCTTGTAAAAGTTCTTAACAATGAATATTCAAGTTTGTACATTAAAAGAGTAAAAAATGTTGATTTTAGTGACCATGGAATTACAATATTACACATAAATAAGGGTAATAAAATACAATATTTAACACTAATCACTATACACTCGAATGCATAATAAGTAGTGGCGAATAACGACTCCCAGTTAGTGGTTGACTAGACCACCTAGCTATATGGGGACAAAAGGGACCACATGATTGGTTACCCTGAACTGGTCGAGGGATCGCTAAGATCTAAGTCAACTTAGTGGCCACATCAACACCAATAGATTGGACTACCCCAATCAGGGAATACCTCAGTGTTGGCCTACTTCCCAAAGATAAACGATAATCTTAACAACTAAAGTTTATAACATAGTTATAATCATGAAAGTGCTTGGGGCCTTAAGAAGTGGAATATATCCTTAATGATGATCATGAAAGCGTTTGTGGTGTACACACTAGCCCCATAATTCTTGATTATAAAGTCTTAAGGTGGGGATACTTCTTTCCCTCCATAGGAAAAGAGGCTAAAGCTTTGGTAGAATAATTTGACAAATGTCACAGGTTCTCTAGTATCTCAAAGAAGTCAACTTAAATAATGGTCCCCATGCTAAGTCCATGACCCTTTGTATAATGAGGGTGGATTTGATGGGATCCCTACCTCGTAACAAAGTCCAAAATGAAATTTCCATAATGGCCATTATTTATTTTGCAAAGTGGCATATGACATAGAATCTTACCATAGTCAATGAAAGGAAAACGACAAGTTTCATCTTAAAGAACATTATATGTAAATTAGGTTTAACTAAAGCTATCATCTCATATAATGGAATGTGGTTTGATAATGCTTCCTTGCATGAGTTTTACTCGAATTATGGCATCGATAACCACTACTCCTAACCATGGAACTTGTAGGAAATTAGGCATATAGAGGTGAGCAATAAAACCATATTTTCAAGACTAAAGAAGAATATTTAGAAAGCTAAAAGACTATGGGAGACGAGAAATTTTATTCTTAAAACCATGTTTAACAATATTTATTGTTTATTCACAAAATATTGTCTTAACTCATATTGAGATACGAATTAGCTCTGTGGGGGTGACTTATATATTTTTTTAATAAAAATATTGTATATTTTGACCAATTGTACTCACTAGAAATTCTGGTGATTTGGGTTTGGTGTGATCACGAAAGATCATAATTATTGTTCTAGTACAATGGAACAATTCAAAACATATATAGGATATCGACATCCTATTGGTAAAGCTGCGTGTACAATCTTAATAGTTTATCTTAACTACGTAACTTGTTTGATTGTTTGAGAATGAAAGTGCATGTTCTTGAAACTGAAATGGACGGAAGGTACCCAAATCAAATGTTTAAAAGAGACAATTTTTTCTTTTAATTTCTTTTAGGGCACAATAAGAACAATGTAGGTCTATGTGAAAAAATAGTTACTAATTAAATTAATCCAAATTTTATCTTCAAAGTTAGGTTATTTAATCTAAATACTAAAAGATTAAATAATTCACATAACACCAAGTTGTATGAGAAAAAATCCACAACGGGAAAAACCTTGTGCTGAATAAACGACAAACGAAATATGTTAGTACTTATAGAGATGGAAGTACATTATACAAATCTAATGTATAAATTTCATTAGCGTACTTTTCAAACCATATCTTTCGCTATGGGAAGGCACCAACAATGGACAATACTTCACAAACATCACCGATTTGGTCTCAACCAACATCTTCATTTATCCAAGAACACAAAATCCTCCTTTGAAGTAGAATACAAACTTTTTTCCAATGCAATGGAATGGGATGAGAAGTCATTAAAGGTTTGAAATTGTACAAGTTTGTCTTGTTAAAAACCCATAATAGATTTTTGAGATAACAAACATAAAAAAATCACGTAAGAACAATTTAGCAAGGTATTATTTCAAGATTTTAAAAGTTTAAGAAATTGAAGTAAAATACTCAAAGTATCTCAAAAATATAAAGACTGAAATAGAAGAACAATTAATAAATAAATCTCTTAAAAAATTCTATCTTAAAACCCCCCAACTCTTTTTGTCTAATATACAGATATAATGCACTTTGTATCTCTTTTACAAAGAAGACAAAAACGTACCCAAACATAGATAATATTTATGCACTCAAGTCATCCAGACATGTATACGGGAATGGTTTTGCATGGACTTTCATGAAATATACACCGAATTTGATCCAAAACGTACCTTTTGGCACAACCTATTGCGTACAACGAAAAGAAATTTGTTGCAATGAACTTATGATTTGCTATAGCGAGCCCATAGTGATGAAGTTCTTGACATAAAACACAAAAAATATAGACAACTCCGTAAGAAGCAAAGAACTATCAATGCAGCGTAGCTATTGGGAGTTTGACCATAAGGCCTATAAATTAACTTTCAAAAATAAAAGAATTTTTTTATTTATATGATATACTTTATGAAATATATATTAAAAATATGTTTAGTATAAAATGAGTGCATTTGTATAAGATATATCATTACTCTAAGGGCCATAAAGAGAGACACACACACAAAAAAAGAGTCCTTTTTCCAATTAATAAAAATAATTAAGTTCGATAAAAGTTGTTGAGAGTGCAATGAGTCGATATAAGTCACTGTAATTTTTTTTTAAATGGAAGAAAAAGATAAAATGCCAGGGTGAGGTAATGAAGATATATGTTGAATGATTTGTATAAATATTTTTCGGAATGACCACAAGGACTAGAAATCAAAATATATTTTGGAAGCAGATTAAGGACAATCTCACTAAGTGGAGCATAATGAGTATATTCATACTCTTACATTGAAATTTTTTGATAGTTTAAAGAATATTTTACTAGTACATCTGGAATGCATTGAACAAGAGCAAGGGCGAGATTCACTCTAGGTGCTAACTAGAGTTAAATCGTAAATCTCATAGTTTTCAAAGGGTTCATATGTTCTTAATCCCTAGGTTTATGAGGATTAGAATATTCTCATAATTATTTCTTTGATTTTTTATGGGTGAGATTCAATTTATTGTGTCAGTATTCTCTATTCGTTGAGAAATCATTGTGTGAATATGCATGTGATCATATTTTAGAAGACTCCGCGTTCAAGAGATATTCTAGATTGTGGTACCTCCTCGATAAACATATAAGTTTTGATTTTACTAGTACACCTATTTAGTGAATTTATATCTGGTAGAATAGAAAATAAGTTATGTTTGAGATCAAGGAATAAATAAGATGTTTGAGTATGTGTGTATGCTCTACTCTAACAAACTGTGTGTGTGTGTGTTTGTGAATATGTTCGTATGAAATTTTGCCTAATTTTTCTTTTCAATTTTAAGCAACCTAGAACATATAACATTTGGGTGAAGTCATATTAGGCTTGGATAACAAAAACTAAATTGCAATTTAGTAAATCTTAATCAAATTACTATATAAAAAGTTATAAACAAATTTATGGATTAAATAATATCTATGTGAGATCTAGGTGAATTATGTGATGCAAGTGAACAAAATTTCAAGCACAACATACAAGCAATATACAATTTAAATTTGATAAAGAAATCCCCCACCAAGGGGTAAAAAAACCTCTATGCACTCTAATATCTTATTCAACGTGAAAAGGTTTTACAATGAAAGAAAGTACCTCTCACTCATGCACTCAAGAGTAGTTACCTATGAACATTAGACTTTCCTCCGTTGATGATAAAAGATCCACCTTAAGCTTAATAAGATGAATGAGGAAATACACTCTCCTCCTTAGAATTACATCATGTCTCGATCTCTCCAATAGAACAAGACACCTCCCTTTTTAAATTTAGGAGTGTTGATAATCCAATTACAATGTTAAATGATATGAATTAAATTTTGCCAATGTGGATTTGAATCAAATCACTCTAAATTTGCTATCAAGACATATATCAAGTATAAATATAGGGTTTTCACTCAAATTAGAAGCAACGAGTAAATTTGAAAATAAATAGATAAAGCAAAAGATCCTAACCTCGAAAATACCATGTGATATGCAAGTGAGTGGTGAGGAATTAAGATATTTTGAAAAAGAGGTAAGAAGACCTATTTATAACAATTTTAGAAAATTCATCTCAGTCATGCACACGGTTGCCTTGCGCACAATTTTGTCCAATGCTCAAGTTTATGAACAAAATGTGCAACCATTTGCATGATTGCAGCTAGTATGCAATGATGTTTAATAATACTCCATAAACAATTATCTCTCCCCAAAAGAAATTAATAATAATATCCCTAAAGCTATGCATGCAATGAGAGAATCATGAAGAGCATGAAAAATCAAAGCATATGAAGCATGTGTAACATCATGCTAGTCGGAGTATCACAACTCGATATCATAAAATCATGTGTTTAGGAATACAATACATATGAAAAACATGAAAAATTATGACAAAAACCACATATATTCAAAAGCAACATGGAAAAGTCACGTGATATTGATGATGATCAAATATAAATGGAATGGGATACCCAAGAAACATGGTATATTATGAATAAACAATTATATTTATCATCTAGATCAACATTTTCTATAAAAATAACACAATGTATCACAAAGAAATATCTCAAATCACAAAAGCTCACAGGAGATAGTCAGCAAGATAAAGAACCAAATGCTAGACAAAATAAACATGAAAGTGTCACAAAGTACATAAAAAGCTATAAGGAGCAAAAATATATCTAAGGCAGAACTAGTGATGTACTAACATGATATGTGCAAACTCAACTGACTAACCAAAATGGATCACACACACACACACACACACACACATATATATATATATATATATCCAATCAGGAAATGATTAAGGTCACATCTCAAAATTGAACTACCTAAGGCATACATAGCTCAAAAAACGGTAGCCGACAAGAATCGAAGAGACCATATATAAAGCTCCAATACCAAACACTAGCATCCACAATGTCACATAAGGTCAATAGTGAAAAAATAAGATAATGATAAAAAGGTAAAACCTTCAAAGAAGTAAGTACAAACACATGCACTAAAATAATGAGCTGCTATGTACCAAAATAGGGATTCATACACAGGGGGAAAATATAACCATGCAGATGGATGTCATGCATATGGGCCAAAAGAAGACATGCGTATCAGACCATCCGGCATACTCAGTCACGAAAGAGAAATCCAGAAAAGACTTCATCCGTGCCAAAAGAAGCCATGCGTATCAAATCATCCGGCATACTCTGTCATGAAAGAACAATCCAAAAAAGACTATGTATGAACCCAAAACTAAAATCTCTAAAAAAATATGATATGTATGAATGAAAAAGCATGTAAAATCATTCATGTGTAAGTTGTAAAGCATAATTTTGTGATATAAATGCACAAAACCAAATACTTACACACACATATACAAATGAAAATTTTAAATTAAAATGTGTGTTGGTGGTTAAGCATAAGATGAGAAAATTGATTTCACAAATAATTTTCCTTTATATAAATATTAGTGCATAGATTAAGAAAATATTCAACACAAACATCAATCAATTTACCATATAAGGTTGAAAATCCTTTTCAAATCATTCAAGAAACTTTGTGTTTCAACTAAGGTATGATTTGTGACAAATATGGTTAGAAAATCAAACGAATACACATAACTAAGTCATATTAGAGTACAAATGTTTACCATTACATCAATATCCTTTTAAGATCTCAACAAATGGTAGTTTCAAACTGATGATACGAGAAATCGGACACAAGTCGTTCTCAAGCATCATATCAAGTGTAGAATATAAATAAAGCGAACAATAAGGGAAAGAACACAAAATATAGAGTAGTTTGGCTATAAAAATGAACCTACATCCACTTTGTTGCCATACTCTCATGTATACGTTGTACAATACAACATGATTGGGCCTTAAGAGTCATACAAGTAAGAGAGGAGAAGAGAATATATGTAATTGAATTGATAAGCAACCAAAGATGTGGCCTATCAGAGGTTGATCCAGCTGCAGCAGCGAAGAATGGGAGCCCCCAAGCGTGGTGGGATTTAGAGAGAGAGAGTTGAGAGTTTGGCAGGGCTTCACTAGCTATTTCCTCCCTATTATGAGGTGAGCACTTCTAATTTATAGAAGATATAAAGGTGGTGTCACTTGTTTAGGACACATCACATATGGATAAGTCTAACGACTGAGGGAGGCTTCTAGAAGATGGATAATTGTCAAATGTCGGATGCATGAGTAGGGGATACGACCTATTTGGACTTAGGCAGTGGCCAGTCTGGAGGGTGTTGCAGCCTGTCTGATCCCAGGCAGCGATAAGTACTGAAGCCGATGCTGCTACCATTGGTCCCATACCGTGGCCAATTTTGGCCAAGTCTTATTTATGACCAAGCCTAGTAAATGAAGAGGGTCGCGACCCATCTGTTCCACGCAGCAATCTATGGTTAATATTGTCGTGACTGTAAGGACTATATTAGTCATATCAATAATCCCCCAAGCCGCAGTGCCAAAAGGTTGCGAGTTGGGGCTGCGGGTGAGCTTTATGACCCAACTGCAGCGTCAATAATATTGTCTATCTCAAAAATCTGTCGTGACAATTGCAAGGTGACGCTTCACCTTCCAGTGCCCTCTTATATAAATGGGTTTTGTTCGTGGCCATAATTACCTTTTCCAATCCTCTGAGAGAAAATCGAGAGCGAAGCTTTACAAGTTTAATCTTTGAGTTTTTGGATGAGTTTATGGTGGTATAAGGCGTTATGAGGTGGAGCACGATGGTTTTTGTGCTTAAACAACCACTTCTCCTTTTTTTCTAGGTAACATTCAAATTCACTTCCTATTTTCTTCCACGTTTTTCTGAAATTTTGCCATTTTAATTCATTTCTGTAAAATCTGCTAAATGCATTAGTTGAATCCCATTTTCTATTTGAACTTATGATTTGTTGTTGGGACTTGTCATATTGTTGTTAGGGCCTATAGGAGTAAAATTGAAAATTCTTGGTGCAATTTCTGCTGATCTTTGGTTTTCATGTTGTTTGGGTACCATTTCTGGGTTGTTGGATAGATAGAGATGTTTGGGTAATTTAGGTTTTTGGACATGATTATAAATTTAAAATTTTGGATTTTTTTGGGTTTAATCCACACCTTGACCTTATTCGAAATTTGTTTTCGGCCAATAACACCAAGAATATGTTTTTGATGTTCTTGGCCAAAACCCTTGAATTTTGGGTTTTCAATATTTGAGAATACGTATTTCATATAATTACCAGTTTTTGTAATTTTTTGTGGTTGTGCTAATCTGCTGTGGTCTCTTGTTATCCCTTGTCATAGTTCCCCTTGGCTACAACCTTTAGATAAATGTGGCCATTAATGTAAATTAATTGGCTACAACCTTTAGGTAGATGGTTGTAGCCTTGACTCATATTTATGCTCTTCTATATATTGTTTAAATCTGTCGCTTCTTCTAAGAGGCTTCTCTGCCATAGTGGCGTGGAACCTAACTGCGGAGTTCTTTTTCTTTTTAGGTATTACTATGGCTTTATGAGTTTGGATCCTTCAGGGTTTTTGGATGACTTCTGGAAAAAAGAACTTTGGCATTCCTCCTCCTGAAATTCCCTTGATAAAGCCTTTGAAGGATATTGGGCCTTATTTGCTTAAAGATAGCCCTAATTGCATCATTGTTGATTATGACTCTGTGGACTCACTGAATTGTAGGGATACAAATGAGATTATGGCGATTATGGAGAAAGATACACATTCTAGCAATAATCCCCCTATTAAAAGTATGACTGCGATAACCATTGGGATCTCAGCCATCCCCTCAGAGACTAGGAATATTCCCGCGGAGTCTTCTGGCCAAGTTACCAAAAAATTCCCGCAACCATAGAGCATAAGGGCATAATGAACGAGGAGTGGATTGCCTAAGTAACTTCAGCCTTTGAATTTGCTTTTTCCATAATCGTCTCCCTTCCATTTACGAAACAAAGGTCGTATTTTATGGTCCCCAATAATGGGATTTGCTTTCCCCTGCATGCCTTCCTCCTACGGCTGCGACTGCCAATTCCTAGCCCAGCTGTAGAGAATTTTTGAAGCCATGAACTTGGCCCCAACCCAGTTAGACCCAAATGGATGGAGGGTCATTCTTGCTACCTTGGTACTTCGGTAGAAGAAATTAGGTAGATATATTATTTCCATGGAATTTTTCCATTTTTACAGACCAAAGGAGAACTCCGTGGACCTTTTGTGGTAATACTACTTTACGTTGCGGAATAATAAAGAATACTTGTATTATGAGAGGCCTTCTAGTGTTAAAAATGGAAAGGAAAATTCTTCAATATCTCTAGGGAAAATTGGGAAATCCACCCTAAGAGTGTGAGATGGAGAAATCATATAGGAAGCCACGGATATAGAGGCGTCCTTCCAAAATTGGTAACATGATGCTTTTGCCATAGCCTTTTAAATTTTGCCACTTTAACTTTTTGTTGCCACTTATACTGACTTTAACACTTATGTACAGCTCTTGATAATCTAAAGCTTAATAGTAAAGCTAAAAAGAGAGTTGAGGACACGACATGCTTTAGTGATAAGTCTGAACGGTTCAGCAAGCTGGTAACTTTCATGGAAATTTTTGAACGAGGTTTTGTTGCCAATAAGAAAGTGCCAAAGAGGATGGTTGTGGAAGGTAATTATCTTCCCTTCACATATATTATTAATGATGTCCTGGTAAATGTATATTATTATAGCTTTTGTTCTAAACTTCCATATTTTCAGGGGAAGAGATTGACCGTGAGATTTTGGCCGCCCAGCTTGTGAAAATGGATGAGGGCGCAGTTATTCTCAATGAACCCCCCAAGAAGGGAAAGAAGAGAAAGTGGGCACCCAAAGGAAAATCTTTTGCTGTTGATCAAACTACTGAGACTCCTTCTCAGCCAACTGCTATAACTGGGAATGATCAATCCTCAAGGAGATATAACCCATGTTGGGGATGCCGCGACAAGCAAGAGGCAAGAAGCCCAAGTTGATGACGATATAAGTGATCAACTTGACATGATAGGCTTGCTACCTACGGATGGGGACCATCAAGGTGGGAACAACCCCATCAACGTCTCTCCCACTATATCTCACCCTTCGCGGACTGTTATGGCAGCTAATGCCAATTTTCCATCGCCTTAAAGCAGAGAAAGTGTGGTCCTTGATGGTAGTTCTTATCCTCAATTAAGGGTGCCAAATCCTCAATATTACTAGGACATAACTTCCAGGGTAGTCCAAAGAACGAGGAAGGTTTTAACACCATTGATCTTGACCGTCTGGCTAAAGATGATCCTGAAGACTTGGAAGAAGCATCCCTCCACAGTTTGATGCGGGTAAGTGCATTTCATTAGTTATTTTCTATTTAGAATGATTTCTTTATGTCGATAGTTCTACACTTTAGGCTGTAGATGTTGTTATGACCCAGAGGGAAAAATATGAGGGTCTATTCAAGTGGTATAGGACTGTAGAGTCAGTTCACAAGACTAACTTAGAGAACGCTAGGGCCTCTTCCTTTGAGGTAGGTAAAAAATATTTGTCATGGCACTTGAACTGGCCAAGTTGAATTAAGAGGCTGCTACCAAGGCAAAAAATGAAGCTGAACTAAATTTAGCCGCGACTATTAGATCCATTCAGATTGTTAAGGCTAAGGCTGAGGAGGTTGTCAAGTAAGCCACCTCCTTTGAGAGTAAACTCAATGTTCTTCAGCAGAAGTATGACCAATTAGATATTAGTACCTCTTCCACCCTTAAGAAAAAGGACCTTGACCATGCCGCGACTATAAAATAGAAAGATGAAGATCATGCTACAACCTTGATAAAAGCTGCGGACGATGCTGTGGTGGCGTACAAAGAATCAAGGGATTTCTTCCTCACAAACAATAAATCCTATCACTACGGATTTCAGGAACTTAGGCACAGGGTGGTGAAAAACTTCCATAAATCAAAATGGAAAAGTCATGTCTTGGAAGTTAGGTGATGCTGAGCACAATAAATGTTCGGCAGAGATCAGGGCTGCAATAGAGTCAAGAGCCAAACAATTAATGGAAGAGGTAGGCTGCGGCAGATGATGAAGAAAGTAAGACTATAGAAGATGCGGATGTTGAGGATGATGCAGCCTCATAGGCTTGTAATTTTTATACTCTTGGCTATATTGAAACAATCTTGCAACTTTTGGAACAAATCATAAATAGGGTTACGCCCCTTTTTGTAAAGTTACGTCCGCAAACCAATACTGATCGTAGTAATGCATATTTAACCTTTTGAATGCATGCCTCTTTTGCTTTGCTCTATTTTTATAAGCTTGCAAGTTTTCTCTATTATGCTGCGGACTTTGATTGATACCACCTTCTACAATCTTGAACAATATATAGTCTTTATTTTAATTTCCCGCTCCTAATGTGAGTTTGAGAATAGGCTACGACCAGTGAGGTTGTAGCCATTTGTGATCAGCTCTTCCTACATTATTGATATTAGGATGCAGTCATTTTTTGTTACTGCAGAAATATAGGATTGTTCGCAAATGATTAATTCCTTGGACCCTTTAATTGGGTTATTGTCAGGCATCCTTAGGCTAGGTATTATGCAGTTTCCCTAAGCTATAATCAGATATATATATCAAGCGATCCCTAGCTGGGTATAATGAGCCCCCATGGCCAATTGATGCATCCCGAAAGCTAAGAACAAGCATTTTGAGCCCCCCGTGGCTAATTCAAGCATCCCAAAAATTAAGAATGGACATTGTGAGGGGTCTAAACTTTCGATCAAGTCCATTTAATAATTAGACTTTTCTTCTCAAAATAAGCAAATAATCTCCAGGATAATTGATCATCACATTCCAGTAAATCTGTTTAAGACGAAGGTCTTTCATTAGATCTTGAAGTTAGAACACAAGAACATATATATGACTAACGATTGCCATTCATTCTTGTAAATATTTCTATATATTTTTTACTTTAACAAAACATAAAAGTATGGGAGATATAGCTACAAAGAGATTTATAGATAGAGTTTAAGAAAAGGAAAGTGTGATCGAGTAGAAAACAAGATTCAAATATGGTAAGCAGCCTCCCAAGTATTGGATGCACCCCCTAAGCATCCTTTAGGAACCGCTGAAGCGCTCCTTCCCTAATAAGACTTTCAATCTTGTTCTTCAAGGCTTGGCAATTATTTGTGTCATAACCATAATCGATGTGGAAACTCCACTATTTAGCCCGGCTGGGAACCTCAACTTCTCAGGCCAACGGAGCATTTTGTCTTCTCTGATGAGCTTTAAAATGTCTTTGATTTGGTAAATCAGCGAGGTGTAGGTCTCATAGCCTTTTTTCATTTTGGTTGCTCCAGCTTCATCTTTTGAACTTTAGCAGTGGCCATTGTTGCTTCTATTGTGACCATTTTCATGGAAGTGAAGGTTGTAGCTTTTGCTATTGAGACCTGTGCTAAGGTGAAGGTCGCGACCTCTAATGTCAAAACCCTCTAGGTCAAGAAGTTAACCTGGTCTTGAAGTGTGGATTGAGTGTCATACAGGTGATAAATGTAGCTCAAAAACTCGGTAACTTCTTCACTCTCCTCTGTGCTTGTCTTTGAGGTTCCATCTATGGCTTCTACTGTGTTAATATTTTAGAAATATATATATTCTGAGAACAGCCAAATAATGGTGAGAAGTCAAGGAATTTCATAAAAAACTAAGTATCGTAATAAGTATGCAATCATTTGTTATCTCTAATATTTTTGTGTAGCGGCCGCGACCTAAGGTACACATGCAAGTGCTGTCGTGGTCACAACATTAGGAATTTCCCACAACTGAGTCCAAGGACAAGTCCAACTCTCCCAGGTGAACTGAAAAAGCTATAAAAATCAATTGCCTTAGGAATTCTACAGTATTCTGGCAATAAAACTGCCTAGCTGCATCCCTCAGGTAGCAGTGAAAGGCATGATCCCAAAAATAGGCTCAAGTCCTGAGATCAATTCATAGAATGTGCCTACTGGAAATTTACCAAGGTCAAAATTAATTTTAGGTGTAAAAGTAGCACCATCTTGGTAATAATCCCTAGATCATAGGAATAAAAGACATAAATAAGTGAATAGAATTATTCCCTAATTACCCACCTTTAAGAGGCCATCGCCTTTTGTGTTTTCCAACACTTTTTGGTAAGGAAACATCACCGGGGTATAGAAAATAGATCTATGGTCGTATAAAGGAAGACTGAAAATAGATCTGAAAAAAAGAATAATCCCCGTATCAGGTTGTACACAAATGTAAGGTATCGATAACCAAAATCTCACCCAATGGATCGTGACCCAAGGGCCCCTCATAGATGAAATAAGGCATTTCAACCCTAAATAAGAAGAAACATGATATAAATACCTCATTTCCCACAGACGGAACCAAAATGATGATATGAGAAATCGGACACAAGTCATTCTCAAGCATCATATCAAGTGTACAATATAAGTAAATCAAGCAACAAGGGAAAAAAATAAAAAATATAGAGTGGTTTGGCTATAAAAATGAGCCTACATCCACTTTGTTGTCGAACTCTCATTATATACATTGTACAATACAACATAATTGGGCCTAAAGAGGCATACAAGTATGAGAGGAGAAGAGAATAGAATAACTAAAATTGAATACATAAGCAACCAAGTATGTGGCCTGTCAGAGCTTGATCCTGCTGCAGCTGCAGAGAATGGGAACCCCCAAGTGTGGTGGTCTATAGAGAGAGAGAATTGAGAGTTTGGCAGGACTTTACCAGGTATTTCCTCCCTATTATGAGGTAAGCACCTCTTATTTATAGAAGATATAAAGGCGGTGTCACGTGTTTAGGACACATGACATATATATAAGTGTAATGACCGAGGGATCCTTCTAGAAGATGAATAATTATCAAATGTCGGATGCATGAGTAGGGGCTGCGAATTCTTTGGACCTAGGAAGCAGCTAGTCTGGAGGGTGCTACGACCTGTCTGATCCCAGGCTGTGACCAAGTACTGAAGATGATGATGCGTACTGTTGGTCCCAGGCAACTGCCAATTTTAGCCAAGTCTTGTTTGTGACCAAGCCTAGTAAATGAAGAGGGTCACGAACCATCTATTCCGGGAAGCGGTCTGTATTTAATATTACCGCACCCGTAAGGACTATATTTGATGATGCGGTAAATAGCACCACCAGGTAAGGTGTTGATAAGCTCAAGTAAGTGATAACAATGGCAACACAAGAGTATATGTGTGTGTATATATATATATATATATATATATATATATATAATAGAATGAGGTAAGGAGAAGAGATTGAACACTTTGGGCATATCAATCACCCTCTAGCCCTAGTCTTCTATGTGAATAGATGATTGAGGGGTAAGTGTGTTAGGCCGAGGCTGAGTCTCTTTGGGTGCCAATATTTTCTTGACACATGTCACTTACTGAATTGAGTAGTGTGCTTATCAAGGTGTGATGATTTTGACTTGCCCTTTAGGTTCCATAGGGAAATAATGGGGCATTGGGACTCGTGCCTTATCATTGGATAGGTTTAAAAACCTTCTTCTCTCTCCTCATTCTCTTTCTTCTTCTATTTTCCCGCTTAAGCTCTCTCTGCAACTGCTATTTCCTTTGAACCTCCATTGTTGGCTTCCATTGAAGGGTTCTTTTGCTTCATATACTTTTCTTCTCTTACTTACAACTAGCCAGGTACATTTTTAGACCTCTTTTCCATTTCCAATCGTTATTTTTATTTCTGAATTTTCAGTGGGCTTTTGCATTTTTCGGCGAGGGTTTCCACCAATATTGGTGGTTGTAAGGCTAGGATAATAGTGGTTGAGTGGTTTAGGGACAGTTGTAGGTATCTCTGAGGTTGCTTCAAAAAAAAATAGCCCAACTTTAGGTTACTGGTGAACCTTCGATCACCTTCTCCGGCGACCCTAATTTTGAAGGTTCTTGAAGTTCTTCATTTAAAACTTTCCAACTTTCCCTTTTTGATCTTGAGTTTGAATTCTTTTAAGTTGTGTACCTGTTTGTGGTTTGAGTCCTTCTCAAGTGTAGTGTCATCTCGCTTATGCTCAGACCCTTCTACCAACTCATAGAAGAGTTCCCGTTTCTTCGTGAGAAAACCTTCGAGAAAATTAGGAAAATAGAGCTAGCCCAAGAGGAAGCTCATAGGGTTGAGGCCTTTCCACTCAGACCCATCTTTCCTCCACCCCTAAAGGTAATCTACCCTGAGCCATCCGAGCCTGCTGAGCCTTCAGAGGTTCCTGGGGACCTCATACCAATGTCTAAGTCTGAGTCATGTTCCTCAGACCCCATATCTGTAGACTCTTTTCAAGAGGCTATGGATTACTCTCTTAGGCAGGGTGAGGTTCCCGAGTAAGCTGAGTTTTCGAGTCATGCCTTGTCTCACCAAGGTACTAGCACTTCATATACGTCTTTTTATGTTGAAATCATAGGTCCAAGTATAGCCATTCCCCCCATTATTGATGCCATTCCTCTGTCGGATGCCACCGGGGCTGAATTTTCTCAGAGGTTTCCTGGTGGTGCTCCACTATCTACCCGGGCTGATGTTGCTGGGGACAATGATGGCAGTGAGGAGAGTGATCTTGATACATCTAAGGAGGCCGAGTATGAGAGTATCGTCATTGAGTATGACCTTCTTACTTTTAGGCACCTCTATTCCATAAATTCTTCCATCATCCTTAGAAAACCTCTCAGGTATGAGAGGGCCTTTGATGGACGAGATGGAGAGATTTATGTTTATGAGTAGATGTTTAAATTAGGCTTTCATCTTCCTACCCATCCTTCCATCAGAGATATTCTTTCCCATATAATTCTAGCTCCTTCCCAATTATCCCCTAATGCATGGAGGGTTATGATTGGGGCCATCGTCCTTTGGAGCGCTATCCACCACTCATACCTTCCAGTTAGGGTTTTCACTAGTTGTTATGTGCCCTCCTCTACCAAAAATACCTTAGCTATTACCACTTCTTAGCTAGGAAATTAGAGAAGAAAATGTTGTTGGTTACCCAAACTTCACACTATAACTCGAAACCTCGGTATTTTTTTGCTTCTGGGGCATGGGAATTTCGTCCAAATGAGGCCTCTAGAACTTCGATTCCAAATACCCCTCTGAGATGGGTGAAGGTCTCCCTTGATGCTAAAGCCGACCCTGGACTTAGCCAGGATAATTGCCAAAAAGTTAAGGATCTTCATAATCAGGGCGAGTAGGGTCATCTTGTAAAAATTAAACATTTGATGACCACCTATATCTCTAATTGACTAAATCAGAGACTTGTCTTTTGTAGAGTGCCCTGAAGGCATATCGGACGACCTTTGGGAAGTATCTGCTCCCAGTATTATAAAGTTAATGAAGAAATGGGGTGGAAAAAATGTACCCCCACCTATCAGCAAGAAGAATGTCGGCACCTCCAAGGCCGATGTTATAAAAAAGAGGAATTCCATGGTCGACTCAAAGAATACGAGGTAGAGCAAGGCTTAGGCTCAGGATCGTACTATACCCATCTCCACAAACGATGCCTTAGGTGCTCGTCTAGCTTAGCTGAAAATAAATGATAGCCTCATTGGCCACAGTCTGAAGGTTGCCGATGCTATCAGTACAATAATGACTGAATAGGATAAACGTTTCTTATGCTCTTTGGACGTCCTGTTGTTGACCGAGTTTTCCCTTCATAAGTCAATTTGGGTACTAGTTTTTGCTCATTTGATCAGTGTAACCTGTAACCTTGGCTTTCTTTTTAAAACAGTGGCTCATATTTTCTTACATCTGATCTTCTTGTGTAGGGTGTCTTGTCCTTCCATCACCTCGTTGATTGGACTCTGAAGAGGTTACCCCTTATAGAGAAGGGATAAAAAGCTGAAAAGGTTCAAGCCTCTTTAAATGCAGAGGTTGAAAGGATGAAGGGGGTTATCAAGTAGAGGGACGACGACATGTCTAAACTCAAGAAGGACCATGACTTAGCCTTGAAGTCCAAGGATGATGCCCTTCAGTCCAAGGTAGATGTTGCGGTCGTGGATGTAGTTGAAGATGCTGCTGAGAAGACCATTGGAGACTATAAGGTCTTAGATGAGTTTATCAGCTTTGGCTTTGAATACCTAGAGAGGGGTATCAAAGCAACTAGTAAGTGGGCATCCACTAAGGAAAAGGAGTCTGGGATCTTAATCACTTCGGACTTTGTGGGTCTCGGCTTTAGAGATCCTCTTTTTACTTAGGCCTTATAGGAAGTTGAGGAGGCTGACGCTGCTCCAATCGAGATGGCTTCTCTATAGGTCATTGAGACTAAAGATGCTACCCATCATGATGATGGAGCTGAGTTGAAAAACGTCGGCCGTAACGAAACCACTGTTGCTGTAGAGACATAGGCCCTTTTTGTGAATCTTTTCAAAGTTATAATTTTGATTTCCCTTGTCTATATCTCTTATTTTTGTGAACTTGTAATGGCCTCTTGATGCCTCTGACTTGTAACTCATATTGTTAATGGTAATCATTAGTCCAATCTTCTTCAGATTTTATTGCTTTATACGATGTTATACTTGAATGTCTTACCTCTTAAACTCTCACCAAATTATGATGTTTCACCTCATAAGTTTTTTGCCAAACTAATGATGTTAAAGTTCTGAAGTCACCAGATTATGATGTTTACCCTCATAAATTATCATCAAACTAATGATGTTTAAGGTCTGAGGTCATCATATTATGATGTTTACCCTCATAAATTACCACCAAACTAATGATGTTTAAGGTTTGAGGTCACCAAACTATGATGTTTACCCTCATAAATCATCACCAAACTAATGATGTTCAAGGTCTGAGGTCACCATATTATGATATTTACCCTCATAAATTACCACCAAACTAATGATGTTTAAGGTCCGAGGTCACCAAACTATGATGTTTACCCTCATAAATTTTTCACCAAACTAATGATGTTTAAGGTCTGATGTCACCAAACTATTATGTTTACCCTCATAAATTATCAACAAACTAATGATGTTTAAGGTCTGAGGTCACCATATTATGATGTTTACCCTCATAAATTATCACCAAAATAATGATGTTTAAGGTTTGAGGTCACCAAACTATGATGTTTACCCTCATAAGTTTTTCACCAAACTAATGATGTTTAAGGTCAGAGGTCAACATATTATGATGTTTTACCTCTTAAATTTTCATCAAACTAATGATGTTTAAGGTCTGAGGTCACCATATTATGATGTTTACCCTCATAAATTTTTAAACAAACTAATGATGTTTAAGGTCTGAGGTCACCATATTATGATGTTTTACCTCTTAAATTTTCATCAAACTAATGATGTTTAAGGTCTGAGGTCACCATATTATGATGTTTTACCTATTAAATTTTTCACCGAACTAATGATGTTTAAGGTCTGAGGCCACCAAACTATGATGTTTACCCTCATAACTCCACCAAGCTATGATGTTTAAGGTCTAATGTCATCATACTATGATGTTTATCCTCAAATTATCACTAAACTAATGATGTTTAAGGTCCGCGGTCACCAAATCAATGATGTTTCACCTCATAATTCCACCAAATTAATGATGTTGAAGGTCTGAGGTCACCATATTATGATGTTTCATCTCTTAATTCCACCAAATTAATGATGTTAAAAGAATATAACAAAAAGTATCAGCACAACATTGCTATCTTTTCATTAACATCTTCTGTATAAACTTCTACATGTATTACACAAGATAAGAATAACTGCAACATCATAAGTAATATTTCTTCAAGTGATCGGCATTCAAAGGGTTGGCGAAAGGTTCTCCTTTAATATTTTCTAGCTGGTAGGTACCATGCATAACCTCATCAACTACGCTGTAGGGGCAATGGCAATTAGGATATAGCTTATTTTCCTTTTGCCACCTCTTCTTTAGGACTTGGTCTCCCATAGCTATAGGCCTTGATTTAACCCTTTGACTGTAGAATCTCGCGATTCTCTGCTGGTAATATACCTATCTTATCTCTGCATCTTCTCTTCTTTATTCATCTAAATCAAGATCAAGTCTTCTCTCTTCCCCATTACGCTTAGGGTCATAGGTCTGAACTCTATGAGTGGGAAGTCCGACCTCTGTTGGGATGACAGCTTCGGAACCGTGGGCTAACATAAATGGAGTCACTCCCCTTGGTGTCCTTGCTGTCATCCTGTAGGCCCATAACACAACATATACCTCCTCTGTCCATCTCCCTTTGGCCTCTTCCAGCCTCTTTTTTATCCCATCAAGAATTATTCAGTTTGTAACCTCAGTCTGACAGTTTGCCTGGGGTCAGCCAGGAGAAAAGAAGAACTGCTTGATCCCTACTCTTTTGCAGTATTTCTTTAAGGAAACGTTATTAAACTGGGTTCCATTATCTGAGATGAGGGTGTTTGTAAGACCATACCTGCATATCATGTTCTTCTAGATAAAATGGAAAGTCTTCAGTGATTGTGATCAATGGCTTAGCCTCTACCCATTTGGAGAAATAATTAATTGCCACGATCAAGAATCGATAATTGTTCACAGCTCTTGGCATGGGTCCTACCAAATCAATGACCCATATTGCAAATGGACATGGGGATCTAGTCGAGGTCATAAGTTGATGAGGTTGATGAGGGACAATGGAGAACTTTTGGTACTTATCACACTTCTTTACGTACGCAGCAGCATCTTTGGCTAATATCGGCCACCGATACCCCTGAGTGATTATCCTCTTAGCTAAAGGTTTTCCTCCTATATGACTGGAATAAGATCCCTCATACACATCTTGCAAGATGTGTGGAACCTCTGAAGGGTGGACACGTCTAAGTAGAGGGAGTATGAATCCTTTTTTATACAAGACGTCTCCTACTATTGAGATTTTAGCAGCTCTGAACCTCAACTTTCTTCTTTCTAACTTGACTCTGGTAGGTCCCCCTCTTTGATGTATCTGATAAGAGGATCCATCCATGAGGCTTCCATATTCAAATTGAAGCAAGTTCTGGAAACCTCTTCTTCTTTAATGGTCATCTTGAGCTGAATTTTAACGGGTACTGCTCTTCTTATGTCTGTCCTTATTGCTGAGGCCAACCTCGTGAGTGCATCGGCTCGACTGTTGTCTTATCGAGGTATCCTTTTCATCTTTACTTCCTTGAAGCTTTCTATCATCATTATCACCCTCTTCAAGTATTTGTTTATCCTTTCATCTTTGTCCTTATACACTCCTGGGATTTGGTTAACGACCAACCTTGAGTCACTATAGACTAGGAGTTGGCCAACACAAAGGGCTTTCGCCAAGCAGAGACATGATATTAATACCTCATACTCTGACTTGTTTTTCAAAGATTTGAAGTTGAACCTCAATGCATATTCAATATTGGTACCATCTCGTGCTGACAATATCATCCCCGATCCACTTCTACTTTCACTGGATGACCCATCAATGAAGAGGTTCCAAATAGCTTCATTTAAAGAGAAGTTACCCTCTAATAGGGTCCCTTGCTTGAAGAGGTACCTGTCTTCCTCATTCTCAACTATTCTTTTTCTGTCTTTTCTTGACTCAACCTCGGTCGGATTTTGGAAGACGTGTCTATCTGTCTCATATGTAGCCTTTTGACTATTTTTAACCTTATCCTCTTCCCAGGTAAACGCGGTTATAAAGTTTGATAGTGTCTGCCCCTTGATGGTAACCATGGGATGATAAACGATGTCATATTCCCCCAACTCGATGGCCCAGGTCATTAGCCTGCCTGACTTCTCAGGCTTATGGAGGACTTGTCTGAGTGGGGAATTAGTGAGGACGACCATAGAGTGGGCTTTGAAGTATTGGAAGCATGGCTTCATCTTCTTAAAAACATGTATCAGAGCATAGTCTAATTTTTCAATCTGAGGGTACTTATGTTCAGACCCTTGAAGAGTTTTTCTATTGAAGTAAATAGGTCTCTCCACTCCATCCTCTTCTCTTACAATTATAACACTAATGGCTGATTCTGAGACGACTAAATACACATACAACTTCTCTCCCTGAATTGGCTGAGATAGGAGTAAAGGGGATCCGAGGTAGGACTTGAGCTCCTTAAAGGCTTTTTCGCATTCTCCATCCCATTCGAAGGACATTTTAAGCACTTTGAAAAAAGGAAGACACTTGTCTGTAGCTCTTGAGATGAACCTGTTAAGGGTAGCAACTCTTCCGATTAACCTTTAAACGTCACTACACCAAAAACAACATTTTGGCACACCCTGATATTAAAAATCTGGCACAGTTTAAAACTGTGCCAGATTTTGGCACGGTTTTATAGAGATTTGGCACACTTTAAAACAGTGCCAAAATTTGGCACTGTTTTAAAGTGTGCCAAAATTGAGTACACTTACTAAAATATATAATACCCAAAAAAAAAACATTACACTTCCCTCTTTCTCTTGTTCCCGCTCACGATTCCCGCCTCTCTCTAGCCTATGCGCTCTCCTGCCTCTCCTCTCTCTCTCTCGGCGGTCTCTCTCTCTCTCTCGCGGCGGTCTCTCTCTCTCTCTCGCGGCGGTCTCTCTCTCTCTCGGCGGTCTCTCTCTCTCTCGGCGGCTGCTGCTGACACTGCCCTAGGTCAGCATCTCTACTGCCGACACTCTCTCTCCCGCCCATTCTCTCTTTCTCTGGTCACTGCCTTGTTCTCTCACTGCACTCATCCCAATCAGGTAATTTCTTTAAAGCATTGTATTTTTTTTAACCTAAGTTAGATTTCAGATTTGATCCTAGAGCTTATGATATGCTTGATTTGATTCGTATTTGATTTTTAGGGTTTTATATATACATATATACATATTTTTTTTTTTAATGTGTGAGTTTTTGGTGAAAATTGAATGTTGATAATGAAAAAAAAAATAAATCATGGGTTTTTATGTTCTTACCCCTTTAACAAAAATGTATATTTGATCTGATTTGTAAATGTTACGTAGTTTTAAGAAAATTTAAGTGCTAAATATTCAATAATAATGTAAAAATAACAAATTGAAAAGTAGACACCCCACTAATTAAATGGATAAATGAGATTATGTGTTGAAAATTTAAGAAAAAACAAAAAAAACTATTTAAATAGTAAGTAGACATTAATACTAAACATTCAATAATGATGTTACACATGTAGAAAAACCTTAGACCCGTTCAAGAGGTCTCACTATGACTGTGGTGAGAACTCTTGAATTGTCCCATTTTTGGACAGTTTGGAAATGCAAAAGTTTGTATTGTACATAATGATTATGCATGTCCTATTTTGAAAAATTCGGTGGCATCTCTTTATGTTCTTTGGGTGCATACTAGATTGATGTAGTGTTTTGTGTTTTCTTGGTTGAAAAACTTAAGTAACACATGAACACTCCCAATTTAAGTTGTGTACTTGAAGAACTGTAGGGAGATGCTGGCGATATTTTCTAGATTAGGACATGGCATGAGACATTATGAACAATACAAAATATGCATTTTCGAATGGGATAGGACCCTTACCCTGTAGAGGAGATGGAGGAAATATATAGGAGCTCAAATATATACATATTTACACTTGAATAAACTTAAATATATTTACAGTAAGCGTTTATATTATAATGTGTGCTCTTTAAACTTATCAGGATGTCGTCGGGAATCAACAAAGAATGGATAAATGAGAAAAATATCGAGACCGATACATATAGAGATGGGGTGTTACAGTTTCTTCATTATGTGCGTAGTAATAGTTCGAATGTTAAACATTCATGTCCCTGTAGACGTTGTCGAAATGGGAAAGGACATGTTGTTATAGATGACATATTCATTCATTTAATGACATATGGTATGGACATGAACTATACCTTATGGCATTTTCACGGTGAGACATTAGTTGTTGATCAAGTCTAACCACCACCGCAATCTGTGACACCGACAGAACACGCTGATGTGCACAATATTCCAATTTTGAATGATCTTGTGAATGATGCTTGTGAGATGTTTATGGGTGAAGCGAAACCTAGTGAACCTAATTGTGTAGGCAGTGATGAAGCCCCCCCAACTTCTGAGGTTCCCAATGATTCGCACACACATAAATACAAAGGCAAGAAGTATGATCATTTACATCAACTCGCACAGGAGCCATTGCACCTAGCTACCGGTTCTTCGCGTCATACCACAATGTATGCTATTATAAAGTTGAATGATTTGAAAACACAATTCAATTTATCGGATGGTGCTACAGGTGGAATTCTTAGATTGTTAAATGAACTACTTCCTGAAGAGAACAACTTGACAACTAGTTATACAGAAATGAAAAACACCGTTAGAGATCTCGGTATGGATTATGTTAAGTATGACGTATGCATTAACAACTGTATGATATTTTGGAAAGAGCATGAAAAATCTACTAGATGTATAAAATGTGGTTCTTTACGCTACAAGTTTACTTGTCTAGACGAGGACGGGGTAGAAATTCAGAATACTAATGGAAAAAAAAGTACTCTAGGGTTCCTAAGAAGGTAATGCGACATTTCCCTCTAATCCCTAGGCTAAAACGGTTGTATACCATAAAATGGATAGCAGAGAAAATGACTTGGCACGCTCGTGCAAGCTCTTGTATGGAATTCTTGCGTCATCCCCGAGATTCAGCAGAATGGGTAAATTCAAACATTATGTGGAGAGATTTTGCAAAATATCCGCGGAATATTCGACTTGCAATAGCAACTGATGGTTTCAGCCCGAATAACATGTTTGGCCGTAAGTATAGTTGTTGGCCAGTGATAATTCAACCTCTCAACCCTCCCCCATCAATGTGTATGAAAAGTGAGTTTTCAATGTTGTCTGTATTGATTCCCGGACCAAAGTCACCATCAAGTAATATTGATGTCTTCCTCCAACCGTTGGTCGATGAGTTAAAGATCTTATGGTCTGGAGTTGAGGCTTGGGATGCGTACAAAAATGAGAAATTTCAGTTAAAATCCATGTTGATGTGGGGTATACATGATTTTCCAGCTTATGGGATGTTAGCAGGTTGTTCAACTCAAGGTTACAATGGGTGCCCTGTTTGTTCTACAAATACACCTTCTGAATATCTTTCTAAGTCAACGAAATGTTGTTACCAACGATCTCGTATGTTCCTTCCTAAAGACCATCCTTATAGGTTTGACACATCAAAGCAAACATTTAATGGTAAAATAGAGGATTCTATGGCTCCAAGAAAGTTAACAAGTGCAGAAGTTGAGCAGATAGTGTCACTTATCGCTCGAGAAGGTGCTCAAAGAGAGGGAGAGGGAGAGGGAGACAAAAAGGGAAAGGGAAAGGGAAAGGGAAAGGGAAAGGGGAAGGGGAAGGGGAAGGGGAAGGAGAAGGAGAAGAAGGGGAAGGGGAAGGGGAAGGGGAAGGAGAAGGAGGATGTCGTAATGGAAGATGATGATTATCCAAGTGAGGGTGACGATGAGAATCTAGCAGGTACCGAGGGTTTTGCAATAATGAAGTTTTAGAGGTTCAAAGGGCTTTGCGAAGAAAGAACAAAGAGACTAAACTAAATTGTGTGAGAAAGACAACTCATAATACAGGTCGTCATGGTTATGCCCGAGCTTCAGAGAATTGGAGAAAGGAGCATGGGAGTGCACCCACTCGTGCTGAATTGTGGTTGGCAACTCATATAATCAAAGGAGGTGGTTATGCCCCTCATGATAAAATATTTGCGGTAATTTAAATTTTTTAATGTTCGTTTTGTTTAAATAAAGTATCGTATCATCAAACCTAATGTTAATATATTTTTATACAGGACCAAATTCAAATGCTTCTGGATGTATACAAAGCGAGTGGTCAGGAGGAGACCTTGGATGCCGGGCCTATTTTTGAGGTTTTCGGAAAAGATACGCGAGGACGTGTACGTTGTGTTGGGTCCACAATTTCGAGAACCGCTATATTAGGGTCGGCATTTGCTAGAGAAATGCTTGAGGAGGTGAAAGAGGACACCGGAAATTGGAAGGATCATGTTGATCACCTTAGGAGTGACATAGATGGGATAAAATCCTCACTAGATGAATTCATTACCGACTTCAAAACCGGAAAATTTTCATGTGTTGGACACAACGTTCAGGAGTTACCTACTATAGGCACTGTAACTCCTTCGTGTTCTCGTTCCTCCCCTGCATTCGAGGTTCTAAATTTCACCTCGCTAATTGAATGCAAAATACTATCCCACACACGTGAACTTGTTGGTTATGGGAGGAAAACGCAACCAGGAGCCGTCTCGACCGTTCACTTCCATAAGTTGAGAAAGAATGAAGTGCGAGTTTTACTCGATGACATCAAAGTGCCCGAGTATCCAGTTTGGGGTGGAAAACAAGCTCATTCCGAGAACTTGGAAGATGCTGGTAAAAATGGAATTATGTATTGGCTCGACGACCTTTGTCCTCCCATTGGTGACACCGACGAATGACTTGCTTCGAAGTACTTCCCTCTAAGGTACAGATCTGCAAAATCTCTACTTATATTCTTAATTCATGCTTCTATAATCCTGCTCCACCATCTACTGAATTGAGTTATGTTGTTTCTATAATCGTTATGCAATCAACTAGGAAAACCAGTTATTTATTTATCATTATTGAGCGGGAAGCACGGGCAAGCTATTATATATAACATGTGTAATCAATCGTTAAAGAGGTAAGGTGTACTAATCAAACACACACATATATGCATATGATGCATATGCATATATATGCAGTGCATATATATGCATATGCTGCATATATATGCAGTTGCCCTGCCCCGTCCCCTGCCCCTCCCCCCCCCCTTCCCCACTCACACACGCACACACAAACACACACATATATGCATATGCTGCATATGCATATATATGCAGTGCAGTAGACACGAACATGGGTCGTGTTTTGACACAACTTGAACCGATGCGATAAGCCTCCAGTAGACACGAACATGACACGATAGCGTGTTTTTTCCATAACCCGAAAATGACACTTTTAAAATACCACGCGATAACACGATAAGTAAATGCGGTTTGATTGGACCAGTCCCGACCCGACCCGACCCGACCCTACAGTCCACTTAAATTTAATCAGATTTTTCCAATTAGTGAGGAATTGGGTTAATAATTGATCTAAATAGGATCGATAGTGAATCTAAATACGCTCTATATCGTGTGCTTAATTAACTGCATATCGTAACTTATTCTGCCTGATATAAATACTGAGAGTTACATAAAATCTGCAGCTATCAATCAATGCAGATCACTTTCTAGTATGACAACATGGCCCCTAATAATAAAATATTGAAATTTTGTCACAATGACATAATGGAAATATATAACAAAAATTTGTGAAAATAAAAAGAGAATTTGCACAACTCCATCTCCAAGTAATTAGTAGAAATGCAGAAGTAGGTACAATTCTTTATTCAGAAGAAAAAGAAAAACCAAATGCAAATGAAGATAGTGAAACTATGCCAATTGAGTACTGTCCAGAGGGTAAAACTATGTGTAAAGTTAAAAACTTTAAGAATCCAAAAAATTAATCTACATATATAAATAGAAATATGTATGTAGTATGTATAATCACATTCCTAAGCAGATATAGTTAAAGATAACAGAGAGTGTTGATGTATGGATGAACTCCCTCCCAAGAATACTCTAACCCCGTCCCCTGGCCCTGCCCCGTCCCCTGCCCCTGGCCCTGCCCCGTCCCCTGCCCCGTCCCCTGCCCCGTCCCCTGCCCCTCCCCCCCTTCCCCACTCACACACGCACACACAAACACACACATATATGCATATGCTGCATATGCATATATATGCAGTTGCCCTGCCCCGTCCCCTGCCCCTGCCCCCCCCCCCCTTCCCCACTCACACACAAACACACACATATATGCATATGCTGCATATGCATATATATGCAGTGCATATATATGCATATGCTGCATATATATGCAGTTGCATATGCATATATATGCAGTTGCATATGCACATATATGTGTGTGTTTGTGTGTGCGTTGTGAAGCTTGTGCAACTTTTGATCACGTCCTCCATTGCTATTTTGATCACGTCCCTGACATGCTATTCCTCCACATTTGAACCTTTGGAAACTGCTTCTTGGTGCTATTCCTTTTGATAATCAAGTCCAAAGAATAATGATTTCTCTTGATTCTAGATGCCAATACTGCCACAATCATGTAGAAATAATTCAGCATTTGTTCTTACACAGTGAAATGTCTCAAACCATTTATGCTCATTTTTCTGCTCAGGTAGAGATTTTTCCTTGCTTAAAGTGTATTCTATCTATGCTTATCTCTTGGTGGTTTTTCAAGTCCAATAAGGACTACATCAAATTTATTTATAAAGTTTTCCTATGGTGATTTTATTGGAGATTTAGAATGCTAGATGTAATAGCTTATTTGAAGGTGTTCCTATGTGTGCTGCTGATATAATAAAAAAAGTGATAGACTTAATTTCATCTAAAGCCAGTTCCACTCTTTTTGTTAATCGAGTAAATCAAAACCATGTGTCCTTAGTTGATACATTTCATCTCAAAGTGAAAGTAAAAAAGCCCAAGTTAATTATTACCAGATAATTATGTCCTTCAGGCACTATAAAAATCAATGTTGATGGTCTTCCTCATGTTATTAAAGGGTGAAAACTCAGCACTTAGGGGGCACGAACACCTCAAACTTAAAAATCAGCACTAAACTTAAAAACAAGCCGTTAATGGGTGAAAACCCAAACCACCCCCCAAACGACCCCGTAGGAGGCACGAACACCTCGCACGGGACCAATGTAACTTGTAGGAACTGACCGCGTAGTCCCGGGTCTCCCGGTTTGTGAATATGACGATAATTTGCAAAAATCAACACTTAAACTTAAAAACAAGCCGTTAATGGGTGAAAACCCAAACCACCCCCCAAACGACCCCGTAGGGGGCACGAACACCTCGCACGGGACCAATGTAACTTGTAGGAACTAACCGCGTAGTCCCGGGTCTCCCGGTTTGTGAATATAATGATAATTTGCAAAAATCAACAGTTAAACTTAAAAACAAGCCGTTAATGGGTGAAAACCCAAACCACCCCCCAAACAACCCCGTAGGGGGAACGAACACCTCGCACGGGACCAATGTAACTTGTAGGAACTGACCGCGTAGTCCCGGGTCTCCCGATTTGTGAATATAACGATAATTTGCAAAAATCACACTTAGTTAAAAACATGCCGTCAATGGGTGAATACCCAAACCACCCCCCAAACGACCCCGTAGGGGGCACAAACACCTCGTACGGGACCAATGTAACTTGTAGGAACTGACCGCGTAGTCCCGGGTCTCCCGGTTTGTGAATATGACGATAATTTGCAAAAATCAACACTTAAACTTAAAAACAAGCCGTTAATGGGTGAAAACCCAAACCACCCCCCAAACGACCCCGTAGGAGGCACGAACACCTCGCACGGGACCAATGTAACTTGTAGGAACTGATCGCGTAGTCCCGGGTCTCCTGGTTTGTGAATATGACGATAATTTGCAAAAATCAACACTTAAACTTAAAAACAAGCCGTTAATGGGTGAAAACCCAAACCATCCCCCAAACGACCCCGTAGGAGGCACGAACACCTCGCACGGGACCAATGTAACTTGTAGGAACTGATCGCGTAGTCCCTGTTCTCCCGGTTTGTGAATATGACGATAATTTGCAAAAATCACACTTAGTTAAAAACATGCCGTCAATGGGTGAATACCCAAACCACCCCCCAAACGACCCCGTAGGGGGCACGAACACCTCGTACGGGACCAATGTAACTTGTAGGAACTGACCGCGTAGTCCCGGGTCTCCCGGTTTGTGAATATGACGATAATTTGCAAAAATCAACACTTAAACTTAAAAACAAGCCGTTAATGGGTGAAAACCCAAACCACCCCCCAAACGACCCCGTAGGAGGCACGAACACCTCGCACGGGACCAATGTAACTTGTAGGAACTGATCGCGTAGTCCCGGGTCTCCTGGTTTGTGAATATGACGATAATTTGCAAAAATCAACACTTAAACTTAAAAACAAGCCGTTAATGGGTGAAAACCCAAACCACCCCCCAAACGACCCCGTAGGAGGCACGAACACCTCGCACGGGACCAATGTAACTTGTAGGAACTGATCGCGTAGTCCCGGTTCTCCCGGTTTGTGAATATGACGATAATTTGCAAAAATCAGCACTTAAACTTAAAAACAAGTCGTTAATGGGTGAAAACCCAAACCACCCCCAAACGACCCCGTAGGGGGCACGAACACCTCGCACGGGACCAATGTAACTTGTAGGAACTGACCGCGTAGTCCCGGGTCTCCCGGTTTGTGAATATGACGATAATTTGCAAAAATCAACAGTTAAACTTAAAAACAAGCCGTTAATGGGTGAAAACCCAAACCACCCCCCAAACGACCCCGTAGGAGGCACGAACACCTCGCACGGGACCAATGTAACTTGTAGGAACTGACCGCATAGTCCCGAGTCTCCCGGTTTGTGAATATGACGATAATTTGTAAAAATCACACTTAGTTAAAAACATGCCGGCAAAGGGTGAATACCCAAACCACCCCCCAAACGACCCCGTAGGGGGCACGAACACCTCGCACGAGACCAATGTAACTTGTAGGAACTGATCGCGTAGTCCCGGGTCTCCCGGTTTGTGAATATGACGATAATTTGCAAAAATCAGCACTTAAACTTAAAAACAAGCCGTTAAAGGGTGAAAACCCAAACCACCCCCCAAACGACCCCGTAGGGGGAACGAACACCTCGCACGGGACCAATGTAACTTGTAGGAACTGACCGCGTAGTCCCGGGTCTCCCGATTTGTGAATATGACGATAATTTGCAAAAATCACACTTAGTTAAAAACATGCCGTCAATGGGTGAATACCCAAACCACCCCCCAAACGACCCCGTAGGGGGCACGAACACCTCGCACGGGACCAATGTAACTTGTAGGAACTGACCGCGTAGTCCCGGGTCTCCCGGTTTGTGAATATGACGATAATTTGCAAAAATCAACACTTAAACTTAAAAACAAGCCGTTAATGGGTGAAAACCCAAACCACCCCCCAAACGACCCCGTAGGAGGCACGGACACCTCGCACGGGACCAATGTAACTTGTAGGAACTGATCGCGTAGTCCCGGGTCTCCCGGTTTGTGAATATGACGATAATTTGCAAAAATCAACACTTAAACTTAAAAACAAGCCGTTAATGGGTGAAAACCCAAACCACCCCCCAAACGACCCCGTAGGAGGCACGAACACCTCGCACGGGACCAATGTAACTTGTAGGAACTGATCGCGTAGTCTCGGTTCTCCCGGTTTGTGAATATGACGATAATTTGCAAAAATCAGCACTTAAACTTAAAAACAAATCGTTAATGGGTGAAAACCCAAACCACCCCCCAAACGACCCCGTAGGGGGCACGAACACCTCGCACGGGACCAATGTAACTTGTAGGAACTGACCGCGTAGTCCCGGGTCTCCCGGTTTGTGAATATGACGATAATTTGCAAAAATCACACTTAGTTAAAAACATGCCGTCAAAGGGTGAATACCCAAACCACCCCCCAAACGACCCCGTAGGGGGCACGAACAGCTCGTACGGGACCAATGTAACTTGTAGGAACTGACCGCGTAGTCCCGGGTCTCCCGGTTTGTGAATATGACGATAATTTGCAAAAATCAGCACTTAAAACTTAAAAACAAGCCGTTAAAGGGTGAAAACCCAAACCACCCCCCAAACGACCCCGTAGGGGGCATGAACAGCTCGCACGGGACCAATGTAACTTGTAGGAATTGACCGCGTAGTCCCGGGTCTCCCGGTTTGTGAATATGCCGATAATTTGCAAAAATCACACTTAGTTAAAAAACATGCCGTCAATGGGTGAATACCCAAACCACCCCCCAAACGACCCCGTAGGGGGCACGAACACCTCGCACGGGACCAATGTAACTTGTAGGAACTGACCGTATAGTCCCGGGTCTCCCGGTTTGTGAATATGACGATAATTTGCAAAAATCAGCACTTAAACTTAAAAACAAGCCGTTAATGGGTGAAAACCCAAACCACCCCCCAAACGACCCCGTAGGAGGCACGGACACCTCGCACGGGGACCAATGTAACTTGTAGGAACTGACCGCGTAGTCCCGGGTCTCCCGGTTTGTGAGTATGACGTTAATTTCCATTCATATATGTAATTTTTTTGTTTTGAGTATTTGTTTTTATAAATTATTGGGTTACTAATATCGTATCTTTTTTGTATGCTATTTTTTTTGCAGGATAACAGTTTATCGTTGGCTTTTATTCGCGTGGAATACACAAAGAACTCAATGGTTTACAACAAGGGGTTTATTAATGAATCCATTTTTTTGTGTCATGACCGTACGGTCTTTTGTTGTTTTATTATTGACTTTTATGGCCATGAGGGCTTTTGTAAGTTAATTGTTATATTTTGTGGCCGTGCGGGCTTTATGTTAGGCAGGTTTTGTATTAACAGGTGTTGGAATGTCCAGAAAATAGAGGAAACTCTGCCCAATTTTTTTTGGCATGCGAACAGTTAAAGACTTGTAATATTTTGAAGTTTGTATGTACATTAGTTTATTAATAACGCGCAATATTATTAATTTGTGAATTTTGTGCTTTCAAATATTTTTTTTTTAAATTAAAAAAATTTGGCACAGTTCAAAATCGTGGCAAAAATGTATCATATTTTGGCATGGTTTTAAACTGTGCTAATTTTTTTTAAATTATGCTGAATCTGGCACAGTTAAAAACTGTGCCAAAAGTGTGCCAAAAATATCAAATTCTGGCACGGTTTAAAAGTGTGCCAGAAATATTCTTATTTTGAAGAATCTGGCACAGTTAAAAAATGTGCCAAAAGTGTGCCAGAAATATCAAATTCTGGCAAGGTTTAAAAGTGTGCCAGAAGTGTTCCTGTTTGACTGATTCTGGCACACTTTTAAACCGTGCCAGAAAAAAATTCCCATTTTGGAACACCTGATTCTGGCACAGTTCAAAACCGTGCCAGATTTGATCTGGCACGGTTTTGAACTGTGCCAGAATCCTGTTTTTGGTGTAGTGCATCTTTGATAGTTCTGGGTGTCTTCATTTCTAGCAAAGCCTTAATCTTCTCGAGGTTTGCATCTATTCTCCTTTGGTTGACAATGAAACCAAAAAAAATTCCTACTCCTACCCCGAAGACACATTTGGTCGGGTTGAGCTTCATTCTATACTTTTCTATGGTTTTAAAAGTTCTTTCAAGGTCGGCCACATGAGTGTCAGCCTTCAGGCTCTTCATTAGTATGTCGTCCACATACACTTCCATAGACTTGCCTATTTGATCCTTGAATATCTTATTTATAAGATGTTGGTAAGTATCCCCTGCATTCTTCTGCCCAAAGGGTATGACCTTGTAGAAATAACTCCCCTTGTTTGTGATGAATGTTGTCTTCTCTGAGTCTATCGGGTCCATAAAGATCTGATTATACCCTGAATGTGCATCCATGAATATCATGAGCTCATGTCTTGCTGTGACATTTACTATCTGATCAATACGAGGTAAGGGGAAACTTTCTTTTGGATAAGATTTGTCCAAATCTTTGAAGTCTATGCACATCCTCCATTTCCCATTTTCATTTGGCACAATGACAACATTAGATAACCACTCAGGGTATATGACCTCTTTGATGAACTTAGCATCTTTAAGTTTTCTAACCTCTTATTTGATGACATCATAATTCTCTCTTGATTATATTCTTCTTATTTATTTGATGGGTTTGGCATCTTCTACGATATTGAGTTTATGGCACATGATCTCAGGATCAATACCTAGCATGTCTGTGGGGCTTTAGGCAAAAACACTTTGTATTTTCCTCAAAAGCTTCACCAACTCTTCCTTGATCTCAGGTCTTAGGGCTTTGCTGATTTGGAAGTTTTTTTTCTAGATCGTCCTCATTGAGGACGATGGATTCTACCTCTTATGCGACCTCTCCCTTCTTGAGCTTTGTCTCATCTCTAAGATCAAGTGTGTCGATGTTGTATGTGGTTGTTGCCCTCTTATGAGACTCTCTCTCTCTCTTCTGCAAAGATGAAGTAGCATTCATGTGTCGATGTTTCATCACCTTGCACTTCCCCTACTCTATAAGGAGTCGGGAATTTTAGCATTTTGTGAATCGTTAAAGGCACGTCCTCAAATTCCTTGAGGGATACTCGTCCTATGCTGAGGTTGTAAGCTGAGAAGACGTTTTTATCCATCACAAAGAAATTAATTTTTTTGGTCAATCTCTTGGTCCACTCATCTCCCATTCTTACATCCATCTCATACATTCCCAATGGATGGAACTTTTCACCGCTGAAGCCGATCAAGGGAGTATGATAAGGTATAAGCCTAGCTCTGCTGAGGCATAGGCTCTTAAAATAGGTCCAAAACATAACGTTTGTTGAACTTCCCCCATCAACGAGGATCCTCTGAACTTCACACCCACGCACCCTTATGGTGATTACCAGAGGGTGATCGTGAGGAGCTAAGATACCTTTTAAGTCAAGTCATGAGAAGCCAACTACTAGGGTGTCTATATCTACCTTCTTTCTTTTCTTGTGTTTAACCTCTGAAGGTGCCGAGTTCATAACCTTGGCTTTGGTCACTGACTTGGCCTCGGCCACATGGGCCTTGCGATCGACTACCTCTGAGCCAACCCCTGCTAATCCTCCGTAGATAGTGTTCATACCAAAAGTGACCATACCAACCCTCTTCATTGGGACATTGTTGTCTTTTGGGTGAAGGTTAGGGTCATTATCATCATTATCTGAGTCCTCAGCTCTTCTGGTTGGGGCATCTTCCTAATATCTGTCATTTCTTTTCTTTTTAGGGTCGTCTCATCCTCCCTTAGAAGCTCTACCATCCACATACTTTCTGATCTTCCCAGACTTCAACATCTTCTCAATCTCGTCCTTTAAGGAAAAACACTTATTGGTCAGATGGTCTTGGTCTTGATGGAACTCGCACCGTAGATTCTAGTTTCTCTTATGTGGAGGAGCCTTCAGCTTCTCTGACCATCTCAGGGATCTATCATTCTTTATTTTATTGAGGATATGATCACAGCTCACGGTTAGAGGAGTATAGTGTTCAAAATTTTCATTTGCATCCCTCTTCTTTCCATCCTTATTCCTTTAAAATTTCCCACTCCTACTTTCATTATCATCCTCATATTTTGCAGCCATTGCTTCTTCTGCGTTCATGACCTTCCTATCTATTGCTAATAACTAGGCCATAAACTTTGGAGGATCTCAGCAAGCTTCCAAAGTATCTTTCCATTCTGAAGTCCTCCAATAAGGGCTGTCATGGATATGATCTCTTCGTAATCTTAAACCTCCAACTTTTTCTCGTTGAGACTTACGATGTAGTCTTTGAGGCTTTCATTCTTGCCTTGATTTACATATAGCAGATATGTTATCTTCTTTTGAGGTCTTACCCTAAAACAAAAGTTGTGTATAAAACGCTCAGCCAAACCCTTAAAGTTCTCAACGTAATTTTTAGGAAGAGAAGTAAACCAAATATGTGCAGCTCCTGTTAAAGTGCTTGAGAAATCTCAACACCTCATCTCATCAGGGATTGAATAAATGTCTGCTGCAGACTAATACATCTCAATGTGATGCACTGGGTTAGTGCTACCATAGTACTTTGGAGACACCATCGGTGGTTTAAATTTGGTAGGGGTTGGAAAGCTAATAATCCTTGCAATAAATGGGGAACCCTCTGAGAATCCCCTTTGTAGTGGGTCTCATCTTTTTATGAGGTTGCCTAACTTGTCTTCCAGCCATTGAATGGAGTCATTCCATGGCTTAGTAATGTCTTCCTGGCCAAGGTTATCCCCAGCCACCTCCAAGGGGTGGACCAAGGGTTCCCCAACTGCTGCACAATGCCGGCTATTGACCTCCTGGCCACAGTCTAGGCCATGTTGGGGTTGGCCATGATGAGGCCAATGTTCACCACCTTCCCTTTTTGATCCAGCTACACTTTTTGACCTGGATAACCTCTGCCTCAGATCATTAACTGGGTCGAGCCTTTCAAAGGTTGACCCTCTACTCAAGCGATCAAAATCTGATCCTCTTTGTCGAGTGTCACCATCTCCTCTTGCTCCACAACCTCGGCTCTGCTGTATTGGACGTATTGTGTTGTTTAAAACCTCGTGTGGCTCCCGCTCCCAGCAGTCTGCTGGAGCATCCTCTGCCTCAATGTCATCGTACCTGTCCTTAGGGAAAGGGTTTCCTTTCCTCCCCAGGAGTAAATGCCTAGGGTCAGCAACATCCCTCCTCCGCTAAGGTGTAGGTTGGTCCTTTCGTGGTGCTTAGGTGGTCCCCTGGCCTCATGCTGTGGCTGGACGGCCACCGGAGTAATCATCTCTGGTGAGACCTCAGGTGGCTTTATGATATTTTGGCTTAGATGGGAAAATTTCTCCTGCATCGCTTGCTGCTTTGCAACCAAGGACTTCAAGGTTACTCCCACCTCAGCAATCTCGAACTGGGGTGATGCCTAATTAGAACTGGGTCCTCCAACACCAGATGGTGGAGGAGGTGGTGGTAACTCCGGTGCCATATGTTTAGACTAAAAATCTTATAATGGAAATATTAAGAGCTTGATACCTTTGATGACCTCTTTCAATGGTGACACAGCTTCACTCGAAGGGTGAGGCCGGGTTCACCACCAGAGTCTCTAGTGAGGTTAAGCAACAAAAGAGGAAGAGATGAATCTTCTCCTTCCCACAGACGATGCCAAAATGATGATGCAGTAAATAACACCACCATGTAAGGTGTTGACAAGCTCCAACAAGTGATAACAATGGCAGCACAAGAGTATATGTATATATATATATATATAATAGGATGAGGTGAGGAGAAGAGGATGAACACTTATATGTAAGTGGTTCAGCCAATATGGCATACGTCCACTGTGAGTGTGTGAGTAATATCACAAAATGAAGGCACTAACGGCCATAGATACAATCTCTCAAGATTTCTCTCTCTTCTGTGTAAACAAACAGAGTTTCAGCTAGGGTTGCAATTATGGACCCTTTTACAAGGTAGATGATGACCTCTATATATAGTTCTTGGGGGGTGTAATGTACCCCCAAGCATGCAATGAGCATGTGCATGAGGATAGAACCAGTATGAATATGACACCTGGCTAATCTTATATAGATAATAATGACCTTAATATTCCCTCACGTGAGGGGAATGATTCGGTTATAACTGATTTGTCCACGTGTTCCAAACCTTGCTTGTAAATGCTCGGCTCTGGGTCCTTGACTGATGTAACTTGTCCTGGACGAGTATGAGGTTGGTGGATTCAGAAGTAGTTTCTTTGTCTTGTTTCTAATGGTGATGACCTCGGCCAGGAGGGCTAGCCGAGGTTAGGTATGAGGTAGCAGTAACGTCGGCTGAGGCCGATGATGATGTTAGCAGTTAATTGAGCCCGTGAGACTCTGATGACCTCGACTAATGAAGCTCTGAGGTTGGTGTATGAGGGGACAACCTTATGAGAGACAACCTTGCTGATGGTTGTCATAAGATTCTTGTCAACTCGACTGTGAGACTGGCCGAGGTTAGTGTCTCTGAGTACGAGGGCGCACTTTGGGCATATCAATATTAGTCACATCACCAAATATAAAACTCTCCCAAGAATTTGTTGTTTAAATATTTTGAAAGACAAACTAAAATAGTAATTTTTTTTGAAAAGGTATGTCCCTATCTTGTTTTTATTGTCGATTAAGCCCTGGGGTTGTGGATCTTTCCAATAGCAGCATCTTCTATTGATTGAACTTTTACACATGTAGATCACACCTGCCCAATGATACTCAAATTCAAATCAGGTGCAATCACTCTAATGGTATTCCTTATCAACGCATCTAAAGTAATCTGTCTTCAACTCTAAGAAGTATGAATCACATAATTCTCACATATGGACCAAAGAAATATTTCAAAACCAATAAAATATATAGTAATTTGATCATGATTAAGTTAAAATATTAAAAGTAAAAAAATGTATCTATAGCCATAAACATCAAGTAATATGCAAGGGCTAGCATAGTGTGAAATTAAAACAAAATATTTTAATAAATTTGACAATTAGGATTATTCAAATGAATTCTAACGTAACAATGACATTATCAATAATTTTAATCAAAATGGTTGAAAATCTATATTTCAATAACCATTCAATCTGTCTATTTATCAAATCTCGTGAATCAAAGGACTTAATCACATAAACACAAAAATAAATAAAGTAATAAATATTTTTGGAATTTTTATAAAAGAATAATGCACATATTTACTACATGTCAAGTAAGGAACATAACATATAGAAAAATGCATGTAAATGCACAAATGCTTGAAATTTCTTACTAAAACATGAAAAATGATCCAAGTGACTTTTGAAAACTCACCAACGAAGATTTGAACTCAACAAATCAATAAGACCTAGGAAGGGACCTACAATAAATAAGACCTTAAGAATTTTATGCAAACTATATCTTAGATAGTGATGAGTGTTACATCTCCTGGATCAATGGGAGGAACTAATTTAATTTCCTTTTTGAGAAAGTTCTTTTAGGTAACCTCAATCTCAATTCTCTTCCTTGTCGTGTTCCTCAGCATGAATCTAAAGGTATTTAGAAAACATATCAGATTTCTCACAAAATTCTTATGGATATTCCTTAGAGTTTGAGCAAATGGTCTAAGTCAAGGGCTAGGTATCTCCCTTTTAACCTCACCTCTACCTTTCACTAGGAAATCCACTCTCGTCATCAATTCACCAATCTGACCCCTAAGTTCATTAATAATAACTCTATGGAATACTTGCCTCCTATTATTCATGAACCTATGGTTTCTCTTCTTCAAGCACCTACAAGCTTGATTGGGGTGACCTTGCATCTCAAAAAAGGTACAATAAGGAATTCTGCACAATTTTTTCTTAGCTTCACACGTTCTCTTCTTAAGTTTCTTACCACGCAAATGTGCAGTAACATATGGTAAATGTATTGGTTTACCATAATGACATCTAATAAATTTTTTTCTATCAAATACATCTCCGGAGATAATTTTTTCTTCCATTTTCAACCTCATCGGGCTAGAATCATGTTTTCGTTTAATCCATTTCAATTTGTAACAAAAAGATTAAAGATGATGTTCCTTAGGATAAAAAGGTGTAAGATAATTATTTTCAGTGATATTACTTTTGATCAGTTTTCTTTTTTATTTTAACATTCTCTTTTACCCTTTGTTTATTCTTCTTTTTTAAGATAAAATTATCATTATTCTTAGAATAATATGATAAACATTCACTCGATGTTTATATTTGAGAAGAATATGACTTGATTTTTAAACATCTAGTCAAGTCAAATTCATTTGTCAAAGATTAATATCTCTTCTCAATTTGATTTTATAAACTTCACAAACAAGAAGCTCCTTTTTCACATTTTTGAGTTCAAGAGTCAAATCACTGTTTTTTTATTCAATCACCTTGAGTTTTTTAAAATTATTTTTTTGAACTATTGAATTTTCACTGAACTGAATTTTTTACTCTCAAGGCTTTGATATCTTAATTAAAATAACAAGTCAAGTCTAAAACACAAGCTTCTTTATTTAAATAAACTTTAACTTTTGATTGGTAATTTGAATAAGTTGTTTAAACTCACAATCAAAAGATTCATTTCCTTATTCAAAGAGTTTAATTTCGTGGCCAATTTAACATTTAAACTTTTTATTTAGAGAAGTTGAGACACTAACTTTTCATTATCTTGACTCAAAAATTTGACACTTTCAACTTCATCATGAGAAGATTTCTATCTTATTTTTGTTTCACGTGTTGAACTTCAATTGTTTGATCCTCTGATTAGGATTCAAAGGCATAGGACTATCTCAACTATCAAATCAGGACAAACAAAATCCATCATCAATAACAAAACTAGATTTATTCACAAGCACAAAAGATCTAGGATTAGTGAACACATAGAACACATAACAAAACACACTATTTAACTCTTAGCACGTGAATGGAAACAAGACCAACAACTTAAATACCAATTGAGGACGTGTGTATTCAATAAAATGTTCTACTCTAACAAATTAAGGTGGAGGGGTGAAATGTTTATATACAAATTTTCCCAATTTTTCAATTTTAAGCAACCTAGCACATGTAACATTTAAGTGAAGTCATTTTTGGCATGGATCAAGAAACTAAGTTACAATTTAGGAAATCCTGGTCAAATTACTAGATGCAAAGTTCTAAATCAAATTTTATGGAGTAAATAATATCTATGTGAGATCTAGGTGTAGTGCATGATGCAAGTGGAAAAAATAGTAAGCACAACATACAAGCAATCCATAAGTCAAATTTTATGAGTAACTTCTTGAAATATTTGATGCACTCTAATTTTTTATTTAACTTAAAAAGATTTTATATAATGCAAGAAAGTACCTCTCACTCATGCCCTCATGAGTAGTTATCTATGAACATTGGACGTCCCTCCATTGACGTTAAGAAATCCACCTTAAGCTACATAAGATGAACGACGAAGTACACTCTCCTTCTTAGAATTGCGTCATGTCTCAATCTCTCCAATAGAACATGACACCTCCCTTTTTAGATCTAGGAGTGTTGATCAACCACTTCAAATGTTAAATGATATGAAATGAACTTTGTTAATGTGTATCTGCATCAAATCACTCTCAATTTCCTCTCAATCCATGAATCAAGTATAAATCTAGATTTTTCACTCAAATTGGAGGGAATAAGAGAATTTGAGAACAATGAGAAAAATTAAAATCTTAACCTAGAAAATACTCTTTGATATGTAAGTGAGTAATGAAGAATTCAGATAGTTTAAAAAGGAGGAAAAAGACCTAGTTATAGAAATTTTAAAAAATTATATGTCTCTTTACGCACGCTTGAGCTTTTATCGTGCCCGAGATTTCAACCAATATTCAACCAGTGCTAAAAAATTTCTTGTCCATTCGCACAAGTCAAAATTTGTTCGTGCAAAAGGTTTGGAGTAATATTGAATAAGAATCCAAATAAAATAATTTTTTCAAAATTGGTCTTTTCCTAAAGGTATACACAACACATCTCATGATTTTAAAAACACTTGTTCAGCTTTATAAAAAACACATTTTATAAAATTGTGCAAGCGTATGCATAGCCAATGTCATTCAATCTCAAAACCATTAAAAGGATGCATCTTCAATGATAAGCACCCAAAAGTGTATATTATATACCCAAAATAGACGTATTTTAGTTGCTAATTCTCGACAAAAATGGTCTTATGCACGTTAATGTCTATTTGGTAGGTCCAATGCATTTTGCGGAGCCTATGTGATTAATTCAAAGTAAATATGCAATTCATGGATCTAAATACCTTGTCACGTAACCCTAGCCTAGCCCCGACCTTCCTAAACCCTTCACCCAAGCCCCGCGTGTATTTGGTTTGTTCCCTTTTATTTTATTTTATATGTTTTACATTTTTTTTATTTTTGTCGTCTTGAATTTTTAAAATAAATTTTATTTTCGAGTCGTGTACATATTTTTAGTAATTTTTATATTTTATTTTTTTACGCGTCGAGTAGTTGTTCTTATATTTTCCTTTATTTTTTTATAGTTAGTTTAATGTTATCTTATTTGTTTTATTTTATTTTATTAGTTTTATTTTTTAATTTTTATTTGAGTCATTGTTCGTAGTTGTATATATTAGAGTCCGTGTGTTTTTAGTTTACGTGTCGCGTTTTTATTTTTTATTTTTTTTAGTATTTTCTTATTATTTATTTTTTATGTTAGTTTGATTTTGTTTTAATCGAGTCTTTATTTTATTATTAGAGTAGGATTTTATTTTTAGATTTTTAGTTTTATTAGTTTTATTTTTTAGTGTTATTTATTTTTAGGGTCCAAATTAAACACACACACTAACTTATCCTACACACCATTTACACCAAATCCTACAACTCTATCACACCCAAATACCATAGACCTAACACACACGTAAACTAACTTCTCTCCCTCACCCTATTCTTCCTACATTCTCATCACCCAATAATTCTCCAACCCATCTTCTTCCCCCAACAACTCTTTCTCTCTCCATACCACCATAACCAACCACCTCCATTACCAAACAACCCCTTAAAACAACCATCCTTTCTCTCTCCTCCCATCACCAAACCCAACACCCACAACCAACCTCAACCCACTTACCCACCCAATTCACTACCATCCCCAAATCGAGACCCTTTCCGACCAAGGCAGATGAAACCCGCCGGCGCCCAAACTCCGACCCCTCTGTCGGACTTACCTACCTAACCCAACCTTTACCCCCTTCTACCCCTTAACCCGTAACCCAATGTCGAAACCCAACCTCCCAAACCGCAAACACACAACCACCAAAAATTACGACCCACCAGTGCCACCTACCCGGAATCAAACCCGGAACCATCTACCCTCAACCCCGGATTCCATCAAGACCCACCTCCGGCGACGCCCAACTCAACTTCGGAGCCAACCTCACAAACCTGATTCCTATGCCCAAGACCCATTTCCCATCTCCAAAGCAATGCATGATTTTATCACCTTCCAAATCCTAAAACAAAACTAAATCCCAAATAACCCACATATGTTTTAAGCCTTTTAACCCTTTTCCAAAACTACCCCAACTAACATCTTCTACCCCAATGCCCAAAATGCCCATTAACAAAATCTGATTTGTATTCCCTCACTCCTCATTCACATGACCTCTCTTGTATGTTTCACTCTTAGATTTGGATCGATTCCCTTACTTACCGTTACACTTTAGTTTATTATATTTTTGTAGGTATTTGAGGTTTTGATTAGAGGATCTTTTCAACAACGATGAAATATATCAAAAAATTTGTCTATCATTCAATTTGAAAACGGATGTCTTGTGAAATAGAGAAGCTTTGTAGATCTTCAAAGTTCCAATGTTTGTGTAGTCTAAATCAACGAGCCTCACTCTAATCAAACGCCTCACCACGTATCAAGCTTATGTAGCTTGAATGACACATGTTCAATAATTTGACACATAATTTATCCAAATAATATAGAATTACAAATGTTTACATTTTTAATGTTGGTTAAAATCGATTTATAAAAAATTGAATTTCACGAAGCGAGTATTGAATAGTTAACGCGAAGAATAATGTCAAGTGTTATCTAAGTTTGAAAACAAGGCATATTTATTTGAGTAATTTTAAGATAATTATATTGGAGCACAATTATAATTAATTTTTGTAATTAATTACAATTAAATAAAAAATAAGATAAATAACAAGGCGTATGTTGGGATTATCATATATCTATATAACGATAAATTTTGTCATGCTTGTATTGTCTATTGAAAATTTGTATTATTAGCTTTATTCCGTTTGGACAAAACAATTAAAGTAATAGTTAGGTTTTTTATGTTTGTACCTTCAAGAATATTTAATTGAAGATATGAAGAGACCATCATGACGCATTATCAAATTTAAGCAGGGTTTGTGTCTTCATCCTTGGGATCTCGAAAAAGTATAAATGTTTATTATGTCGATCCATGAATTTTTGTTTGGGTGTTTTTAGTTTTCATTGAGGCAATTTTTCATATGATATTTTTAAAGAAAAATCTAGTTTTTGTTTGAATTTGTTTGAAGGACCATGTGTTTTCATTCCAACGAGATGGGATATCTCATTTTAACGAGTTTATATCATGTTTTGAACGAGATTGACATTTCATTTGAATGAGGATAAGACATTCTTCAAATGAAACTTACTATCCAACATTCTAAATTACTATTAGAAGGTTCACTTGAAGCTCGTTCTAATGAGTTTGGTCATGTCGTTCGAATGATTGGGTTTTGTTCAAAATAGATGCCCAATGTCATTCGATTGAAACACTAATCTTGTTCGTACAACATGAAAAATTGTGCCTCTATTTTTGTTTAGCATTTTCTCATTTTTTTCAACTTAAAATTAGACAATTGTTATGAGTGTCATTAATTCATACACAATTTTAATCTAAAAAAAACTAATCCTCTTTAGCACTCGGTTTACAAGTTTGTGAGATCCAAGAATCAAGATAATATATTTGTGTAGACATATCATGTTTGGAACACTCAAGACAATTTACCTTTTCTAGTTTGAATATTTTTTGAATGATGGACTTTGTGTTGAAGTTGACGGTGACTGTTCAAGTTCAGTTGATACCGAGACGTGGGCGGACCATATTATGTATCGTTAGCGGATTCATATGATGGTTGTGAAGAATATTCAAGGTGTGAAGACGACATCTGACTTGAAGGGAGTCGAGTCAGTGAGTAAGACACTCTATTGTCCTTCTTTAAAATTCTATATCATAGTGGACTTTGTGTAGTCTAGACCTCTAAGGTTTTTCCCTTTGTAGATTTTCCTCACACATTAGCGCCTTATGTGTTTACTGATTTTCTTTATTTATTTTACTTTTGCATGCTCACAATACATAATTGTCAAGAAAGGTAAAGTTAGAGTAATTATTTGCACAATGGATGTTTAATCCATGCTAACATTAAAATTAGTGTAATTCCTCACCTTTAATAATTTGGAATTTAGTAATTCTTTACACACTTGCATTCTAAAATTGGTATCATAGTGAATACACTAAGATATTATGTTGATCCTCAGTTGAGTGTGTTTATGATTATTTGATGGATATTAATCGTGAGGGTAGTTCCATTACTCGACCTCTCATGTTTGATAATTCAAACTTTCCCTATTGGAAGGCGATGATGAGATTTTCCTAAAAGTTTATCGGTCAGAATGTTTTGAACTCAGTCGAGCATGGGTGGTCCCCACCTATGGAAGATGGTATGCCGAAGGAATAATACCTTTGTACTAAGGATGAAAAAGATGCCTCGACTTTAAATTATAAGGGTGTAAATTCTTTTTTTTGTGCGACGGAGGAATTTAGGCGTATATTGACATGCAAGAGTGCAAAAAATGCTTGGGGTATTTTAAAATATATACAGGATGGTACGAATATCGTTAGAGTGTCTATGATACAAAATTCGATAACTAAGTTTGAGGTGATTAAGTGGAAGAACATTAGTCATTTAATGAATTTGATGCTAAACTATCGGATATTGTGAATTACTCGTTTAGTATAGGAGAATATATCCCTGAATCGAGAGTTGTTAGAAAAATCATAAGTTCCTTTCCTTGAAAATTTTAATGCTAAGGTTACGATTTAGATTCTCTTTATGGTGTTGATATTCTTAGATTCTAAGAACTTGTAGGTGATCTCCAAACCTATGAGATGAACATGCGTGACTTGAAGAAGAAAGGTAAGAGAAAGTGTTATATTTTCTCTTTTTTTTTGGATTATTAAGTTACACACCATTGCACCTACATGACTACTTGCATGTATTTGGAGATAAGAAGTTGATGACATTTTCAAGATTGAAGATCATTCGTCACAACTTTACCCCATAAGAGTTATGACGTAGTTTGGTAAAGACTTTAGTTTTCTAGGGGTTATTTTAAGGAGTTTATGTTTCTAATTTTAAATATATCTAAGGAATTCGTTGAAATCTTGCTAACTTGTTAGAATGAGATTGTCAAGTCGTTGAACGAGTTTACACATTGTCATTAAAAAGAGACTACTTCATTTGAACAAAATCTGGGACGATGCCTTTTTGTCAGCTCTAGAATGTCGTTTGAAGTTTCGTTAGATGACGTTCAAATGATATTGGGTACATCATTAGAATGAATTTCCCACGTTCGAACGAGATCTGAAGCAATGCCTTTTGGCAGTGTAAGGATAAAATTTCCAATTGAGTCCATTTGTATGTTATTCACTAATTCCCAAAACAAAACTTATTTGAGTCATAGATAGATTTTTATCTTGTCATGATATCCACATATTCTATAACGTGTTTATGTTGAAAACGTAGTGGCCAAGCTTCAAAGATATATTTTTCTCAGTTTTATTGGTGTACATTTCACATCTTCATTCAAATTGCATTCTGAATATCTCTCAGGTATGAACGCATTATGTTTATGGAGTTCGTAAAGAGTTTTAAATGATGGAAACTTTATTAAAAATTATTCTAAAATGTTTTAAATCGTTTATTCTGAGCTTATATGATGTTTAGAGTCGTGTGAAATCTCACCTTGGTTTTCGAGACTTCAAACGACATGTCACAATTTTTAGAACGACATGTGCATCTCGTTAGAATGACCTACTGACTTAATTTTATTATTTAAGGCAATGTGTGCTAAGAATTTTGATGGGTGTGCAAAACCAAAATACAGTTAAGAACAGTTTCATTTTTCTGCATAAGTTTTCTAAGGTTTTCACAGATTAAAACCACCCTTAGTGTTTAAAGATCCAAGCTTTCATATACAATTGCTATAAAGATATTGTTTGCACCATTTGGATTTTCTTCATCCATATTGAACAAGTTGTTCATTCCGTTTTGCGATGAAGAAATGGAAAAGTCCATGTTCCTAATCATAGACGGTTACTAAAGCTGCATCGGTGGGCAACTAGGCACTCGTGGATGCTTGTATTGTGGACAAGTTTTGTGGAAAGATTTCTACATGGGCACTGTGTAGGAGAGGTTAAAGATAAGAAGATCATTAAGGCTTGTGGGGATCGATTCATTGTGCAAGTCTTCTTGTCTTCTTTTGTAAACTAAGCTTCATAGTGATTGTCTGGCTTGGATCGTTTGAGATTTTTTCCCTTAGTGGTTTCCTCATACATCCGGCGTTGTGAACTTTACTTTATTTTACTTGCTTTAATCACCTAGATGCATGTTTAGGATTAAACAAGATAAAATTGGACTTAATGGATATTGGTTCACAAACTTGGTTCATGTTATATTTGGAAATAGGTTTTTTGAAAGAAAAATGGTTTTTGACATGCTTAGAGCACATTTAAAGAAAGGGGCCTAAAAATTTGTATCAGGTGTAGAATTTTTGTGTGTGTGTTGATCCCTTATGCTTTTAAGGATGAATTTCTGAAATTTTGATACTTTTAGAACTCTTATTTTTTATTACACAAATTATGCTTATCGGGAAAATGCGAATGAGAAGTGATTTAAAATGAATTGATGAGCGTGTTTGGTTAGCGGTTGAAAAAGGTTGGACGCCACCAGTCACACGATAGGGAGAGGCCACTAGTTTAAAATCTATTGAGTTATGGATCGATGCCAAACATAGACTTTCACTTTATAATTCTAAAGGTCTTCACGTTATTTCCTCACATGTCACATCGAAAGAGTATAATTGAATCATGTCGTGTGAAACTTCAAAAGAATCTTGGGATATTCTTGCACCTACTCACGAGGGCACTAACATGGCTAGGGCATCTAAACTTCAAAATATCACTAAACAATTTGAGACGATTAAGATGTTAGAGAGTGAGTCGTTTGATAAGTTTTATGCTAGATTTTCCAATATTGTCAACTCGTCGTTTAACTTGGTAGAGAAAATACCCGATAATCAAGTCATAAATAAAATCTTAAGGTCATTGCCTAGTAGATTTGATCCTAAAGTGACCTATGTAAACTCCAAGCAAGTGACAAAGAAATAAAAGGGCATTGATTTGAAAGCTCGAAAGGAGGAGGCTAAAGTTTCGAATGATGATTCCGATTTCGATTCCGATTTTGAGGATGTTGCTTTGCTGGAAAAGAAGTTAAATTTTTTTTGTTAAGTTCTAAAAGAAATCGAAAGATGCCAAAAGACTTAAGAAATTCAAGAACAGCAAACTCAATCCTACCCCTAAGAATAAGAGTGAGAATGTTAAGAGGGATGAGTCAGATATGTGTTTTGGTTGTGAGGGTTATGGTCATAAGGTAGAGGAGTGTCCCACTAAACTTAAGAATAAGGGCAAGTAATTGATGGCATATAATGATATCTTAAGTGATAGTGAACCGAAAGAGGGAGAGAGTTCCCCTATTGTAGAAACTTTTTAGTGTTCATGGCATGTCATGTGAGCGATGACGATTAATCTTCCCATGAAGATTCTCATGTGAATGACACTTTCGAGGCCATTTTGTGTGAATACCAAGTGAGTGAGGGTGAAGCTAGTGAGGAAGAGAAGATTAATGTGGGAGAGTTTCAATTTTCCTTTAATGATTTGTATGCAGAAGTGATAAAGGTGAAAAAGGAAAACTTAAAATTGCAAGCTAGGTTGAATGAGTGTGTCGTAAAAAATAATTATTCTTTGATTGAGGATCTTAGGGAATGAGAGAATACTATTCGAGAGAAACTAGAGTATGTTGAGAGAGAGAGAGAGAGAGAGAGAGAGAGAGAGAGAGAGAGAGAGAGAGTCTTCATGGTTTGATGGAGGCTTTGAAGAAAAATATTCTAGAGTTTGAGGTGTCTAGGCATTTTCTTGAGTGTAAGATTAGTGATCTTGAGGAAATATTGAGAGACTTGAGTAAGGTGAAGTTTGATTTGGAGGCAATGTTGGAAAAGTTGGATGAGATTTTAGGCACCATCCAAATCAAGGATGATAAGTGTGGTATAGGATTCGATGATCATATTGAACCCATTCCCAAAGCCAATACGAATGTGCGAGAGAGACGACTAGGAATGTGAGGGGAGGACCACATTTAGGTCACATTCCTTGCCTTGTTTACACTTTTTCTCTTTGCGGTAGGAAGGATCACCTTGGGCGTTATTGTTATGACCTTAAAAATGCTATTAGAAATTTTAGGAGTAAAGTCGTTTCGGCACCCAAAATCCCCATGCATTATTGCACACCTACTTGGGTTAGGAAATCGGACTTAGTGGCTTTAGGAATTAAACCTCATGGTTCTTGTTCGGTTTCACTTGATTCTTACCAAGATAAATCTAAAGGATGATTATGTTGACATGTTTGTCATACGCTAGTTTTTGCATCATGATATATATCTTTCTAGTGTTATGACATGTGTATCTCTTTGTATTATATTTTTTATTTATTTGAGTCTTATTGAAAAATACAAAAAGATTTTGTTTTGATAATTTTTTGAAAATACAAAATATTTTTGGTTTCATATATTTTTCAGAAATTTTATTTTTTGAGTAAAAAATATTTTTTGAAAAACACAAAAAGATTTTCAATTTATTTTTACGTAATCAGTTTTCATTTTTGATGTGGCATATTGGAGTAATTGGACCCCCATCATTTCATTATCCATGTGGCTAGGACATTTGGTCATCATCATAGATGCCTAGAATGATCTTAATCATTGATTAATGGGGTTGTTTCAAAGTTGAGTCGCATTTGGATTCGACTTTGTATATATTCCATTATTGCACACATGCAAGAGTTTCTACGAATGTTTGACTTCTCACGCGTATTTGCGTTTGGTGAGATGTTCTTATCTCAATTCTGTCATCTATGCCTAATAACACTTAGGAGGAGGTATGCATGTAAGAACCGTTTTACCGCGAGGATTTAGAATGCTTAAATTGAAAATATGATGAGTGTTCACGGGAAAGGTCTACGTGAGAATAATAATATCATTGTGAAATCCAAAATTTAAAAGCGCCCAAGAAAAAATTATGACAAAAATAATCATATGCCAAAAATGGGGTGAAGAGGATTTCTCGAAGTTGAGAAAAATAAAAACCTCAAAAGAACTTGAAAAATAAAAATATGTATATGTGAGGGAGTTTGGATGGAATATAACAATGGGTTTGCACCATGAATCTTAATGTTGAAAAATCGTGTCGTGACGCTATTGTTTGTTGAATCGCCAAAATTCCAGTTTTGTGTGCATGTTGTTCATTTAGTTCATTAAGCTCAATATATTAATTGTCACATATGGTTAAATCTAAGTTTGATGGTAGTTGGCTATTAATTAGAGTTTTTTGATCATTTTTATGTGTTCAAGTGGCCATTAATTTGTTGTAGTTCATTCCCATTCATTCCATATCCATGTTAGAGCACATTGATACTATGTTGGCATGAAAATCATATTGTTTTATTTATTTTATTTTTTAATTTTGAGTCTATTTTGCTTCTGTTTCGTATCTCCAATACCTGTTTTCATGAAATTTTGTCACTGGGAAAAACTTTAACATTTTTGGAACTAAAATACAAAGTTTGACGAAGTCATTCAATTGAATTCTGGACTTCGTTCGAATGACATGTCCAAGTCGTTCGAAGTCATTCGAAGCCTGGTTCTCGTGGCATATTTTTTGATGCGGTAATTATGTCATATATGGTCATTAGAAGGGTTGTTTTTAGGTTCATTAGAATGGTGCTTCAAACAACTTACTATTTTGGGTCGTTTTTTACCTAGTTTAAACGACTTGCCTATGTCATTCAAACAACATGGCTTAGTCGTTCAAACGACCTGCCTGGATTTTTGAGCCCTTGTTCTATTTCAGTACCTTCTTCATTTATGAGACGATTTCATTTTATTTTGGTACTTTTGGGTTCATTTGGATAGTTTACATGCGGTCGATAGTACTTATTCATGCTTTGATTCTTATGCTGCATTGGTTCATTTAGTCACATCTTTGCTTAGATTGATGATTCATTCTTTGTGACTGTTTGCTAGCTACGATTTGATACTTTCTGGTTATTTTTAGCTGGCATTTCATGTTTTTCTAGATATGCTTCATTGATTAATTCATTCTAGATATTTGATTATTTGTTTATCGTTTTCACTTATTGTCTATTCGAGACAAAAAAGGGAAGAGATATATTTTTTTGTCTTTACAAATTGGTATCATGAACATGTGTTTATATTTTATTGGTATCATGTTGTATTTCACATATTGGTATTTCTCAAATGTTCAACAAATGATTTGTTTTTTATATTAGTATTTTTATATCATTTGTTCCTCGATACTTCACTGGGTATTTGTTTGTTTCATGTGTGTAGGTATTCTTCAGCGATCATTGATTTCAAGGCTACATCACATTCAAATATCTCATCCTTACCGGACCTGCATATACTAGTTATTTTCCTGTACTTTTTGATTTTGGGTTTTATGGGATGAGATTTAGATGTCATACGGCTTGATGGCCCGACTTAGGCATTTCACTGTTTGGGTTTTGTCCCCAAATAGTCAAAGTGGGAGATTTGTAAGGATAAAATTTCCAATTGAGTTCATTTGTATGTAATTGACTTATTCCCAGAACAAAACCTGTTTGAGTCGTAGATAAATTTGTATCTTATTGTGATCTCCACCTAGTCTATGACGTGTTTATGTTGTAGACGTAGCGACTAAGCTTCAAAAATATATTATGTCGAGTTTTATTAGTGTACATTTCACGTCTTCATTCAGATTGCATTCTGAATATCTCTCAAGTATGAACGCATTATGTTTATGTAATACCCCGTAATTTTTATGACTTTTAAAATGGGTTATATTTTAATTAATGGATTAATTGGATTTTATTATTAATTAATTCATTTGGGTTTTATCCGAATGGAGGATCTTAAAATTTATGATTCTCAATATTACTTAAAGATATTTAGGTATATATGAATGTGATGCTATTGATATTGCTGTGAATTGTTAATTCAGTAATTTGGATTTTTAGTCGGACGCAGTATGGGACGTGTCGGGGCAAATTTGTTAAATTAAAAAGGAAATTTATTTTCTATCGACCTTATAGTTATTTCGACTGCGTCGTTGCATCCAACATGGTTGAAATAGTCAGAAAAGTCTATTTGGAAGTTGGATTTGGGTCTCGGGTCATTTGGAAATGAAAATACAACCAAAAGGACATTTTAGTCATTTTTATAGGGGGATGAATAGTGATTTCAGATTTTTTCCTATTATAAGTATTTGGAGATTAAGTGTACGTGGTATATTCATCTCTTCTACACAATATAGAGAATTCATCTTCCTAGAGAGATAGAAAGGTTGCTTGGGAAGAGAAAAGTTTACTTGGGAAGGAGAAGAAAAAAGACCAAAGGTCACCACCACCCACCACCACCGGAGGTTGACCGGAGAAGGGAGAACCACCTGTGATATACTACACCAAAGGATCAAACCTTCAATAGAGGCAAGTTTTTTATAATGGCAATATAAGTTTGTATATTGTCCATGTTCGAATAGTTCTACAAAGATGAGACTTTTCATGTTTGAAAGAAATAATGGAGTTGTTAAATGGATTTCTGGAAACTAAAAATATATCGGAATCAAACTCATGTTATAGGTTGAGAGTAATCCATGAAATAATCATAAATCTGTTGAAGAAATTCTGAAAACCATTGTTGTGTTCTTGAAGATTTTATGTTGATAATTTTCTAGGAAAAAGAGGAGATAAACATGCTTTTAATTCAAACTCTTGATGATTCTAGGATGTTTAGAACATTAGAAATTATTTATATATGTTGATATATCATGTAGTAAGGTTTATAAGTCATTTGGGTTGTTAATATGAAGGTTTTATTGAAGGTTTTATTGATAAAAAATGGTTAAACCCGTAGTTGAAGAAATGCAGAAAAGTTGGGCTATTACCTAGGCAATCGATTAATCGACCCCCTGCCTTCGATTGATAGACCTCTTCAGAATTTTTAATGTTTTTTTTTTCTTTTTAATGTTGGTTCTTATCCCGAACCTTTTGTAGATCTTTGGTGATTATTAATTGGATATTATGGGACTTAGAAAAGATCAGTAGGCCCTAGATAAGATTCGAATTAATTTGATTGGGATTTAATTGATTAGAATGACGATAATTATATTGAAAGGTATTTCGGTTGCTAGATTCATTTGGTGGATTCTAATTGGGATACATAAGGATTAAAGATAAGACCAGTTGGGGTGATTGAATATAACACCTGGGTATCCTTAAGTTTACAAGAGGGTTTAATCCTCTGTGAAAGAAGATGTGCTTATAAGAGATTTGGAACTATTGGTTTTAACCTTAATTACAGGGAGAGTTTAATTCGTAGTAACTCGGGAGATATGACGATATGGACTAGTAGGGTATAAGTGACTTCTTACTGGATATATGTTGAGGAAAAACCTATTTGAACCTTGAGTATTGAGGGAGGCTCGGGGATAATTAAATTAAGAAGTAAAGTTATGATATTTTAATACATGGGATTCAAAGAGATATAATGCTACGTATGGGAATAATCTAAGGGTAATATGAGTACCTTGCTGATAGTATATTATATGTATGATAATGCCTATTTGATTGATTGATGATTATGTGTATGACATACCTAGCTTACTTGCTATCGGCAGGAGGTTTGCGCGTGAGGACAGTCATATCATGATGAATCCATGGGATCTTTGATTTGTCGCTCAAGAACATAGGTCTATGAAAGACTTATCAGGGAGTTGATAAGTTCGCTGACTGTGGGAACATAGGTATGTGCGTCACCCATGGATACGAGAACTATGTTTGCCTCCAATTTGTATGTTGTTGTTTGTGGTTCGAGGAATCCTTACCGAACCTTTAGTCCCCCATTCGATGACCATCGATGATGGGACATGATAGCATAGTACTGCATTGCACCACAACTGTGACTCGGGGTGCCGTATTATATATATATAAAATAAATTAAATGAATGTATATTATGGTTAAATCATCTACTGTGTGATAATTGTAGATAACGGTGAATTGAGATAAAGAATTGAAATATGTTAATGAACAATTATTGAAAAGATTAACTCTTGTTAATGAGAAATGATTCGTGATAATGAGAAAAGATTCATGTGGATGGGAAACGTATAAGAATGATTATGTGACGTTTGGTATGGGACATATGGGGTTATGATGTGGGATGGAATCATAATATGGAAACTAGTGAAGAGGAACCATTAACTAGGAGGTTAATAGGAAACGTTAAGTGTGCACTTTGGTTGAGAGGTGAGAATAGCAAGTGAGAGTTAGATACTAACATGTACATAATAAATGCTTTATTGCACTTGTTAAATACTTGTTGTTTTAAAAAATCATTTTTCACAATCGAGCTCTGACCCGTTTCCTTGCATATTTTCTTTTCTATTGTACCGTCTATATCAGGTGTCCAGCAGCAGGGATGCCAACCTTAGTTGATTTTGACGAGCTATAGAGCTATGGAGTATTGCTTAGACGCTTATCTTCATTTGTTTCATAGTGTTCTTTTATGTAGGGCATGTCGCCCCAAAGGAACTCAATTATCTCTTCTCTATATGAGTCAAATACTCTTGTAGTCATGTCGTTTTAATACATTTACTATTGTTGTAATTACTATATTGGATTATTATGTGGGAATGTTTATTCCAATTGCATTTAAATTCTTTTGTGTTAACTGTTCAGTTATTAGTTTTGTAGAATAAAATGTGTTGTGTTATTCTTAAACTAAAAATGAAAATTGTTGAATTAAAATTTGGAAAGTTTTTAACACCGGCTTAATTGGGTATTGGGTGAGTTGTAAATGTTTTTGACAGTGAAGCTAAGAATGAGACAACTATATATTCTGTTTTTATTTGGTATGGGACTTGCCACCCGGTATTTAATTAGGCGGGGTGTTACAGGTGGTATCAGAGCATCAGGTTCTAGTGTCCTTTAGGATCTGTATGTCTTATTGAGTTTTCAGCTTAGCGTTCTTTGATGTAGAGCCCTATGAGTAGGATTATTGCTTTTCTATTTATGCCTACAATCTTCAGCTATTTTGATATATCAAATACTAATAGAGTAATCTCGTTTCAGATGCCTCCTCAACGTGAACCTCAGTCCGCCCCAACTCAGGGTACTATGACTGTGGCTGAAGTTGCTGCAATTGTAGCACAGGCAGTCAATGAAGCTCTGGATGCTGTTCAGCAGGCTCCAACACAGGCACCGGTTTTTCCACCCGCGCAAGGTAAAGTGTTTCCTACTACATGGGAACGAGCGAGGGATGCCTTTAAGAAGGCGCACCCACCTGAGTTTTCGGGAGGATCAGATGTTGTGACTGCTAGCCAATGGAAGAAGGATATCCAACGACACTTGATAATGATCGAATGAACTAAGGTTCAACATCAAATACTATCCACATTCAAGCTAGTAGGTGCATCCATGCAATGGTAGGAAGCTACGACCACTATGGAAAAGAGAGAGACAATGACGATCCAAGACTTTTGGATACGGTTTGATGGGAAGTATTTTCCTTCCGCCATCCAGACAGAGATGAGGAGGAAACTACTTGATTTAAAGCAGGGAGAAAATACGATGGCAAAATACGAGGAAGAATTCACGAGATTAACTAATTTGGTACCAACAAATGTACCCACTAAGCAGAGGAAAATTCTAATGTTCACTGATGGGTTGAACTATAAGATTCGCAAGCATTTATTAGGAAATCTTTCACTACACACGCATGCAGATGGTCTTAATGCTGTAATGCTTCATTGCCAGGATAATCGCGTAAATTCTCAGGGTGTCAAGCGGGGGTTTGGGTCAAGCCAGCAAGGCAAGACTACAGGGGGCAGTTCTAGTGGGACTCAGCCAGGACAAAGTTATCAGCGTCAGGGTGAGCAGGGTTCTCAGGCATTGGATTATACTAAGAGATTGCAATCTAAAGATTCTCGATTTGAGGATAGAGTTAATGGGCAAGGACAGCAGGGCCATCAGAGCCAGAGACAGGCTCAGCAGGGCTAAGGGAAAGGAGGTAATGGCCAAGGGCAAAGTGGTGGAAAGTTTGTAGGAAAATGTTTCATGTGTGGAAAGTATGGCCATAAACGACAAGATTGTCCTGATAAAGACAAATTCCCTCAGCAAAAAAATGCTCGACAGGAGTCACAGACACCAGTGTTTCCACCAGCTGCTCTTCCAGCTCCAGCTCCAGTGCTAGCACTACCTCCCATTCCAGCAACTCCCGTGCAACAGGGTCATTACGGACGTGTATATAACGTCCATCAGACAGTGATTCAATAACCACCACCCGCGAATGAGGGTATGTTTTCTATCTAAGGAATTATGAGGCGTGTATTGATTTTTATAGCAATTAATATTGTGTGGGCAAAAGGGTTGCTAAACTTAGCCTATAGCACCATTATTTACGTAGACTCACCGATGGGTGTGGGACACCTATATTTTTATGTCATCACGTGGGTTTGATTTTTATCATGGAATTACTTACGTTGGGCATGTCCAAGCATGATGTGACTGTCTGCGTGGATTGACTTATGGTATTTGAGAGCGTATGTACTACTACTATAGCTAGCATCTTGTCTTAAATAATAGAGTAGATGAGTAATATTTTAATTTAAAATCAATAAAACCTGTAGAGAGGTTATATACTATTAACTAAGGACCTGAGGAGTTTCGATGACCGACTACTTTAGGTAGTACTGTATTGGGGGAGTTCCTTGTTTGGATTTCGCTTGCGAGACACCCCTCACATGAAACTAATAACCGTTGGGAGTCAAAATAAGATAGGTCTTTAGGATATGAGTTTATAACCTTTGCGATAAATATTATAATGGAAGTTGTATGATAGGGTGTATGGGTGCCCTGGATGGTTGGATTGTAGTAGTTTTCATAATTGTGAAACTGTAAGTAGTTGTGACTTCACAATTTATTTGTTTAATACGTGAGGATCATTTTTCCCAAAGTGTGTCACGAAAATGGTATAGGGAAGATTGGATAAAGTTAAAATTAGATTCAGTTGAAACTATATGGTGAGGCTTGGCGTATAACATCAATGGGAATTTTCGATAATGTACTGTATGGGCGCTACTACTTAGATTTCTTGCGATGTGAGATTTATACTCGGAGTTGAATTTATCAATATGATTTATATTCATAAATTTCGAGACAAAATTCTGTTATAAGGAGGGAAGTATGTAATACCCCGTAATTTTTATGACTTTTAAAATGGGTTATATTTTAATTAATGGATTAATTGGATTTTATTATTAATTAATTCATTTGGTTTTTATCCGAATTGAGGATCTTAAAATGTATGATTCTGAATATTACTTAAAGATATTTAGGTAATATATGAATGTGATGTTATTGATATTGCTGTGAATTGTTAATTCATTAATTTGGATTTTTAGTCGGACGCGGTATGGGACGTGTCGGGACTAATTTGTTAAATTAAAAAGGAAATTTATTTTCTATTGACTTATAGTCATTTCGATTGCGTCATTGCATCCGGAAGGGTTGAAATAGTCAGAAAAGTCTATTTGGATGTTGGATTTGGGTCTCGGGTCATTTGGAAATGAAAAGACAACCCAAAAGGGCATTTTAGTCATTTTTATAGGGGGGTGAATAGTGATTTCAGATTTTGTCCTATTATAAGTATTTGGAGATTAAGTGTGCGTGGGATATTCATCTCTTCTACACAATATAGAGAAGTCATATTCCTAGAGAGATAGAAAGGTTGCTTGGGAAGAGAAAAGTTTACTTGGGAAGGAGAAGAACAAAGACCAAAGGTCACCACCACCCATCACCATCGAAGGTTGACCGGATAAGGGAGAACCACCTGTGATATACTACACAAAACGATCAGACCTTCAATAGAAGCAAGTGTTTGATAATGTCAATCTAAGTTTGTATATTGTCCATGTTAGAATAGTTCTACAAAGATGAGACTTTTCATGTTTGAAAGAAATAATGGAATTGTTAAATGCATTTCTGGAAACTCAAAAAAATATATAGGAATCAAACTCATGTTATAGGTTGAGAGTAATCCACAAAATAATCATAAATCCGTTGAAGAAATTCTGAAAACCATTGTTGTGTTCTTGAAGATTTTATGTTGATAATTTTCTAGGAAAAAGAGGAGATAAACATGCTTTTAATTCAAACTCTTGATGATTATAGGATGTTTAGAACATTAGAAATAATTTATATATGTTGATATATCATGTAGTAAGGTTTATAAGTCATTTGGGTTGTTAATATGAAGGTTTTATTGATAAAAAATGGTTAAACCCGTAGTTGAAGAAATGCAGAAAAGCTGGGCTATTACCTGGGCGATCGATTAATCGACCCCCTGCCTTCGATTGATAGACCTCCCCATAATTGTTAAAGTTTTTTTTTCTTTTTAATGTTCGTTCTTATCCCTAACCTTTTGTAGATATTTGGTGATTATTAATTGGATATTATGGGACTTAGAAAATATCAGTAGGCCCTAGATAAGATTCGAATTAATTTGATTGGGATTTAATTGATTAGAATGACGATAATTATATTGAAAGGTATTTCGGTTGCTAGATTCATTTAGTGGATTATAATTGGGATGCATAAGGATTAAAGATAGGACCAGTTGGGGTGATTGAATATAACACCTGGGTATCCTTAAGTTTACTAGAGGGTTTAATCCTAAGTGAAAGAAGATGTGTTTATAGGAGATTTGAAACTATCGGTTTTAACCTTAATTAAAGGGAGAGTTTAATTCGTAGTAATTCGGGAGATATGAAGATATGGACCAGTAGCGTATAAGTGAATTCTTACTGAATATATGTTGAGGAAAAACCTATTTTAACCTTGAGTATTGAGGGAGGCTCGGGGATAATTAAATTAAGAAGTAAAGTTATGATATTTTAATACATGGGATTTAAAGAGATATAATGCTACGTATGGGAATAATCTAAGGGTAATATGAGTACCTTGTTGATAGTATATTATAGGTATGATAATGCCTATTTAATTGATTGATGATTATGTGTATGACATACCTAGCTTACTTGCTATCGACGAGAGATTTTCTCGTGAGGACAGTCATATCCTGATGAATCCATGGGATCTTTGATTTGTCGCTCAAGAACATAGGTCTATGAAATATTTATCGGGGAGTTGATAAGTCCGCTGACTGTGGGAACGTAGGTATGTGCCTGACCCATGGATATAAGAGCTATGTTTGCCTCCAACTTGTATGTTGTTGTTTGTGGTTCGAGGAATCCTTACCGAACCTTTAGTACCCTATTCGGCGACCAGCGATGATGGAACATGATAGCAGAGTAATGCATTGCACCGCAGTTGTGACTCGGGGTGCCTTATTATATATGAATATATATATGTAATGAATTAAATGAATGTATATTGTGGTTAAATCATCTAGTGTGTGATAATTGTAGATAACGGTGAATCGAGATAAAGAATTAAAATATGTTAATGAATAATTATTGAAAAGCTTAACTCATATTAATGATAAATGATTCATGATAATGAGAAAAGATTAATGTGAATGGGAAACGTATAAGAATGATTATGGGGCGTATGGTATGGAACATACGGGTTTATGATATGGGATGGAATCATAATATGGAAACTAGTGAAGAGGAACCATTAACTAGGAGGTTAGTAGTAAACATTAAGTGTGCACTCTAGTTAAGAGGTGAGAATAGCAAGTGAGAGTTGGATACTAACATGTACATAATAAACTCTTTATTGAACTTGTTAAATACTTACTGTTTTGAAAATTATTTTTCACAATCGGGTTCTGACCCGTTTCCTTGCATATTTTCTTTTCTATTGTACCTTTTATATCAGGTGTCCAGCAGCAGGGACGCCAACCTTATTTGATTTTGACGAGTTATGGAGCTATGGAGTATTGCTTAGACGCTTATCTTCATTTGTTTCATAGTGTTATTTTATGTAGGGCATGTTACTCAAAGGAACTCAATTATCTCTTCTCTATCTGAGTCAAATACTCTTGTAGTCGTGTTGTTTTAATACATTTACTATTTTTGGAATTACTGTATTGGATTATTATGTGGGAATGTTTATTCCAATTGCATTTAAATTCTTTTGTGTTAACTGTTCGATTATTAGTGTTGTAGAATAAAATGTGTAGTGTTATTCTTAAACTAAAAATGGATTTTGTTGAATTAAAATTTGAAAATATTTTAACACCAACTTAATTGGGTATTGGGTGAGTTGTAAATGATTTCGACAGTGATGCTAAGAATGAGCCAACTGTATATTCTGTTTTAATTTGGAATGGGACTGGCCACCCGGTATTTAATTAGGCGAGGTGTTACAGTTTATGGAGTTCAAAAAGAGTTTTAAAGGATGGAAACTTTATTAAAAATGATTCTAAAATGCTTTAAATCGTTTATTCTGAGCTTATATGATGTTTAGAGTCGTGTGAAATCTCACCTTGGTTTTCGAGACTTCAAACGACATGTGATGTCGTTCAAACGACATGGCACAGTTGTTAGAACGACATGTGCATCTCGTTAGAACGACCTACTGACTTAATTTTATTATTTAAGGCAGTGTGTGCTAAGAATTTCGATGGGTGTGAAGAACCAAAATACAGTTAAGAATAGTTTCATTTTTATGCATAAGTTTTCTAAGGTTTTCACAGATTAAAACCACCCTTAGTGTTTAAAGATCCAATATTTCATATACAATTGCTATAGAGATATTATTTGCACCATTTGGAGTTTCTACATCCATATTGAACAAGCTGTTTATTCGGTTTTGTGGTGAATAAACAGAGGAGTCTATGTTCCTAATCATAGACGGTTACTAATGCTGCATCGGTGGGCACCTAGGCACTCGTGGATGCTTGTATTGTGGACAAGTTTTGTGGAAATATTTATGCATGGGCACTGTGGAGGAGAGGTTAAATATTAGAAGAGCATCAAGGCTTGTGGGGATCGAGTCGTTGTGTAAGTTTATCTGTCTTCTTTTGTAAACTCCGCACCGTAGTGATTATCTAACTTCGGCCATCAGAGGTTTTTTCGCTTAGTGGTTTCCTCGTACATCCTGTGTGTGAATTTTAACTTATTTTTATTTCTTTAATCACTTAGATGCATGTTTAGGATTAAACAAGATAAAATTATACTTAATTGAAATTGGTTCACAAACTTGGTGCGTGTTAAATTTGGAAAATGATTTTGTGAAAGAAAAATTATTTTTTACATCCATAGAGCACTTTTGAAAAAAAAGGGGCCTACAGGCAGGCCCTAGAATGATGTTCGAAGTTTCATTGGAAACCTGTTCGAATGAAAAAAGGTACGCCGTTCCAACAAGGTACCTAGTCATTCGAACGAGCACACGACGTTCTATTTTTTTTAATCAGACCGGATCGAAATCTTTAATGCCTATCTCTTTTCAGCTACATTCCTTATAATTAGGGATACATAATTAGAATATTTAGGAAGCCAATTTAGAGTTATTTTTGTGATAAAACTCTACCAAATTTCCATCCAAACCCCTTGGAACCTTAAAGATCACATTACCAAATAAAGAAGCACACAATTCATGTTCAAGAACCCATATAGAGATTTTCTCTAATGCTGATTTGTGGAGTTGAGGCTTTACTATTGTAAAAAAGGTTGATCGGTGGATACCAAGGGAAGACTGCTTCTTATTGACGGTGCTGGATTGTGCTGTATCTATAGAAGAGTTGAATAATTGTGCATTATACTTTGTGAGCTAATTAGTCTTTACGTCTTATTATGCCTGTCAATTATGATACAGTGCTGAAATTTTTCTAACTTCTTCGTATGCTTGGTTTGTTTTTGTGGTTTGGCTTATTTAATTTCAACTTCATCGTTACTTGCACACTAAATTTAAATCAAGATAAAATTTATTAAAATTTGAATGTGTGCGTGTTTGGGCTAAGATATGAATAAATCCATAGAATTTTCATTCTTAAATTGGTATCAAAGTAGGTTGCACTAAGTTTTTGTGTGATCCTTTAAAATTTGGATTTTATGGATAATTTGTATAATTATCTCCCTATTTTTGATGGGTCAAATTATGCATACTGAAAAGCTAGTATGAGGTCTGCTTTAAAATCTATTGATGAAAGAGTTTGTGTTATTTGTTAAATAGAGTGGACGCCACTCACAATGACCAATAGTGATGCCATAGGTCCAAAGCCATATCTGCTTGGATATAAGATGAATTTACATGGAGTAATTTTAACTCACACAATTTATGTGACGTCTCTTAAGCCATCACCCCTGATGAGTTCCACCTCTTCATGACGTGGACCACGTCTATGGAAGTGTGGGACATCCTCTAACTCACTCATGAGGGTACCAACGCTGTGAAAGTTTATAAGATTTAAAACCTCACCACACAGTTTGAGACTATTATTATGCTAGATTATGAGTTTTTCAATGAATTTTATGCACGATTGTTTGATATCGTTAGCTAGTTTTAATTCAGCTGAGAAAATTTCAGAGACGCTTGTAGTTAAAAATATTTTGAGATCACTTTCGGCTCGCTTTATTCCTAAAACATGGACGTAACTTCATCGTGTTTATGGCTAGTCATGTGAGTACATCTTCTGCACCTCATGCCACTAAGGAAGATGCTAAACATGATGACCTCGATAGTGATTCTTGTCATTTTGGGGAGAGTGGGGGATATGATACTTTGAGTGAGGGAGAGAGTGAACTTCAAAGTGTTTACGCCGATCTTTATGATGTGTCCTTTGAAATGAATAAACAAAACAAAGGTTTAGGTCTTAGAGTTTTATCTTTAGAGAAGGAGTTGAAAGATGCAAGAGAGAGCGAGTCCTCGATGAGTGTTTCTTTGGGAGAGAGTCATTTTAGTAAAGAGGGAAAATTGTGACTTGACCAATAAAGTGGCTAATCTTACGAGATATCTTCAAGCATCCATAGAGACACATGATAAACTTGAATCCCTTGTATCTCAACTCAAAAAAAATTCCTGAACGTATCTAGGAGGTCAAGGTTACTATAGAGGAGACACCAAAGAAGGTTAGAAAGATACTGATCGGTTTTGCTTTAGGTTTTGCAAAGATGATAGGAATAGGTTACGATGATGCATCCACCGGAATCAGTTCCTAAATTTGTGGTAGATCCTTATGGGACTCGACCTAAACCTCAAAAGAGAGTTTAACCTAAATAAGTGAACCAAAGTAGGCCTAAACAAGTCTATGTTTGCACCTTTTATCAAAAAAAGAGGTCACCTTAGAGAGTTTTGATACAAGTTAGGAGGAGTTTAATGTACACATTCTCCCATGCACCACTATAGCGACTTTAATAATCTCAGAGAGCAAGTTGATTTCCATGTTGTGACTTCATAAATCTTAATGGAATAATTTTAATGGATATCTATGCCATTTTAGTACCCTTATAATACTACGAGTAGATCCAATAACGATAAGGGCAAATTTTTTTTTACCTCCACTTAGGTATTTAAAAAAGATTACAAAGACCTTATTGTTCATGTTTCTCTCGAGGTCCAAAATACTTCACAATGGTATTTTGATAGTGGGTGCTATAGGCATGTGACCGGTGAAATATCATTTTTTACCAACCATGAGGATCGCAAGGATACTAAACTCACCTTGGGAGATGGGAGTAGGTCTAGTATTTTACCCAAATTTCCTAAACTAGACAATGTGTTGTAATTTAAAGGTCGGACTTAATTAGCACAAGACAATTGTTCAATGCATGCTTTGCGATAAAGTTTGACCGGTACGAATGTAACGTATGATCAATCTGGTGAACTTTTATTACAAGGAGTGAGGATAGAAGATAACTGCTATGGGATTATTCCAAATTCCTCCTTTATGTGCAACAATGCCATGGTTTCCTCTATGTATCTTTCACGTGAATAACTAGGTCATGTGAAATCTAGAGATCTTGAGAGATTATTGAAAAAGTACCAAGTTCGTGGCTTACCGTCACTTGGGAAACCCACTTCCTCGGTTTATGTACCATGTCAATAAGGAAAATAAATTATAATTATCCATCAAAAGTTGAATACCATTACCACCACATGTGTTTTGGAGTTGATTCACACGGATATTATGGGTCATACTCTCTCGGAGAGTTCAGGTGGTAGGTGATACATTCTCGTGATGGTCGATGACTTTTTGAGATACTATATCGTGGGATTTCTTAGAGAAAATTACGATACGATTGAGTTCTTAACAAATAAGTGTCGTGTCCTATAAAACCAACACAATGTCACTATTAATCATATGTGTAGTGACAACGCCATAGAATTTAAAAAAAGATGGAGTGGATATATATTGTGAAGGAATGGGAACCAAATACAAGTTATTGGCTATTCGCACTCCTCAATAAAATGATATAGTTGAGAGAATGAATCTGGCAATATAAGAGATGGTTGGATCCATGCTTCTTGGGATAAACATGCTTAGACGTTTTTGGGCAGAGGTGATGACTACCACATTCGATATGGTGAGTATGGTATATCTTCATCCTCACAAACTACAAATGCTATATGATTTGTGGATAGGTAAGAAGCCCACCCAATCGTATTTTCGTGTCATTGGGAGTACTTGCTACATCTTGAGAGATAGAACTTAGGAAAGTTCGACTCGCAGAGCAATAAGGAGATATTTTTAGGTTATTCATCGTTAAATAGGGATTATAGGGTGTTTAACCTTTCAAGCTCTAAGGTTATGGAGTCAATAAATGTCACGATTAGAGATGACGAGCCATCGAAATCTATTGACCCTGACTTTAAGTGTGAGGATGATGTACCCCTTGGTGACGATCCCATCCTTTGTTATACTACCTCGTTGGACCCCATTCTTAATTTAAAGGATCCACACTCTTGGGTTCGAAAGAGTCATGACCTTTCCACTATATTTGGTGATACCACAATCGGTGTCAAGGCTTGCGCTCATCTTGATAATGTGGTTAGCTACCTTTGCTACACCTCTTTAGTTGAGTGCAAGAATGTGAAAAAATCACTCAAGGACGAGTATTGGATGTCCGGTATGCAAGATGAATTATTTTAGTTTCATAAAAATGATGGCTAGGAGTTAGTCCCCCGACCTAGTGAGACTAACATGATAGGTACCAAGTGGATTTACAATAATAAGATGGATGGGAATAGTACCATAGTTTGTATTAAGGCTAGGTTGGTCACTCAAGGCTACACATAGATTAAGGATGTAGACATTGATGAGACATTTTAACCTATTGCCAAGCTTGAGTCCGTTCGCTTACTACTCACTATAGCATGTCATCTACACTTCAAGTTATATAAAATGGATGTCAATAGTTCCTTCCTTAACGACATTCTATAGGAGGAAGTTTATGTAGAACAACTAAAAGGGTTTGAAGACCAAAGCACCTGGGACATGCCTTTTATCTTAAGAAGGCCTTGTATGGTTTGAAGAAAGCTCCCCGTGCTTGGTATGAGAGGCTCACTTCCTATCTCTTTGCTTGTGTCTTCAAGAGAGGTAGAGTGGATAAGATGTTATTTATGAGGAGAGAAAGTGGCTCTATATTTGTTACCCAAGTCTATGTGGAAGACATGTATTTGGATCCACATGCTCCAGACATATTCACACTTTTGAGGAGGAGATGAAGAGCGAGTTTGAGATGAGCAACGTTGGTGAGCTTAAGTTCTTTCTAGGTTTCCAAATGCGTCAAATAGAGGATATGATTTCCATATCTCAATCCAAATATGCTAGGGACCTAGTGAAAAGTTTGGTTTAGACTCCACTAAGCACTCACGTACCCCTATGAGTACATTGACTAAGCTTAGTAAACACACTTTAGGAAAAGACATAGATCATACTCTTTATAGGAGCATGATAGGTATCTTCTCAACTTGACTGCTAGTCGTCCTGGCATTGCATTTAACATTAGAGTCTGTGCGTGATACCAAATGTCCACAAAAGAGTAACACTTGCATGCGCTTACAGGCATCACCAAGTACACGAGTGACACTCTTTACTATAGTATTTGGTATTCCTTTGATACCGATGAGAGTCTGTCCTCCTATTCAGATGCTAATTGGGTCGAGGATGTTGATGGTTGTAGGATCACCGAGGGTGGATGTTTTTACTTTGGGAGTCCTCTTATCCCTTGCTTGATGAAGAAGTAAAGCTCCATATCCTTTTCCATGATGGAGGCTGAGTATATAGCCGTCGGGAGTTGTTGCACGCAACTCTTATGGATGAGGCCAATGTTGAAAGATTATGGTATTTCATAAGGCACAATGATTATTTTTTTTGTGATAAAATGAGTGCGATCCATATATCCTGCAATTCGGTCCAACATTCTCGCACAAATCACATTAGGATGCGTGATCATTTTATTCATTATTTCGTTGAGGAGAAGGTTGTGTCCTTAAGCTTTGTGAGCATCGAACGTCAGTTAGCAGATATTTTTATGAAACCTTTAGATGCACTTAGATTCAAGGATCTTAGGAAATATTTGGGTATTTTCTCTCTTAATTGAGTTCGAGTACTTTATCCAGTATAGGATATTTTTCATGATTATATTTTGGATTCCTATTGCTAGATTGTATTATATTTTAATCCCAAAATGATTTTTGGTTTTTATGAATAATCTAAAATTCCAAAAAGATTTTTTTTTTTTTAAAGTTTGAAAAATTGAGAAAGATTTTATTTTTGATAAAATTTTTGAAAAGCACAAAAAGATTTTTGTATTTTCATTTTTCACCGTATCTGGATGAATATTTTAGATATTCGGATCACCCCTACATTCCATCCATTCACGTGAGTTTTTCATAGTGTTTTGAGACATGGTTTTGTTTTGATAATCCGTGGATAACATTTCTGATGATTACTTTCTAAAAGACTGTTTGTCACCTTTATTGCACATGTGCATGGGACATTGTACTTTCTTATCATGTGTCGAATACGATATTCTCATCTTAATCCTACTTAATAACGAACCAAATGTAAAATGAGATAAGTTATTCTTGTAAGAACCATTGCCCGAAAATAATGATATATTTTAATCAATGGAAAATGGCTACAAAAGAGCAAATTCTCTTTGCGTTAAAAGCCACCATTTGCAAATAGAGTCTAAAAAGATTAATAACACATAAAACTAGAAATGGAAAGGCCATTTAGTTTATATTCATTGATGCTTTTCTACATATGATAATTGTGATATTTCAAAATATTTGAGAGTGAATTCTTATATATGTGAAATTTTGAGGGAGTTATAAACTAGAAGGTCAATGGGTTTGCACAACAAACTCTCTTAAAAGCATTAAATAGTTTCGTATTATTGCTTAGAGAATCATTAAAATTCATGGAATATTGGATAAGTCAAGTCAATTTCTTTTAAGTTTAACATTTTACACCTAAAGTAGAAATTGAGTTCTTTCTTTAGAAATATCTCATGACTTCGTGCACTTATGTTATGAATGCCTATGTCGATTTGCTTATGAAAAATGTTCACACAATTACATTTCGTTTTCACGATTCGGATATTTCAATGTTATTCCGCGGTTACTATGTGTTTTGTACCTATATTTATTGTTTATACTTATACTCTTTATACTTGAAAATTGGAAAAATTTTAAAATAGTTGTTTGATAAGGGGAGAACACATTATGCCTTTTGGATTATCAGTACTTGTGCTTATTGATTATATTTATTATGATATCTTTGCTTTCATGTTTAGATTTTACTTCTTTGTCTATTACGGACAAAAAGGGAGAGAACAAATTGAGGGGGAGTTTATTTATTTTTTAAAAACCCGAACGCATCATGATTATTTATTTTTTAAAATTCATACCCGTCACGATATTTCTTTTGTCTCGTGTATGTTGGGCATTTCGCCTTTATGATGATTTCTTGGACTGCACAATATGAGGACTTTTCATTTGAAGACATATGCATTTATGTATTTTCGTTTCTTGATTTAGAAGGGAATTAGTTGTATTAGTCTTAGGGGTCAATTTGACTTCGGTTTATATTTTGTGATAGCATAGTCGAAGGGGGAGATTTGTAAGAGGAAGTTTTATAACTGCTTCATTTATATTTATTTTGGCTTATCCCGTTACACACCACTGCACCTACATGACTACTTCCATGTATTTGAAGACAAGAAATTGATGACATTTGCAAGATAGAATATCGTTCGTCATAACTTTACCCAAGAAGAGTTATGGGGTAGTTTGGTAAAGACTTTAATTTTCTAGGGGCCATTTTTAAAGAGTTTGCATTTTTAAATGTTTTAAACATTTTTTAAGAATTTTTTGAAACCTCGTTAACTTTTTAGAATGATATTGTCAAGTCGTTCGAATGATCTACATAGTGTAGTTAGAACAAGACTCCTTCGTTCGAACGAAATCTGGGACGATGCCTTTTAGTCAATTATGGAATGTTGTTTGAAGTTTCGTTAGATGTCGTTCAAACAAAATTAGGTACATCATTAAAACGACTTTCTCACATCCAGACGATATCTGAACTAATACCTTTTGGAGGGCTCTAGAATGTTGTTTAAGCTTTCATTGGAAACTTGCTCAAACAAAAAAGGGTATGTCGTTCGAACGAGGTACTTGGTTGTTCGAACGAGTGAGTGAGTTTTTTTTTTAAAAAAATTTGATCCAAATATCTAATGCTTATCTCTTTGCAACTACTTTTCCTATAAATAGAGATACGAGATTAGGTTCTTTGGGAAGCTAATTTAGAGTTCTTTTTGTGAAAAAATTCTACCAAATTTTCATCCAAACCCCTTGGAACTTCAAAAATCACCTTACCAAATCAAGAATAACACAATCCATGTTCAAGAACCCTTGTAAATATTTTCTCTACTGTTAATTTGTGAAGTTGAGGCTCTACTACTGAAGAAGAAGGCTGATAAGTGGATACCGAGGGAAGACTGCTTCCAGTAGATGGTGATGGACTATGCTATATCTATAGAAGACTTGGCAAAAATATGTGTTATACTTAGTGAGCTAAGTAATCTATAAGTTGTACAGTGTCTGTCCATTATGATACAGTGATGAAATAGGGGTTTTGCCCGATAGGGTTTTTCCTTACTTCTTTGTATGCTTGGTTTGTTTATTTGGTTTGCCTTATTTAATTTGGACTTCATCATTTCAGGCACACTAAATTTAAATCAAGATAAAATTTGAATTTGTGTCTGTTTGGCCTAAGATACGAATAAATCCATAGAATCCGCATTCTCAAGAAAAAAATAGTTTATATTTGAAAAATCTTAATTTGGACACGTCGGATTCCAAGAGCAAGTCTGAGTTAAAACCAATAAATTTGCTCGGTTGAAAGAAATCTCACTGATTTTGTAATTGTATTACCTTGTTTTGCGCTTATTCGTACCTTGTTTATTTTTTTTTTCCTTTGTCTATTGTTGAACAAAAAGGGGGAGAAGTTTATATTAAGGGGAGATATTTCTTATACGGTAAATGTTTGGCTAACAATGTTATATATATTTCATATTATCTATGTATTTGGAAAATATGAAGTGTTCAAGTTTAAGCTTCATCATGGCAACATTTTCCAAGTGCAAAACTTCATAAGCGTTAGAGCCAGTCAAGTGTTTATTTGTGTTTATTTCTTTTTTGGGGTTTGGGATTGGACATTAGAGATTGACGGCCTAGTTTTTATTTTTGATTTTGTTTCGAAATAATCAAAAGGGGAGATTTGTAAGGAAAAATTTTATCAGGTTTATAATGTATCTTGAAAATTTGTATAATTGGCTTTATTTCTTTTGGACAAAACAGTTAGAGTCATATGTTATGTTGTTTGTGTTTGTATCTCCAAGACTATGCAATTTTATACATGAAACGACCCTCGTAAAGCACCATCAAATCCAAGTCGGGTTTGTGTCTTCATCCTTGGTATCTCAAAAAGGTATAAATGTTTATTATGTTGATCCCTGGATTTTTTTGGGTGTTTTTAGTTTTCATTGAGGCTATTTTTCGTAAAATGATTTTAAAGAAAAAATTAATTTTTGTTTTAATTTGACTGAACGACCATTCATTTTTGTTCTAACGAGATAACATATCTCATTCGAATGAGTTTGTATCCTGGTTAGAATGAGATTGTCATTTTGTTCAAATGAGGATCAAATGTGCTTCAAATGAGATCTTGTTATCCAACATTCGAAATTATGATTAGAAGCTCTCTCGAAGCTAGTTCTCTCGAGTTTGGTGGTGTCATTTAAATGACTACGTTTCGTGCAAACGAGATTCTCAATGTCATTTGAATAAAATGATAATCTTATTCGAATGACATGAAAAATCATGTCTCTATTTTTGTACGACAGTTTCTCATGTTTTTTCAACTTAAAATTGGACAATTTTTGTTAGTTTCGTTAATGCTTACACAATTTTTATCTCAGGAAAAAAAAACTAAGCCTATTTAGCATACAATTTACATGTTTGTGAGATATAAGAATTAAAATAATATATTTGTGTAGAGATTTTATGTTTGGATCCCTCAAGACTATTTACTCTTCCTAGTTTGAGTACTTTTGCATGGTTAACTCCTTGTTGTGATTAATGTTGAATAGTCAAGATCAGTGAATATCAAGATGTGAGGAGACCGTGTTATGTACCGTTAGTGGATTCCAACGATGTATGTGAAGAAGGTTAAAGGCGCAAAGATTGCATCAGGCTTGATGGGAGTCGAGTCGCTGATTAAGACACTCTGACATCTTTTTATAAAATCCTCTATTATAGTGGACTTTGCGTAAGCTAGGACATCAGAGGGTTTTACCATTGTGGATTTTTCTCCTACATCGTGGCATTTGGTTTTTATTGATTTACCTTGTTTATTTTATTCTTATATGGTCACAATAGATCATTTTTAAGTAAGATAAAATTTGAGTAATAGCTCACACAACACATGTTTAATCCATGCTAAAATCAAAAATAGTGTAATTTCTCACTTGATTAATAATTTGGATTCAAATTTGAAATTTGGTAATCCTTTACATAAATTTTTTTTCTCAATCTATTTGGAAATGAATTTAATTATTTTTCTTGGGTCCTTACTATAGTTCATATATTAAGTAGCAAGCCCATAATTGTCTCCTCATATCCTGGTACATCTTATCCCCACCGGGATGTACCACAAATGTCGAACCAAGAGACTGTGTCATAACTGCATGTCTAAAATCCTCATCCTCTGGCACTACAAGTCTCCTATTAAACCATAGGCCTCTCTATGAGCTAATCGAGTAAGACTCTACGCCCTCACTTAACAACTGTTGCACCCTGTCCTGACAGAACTGATCATCTGTATGTGCTTTTACTAGCCACATCACAATCTCGGGGGTGATATATAGAACTTCTATACAAGCTCTAGAGATCTCATCATCATGCCGAAGCTCACTCCACTTCACCTTCTAGACCTTTGCTATTTCCCCCTTAGGTCACCGGCTCAACATTTTTTTACCATGTTAGCCTTACCAGGACGATACTGTATATCAAACTGGTAATCCTTTATGAATTCTAGCCACTTCCTTTGCCTCGTGTTCAGAGTCTTCTGTGTGAAGAGATACTTACTTGTGATCCGTGAACAAAGTAAACTGCTCCTCCAGAAGATAGTGTCTCCATATCCTCGAAGTAAAAATGACTGCTGTCAACTCGAGGTCGTGGGTCGGGTAATTATTCTCATGGGGCTTAATCGTTTGGGACACATAAGCTCTAGACATCTCCTCCTACTGTAATATACCCTCAAGTCCCGACAAGGATGCATCGGTATAGACCCGGTACTCCAATCCTCCCCTAGGCAAAGCAAGTACGGGTACTGATGTCAACTTGTCCTTTAGCTCATTAAATGCTAGCTGACAATGATTTCTCCACACAAATGGTACCCCTTTGCGAGTTAGGTTCGTCAACAGGCCCACAATATTTGAGAGTCCTTTTATGAAGCGACAATAATAATCGACCAACCCAGAAAAGCTGCGAATCTCGATTGGTGTCGTGGGCTGCCCCCACTCCCTTACCGTTGATACCTTACTCAGATCAACAGCAATGCCTCTGTCAGACATAATGTGGCCTAGAAACTGCACCTCGACCCAAATCCATACTTTTCGAATTTGGTGTACAACTGATGGTCCCATAGCATTTGCAAAACCATACACAGATGCTTTTTGTGCTCATCTTCAGTGAAAGAATAGACAAGAATATTGTCTATAAACACAATCACGAACCGATCTAAGAACTCCCTGAATACCCTGTTCATGAGATCCATGAACACTACTGGCACATTAGTGAGCCCAAACAGCATCACCCTAAACTTGTACGATCCATACCCTGACTAAAAAGCGGTCCCACTCTCGAATACGCAACTAATGATACCCAGATCTTAAATCTATTTTGGACAAATACGCTGCTCCCCTCAACTGGTCACAAAGGTCATCGATTCTCGACAACGGATACTTATTCCATATAGTGACCTTATTCAACTCCCTGTATTCAACACACAAGTGAAGCAGAATACCCCTCTTCTTCACAAATAATATCGGTGCGCTCCATATCTATGTGCTCTGCCAAATAAAACCCTGATCCAAGAGCTTTTGAATCTGCTCACACATCTCTAAAGGGGCCATACGGTAAGGTGCTCGGGTAATCGGTCTCAAACCCGGTGCTAGATCTATAATAAACTCGATCTCGCGATTGGGTGGTAGCCCTAGTATCTCCTGAAATACACCCTCAAATTGCCTCACAATTGGAATCAAGTCTAATGGTATAATTATATCCTTTAAGGTCTCCTCCTCAATATAATATAAGTGTGTGCGTGACCCTCCCTCTGGAAGAGGCATCGCCACAAGGAACATATCATATCCCGAAATGGAAAACACAATTGTTCTCTGATAAAAATGTACCATCGCTTTATAACTCGCCAACGAATCCATACCCAAAATCACATCGTACCCATCCATATCTAACAGTAGAAGTCGCTAAGCTCAGTCTCCCTATAACGATATCAACTCCGCTACAAATTGAGTGTATTAGTGAAACACTACCCATCGACGACTCTATATACATAAGGAGACTACCGGCTGTCTTTAATAAATTGGTAGCTCTAGAAAATCTAGTCTTAATAAAAGAGTGCGATGCCCCAGTATCAAACAGAATCCTACCTTAAATCCCATAAATAGGAAATGTACCCTCTACTTTTGACGGTGCCTGAGGTGCTGGTGGCATGGCTACATCCCGAATGTTATACACACGATCGTAGTGCATCTTCTCCTACTGCTGCTACTGTGGAGCTAGTGGTGCTGGTATTATAGGAGATGCTGGAGCCTGTTGTCCCTGCTGAGCACCCTGCTACTGTGCTCCACCCTTCTGTGGGCAATCCTTCCTCTTGTGACCCTATTAGCCACATATGAAGCACTCCCCTGGGAACACCCTTTGTCTTTAGCCCGGCTGGCCTGATGCTGCTGGCCCTGCTGGTATCAACCCTATTGGCCTCCTCCCTGGTTCCCTTGGCCCTACTAGCCCTATGAAAACTGCTCCTGCTGGGGACCATGCTAGACCTATCTAAATCCCCATCGGGCCAATGTCCCTCAGTCCTGAACCTCTTAGCCTGATCCCCCTATCGGGAAACCTACCATTGCTGACAGCCTACCTGCTATTGATGCGGTGCTCCACTAGCACCACTACCATTTACGTTGCCCTGCTGGTTTAGCTCTACACCTCTATTGCTCCTCTTCATATGGAAGCGATAATCCTGACAGTGTACAAGTGTGGCATTGAAGACATTAGTGTATGTCACCAACGCAGGATTAGTAATAAAGTGTTGCTTAATCTTCCAGGCCAACCCGTCCATGAACTAATATTTCTTCTTCTCTTCATTGCTTACCTCATCTGGTATAAATTTATCCAAGCGAGTGAACTCCTCCTCATAATCAGCTACTGAGTGGTCACCTTGTGTCACCTCCCCAAGTTTCTTTCGCATCTGTGACTCAAATGCAAGCAAAAAGTACTTGCGGTCGAACCATACCCATAACTCTGTAATGGTCGTCATATCTTTCTCCTCAACGGTGGTTACCAATTCACACCACTGTAATTCCGATCCATTCAGTATGAACGTAGATAACATCCATTTTTGCATCTCAGTACACTCCACCAATCATAGATGGCTCTATATATTTTTCTTTCATTGACATGCCGCAATCACATCTGTACTGCCCTATTACTCGAGCGGGTGTCCCTACTGGAAGGCCTCCCTAACTCTCTGCCAAGTAGATGGACCTAGGTGGGGATTGATTGTGGGTGATACTGGCGCCGGGACCTGGGGAAGATGGAAATGAGTTTCCATAGCTCTCATGATTGTGTCTATCGTCAAGAGCCACTATCATTGCCACCTGTGCAGTCAAAATCATCTATGGTGGTGGCTATGGCTGAGGCACCTCCTGTGGCTCCTGATGAGCCTCCCTCGCCTTATCCTTGGTCGTTGCCCTCTCATCTCACTGTCTCCTCGATAGCATTTGAAAATAGACCGAATTATATGAGTTCCCGGTCTATACAAGTAAAATGGCAAATACGTGAATCTCAAATACATAAGATAAATGCAATAGTCCTAATAATAGGGATCTATATCGAATGAACGCTAAGCTAAAATCGTAGTAAGCCGTACAGATCCTATGGACACTAGAACCTGATGCTCTGATACCATCTATGAGACCCTGCCTAATTAAATACCGGATGATCGATAAATTAAATCAGGATTTCCAAATTGGTTCATTCTTAGCATCACTATCGAAAACCAAATTAATTACAAATCACCTATTAGTTAATTAGACCGATTCCAATTTTATCTTTCATTAAATAGATAACAACATGCGGAAAACCAAAACAAATCATAAACCAATAGAGCCTAAACCATCACAAGATATAGATAAATAAAGTTTTGTCATAAAAACCATCGGTTAAAACCAAACTAAGTATATAACAGGGGCTTGAAGGTAATCTTGAAATTAGGGATAATTCCCTAATTGACAATAGTGTTCGAGATTAAGCAACCAAGACAGCCCAACCATGGCAACTCAGCGAGGCAGCTTGGCATGGAAACTCATACTTTAGCTTGTTGTATTAGTCAGATTGTATCTTTGTTTATATTGACTGTAAGTTATAACGGTTGTAATGTTGTAACGAGAATAATAACGAGTTTGTGTGAGGTTAAACGGTACTCGCAAGAGACCAGGCTTGGCACGACCTGGGAGAGCTTTCATGCTCTATCGAATGACCTCGTCGTGGGAACTTTAGAGGTACATGGTTTGGAGGATTGAGAAGTGAAGCACCATTGGGTCTTATCATGACCATCTTAGATACACCTGGTAAAACGCCGAAGGACCCTGACCGTGGAACCTCGAGGGAAGCAGCTTGGAGTTCCATCGGGTATTGAGTTATGAACCAAACAACCCTCTACTTAATGTCACATCTACTGTAGGTGATGTCACTAGCCAGCTAAATAATGTCAGACCTGCACTTGAGTAAACCACTATGGTATTTGGGGTTGTCAGGCAGTTGGTGAGCCACCTCTGCGACAACAGCCCCCTGACACACAGTGGTTAAGCAAAAGGCATGTCTTGGCATTTAATGTTTATGACGTGGAGACAACTAATGCATCGGGAATTTAATGTTATGACATAAAGTAGGAGGTACGTCTTTCATATTCTTTAATGACTGAGTTGCCTCGGGGATGGTGTGGGAGGCTATTTAAGGACCCCAACCACCTTTGAGGAGAGATCGATCTTTTTGAAGAGTTCAGGAGTTATTGATAGAGAAAAGAGACACCATAGAGAGTTATTGCAAACTAGAGAGTTTACTCACTCACCATTGTCATTTATTACGAATCTTTTTTATACTTGACAGAGATTCTTGAGGGTGTTTGGTGTGTTTATACATGCCTACCAAGGTGTATCTAGGGTGTTTACTTCTCTCTCACTCTAGCTAAGTTATTTATAAGTTTCATTACTAATTTCTGAGTTATACACGAGAGATTCGAGAGTTTTAAACTGAGTTCATCTCCATTGGGTTTGTGTTTGTATGTCCTATGATTAATCCAAAGCTTTGGCCAAATTAGCTTATCATTACCATACTTAAACAGGGGTTTTGCCTCCATCTATAATATAAAGTATCCTCTTACATTTGGGGACTCTGATGGGTAGGCATTCTTCTAAGTAAGGAGTATGGCGTAAGATAATGCTAATCGAAGGCTCAACTTTGATGACATCCAGCGTAATGAAGAACAGGATGCGAGAGAACTGGAGGCCCTAAGAGATGGGGCTCCACGAGTTGAGGTACCTCTGGTTCCGGCGATATCAGGCATTCTGGGAGTGACACAAGCTTCCACAAGTGCGGGGGTGGGGCCCACTCAGGTTGCGCTCCTCATGAGAAAGTTTTACGAGTTTCTGTAAACTCTAGTAGCTTCAACTATGCTGGGAGGATTGGAGGCTAATGCCTTCGTGATGCCAGGGGTAGCTCCAATGGCCCCACCAGGTGCAGGTGTAGTGGGAACAGTCCTAGCAAGCGTACCATCTATTGTTAATCCAGCATGGGGAATATGAGGAGCATCGGTGACCCCAACCGTGGCGCCTGCTCCAACTGCAACGGGAACTCAGCCCGTGGTTCCCTTATTTATTACCCCAACGGCATCTCCCATGGAGGAAATGAGAAAGGAGATGCAAAAGGAGATGCTGAAATTAATGCAGGCTTCCTCGCAATCTACAGGCGAGGTAGCTTTGATTTTTTATGACTTTCGAACACCGTATCTCCAGGATTACAATGACGATCCCTATCCGAAGGACTATATTCTCCCCATCTTTGAAAAATACACAGGAAAAGGTGGAAACCCGAAGGAGCATATTAAGCATTTTGTTGAGCATTTGGGGGCGCACTGTAACAATAAAAGGCTTAGGTTGAGGGAGTTTTCTAAATCCTTGAGCGATAAGTCATATACCTGGTATTCCCATTTGGCTCCCCACAGCGTTTCCACGTGGGAAGAAATGCACGTGTTGTTTGTCCAGAAGTTCTTTTTGGCAGAGGATGAGTTTACCTTGACCCAACTGGGTAGGGAAAAGCAAAGGCCTGGGGAAGAAGTGGTAGCCTATGTTTGAAGGTTCAGATAAAGATCCCTCGATGTGAGGGAGGAGGCCAAAGAGTCAAAACTATTAAAGATCTGCACTGAGGGGCTGCTTCAAGAGTATATCTGCCATCTTATCAATAGGACACGTGAAGGGACCTTCGCGACATTCTTAAAAGCGGCAAGGAATATCTCCTTGGTGGTGTGGACCAATTCGGTGGTAGCGTCCATGATGTTTAGGCAGTCGAAGCAACCCGCGGGGGGGAGATCTCAGCCGCCACGGGTAGGGTACACCGAAGGGGAAGATAGGGGAAAAGAACCAAAAAAGGATAATAAGAGGAAGTTAGGAAGGGACAGAGAAGACCCACCATCATTTCCTTGTACAGTGGAAGAAGTTGTCAGCTGTTACAACGCGATGGTCTAAGGAGGAACGGTCTATGAGCCAAAAGATGTTCCCGTTGAAGAGCTCGACGTGGCAACAAAGGCGAATCCGAAGTATTTCCACGTTCATCGGAGGGTCCAGCATCCAACAGAAGGTTTCTTCACACTGAGAAGAATTATTGACAAATACTCGAGGGTAGGGACGTTACAAATCCCTCCATAAAATGTCAATAACAACCCACTGCCGGCACATGAGGCCAATCTCATGGTGGATTATATTGAAGAAGCGAAGAGAAGAGATAGAGAGGAATACGAGGAAACTTTGGAGATTTGTACTAAGGGAGTGGACAACGTAGTTTTGGCCTACGATAAAGGAAGAACCAAATACGTGGAGGACGTGTACAACGTTAAAAATGAGGAAGTAGATCCAGGCCTAGAATATTGTGCGGTCTCAAAATCCCCAAAGTTCACTTGGTTCTTCAAACAAGTAGGGATACCAAAAGAGAGCAGGTTAGAAATAACCCAGGCGATAATGGATATTTCAAGGAAGGACACAGTCCCTTCGTTGAAATGGAAGGGACCCATGGCCAGGCTGATAAACAGATTCCTGTCAGAGGTGACTTTCAGCGATGCCGATAGGGCTGTGAGGTTCCCTCATAACAGGCCATTATATATAACTGTCAGTGTCAACGAGGTTAGTTTTGCAAGGACTCTCAGGAATGAGAGAGATTCCATCAATATCATGCCAATTAACTCATATCATGCATCAATATTTCGAAGGAAAGGTTGGTCCCCATGCCTTTGGTAATTTCAGGATATGATAGCCAATCTTCCAAATCCATTGGGTATGTTAATGTGGGTATCGTGATGGGAAATTTGAGTTCCCATATAAAGTTCCATGTGATAGAGAGTGCAACTTCCTATCATCTGCTAATAAGAAGGGTGTGGATGCACAACCAAGGGCTAGTTCCTTCCACGTACCACCAGTGTGCTAAGGCAAACATTAAGGGGATATAGGTAACCATTAGGGCTAAAAATAAGCCCTTCGCTATCGTGGAAGCTCACTTAGTGGATGCAGTGTTTTATACTGAGCCGGAAGAGGACGCCCGGGTCCTAAGGAGAAGGATGGAGGGAGCATGGGTTTCCTCAATCAGAGAACATATGGGGCCCTTGAACGAGCAAAGTAAAGGGGTTGTGAGTAGCGCAAGGGTAATGACCAAAGAAGCTCACCCGGGAGTCCCTCAGCCCCAAGGCATCTCGAAGCAACTTAGAGACAAGATGAGGCCTAGAACGGATCCAATGGAACATGAGGTCCAATGACAAAGCGTGCTGAGCTGGTTCTCAGGAAAAAGAGTGACCGAGGTATCTAGGGAGAGAAAGAGGAAATCAGTCACCACTACTAACAGACAATGCAAAAAAGTTATTACCGAGGAAGGACATGTATTATATAAATTATAACGGTGTGAAAAGGAAACCCAGGAAGCTAACGATGAGGTTGACCCGAGATATGAATGCTTTCTGGTTGATCAGCGTGGACAATGCATGATGATAGACAATTCCAGCATACAAGAATTTGTGGAGGAAGTCGTTGAAGAACCAGAAAACATGATGGATCGACCAAAGCCACAGGCACAAGAGCTAGATCAGTTAAACCTGGCAAAAGAAGGGGAAGATCCAAGGCCCATCTTCATCTCGAAAGATCTCAGTAAGGAAAAATGAGAGGCCTTGGTCAAGTTGATTCAGGAATTTATGGATGTCTTCGCATGGAAGTACACAGAGATGGAGGGGCTAGATGAAGAAGTAATCGGTCACAAGTTGAATGTGATGCCTTCGGCCATTCCAGTAAAACAAGCAACGAGAACTTACACACCTGAGCTGGATCTAAAGATCAAAGAAGAAGTTCAACGCCTACTAACGGCAGGGTTTATTACACTGGTACAACACCCACTCTGGTTATCTAGTATCGTCCCAGTAGGGAAGAAAGACAAGAATCAGATAAGGATCTGCGTAGACTTTAGAGACTTGAATAGAGCCTGCCCCAAAGACGAGTTCCCCCTACCCTCCATCGATAGCCTGATAGATGCAACGGTAGGACACAAGATGTATAGCTTCATGGATGGGTATGTAGGGTACAACCATATCAAGATGGACCCTTTAGATGTAAAAAAGGCAATAATCCGAACCCCGTTGGGTAATTTCATATACAGGGTAATGCTGTTTGGACTCAAGAATGCTGGGGCAACTTATCAAAGAACAATAATGGACATTTTCCATGACTTCTTTCACAAGTTTGTGGAATTTTATGTGGATGATTTGGTCATCAAGTCGAGGAAGGAGGAATCCCATCTGAACGATTTGAGGAAGGTGTTTTCTCGTTGCAGGAAGTTTAAATTAATGATGAACCCGCTGAAGTGCATTTTTGGGGTGACAAGTGGGAAATTACTAGGCTTTGTGGTTGATCAACAAGGGGTGCAGATGGACCAGGACAAACAGTGGGTGATCTTAGAAATGATGTGCCCAAAAACGGCGAAGGAACTGAAGAGTTTTCTCGGGAAAGTCTCCTACCTTAAAAGATTCGTGCCTAGGTTAGCCAAGATAGCACACCCACTAATGCATCTGCTGTGAAAGAACACAAAGTTTAAATGGGAGGCCGTTCACTAAGAGTCCCTTGACGGATTGAAGAAGCTACTCATCTCGCCACAGACCATGATTTCACCAAGGGCAGGAATACCGTTGCAGTTGTAACTCACATCTACCACAAGGTTCGTAGGATCTTTACTGGCACAAGAGGTCAATGGGTAAGAAAAACTAGTTTACTACCTCAGCAGGATCATCCATGGGCCAAAAGTCAGATATAGCAGATTAGAAAGGCATTGTCTAGCCTTAGTATTTGTAGCGCAAAAACTCAGACATTATATGTTGTCTTTCACAATTCACATTGTGACGAAATGAGATCCCATTAAGTATCTTCTTGAAAAAACTATATTGATTGGTAGGGCAGCTAGATGGTTCCTCATCCTCTCCGAATATGACTTGAAGTGCGTGGTTCCTCGCGCAATTAAAATCCAGGCATACGCTGACCTGTTGGCCATTTTCCCTTCGGTAACCTTCGAGCCACCAAAAGAAGATATTTCGGGAGATGATTTGTAGGCCAACCACCTAGACGCAATAGACGAAGAGTGGACAATGCAGTTCGATGGGTCATCAGCAGAAAATAAAGGAGGGGCAAGGGTAATTCTCTCGAAAGGAATGGAGGAGATTTGCCTTTCTTACAAGTTAGATTTCCCTTGCTCTAACAACAAGGCGGAGTATGAAGCATTGGTGTTGGGATTGCTAGAGGACCTTCGAAGAGGGATCCGTTCACTTTGCATCAAGGGGGATTCAAACTTGGTGGTTCATTAAGTGACTAGAGAATACGCGTTAAAACATATGAGCCTGGCACCATACAAAACAATTATTCAGAGACTTCTTTGGCAGTTCTATTAAACCAAAGTCAAAAGGCAACCTAGAATGATGAACCATAACCCAGACGCCTATGACACCATCGCCCAAAAGATGATCACGAGGAGCACAACAACTACCATCATGATTCAACGACGAACAGATCCTTCGATGGTACAGTCAATTTTACTAATGGAGGAGGATGCGGATTAGAGGGGAGATATTAAGAGGCAACTGGAGACTAGCGAAGGAATGATGGGGCTCAGAGAATTATCCCACTACTTTACAAACCAGGGAAACCTTTACTTCATAAATGCAGGAGGATGGTTGTCAAGATGTATTGGTCCAGAAGAGGCAGCGCAGAGATTGAAGAAAATGCACGAAGAACACTACGAAATGACTGGGATCCCCTTTTATAGAAGAATTCAAAGGGAAGGATATTTTTTTCCTAATATGAAGAAAGATGCGGCTGAGTTTCAACGAAAGTGCGACAAATGCCAATTATTCTTCGAGGCAGATGAATGTCATTTCATGGACGCTCAGTCCGATTGGAGACAGCCCTATATTGACTTCATTAAGGATGGAGTTATCCCAACAGAGAAAATTGAGGCGATGGGACTCCGGTGAAGAGCCCCAAGATTCTATGTCCAGGAGGGGCAACTTTATCAAAGGGGATACTTCAACAGGTTGTTCCGTTGTATCAAGAAGGAAGAAGCGACTGAGGTTCTCAAACAGGCGCACGATCTAGCCCATATAGGAGGGGCCAAGTTGTATGACCAATTTATGACTTTGGGGTACTATTGGCCAATGATGAAGAAAGATTCTACTGGGTTCGTTCGAAGGTGCAAAGCTTTCCAGCTTCATGGGAATATGATCCATGCCCCGTCAGTGGAGTTACATTCCCTAGCAATGCCTTATCTTTTTCACACTTGGGCGTTCGACCTGGTAGGGGCAAGACACCCTTCTTCAAGGGGGAAAATATGGATCTTGGTAGTAACGGAGTGTTTCACAAAGTGGGCTAAAGCGATACCATTGAGAAGGGTAACAGCAAGAGTAGTGAGAAACTTCATCAGAGAATACATTATTTACCGTTTCGAAATCCAAAAGGTCATCCTTTCGGACAACGAAACCCCTTTCGGTAATTCAGTTTTAACGATGCTCATAGACACATACTCCATTATTCACCACACTTCGACGGTGGCATACCCAAAGGGGAACAGTCAAACTGAAGCGACTAACCAGACTTTGGTCAATATCTTGGATAAAATGATGGATAATTTTCCAGGATCGTGGGATGACAAGATACCAACCGTCTTATGGGCCTATCGAACGACTAAGAGGAAGCCTACAGGGTATACACCGTTATCTCTTGTCTATGGGGCTGAGGCAATTCTCCCGGTGGAGTTAGAAGTTCCCTCGGCTCGATATGCTTTGCGAAGCAGCATGCTCCCTCTGAATAGACACGTGCAATTGGAAGCGTTGGACGAACACATGGATAATGCGAGGCAACACTTTCAAAAGTATATGAAGCATCTCTCCAAGGCATATGATAACTTGTCGAGACCAAGAAAAGTCATGGAGGGAGATATCTTATTAAAGCCAGCGGTTAAACATATTAGGGATCTTCCTCTACCTAAGTTTACGGCAAATTGGGAGGGACCTTTATTCGTAAAGGAAGCTCTCGACTCAGGTGATTGCTCAATTTCTAAGATAGAAGAAGACATGCCATTTAAGATTAACAACAAATGGTTGAAGGTCTATCACGTGTAAGCAATTATGTTTGGAGTCACCAATGTAGCTAACCGATATGAATATACGAGTTCCTTTTTTTTATGTAAGTTCTCTTTATTTTTAATTTAAATAGAGATGAAAGAGCTACAGAACTTCATGTCACGGTCCATATAAACAACTATAACATAGAGAAATAGCATGGGAATAAGTTTTCTTTTTCATTCTTATGCTTTGGTGCATTACAAAAATAGGAACTATCTCCTAAGGGTTACATAGGAAGAAAAAAATACATATACAAAAATTATTAAACCAGGAGGAACCACAAATCAGGGGAAGAAAAGAAATGTCCTGGGAGACCTAAAGAAGCTGCTTGGCAAGACTGTTGGGCGTTGATAGAAACCTCTAACCTTTTCTGCGCCTGCGTGCACTCGATTAGGAGTTTATCTCACTTCGACTTTACCGCGTGCAGAGCCTCTTCAAGGTCCTCCACCTCTTTGTCAATGGCTCCAAGGAGAGGTGCTAGCTCAGCCAACTTAGCTTCCTCGGCACGCTGATCCTCCCGATATTTTCTAAGAAGCTCCCTTTGGCTGTCAAATTGCTGGTTCTTTAGATTCTTTAAGTGAGCAATGAGCCAGTCAAAACGGAACCCATCACGACCTAGCTCCCGCAGATAGCCCAAGAACTGGTTAAGGAGGGGCCTGGTCACATTCGTAGTTGGAGTGTCGAAAATTTCAGCAAGAACGATGGCCATTCCTTGAAGCCTATGGCTCATAACTGGGATATTTGAACGCAGACAGACCACCGTGAAAGTCTCAGGATGACGGCTCACAAGTTGCTCAATGACCAAGCGATGACTGGTAGGCATTTGGGGAGAGTGTTGGAGTGCCATCAAGCAAAAAGCAAGAGGATCCAGGTTGGGCAGAGGAAGCTTGCACCCAGATTCACTTTCCACGGCAGCACCCATCGTGGAACCTTAGTCATTATGGCTCGATTCTTCGGAGGAGACCCCGAGCAACCTGAGAACAGTTAGGGGAAATAAGGAGTTTATGGAAAAATATTAACAAGTGCTTTCATTGTTAAGTCATCGTTATAGGTGGAGTTCATGAAATATCTTAACAAAGCATTTTCATTGTTAAGTCACCGTTATAGGTGGAGTTCATGGAAAAGCTTAACAATAGTTTTCGTTGTTAAGTCACCGATATAGGTGGAGTTTATGAAAAATCTTAACAATCATTTTCGTTGTTAAGTCACCGATATAGGTGGAGTTTATGAAAAATCTTAACAAGTATTTTCATTATTAAGTCACCGTTGTTGGTGGAGTTTTACAAAAAATCTTAACAAGCGTTTTCGTTGTTAAGTCACCGATATAGGTGGAGTTTATGAGAAATCTTAGCAAGTGTTTTCATTGTTAAGTCACCGTTATTGGTGGAGTTTTACAAAATATTAAAAAGTGTTTTCATTGTTAAGACACCGTTATAGGTGGAGTTTATGAAAAATCTTAACAAGCATTTTCGTTGTTAAGTCACCGTTATGGGTGTCACCGTTATTGGTGGAGTTTTACAAGAATCTTAAACAAGTGTTTTCATTGATTAAGTCACCTATATGGGTGGATTTTGAGAAGCTGAGGGATACAAAGAAATTACAGAAATACCTCCTCAGCAGCAGCAGGAGCGAGAGGGGTAGTCACCACGGGAGGCATAATTCTAGAAACCATGGGAGGCGGGCTCATTACCTCAATAGCCTCAACGGAGCCCTTGGATGTAGAAGCCTCAAAGGTGGGAACACTTCCCCTGCCAGCATAGGGCACTATGGACAATATGGGCGCATCGTAAGAAGGAGATGTTGGACCTTCGAGAGGTGCCCAACTAGAGCAGCTACCCCAACCTGGGCCTGAGAAGGGATAAGGCCACTCAACACGAAAGGTGGAGAAAGACTCGGAGAAAGATACAAATGTAAAAACAAATGTTAGATAAAAGGAGTAGTCGCAAAGAGACAAGAGACAGAAATGCATTTAGCTCACCCCCGTTATGGCACTAAAGAGGGGAACGTCAGTAATGGGTCTTGATAGAGCAGGGGGGAGGAGAATGTTGGCTATGAGTGATTCCACTTCCACCTGAAATAGCCCAACACGTTAGAGTTGATATATAAACCAATAGGACAAATAAAAGATGCAAGGCTTGGAATGAAATATATAGCCCAACACGTTACCTCTGGAGCACCCCCTTTGATTAGAACAAGGGGCAAAGAGACCTCCCTCTCCGAGGATAACTCTGAGGAAGCTGGAACATTTACCTCGGGATGGTTGGACATCTCAGCAGCATCCAGGGTGGCATTTCTGGCCTGGAAGGAGGAGGAACGATGTGAATAAGTAAGGCTTATTAACGGAGACCGTGGAAGGGCGGCAGTGGCTGGAGGAGTACCACAACGTCCCCCCACGAAATGACACACTGGAGGGCTAGGGGGACTGGGAGGACTGATCCTCACTTCTTCAAATCCCTGCACCAAAGATATCAGGAAATAAGTAAAAGCGCTACGTTAAGAACATAATGAGAAATAAAGAATGCACATATACCTCAGATCCAGAGGGAGAACGATAGGGTATGACCACCGGTGAACGTGGCAAGGAGGCCATAGCCGAAGGAACTGGGGAGGAAGGCTCCTCATATATCTGTTTCTTCTGAGGCTTAGTACCCAACATCTTCCTTCTTGGGCCCGTGGCACCACCACTTTCAGGAACCTTTGATCTTGTTCTTCTTTTTTATGGTGGCTCACTAGGATCAACCACTATTTTGGGAAAGGTACCTGGAGGAGGAACGACCACTGTGCGCCATTGGAACTCAGCATTTATCCAGGCAACTTCAGTCTCTACCCGCCTCCTCACCTCTTCAGCGAGTTCTGGAGACATATGAGGGGGAATGGAGGCAATTGGGAACACCTATAATGGAGCTTGTGTTTGCCCTTTGGCCTTAGCCTTCTTGGACTTGGACTTTTTGGCTTTCTTGGCAACTGGCTCAGAAGGCCCTTCTCCCATGCCAGCTACGACCGAGGGGACAGATGGTGTGGGGATCGCAGTGGCCTTTTCTTTGGGCGTGGCAACGGGGATCATGGGGCAGTATGGAAGAAGTTACGTGGGAGGTACCTTGGGGGTATGACTCAGAGGGAACTCAACCCCGAGAACGGAATTGCCCTTTAGGCCCAGCTCCAAGGAAGAAAATGAAATAACTGGGGGTTACACGGGATCACCCTTAATGAATTTAGTAATCTGACCCAGTTGCCTCGGTTAATATTTTGTGGCAAACAGAGGGGTCACGCCCCCTTGCCTAGTGATGCTGGGAATGGTAACTCGCCCAGCCAATGTCGAACTCACTCCCCACGTGGCCGTTAAAGAGAACAGGGAGCATGCCTCGCTAAAAAATACTCGGGGGTTAGATATTTGAAACACTAAGCGAGGAGACCCTTGATCAAAGCCAAATTAACGGCTGCATCAGTTGGGACTATAATGTTCGCTGGTGTACCCCCACTCGGTGTTAGGGCAGGTAGCCCAGTGAAAATAGAAGCATGATGGCCAAGGAGGGGTCCTCGATAATGAGGTCTAAGGTGGTTGGTTAGAACACTCTCGCCCCATGCTTGAAAAATCATCAATAAAGGAGGTTAGCTCCTTTTGGCTCTGCCTCTTATGATAAATAAATGACCGAGGGGGAAGGATTATTTCTCTCGAGGGAGGATGGTTAGTCTTGGCGGCTACGGCCGGGAAGTGCACATAAAGGAAACCCGTCAAGAGAACGCAATTGGCAAAATTAGCTAGGTTATAACGACCCAGAGATCACTCCATGTTAAAAAGGACTCTGTCAAGCCATGTGTAGAGGGACCCCAAGGCGATTGCAGCCAGAGGGAGCTTGATACCTCGAGCCAATCGGAGAGAGAGGTTGATGAGGTCCCTTTGGGGATGATCATTGGGCTTCCCCGTTAAAAAGAAATGAGAAAGAAGGACAAGGATATAGGCAGGAAGCTCTAACGATGTACCTTATCCAGGGGCAACCCCGGAGGAACTTTCGTCTGAAGGGTCTTTGAAGAAGTAGTTGATGAGGGGAGTGAATGTGGCCTTGTTTGAAGTACCGATGCACCTTCGGCATATACGGTCCAACTCTAAATGATCAGCAGTTTCTCGAGCATCCAGGGCTTCATCGAAATAGGGCTCATAACTTATTGTATTAAGGCCTAAGAGCTCGCCCACGTCCTCCAATGTTATTGTAAATTTTCCCCATACAACGATGAACATGTGAGTAGTAACGTTCCACCGAGATAACATAACAGGAAGGGCAGCATTATTTTTAGAGAGAGTGAATGATGAAGCCCAATCTTAATGAGAGTATCAACATGGGAACTCTGCATATAAGAATTCCAAGCAGCAAAGTGAGCAGAAGAGCCCCCAGGACTTTCAAAATCAATGTGGGACCACGGGAAGTCCCCTCGCTCAAGACGAAATCCGAGAGTCTCCTCGAGAGGTAGAAAGCCCCATTCATCAGAGCTCTCGTCTTCATCACCAAGCATAAGGGCATCATACTTGGCGTTAAAATGCAACTTTTGCAAAAATTAGCAAAGTCATCACCTTTGCCAAAAATGGGGGACCGACGGTAAAAACGTAACTGTTCTTCATAAGCAACGGTCAAAGAGGCAGTAAAAGAGGCGGCGGCAACAGGGGCGGCAGGAGGAGCGCTGGTTGCAGTAGTGGTAGGGTTACTTGACAAGGCCATTAAAAATAATAGAAGTATGAAAAGGTCTGGTGAAGGAAGAGTTGGAAAGAAAGTAGAGGCACAATCGCAGGTGGTGGTGCAAAAGATGAGAGAAGGAGGAGACTGAGCAAAGAAGAGGGCAACAATGGAGGTTGCACAGAGTTTCTCTCTCTAAAGGAAGCGGGGAGTTTGAAGAAGATAAAAAAGATAAAGATATAAGGGTTTTGAAATAAAAGAGAGGTTTGAAGGGTTTCAAACTCGATGGTTGGAGTTTCCCACCATTGCACGTGCAAGGGCCGCCTATAATCATTTCAAATAAACATGTGGCACATAGAGGAGGGTCTCAACATTTACCACGACATTTAATGAAATGACGCTTGGGAAAAAGAAGGGGGTTGCCTTCTCCAGCAAGTTGAGTTTTGGCACCAAATTTGTGTCAAACTTATCCAATGACTCCCAGCGAAGGTAGTCTCCTAAATTTTTGTCAAACTTATCCATGTCCAAACGATGTTTGAATTATGAATTCGTTACATAGGGGAGAATTTTACTTACCAGGAGTCCAAACGATTACTTAAGAAGGTTAGTAGGCCTTTCGGGAGAATTTCAAATAGTAAAGCTAGAACGATTGCGACTCAATATGAGGAAAAAGTGGCGATGTCCCTCCGCCCAAACCCCAATAATTCATGGTGCTTTGGCTCAGGTACATCGGGGAGAATTTTACTTTTTCCAGGAGATTATAACGAAGCAGTTCTCACGAACAGAGGGGGCAGGATTTTACGCAGAGAAGGTTCATCGGATTGAGAAGTTTCGTGAAGACATTTCTTGTTCCAACAAATCTCTCCACGGAGGGGAAAATGTAGAAGGGACTTGAAGGTAATCCTGAAATTAGGTATAATTACCTAATTGATAATAGTGTTCGAGATTAAGGAACCAAGACAGCCCAACCATGGCAACTCAGCGAGGCAGCTTGGCATGGAAACTCATACTTTAGCTTGTTGTATTAGCCAGATTGTATCTTTGCTTATATTGACTGTAAGTCATAACGGTTGTAATGTTGTAACGAGAATAATAACTAGTTTGTGTGAGGTTAAACGGTACTCGCGAGAGACCAGGCTTGGTTGGGCCTAGGAGAGCTTTCATGATCTATTGAATGACCTCGCCGTGGGAACTTTAAAGGGACATGGTTTAGAGGATTGAGAAGTGAAGAACCATTGGAGCTTATCCTCACCATCTTAGATACACCTGGTAAAACACCAAAGGACCCTTACCGTGGAACCTCGGGCGAAGCAGCTTGGAGTTCCATCGGGTATTGAGTTGTGAACCAAACATCCCTCTACTTAATATCACGTCTACTATAGGTGATGTCACTAGCCAGCTAAATAATGTCAGACCTACACTTGAGTAAACCAGCCACCTCTGCGACAACAGCCCCCTGACACATAGTGGTTAAGAAAAAGGCATGTCTTGGCATTTAATGTTTATGACGTGGAGACAACTAATGCATCAGGCATTTAATGTTGTGACATAAAGTATGAGGGACGTCTTTCATAGTCTTTAATGACTGAGTTGCCTCGGGGATGGTGTTGGAGGCTATTTAAGGACCCCAACCACCTTTGAGGAGAGATCGATCTTTTTGAAGAGTTCAGCGGTTATTGATAGAGAAAAGGGACACCAAAGAGAGTTATTTTGAACCAGAGAGTTTACTCACTCACCATTGTCATTTATTACGAAGCTTTTAATACTTGACAGAGATTCTTGAGGGTGTTTGGTGTGTTTCTACCTCCCTACCAAGGTGTATCTAAGGTGCTTACTTCTCTCTCCCTCTAGCCAAGTTATTTCTAAGTTTCATTACTACTTTATGAGTTATACACGAGAGATTTGAGAGTTTTAAACTGAGTTCATCTCCATTGGGTTTGTGTTTGTATGTCCTATCATTAATCCAAAGCTTTGGCCAAATCATCTTATCATTACCATACTTAAACAGGGGTTACGCCTCCATCTATAATCTAAAGTACCCTCTTACAAAGTAAATCCAACATAAGTCTGAACTGAATAGAATCTGAATGGGTCTACATGCCCAAATGAAAAACTGTAATAGTTCTATAAGATCCTACACTACGGAATGAGGAAATGAGGCGTCTAAACAAAACTCCTACAAGCATCCACCTATGTCGCAGGTACATGTCCCTGGAATAGAATGTCAAGTTTGGCGTCCCTATGGCTGGACACCTAAAAAGTTTTTGAAAATATTTTTATAGCAAGATTTAGTACTCAAAATATTTTGAAAATATTTAGCTAGAGTTTATAACAGTTCAAAATTGGTCATTGATTATACATGTTAGGTTCACGTACACTCTCTGGAGTTTCTAAACCCCTGTACTGATATACCCAGATATACCCTTCACTCGGACGACCCCCCAGGGGGGCCGACCCTTCATCATGTTCCAGACAACCCCTCAGGGGCCGACCTTTCATCATGTTCCAGACGACCCCTCAGGGGGCCGACCTTTCATCATGTTCTAGATGACCCCTCAGGGGGCCGACCCTTCATCAGGCTCCGGACGACCCCTCAGGGGGCCGACCCTTCACCAGGATCCGAATGACCCCTCAGGGGGCCAACCCATCACCAGGTTCCGGATGACCCTCCGAGGGTACGACAGTACGAGGCCAGAATTGGGCCAGACTCACTACCGGAAGGAACTTTGCCCTCGGCCTCGGCTCATAGGCCGAGGGTGACATCATCGCAGCGCGTGGTTTGGAAGACGCGTGGAACAGTTAGCGTGAGGCTGACATGGCACATGGGAGATCGTTATAACAAAATCACACCCTCACGTGAGGGAATATTATGTCATCATTTGGCATCTACAGGTGTCAACAGGGGATTGGCTAGATCATCATTCACATGCACCATGCATACTTGGGGGGTACACTACACCCCCCAAGACCTATATATACTTATCACCTACAACCCTACAAGGGAGGGATCAATTGATTGTAACCCTAACTAAAATTCTTCTTGCACACACAGTAGAGAGAGGAAGTGAGCTTATGTGCATTGTATCCAAGGACATTAGTGCCCATACTTAAAGGATCACACACTCACAGTGGATGTAGGCCAAATTGGCTGAACCACTATACATCATTGTCTTATTTTCTCTTATACTCATCCCCTTCTACATACTTATACACTTATGCATCTCTATGGCTGCCATGGTTACTACTATTTGAGCTCATTATCACTTATACGGTGGTGCTAAATCTCAGCTTCATCAGTTTGGCGTCGTCTGTGGGAATGAGAAGACATCTCTTCCTTTGTACAGCTTGACCTCATTGGGCACTCTGGTGGTGAACCAACACACCCCCTGAGGGGAGGTGTTTCACCATTGAAAGAGACCCACTAAGGTTCCCAAGCTCACCAGTATTTTCTTCAGTTCAACTTTTTATAGCTCGAGCACATGGCACCCGAAATGCCACCACTACCACTTCCCCAGTCGGATGAGGGGGGAAGAACCAGTTTCAGTCAGCCGCCGCCTCAGTCTGAGATGGCTGATGTGGCGGCAACCCTAAAGTCTCTGGCAGCAAGCCAGCGGATGATGCAGGAGCAGTTCACAGCTCTAAGCCAGAACATACTGAGACCACCAGTGGTTTCACCTGAGATGATTACTTCGACAGCAGCTCCAGGATAGTATGAGGCCAGGGGACCACCCCAGGCACCACGCAAAGACCTGCCACCCCCTCAGCGGCGTAGGGATGTTGCTGACCCCCGACGTCTACGCCTGGGGAGGCAAGGAAACCCTTACCCTGAGGACAGGTATGACAATCTGGAGGGAGAGGAGGCCCCGATAGAATGCTGGGAACCGTATGAGGTCTCCAATAATACTATACGACCTCTCCAGGATAGTAGAGGAAAGGGCGGGAGACCAAACCCTGATGATAGCCCGAGAGGCTCTGCTTTTGATCGCTTGAGCAGGGGGTCAGCCTTTTAGAGTCTAGGCCCAGTAAATGACCTGTGGGATAAATTGTCCAGGTCAAGAAGTGCTGCGAGGTCCAGGAGGGAGGCAGCAGATGGCCGACCCCAAGGACGGGATGACGGCCAAAGGGAAGTAAACAACCGACACAGGCCTGCCGCAGCAGAACCCTCCATCCACCTCAAAGAGGCGACAGGGGATAACATCGGCCAAGCCGACCCTGTGAGGCCCTGGAATGACTCAATCTAGCGATTAGAGGATAAGATTGGCGACATAATGAAGAGTCGAGACCCTCTTCAGAGGAGATACACCATAGGCTCGCCCTTCATGGCAAAGATAGTCAACTTCCTCACGCCGTCAAAGTTCAAGCCACCTGTGGTAACCCCAAGATACGATGGGAGCACCAACCCTGTCCACCATTTTGAGATGTATCAATTAGCAGCAGACATATACTCTATCTCAGCTGAGATGAGGTGTCGTGCCTTTTCTAGTACCCTGACAGGGGCTACACATGTCTGGTACACGTCTCTTCTAAAAAATTCCATTGAAAACTTTAAGCAGTTGGCTGACCTGTTCATCCATAACTTTTTCTTTGGGGTGAGACCACAGAAGAAGACCACCCACCTGCTCTACGTTAAGCAGGGGAAGAGTGAGAGTCTGAGGAACTACATAGCCAGATTTAATAAGGATAAGCTGGAGGTAGAAGACTATGAGGAGAGCATAGCTATGACAACACTGATTGGGGGAATCCAAAAGGGGAAGATGTTATGGAAGGTTGCTGAAGTCCTTCCGAGGACGATGGCTGAATTGCTGTCGACATCAGGGAAGGTGATGAACACCGAAGAGGCGATGGCCACAAAATATGAAGACTAAAAAGGAGGTGCTAGCGGGGGTAAATACCCTAAATAGAACAAAGAGGGGAAGAAGAGGTCCACGGATGACAAGTTTGCTGGTTACACCTCTCTAACGGTCAGATGTGAACAAATTCTCAATGAGATAAAGAGTGACCGGTCCCTGAAGTGGCCTGAGAAGCTGAGGGCAGCCCCCAACAAGAGGGATAAGAACCTGTGGTGTGAATTTCACCAAGACCACGACCACGTAACAGATAAATTCTTTGCTCTGAAAGATGAGATTGAGAAGATGCTGAAAGAAGGGAAGCTCGGAAAGTACGTCGACAAAGGTGCCTTCAAGAGGGGCCGAGGGGACAATCCCAGAAAGAAGCGAGGCGATTTATGTAGAGAAGGTACTTAAAAAAGAGATGGCGACCCTTCTGATGATAAGGACGACCCTGACCTCCCACCGAGAGACGACCAAGGCCCTGTCAAGAGGCTTAATATGATCTCGCTCGATGTGGGAATGATCTTCGGGGGTCTAGCAGGAGGAGGGTCTAAGGTCACCGACAGGAAGGCCCATGTGGCTGAGGCCAAGGCAGTGACGAAGACGGTCCACTCAACCTCTCTGGAGGTCAAGTCAGAAAAGAGGAAGAAGGTTTATATGGACACTCTGATAGTGGAATTTTCAAGAATGGACTTTAAAGGCCTCTTAGCCCCACATGATGACCCTCTCGTCATCACTACCAGGGTGAACGGGCGCGAGGTGCCGAGGATCCTAGTAGATGGGGGCTCATCTGCAGACGTGATGTTTTGGCCGTGCCTCAAAGCCTTAGGTCTCAGTCGTGATAGACTTGTCCCATACCATCATCCATTGATTGGGTTCAGTGGGGAGAAGGTTCATCCCCTTGGAGTGTATGAGGCTGATGTTAGGATGGAGGACGAATGGCCGAGGTGGCTCACCAAGAAGGTCAGTTTCTTTGCGATGGATAAGCATGTGTTTTCGGCCTACAACATCATGCTGGGCATGTGGCCCTCAAAGGGTTTGAAGCTGTACCGTCTACGGTCCATCAGATGATCAAATTTCCTACCCCTTACGGGTTGGGAGAAGTTCAGGGAGACCAGACGACGGTGCGAGAATGTTATTACAACTCCGATGAAGAAAGGGAGGCACACAAGAGGGCTACGACCACTTACAATATTGATACCCTAGACCCCAGGTATGGGACGAAGCTAATGAAAGGAGAGGCCGCGGAAGAGGTAAAATCCATCGTCCTCGATGAGGATGACCCGGAAAAAACCGTCCAAGTCGACAAGTCTCTGAAGCCCAACATCAAGGAAGACCTCATTAAACTGTTGAGGAGAAGACGAAGCGTCTTCGCATGGAGTCATGTAGATATGCCGGGGATTGACCCTGAAATCATATGCCATAAGCTCAATGTGGTAGAGGGAGTGAAGCCGGTAAAGCAGAAGAGGAGAATTTACTCTAGAGAGAAGTATGAGGTCATCAGGGACGAGGTCAAAAAATTAGAAGATGCTGAATTTATCAGAGAGGTCATCTTCCCTGAATGGCTGTCCAATGCAGTTATTTTCCCAAAGGCCAATGGGAAGTGGAGAATGTGTGTGGACTTCACAGACCTTAACAAGCACTGTCCCAAAGACAGCTTCCCTCTCCCCCACATTGACCAGATGGTAAATGCTACCGCAGGACATGAGCTAATGAGCTTTATGGATGCCTATTCAGGGTATAACCAGATCTTCATGAACCCTGAAGACTCGGAGAGGACATCCTTCATCACTAACAATGGGACATACTGTTACAGGGTCATGCCCTTTGGCCTAAAAAATGCGGGGGAAACATACCAGCGCCTCGTAAATAAAATGTTTGAAGATCAAATTGGGAAGTCTATGGAGGTCTACGTAGATGACATGCTGACTAAGAGTCTAAAGGCAGAGGATCATGTGGCAGACCTGAAGAGGACCTTTAATACGATGGATAAATACAAGATGAAGCTTAATCCGGCCAAGTGTGTCTTCGAGGTCGGAGCAGGGAAGTTCTTGGGGTTCATTGTCAACCAAAGAGGCATCGAGGCCAATCATGAAAAGATAAAGGCCCTTGTTGAAATGAAGACCCCCAAGTCCATTAAAGACATTGAGAGGCTCATAGGGAGGGTTGCTACCTTGAACAGGTTCGTGTCTAGGGCCACAGACAAGTGTTTGCCATTCTTTAAGATCCTTAGGAAGGCTTTCGAATGGAGTGAAGAGTGTGATGAGGCTTTCAGGGACCTAAAGTCATACTTAGGGTCTCCCTTGCTGCTGTCGGGACCAGTGCAGGGTGAACGACTTTATGTGTATCTCGTCGTCTTAGAGTCGGACATCACTGTAGCCATTGTGAGAGACGAAGACGGGATACAGAAGCCTGTGTATTTTAACAGCAAGGCACTCCAGGGGGCAGAGCAGAGATACCCGAGGATGGAGAAGTTAGCCTACGCCTTGATCCATGCCTCAAGGAAGATGAAGCCGTACTTCCAGTCCCATACAATGGTCTTCCTCATCGACTTTCCTCTTAGGCAGGTCCTACACAAGCCAGAAAAATCAGGCAGGCTAATGGCCTGGGCTATAGAGCTGGGGGGTTTGACATAGTGTATTATCCTAGGACGACCATTAAGGGGAAAGCGCTGGCGGACTTCGTGGCTGAGTTTACTTGGAAAGGTGATGAAGCCGAGGGTGAGACCCTCGAGAAGATAGATACACAACAAGACAGGCCCACCGACACACCCACGGATAGGGCTGAGACAAGCACCGCTAGAAGGAAAGCGGTTGAAAACGAAGAGGGAAGATACATCTTTAGACAGGGATCCCTCTCCGAGGGAAGTTTCTCAGAAGAACGCACCGTGTGGAGTCTCTTCGTCGATGGGTCCTCTTGCGAAAGCGGGAGCGGAGCTGGGTTAATAGTATCAGCACGCGACGGTACGAACATTGAGTACGCCCTGAGGTTTAATTTCAAAGCCTCCAACAACGAGGCTGAATATGAGGCCTTGGTAGCAGGCCTCTCTTTGGCCAAGTCTCTTAGTGTCAGCCACATTTTGGTCCATAGTGATTCAAGGCTAGTAGTGAATCAGATACTAGGAGCCTACGAGGCTAAGGACGAGAGGATGGCTAAGTACCTTGAGAAAGTGAGGTCATTACTGAAAGGCTTCAGAGAAGTAAAATTAAAGAGGATACCTAGGCTCGGCAATGGCCGTGCTGATGCCCTTGCGAGGTTGGCCTCGGCAACTAGGATAGACATCAGGAGGACGGTCCCAGTAGAAATTTTGCTTCAGCCAACTATTGAAGACGCCGAGGGAACACTTGGCAATTTCCTAAATGTTTCTCAAGAAGCTTCATGGATGGACCCTATGATCAGATACATTAAAGAGGGTGAGATGCCAGAGGCAAGGCAAGAAAAGAAGAAGCTGAGGTACAGGGCTGCAAAATTCACTGTCATCGGAGACACCTTGTACAAAAAGGGGTTTTTGCTCCCCTTACTTAGGTGTGTGCATCCCTCAGAAGTCCCTTCCATTTTGCAATATGTGCACGAAGGATCGTACTCAAGCCACATCGGGGGCAGATCCTTAGCGAAGAGGGTGATCACCCAGGGATAATGGTGGCCGACCTTGGGGAAAGACGCAGCGGCATATGTAAAAAAGTGTGACAAATGTAAAAAATTTGCCACCATCCCTCACCAGCCCCATCATCCTCTTACTTCCATTACATCCAGGTGGCCATTTGCAGTGTGGGGAATTGACCTAGTAGGACCCTTGACTAGGGCCATCAATAACTATCGGTTCCTCATCATAGCCATTGACTATTTTTCAAAATGGGTGGAAGCGGATCCGATGGTGACGATCACAGAGCAGAAGACCTTCCAGTTCATCTGGAAAAATATTATATGCAGATATGGTCTCCCCAACACCCTCATCTCGGATAACGGGACTCAGTTCAAGAATACCTCTCTACAGAAGTATTGTGAAAGGGTGAGTATCAAACAATTTTTCTCCACCCCAGGCCGACCTCAGGCCAATGGGCAAACAGAAGTTACAAAAGGACAATCCTAGATGGAATCAAGAAGAGGCTTGAGGAGGCAAAAGGAAGATGGGCCGAGGAGTTATATGCTGTGCTGTGGGCATACAGGACGACAGTGAGGACATCTATCGGAGAGACCCCATTCATGCAAGCTTATGGCTCAGAAGCCGTCATCCCCACCGAGATTGAGTTTCCTACGCATAGAGTCCGAATGTATGACCCCCAGAAAAATGTGGAAGAGAGGAGACTCGACTTAGACCTAATTGAGGAAAGGAGGGAGGACGCTGAGATAAGGCAGGAAACCTACTAGAAAAGGACCGCAAGGTTTTACAATCAGAGGGTGAAACAAAGGCCTATCGCAGTGGGGGACTTGGTCCTCAAGAAGACTTGGCAAAAGCCCAACAAGCTCCATCCTAATTGGAATGGCCCATATAGGGTCATCGATGAAGTCGTCCCTGGGACCTACAGACTAGAAAACCTAGAAGGGGAACCCTTTTCTAACCCCTGGAATGCAGATCATTTTAAGAAATACTATCAGTAGTGTTGTAAGGTCTTGATAGACCATAACTGTAATAAGAGTTGCTCCAACAGAACACTTGGAAAATTAATGAGAAATATCAGTGCTTCCCCTCATCCTGTGGTTATCAGTTCTAGTACGCATGGAAACATCTACGGAGAGCCACACTCGGCTATAATGAGGGCCAGTGGAGGGGACGACCCCACCAGTGTCCTCAAGAAAGACGAGGGAAAACTTTGTTAAAAATCATTAATTTGGTAAGTTGAACCCTCGGCTATAATGAGGGCCAGTGGAGGGGAAGACCCTACCACTATCCTCAAGAAAGATGAGGGAAAACATTAAAACCATTAATTTGGTAAGTTGATCCCTCGGCTATAATGAGGGCTAGTGAAGGGGACGACCCCACCACTGTACTCAAGAAAGATGGAGAAAAACTTCATTAAAACCATTAATTTGGTAAGTTGATCCATCGGCCATAATGAGGGTCAGTGGAGGGGACGAACCCACCACTGTCCTCAAGAAGGACGAGGGAAAACTTCATTTAAAACCATTAATTTGTTTAGTTGATCCCTCGGCTATAATGAGGTCCAGTGGAGGGGACGACCCCACCACTTTCCTCAAGAAAGACGAGGGAAAACTTTGTTAAAAACCATTAACTTGGTAAGTTGATCCCTCGGCTATAATGAGGGCCAATGGAGGGGACGACCCCACCACTGTCCTCAAGAAAGACGAGGGAAAACTTTGTTAAAAACCATTAATTTGGTAAGTTGATCCCTCGGCTATAATGAGGGCCAGTGGAGGGGACGACCCCACCACTGTCCTCAAGAAAGACGAGGAAAAACTTCATTAAAACCATTAATTTGGTAAGTTGATCCCTCGGCTATAATGAGGGCTACTGGAGGGGACGACCCCACCACTGTCCTCAAGAAAGACGAGGGAAAACTTTGTTAAAAACCATTAACTTGGTAAGTTGATCCCTCGGCTATAATAAGGGCCAGTGGAGGGGAAGACCCCACAACTGTCCTCAAGAAAGATGAGGGAAAACTTTGTTAAAAACCATTAATTTGGTAAGTTGATCCCTCGGCTATAATGAGGGCCAGTGGAGGGGACGACCCCACCACTGTCCTCAAGAAGGACGAGGGAAAACTTCATTAAAAACCATGTTTGGTAATTTGATCCCTCGGATATAATGAGGGCCAACGCAGGGGATGACCCTTCGTTCACTCTCAAGAAAGACGAGGGAGAGGTTAGTGGAATTAACAAAGACAAAGAAAATCATACAAAAAGCAAATAAGGAAGACAACAAAGGAGACGATAGTATTAATGAAATATCAAGTGTTTTACAAAAGAGAGTACAAAAATGATAATTACACTAAGAGGGTATGGGCTACAGACAACCACCCTATGGGACAATATCAGAGGGAAGAGCCTCAACATCCACCAGAGGGGTTTCCTCAATGACCATAACAGGCTGATCCTCAGATGTGTTGACCCCTTCAACCTGTACTTGTGATTCTACATAAGTCAGAGCCTTGGCAATCATAGGGTCGTCCAATCTGACTGCTTAAATCGAAGGGCGGACCGAGGAGACGACATCACCAAACCGGAGGACGACCCACCGGAAGGCAGTCCTGATTCCTCTCTCTAAATATTCAAGGACGAAGCCTTGAAACTCGTCAGAAATTTTATAAGCCTCAACAGCATCAGCCTCGGCTTTCTTAATGGCTGCTTCAAGATCAGTATTGTACTTGGCCTCCATGTTGGTCAAGGCCTCGTCCTTTTCCTTAATAAGCAAGTCCTTGGCCTTAATGTCCTCGTCGTGATGCCTCATCAGCTGGTCCAGGATCCTTGCATGCTCAGTCTTGGTACTTTCCAACTCAGCCTTTGCAGTATCTAAATCAGCCTGCAGGTCGGCCTCATGCTGGATCGCCCTCTCGGCGTCATGGAATTTCTCCTGATTTTCAGCCATCCATTTTATTGCCAAGGTAAAAGCGCACACAGACGGCACAAGAAAAATAAATAGATGTCAAGAGGCCGAGGAAACAGTTGTTGAAAGAATGAAATTTAAGGATTGGGTCAAGACCAATACCTTTGCAAGGGCGTGCAGGCCATAGTCGTACACTTTGGCAGGAGGCATCTTGGACAGGAAGTCATAATTAGCGACCGAGGGTGCAGAAAACATTGAGGCCTTGGCTGCCCTCAAGTTTGAAATGAGTGATGAGGGCTCGACCCTCAGATGTGCCAAGTTTTGACACCAGAAGGCCCCCATGCTGAAAGAAGAAGCAGTCAGTTAAGATGCTTCGACCCTGGCCCTCATCCGAGAATACGACCGAGGGTCATCAGGGGCCTCAGGCTCCTTCCTTTTGTGGCTATCGGCGGTCGGCTCCATAACCGTCGGCCCAGCGACCTTTGTCTTCCTTAGAGCCTGCTGAGGCTCCTTTCCTTTTTTCTTGGCCAAGCCTGATAATAAGCTAGGAGTAGTCATTTCCCAAAGATAGTCTGATATACCTGCAGGACGACCTGGAAAGAGGATGACACGTCAGAAAAATGCAGAGATAAAGAGGAAACACTTCAAAAATAAGTAAAGAATGGAAAACATTTAGTATAACTCACATAGTTCTGTCAGAGGGCCGACCCTCAGACCAGCTTCTTTGAGGAACCGAGGGGTCATCAGGTCTTCAAATTTTGGAAGTTCACCCTCTTTCCCTCGTCCTCTCAGATACTCAACGATGTCCTTCTCCTCCAGACTAAGTCCAGGGTCTGACCTGGCCTTCATGGAAGGGTTAGACCATCTTCTGGGGACCCTCGGACCATCGGCGGTGAACTCCCACTCCCCAGAGATAAAGAAGAATCTCTTTTTTCCAATCGTGGTTGGAAGTTTACGCCACATGTAGGAGTTTATTCTCAGACCTCCTCGCCCCCAGATGATAGTATCCAGGCTGTTTGGCCGAGGAGGTGATATTTTAGCAGGCCAAGAATAGGTCGGTCGAGGGCTCGTCAGTGAAAGCATTCTTCCACAGGGAGATGTAGCCCAGGATCGTCCTCCAAGAGTTAGGAGGAAATTGAGAGGGGGAAACACCAAGGGCAGACATGATATCTACGATGGCAGGATGCAGAGGGAATCTGACACCAACCTTGAACATGTGTTCATAAACTGCAACCTCTCCCTCTTCACAATCAAAAACCCTCTCAGATTCAGAGGGAACCCTCATAGTTATGCTGGGGGTCACACCATAGGCATGCCTCCATATCAAGAGGTCACGATCCCTAACAGAGGAGATATAGGATGAGGCATGGGAGGTATAAACCTAGTCATCTGTATTATCGCCCTCGTCCTCAGTCCCCTCTCCCTCGGCCTCATCATCTGCCAGAGAGCCCTGGGGAAAGGCCATCTGAAAGGCATGGGGAGATAGGGTTGTCACAGGGATAGCCTCGAAGGGGACCATACCCTCGGCCTCTCGGCCTGGGCTTGGGTCAGATGTCTCTCTCCTACCAGAGGTTCCAGCGCCAGTTGGCGAGGATGCTCTCTCGTCCATCTCACTTGAATGAATCTTGGCTGGACGAGAGGACGACCCACAAGACTCAAATGGTTCAAATGGTTTTATTGTGGCTAGAGGAATGGAAAAGATGGGTCGTACCCAGTTAGGGTCGGCCCCTCGTCTCCTCTCTTCCTCTTCCTCTTCCTCTATTCGTCTGATCTCTACAAAGAGCTTCTCTCTCAAGGATGGGAATTCAGATACTAAACTATAAATCCTCTTAAGCATTAAAGGGGGAGACCCTAGACTTGGAGAAATTTGGGAGACTTAGCTACAAACAAGTGTCCAGTTGACCAAAGTAGACTTTTGGATTAAAACAAGGAGAATCAACGATTTTCACTCAATAACGCTCAAGAACACTCAAAAGACAGTCGCCGGAAAAGTTATAAAACAACCCAAATCAAGCCCTATGAGACTAAAACAGAAAAGAAAAAAAGAAATGAAAGCGAAGAGGGCGTTGGAGGTGGAAGGTTACCTGAAAAGAAAGGGTGAAGCTGCTAAGTCGAAGGCTCAAAAGCTACAAAATGGCAGGAAGGCTGAAGACTTGAGGTAAAGAAAGCTTGGGCGCGAAGAAGAAGACGAAGAGAGAGAGTTTGAAAATCTCTTAAATACCTTAGTAATGAGTGGGCCCATTAACCAAGAAGGGTATCATTAGGGCACAAAGCCCCAGGCAAAGTGTGCAGCCGCCATGCCTAAGAAACTGAAGTGACAATGAATGCCCATCCAGGTGTCACTCACCTAACTGATCATAAACATCTCAATTACAACACTATCCCTCTGCCATCTCAATAGCACCTATGGCTAAGGGCTGGGGGGTGATTGATATACCCAGATATACCCTCCACTCGGACAACCCCCCAGGGGGGCCGACCCTTCATCATGTTCCAGACGACCCCTCAAGGGCCGACATTTCATCATGTTCCAGATGACCCCTCAGGGGGCCGACCTTTCATCATGTTCCAGACGACCCCTCTGAGGGACGACCCTTCATCAGGCTCCGTATGACCCCTCAGGGGGCCGACCCTTCACCAGGATCCGGATGACCCTACAGGGGGCTGACCCTTCACCAGGCTCCGGATGACCCCTCAGGGGGCTGACCCTTCACCAGGCTCCGGATGACCCTCCGAGGGTACGACAGTACGAGGCCAGAATTGGGCCAGACTCACTGCCGGAAGGAACTTTGCCCTCGGCCTCGGCTCATAGGCCGAGGGTGACATCATCGTAGCGCGTGGTTTGGGAGACGCGTGGAACAGTGCGCGTGAGGCTCACATGGCACATGGGAGACCGTTATAACAAAATCACACCCTCACGTGAGGGAATATTATGTCATCATTTGGCATCTACAGGTGTCAACAGAGGATTGGCTAGATCATCATTCACATGCACCATGCATACTTGGGGGGTACACTACACCCCCCAAGACCTATATATACTTATCACCTACAACCCTACAAGGGAGGGATCAATTGATTGTAACCCTAACTAAAATTCTGCTTGCACACACAGTAGAGAGAGGAAGTGAGCTTATGTGCATTGTATCCAAGGCCATTAGTGCCCATACTTAAAGGATCACACACTCACAGTGGATGTAGGCCAAATTGGCTGAACCACTATACATCATTGTCTTATTTCATCTTATACTCATCCCCTTCTACATACTTATACACTTATGCATATCTATGGCTACCATGGTTACTACTATTTGAGCTCATTATCACTTATCCGGTGGTGCAAAATCTCAGCATCATCATGTACTATTGTGAACGACTAATGTTCTCTACTTACTACACCTAGTTGTACTACCCAAGCTAACTAGACATAAGTAACTATCTGGAATATTTACCTCTCCAAGTCCCTCTACAACCCATACAATACGATACCCAATTTAACATTTCTCGTATGTTAAGGATTGAAATTAACATTTCATTTCTCTTCTCAATTATTCAATTAATTAAGTTTCACTACTTAATTCATTCTTTAGATATACACTATCTATCAGTCTACTGCCACACATAAGTAGAATAATCACAATTGTGTATATATATATCAAGACGGTGTCTCTCAGTAGGACTACCATGAAAAAATAGGCATACTCTGCTATCAGTCCAAGTACCTCTCGTACTAAATGAGGACTATTGGTTCGACATGTCTCCTCAAACCAAAAATAAAATAACAACGGTGGAGGCGAACATAGTTCTAATACTTTGGGCTACACAAATACCTAACATACCCAAATGACATGTCGGTCTCACTAATACACATCATATAGTGACCCACCCTAAGTTCTATATTTTGGGGCACCAATCTAGACCTTACTGGAATCATCAAAGTGGGATCTCCCACTACGCGATAACCTCCGGTGATAGCAAGCAACGTAGGTATGCTAATTCATAACATCAATCATATAGGCACACACACAACCTATATATATACATATTCAATAGGTATTGTAACAACATAAATATTATTGTTCCTACGTAGGATAGTTCACTCACATACTCCCCGTACTTGTTATATTATGATTCAACTCATTATCGTATTACCCGAGTATTATTCTCTACTCTAAGGGTCCTAGTTACCCTCTTGTTTATTTCAGTAGCTAACTCTTCCTTACCCTACTGGTCTATGTAATTAAGCTCTCTCGTGCTTTCCCGTAATTGTATTCTCATCTTCTCGAATTAAATTACGTCACAATTAAGCCTATTAAAACATCACTTTATCCCCTCAAAGTCAAAGCTTATTATCCTATCATAGGCCTACTGTAATATAATTAGTCCTACATTATATTTCATCAAAGTCCCAAACGTTTCCCCGATAACCATTTATGCATTCTACGCTAAAAAGGAAAAATCCCATCTTCCTGGGCAGCCGAATCGATTCACCAGGAGGCTGAATCGATTCTCCTCTGGAGGAATCAATTCGATTTATGGCAAGTCGTCTTCTTTGTTGGTTTTCATGCGTTTTTCACCATTTTTACACGTATGTCTTACATAGTTCTTCTCCAAACTCAAAACCAACTATACCAAACCTTTTCTACATTTCTGAGGATGATTTTATAATGTAAATTTCACATCAAAGCATTAAGATTTATCATCAAGAATAGATTTAATCTTAAAATCACCAAGAACACTAGGTTTTCATATTCTTCCTCTATTTATCAACATAATCCCAGATTTATTCCGTAGAGATAATCATACACCTACTGATTTCGAATCCTCTACATGCCTCAAATTAAACTACATGGAAATCCTACCCTTGTCATGAGTTTAATTCGTTATTTTCTTTCAAGATCATTAATTTATTCACAAATAAATTACACCCTAGTCACATGGGTATTATAACTTCAAGAAATCTGTATATAAACATTTACCTTGATTTAGGTGTTATGATTTCATGGATGAGATGTTGAATGGTGTGTCTCCTCTTCCAATCTTCAATCCCAACTTGTTAATGGTGCAAGATTACTCTCCAAATTCCTCAAAGTCTCTTAGGCTTCACAATTGTTCTCTCTCTATCTCCAATGGCTTCTATGAGTTTTCTAACCTCTAAACCCAAGACTCCAACCCTTATAAGCTGATTTAGAGTTTAAAATTTCATAAGTCTCTTAACCCCTTAATATAAAATGACCAAAATACCCTCGTATGGTCCCCATATAGTCTAAAATTACCCCGTGACTCAATCGACATCCCCAGTCATACTATTTTGAATAATTCGAATCTTTTGGACTCATCCGTGATCTCGAAATCATTATCTGAATCACTCTAAATAAATATCCCGTCTCAATCCCAAGTTAGTCTACACGCAACTCCCGACTGAGATAAATTCCAATTACGCCCATATCTCTCGCTATGACGTAATTTCTAATCATCAATTATTTACTATTCACTCAGTAAATATAATTCATAATATTAATCATTATTTCACTCTAGATTAATATCTAGTAATGACATTATTATCCAATTTAATTAAATTACTTCTCTCACATAATTTAAAATAAAAAATTTAGTTACCGAATTAATTAAATCTCAAATATGCTGAAATACAGGGTATTACACCATGGTGCCCTATTTTCCCCCAAATCATATAAACACCCAAATTTGGCTCCAAAATATAATAACCTCAATTACTCAAAATTTTACATCATTATTTAAGATTTCTTGATTTTGTGATTGATTGTTTCCTCTTAATTTTCAATTGAACCTTATATTATTTGAGCATATTTTTGTGAGAAAGAAATTTACAAATGTATCCATCATATATGTTGTTCCATCATATTTGAGTTTTGTTTATCTATATTGGAGGAGATATTTAATGAATCATGGGTCTTGGAATTTTGGAGGTTTTTTGGTTATGGTTTAGCTTTTTGAGATGTTTCTTGTAGAGATTATGTTGAAGAAAACACGACATAATAAATTTTGTAAATGTGGTGACAAAGAAGGAGGTGAGACATAGAAGAGAAAAATGCATATATGTGGTTCAGCTGGGCTTGGCCTACGTTCATGGGAAGGGGGAGGTTATGTTTATTAACGGGGGAGCCAATATAGATTTGTGTAGTATTTATCATTGCTTAAATTTTTTACTAGTTACATGAATCTTTATATAGACAACATAATACAAAGTCCTTCCTATTTCTTAGAACATTTTTTTGGTACATTTGAATCTAGGTAGGATACGTGTTCGTATTCTTCAAGATATTTGCTTGCAATATTAGGGATCTTTGAGTGCGCGATCTTTGATCAACTCTCATAGTATTTGAACGCTCATGAGATCATGGAGGGGCATTCAGATAAGACCAGGAGACCTTTGGGGTTGATGAAAGCTTGATGTTTGGATCTTTATGAGTCTCATTTTTATGGATCGACTAAGAAGACCACTCGTCTACCCCTCTAAGGGGTTGATTCCTTCTACTTTTATCAAATTGATGATTGCATACGATTCAGATTCCCCTTGGCTCTCCCTTATCAACTAGTTTGACCATTGTTCAGAAATCCTCCTCATTTATAACCCTCCAGACTTTTTGCATTTTCTAAGGCAAGTCTAAGAGTGTTGATAATGGTTGAACACCCCTTATATCACCTGGTCATTAATTAATGCGATCGAAAGATATGTGTGACATCTGAATCTTCATGAACAAAACATAACTTACCCAGAACTTTAATCATCACTTTTTGATTTTTTATGCATTTCTATTATTTACTCTGATGCACTCTCCTAGTTTACACATATTCCAATGCGTATGACCCCATCACTATATTTGGATCATTTGGTCAATTATAATCTAACCATTGAATTTCGATGGTCTTTTTACTTTAATATACAAAGGAGTTCTTCTTCTCCATTTTTGGTTTTTATAATTTGTACCAGTCAAAGCATATTTCATGAGCTTTGAGAGTTTTTTTACTATTTCCTAGCTTTGAGACCTTCCCCTCCTTATTTCTTCATCTAGTATGCTCTTATCCTCCATTTTTCCTTCTATTTCATTTTAGTTCCTATATCCCACCATCTATCTTTCCTCTTGGCTTACTTTAGTTTGGGATTTATTTCCCACTTCATTGGATTAGTAATTCAATTTCTCAATTATCAATTCTCAAAGGGTTATTCCCACTTTTCTAACCTTATATCCCCCAAATCACCATTATTACAATATTTGGAGTGGCATCAAATGTCATTCCTTACACCACGTCTTAAGCCAGAATTCAATGATAAAGAGTATTAGAAAACACAGAGAACATAGTGGAGGCCTTTGGTCCCAAACATAATGAACGGAGGGCCTTAGTCTGGGGGCTATTCATCCTACTCTCAGGGACCGACTATACTTTTAGGGTTCGCATACCTCTATCCTGATGACCCTCTAATGCAAGCCCTTCAGTTCCTTCGTGACCTTTGACCATTATACTTTCTAAGAGAAACCCACAAGGGCGTAATGAGGCCATCATTTATCTATCTGAAGAGACAACCAATGAATGCGTGGGGAGATTAGCTTTTCCTAGGTATCTATCCATACATATGGGTGGTAAAACTGATCGGGCCTTGATTTACAGTAAAGGGGAGGTCTACTTTTGCAAACCGTGCTTCTAATATGATCTTGGCATTCCACTCTTGAGATTCATTTGGGAATTCCTAGCCTTTCTTAATATTTCCCCTTCTTAGTTGATACCAAACGCATGGAGAATTTTGATAAAATCTATGGTTTGTTTTTATAATTTGTTTGGGTTTGATCACCTGCTGACAGTCGATGATTTGTTAACTATTTATAAACCAACGACCTCCTAGGGGTTGGTATAATTTTCCTATAGGCGCAAAGGATACAGTTTTGTCACCATTCTCCCTTCATCCAACCATGAATGAATACACTATTTCTTCCACATATAGAGGAATGGATGGTAACATGATGAATAGAATGACCTTACAGGTTATCTATTTATGGCCCCTCTGACCTATAACAAGCCTAATCTGAGTGAGAACTTTATTTTCATTTGTTAATTTGCGATTTATTTTTTTCCTAAGTTTTAACTGACTATCACCTTCCATTTGATAGGAATCTTCATTGAGATTCTAGACATTCTCGCCAATCAAAAGAGATGGGTGAAGAAATCTCTTAGCAAGGCACTTCCCATAAAATAACTATTCGATATGAAGAGGTTGAGGGATTTGATCATCACAGAAAAGAGCGAGGAAATTCTCAATCGGGATAAATTTAGTTTCGAGCTGATATTGATAAAGCCTACCTCCTTCTTGTGCATTTCCAGTCCGCGTATTTCCCCTATTCTCAGGTATTACATTTTTATTCTAGTCGGCTTACTTTTTGTTTGGTTATAATAACTTGTACTCATAATTTTTTCCTTTCTGTAACTTATGAAGTGATGGACTATCGAAAATATGGAGATGCCCTCCAAAGGTTATCTTAAAACCCACATGTTGCCCTATTTTCCTTGATCCATTAGTCCCCTGGGTCACCAAAATTAACCCTCCAGCTAATGGGGATAATATTTCTAAAACAGTATCCACCTCAGCATCATAGAAGGGGAAACATCCTCCATTTAGCTGATGGAGGAGGGAAACTTACAATGAAGGGGCAAAAAGAGGCCTTTGGAAGGCGGCACCACTCCTTCTTAAATGACTCTGAGGTTGATCAATGACAACGAGGATGTTGTTACTGAAGGAGACAGGATCTCCCAAGTTGAGGAGGACACCCGAGCCCCTTGTTTGCGCTATGACGACCCTGATGAAATTAATCTAGATTTTCAAATGCCTATCTCCCTAAAGATATTAATTTATTGGGTGTAGGCCCATCAATGGGGCAAAGGAGCTCATCCAACTAGTTGTTAAGGTAAATTTACTTTGATCTTTCCAGATTATGTTTTTCTTTGTCAACCACTTTATCTCAAGTCCTTTTTATTTTCATTCAGGTGAGTTACTTTGGAGTCTACATGTCCTAAAAGTGGTAAAAATGAGCGGATGATCCCTAGGATAAAGGCCGATCTAGAGGACCTGAAGAAGGCTAAGGTTTAACCTGATACTGCCTTGGAAATCATGTAAAAGGAGTGGGATACTGAGAAGTCTATTCTCAAGATGTAAATAACTGCTGAAGTCTATGATTTGCAAAGGCTTCTAGATATGTGGATCAATGAGAAGGATGACACCAATAAGGTTGAGAGGGACCTGAATCCACTAATCATGTTCTGGTACCTAAAGTCCTTCCTTCCGTCGAACTATTGTGGGATGATAAAGTAGCAATCTTTCATCAAAGGGTACAAATGAACTGGTCAACTAAGTGAAACTTATTCATCTTGACTGAGACCTCTCTGCCTTTAACCACGATGATGTGAAAACTAAAGAGGAGACTATGCCCTCCCCTTCCTATTTAGTCAATGCGACTATGTTCAGTTCAGATAGTAGCTGACCGCCTCTTGGCCTCCGGTAGGTTCTAAGAGTGTGGATCTCCAGACCTTTATACTACAAAAAGATGGGCAAATTTTTTACTACCTATCCTCTTTTAGCCCCCCTTACTCCATGAAAAGTTGATCTTGTAATATTGACTTCGGATTGATTATAATGTTTGTATTGGATTATAACTTTTAACAACCAACTTTGGCCCTTCTTTTATATGCATCTACACTTCATTTCTATTTTGATTCATTTATAGTGCATGCTTGTGAGTGCGTGATCTTAGTATTCCTCTTTCGATATGTTGAGACATTTAAACTAGAATGGGTTTTGTTAGTGATCCATGTGTTGTGGTTTGGAAAAAGTAGAGATGAGGGTTTAGCCCATGCAATTTCATCACATGTGAGCTCTATTCTAAGTCTTCTTGACTACAGACTTATCAAGGTGGCAAACTCTTTTGCCCTGCATTATGTATTGATTTATTACATAAGTACCCCCTCCATTTTGGCTTTTTTGCATTGCATGTTGTGTCCCTAGATGCCCTTTGTTGATTACTCTTATGCCTTATTGTTTGGGTAATTACATGTTTGCTAGAGGCATTCCACCATCTCTATAAACAAAGAGATTTTGGTAATAATTTTTAGTAGAGAATTTTTTTCCTAAACCTAAGTGTTACACTGTAAAAATTTCTACTCATCTTTCTCTCTCTAAATTTTTCAATGCCTTACATGTCTTGAGATATTTCTTAAACACCTTTCATACTATATGTTTACCATATATATTTTGTAAGGGTGAGTTTGTAGTTTTTGATGCGTTTAGAAGTTTGGGAGTTATCTGGTTCGTGGAAGCTGAAACATATGGAGCTTATTTTACCTTTCTTATAAGTTGGTTCTTCTACAAAACCCATGCTATCTTTGTTGGTATATTTTCTAACCCATCTTTTTACATGCAAAACCACATGCCTTGTTTTTCTTCTGTGTGTTAGGGTTTGAATGACTTCAACTGTTTTTAAAATAGTTTTACAAACCCTGGTTTAGAAAAAGATATATTCTCATGTTGATATATTAACATGTCATCACACACACACACACACACACACACACATTGTTTTATAACTCCTATTTAAAACTAAATCTATTATACTAATCTCATATATACTCTAAACATGATTTAGTTGTGATTTATTTGTGGGGGTCTTTTATGGTTTCGTTAAATTGCGATCTTAATTTTTATGACACAAACTATTTTTGTTTTTCACAAGGTTGAGATATCAAAGCAATACTTTTTTGGTCACATCTTTAGAACTACTCCCTAAAACTTTAGTGAAAATCAAACTTATTAAAACTTGTTTTTATAACCTCTTCACCGGATACTCTGGTTTTGAGTGATGTTATGTTTGTACTACTTGGATACTATTTTTATTCGTCCTAGTTCAGTAGTTGTGGGGTTGTTTAGTGATTTACATGGAATGCTAGGTATATTGGTAGTACTAGTTTATTTATACATTGTAAACTATATTTTGTACCTAAACTATTGTTATAGTTGATTTTTTGTATATGTAATCTTGAAACTAAAAGACCCGGGGTTTACCAATATGATGAGTTCCTCGTTAACAAATATTATGTTCATCTCTCTTCTCGTTATCCCACTATGTCTCTACTTTTATTTGTTGAACTTTGAACATCACCCCAACCTATATTATTTTTCTGGGTATGCATTCAACCATTGAAGTTTAAAGGACTTTTTACCAAAGACTTAAAAAAAATTTTAATCTCAACACTTTTGTGTCCATAAATTACTTTTTTAATCTCAACACTTTTGTGTCCATAAATTACTCTTTAAGATATTGAACTCTTCATTTTAAACTTATTTAAATGGAATCCTGAAATGGTAGTTTTATATACCCTCCTCAGTTTAGTGGTGTAAACATTTCTTACTGGAAAGTAAGAATGATTGCATATATTAAACAATTAGGAGATGATGTATGGGATATGGTTAAAAATAAGTTTTCAATAACTAGTCGTGTAATTACCGAAGATGATGTTCAAAGAAGTGAAATAAAGCATATATTAAATTAACTAGAGAAGATAAATTAAGTTTACAATATAATAATAAAGGCAAAAAAATCTATTTTCCAAGCAGTGGGTGAGTCTGAGTTTAAATGTATCTCAGCCTACACAATTTTTAAGGCATCTTAGGACATTATAATGTCTACACATGAGGGTAATGGTAGAGTTAAAAAAGGCTAAGTCTTAATATTTAGTTCATATATATAATAGCATGTTTATGAAAGATAATGAAATTTTTTATGAATTCTATCTTAGGTTGCATGATACAGTAAATCAATAATATGATAGTGGTAATGTATACGATGATTCTAAAATATGTGCTAAAATTTCAAAATCTTTACCTCATACATTTTCCATGAACAAACATGCCATAGAATAAATGGGTGATCGTAACATGACATCTGGCTGTTATGTATTAAAATGAAGACTTTTGAACTTAAAATTACTTTCAGTCATAATCAAAGAGGAAAAGAAAAAGCCCACACTTCACAACCTTCTTTAGTGTTTAAATATTCTGTTAAAAATAATGATTTTATATTTTCCTTATATGATGTTAGTGATTCCTCTCCTAGATCACGAAATTACTTTGTTATCTAAACATTTCAAGAAATTTTTTAGGTTTAGAAACAAATTTGCTTCTAGAGAAGGCAACCTAATTAATCTAATAGGCCACATGGAAAAACAATTTGAAAAGAAATCTTTTTATAAATATAACCTTAACAAAGACTTATGTCACATTTAATGTAGAAAATGTAATGAGTTTGGTCAGGATGCTAATAAATATTTTTCTAAACCTAAATCGAAATATTCTTATAAAGCACATGTATCTAAAATTTGGAACGACAATTCTGACTATAATAGTGATTGTAGTGATAATTGTAATAACCTTATGACTTTTTACTTCTACATGCTTAAATAAGTATGATGATTGTGTTGATAACTTGTCTGTTATGTATGATAATTTTAAATTGTTTATTGATAATTATGATCTACCTCCTGCAAATGAATCTTTACCTGATGACATCCTTATGCATGATCATATTCCTGCTACTAAATGTAAAATTCTTGATGATTATACTTTTAATTTGGATGATGAAAATGATGATTATAATGGATGTTACCTAACAATAGAAGGATGTAATTATGATGATGATGATCTGCATTTTAAGAAACTTTAAAAGTCTACTATGAAAAATTTATTCACTTAGGCAAAGTTAATGCTATAATATTATCTAAAATTGATTCTCTTAGCAATCAATTTCATTTTATATCTAATGAATTTTCAATGCAAGTAGAAGAGTTTGAGATTGAAAAACTGATGTTAGAGAAATATATTTTCAAAATAAATGCAAGTTGTTCTTTATTAGAGAAAAAATACAAAGCTATTTTAACTGATTTTTGATGAATCGCAAACTAAACTAAAAGAAGCTTTGAACAAACTTAATGCTTTCAATAAATATGGCATTATGGTAAAAAAAATATGAATTTTGGAATATCTTCTTCTGATGGCAAAAAATAATTTTTTTTACCAAAGAATGAATGGGTTTTAAAGTAAAAGAAATTTTTGAAACAAACTTTGTATCCTCAAATATATATTGTCCAGAATCCGGAAATTTTTTCATGTCTATTACACATTTTGATAGAAGATTCAAGTTCCCTATCATGCTAGGCAAATTTATCATTGCAATTTTTATGGTAAAATGGAGAGAAACATGAAAAATGGTAAAACTAATAAGCAGAGGAGAACATTATGGGTTGAATCTATTAAGAAATCTACACCACCTAAGTCAATGCCTTATAAATATAAAAAGAATTTTTTCAAAACTATGGTAATTTGTATCAGGAAGGATGAATCGGGTTATCAACTGAGAGGCAATAGTTTTGTATCAACATCCAAGGATAACTTTAACAAGGAATAAAAAAAAGATGTTTTTTGGAGGCTAAAGGCTAGAGTTAAATGGGCTACTCACGGTGATTTCAACTCCAAAATTTTCCACTCCATGTTTAAGAAGAAAAAAAACAAACTTCTTATTCAAAGGATTAAGGATGAAGATGGTTCTTGGATCTTGGATCCTATTGAGATTGAAAAATTATTTACCTCTCATTTTCAAAATCTTATTGGGGAAAAATTCGTCTTTGATAGAAATGTTATCATTTATCACCACAATCCTAAATTGGTTGATATTTGTGACAATTCTATGCTCATTAATGTTCCATCCCTTGATGAAATTCAACTTATTATCTTCACAATGGACAAAGATAGTGTGGTGGGACCGGACGGTGTTAACGGGTGTTTCTTGCAAGTTTCTTAGGATATCATCAAGGAGGATCTAATTATTATAATTTAATTTTTTTTTATTAGGCATGAAATTACCAAAAGTTGGTCTTCCACTAATATTGTTCCTATTCCTAAAGTGGACCATACAAAAACTTGTTTCACCCATAAGTCATTGTAATTTTTCCAACAAAATAATCTCAAAAATTTTAGCTAACCGCTTTGTAACTTTGCTTCCCAAGATTATTTCTTCTTCTAAAATAGGTTTTATTAAAGGTCGACACATCACAAATAATATTCTCCTCACCTAGGAATTAGATTCAAATCTCAACAAGAAGGTTCATGGCTCTAATGTGGTCATCAAATTGGATATAGCTAAGGCATACAATAGGATATGATGGAATTTTATTCTCAAAGTTCTTTGTGCCTTTGGTTTTTCATAAATGTGTATTGATATGGTATGGAGACTCTTATCTAACTGTTGGTATTCCATCATCGTCAATGGAAAGTCATGTGTATACTTTAATTCTGGACGTGGGTTGCGTTAAAGAGACCCTTTATCTTTTTCTTTATTCATGTTATCGAAGGAGGTTCTAAATAGGGGTTCATAATCTCATGCTGGAAGGATCCATTGCTCATTATTCTATGCCTAAAGTATTAGCTCTTATCTCTTCACTCTCATTTGTGGATGACATTATTTTTTTCTAGAATGGCAATTTGATAGCCATAAAATGTTTTATAAAACTTCTTAAAGATTACGAACTTCAGTTCGGTAAGTGCGTTAACCATTTTAAAAGCTGCATAATTACAGCTCCCAGGTGTTCAGTTCGACAAAGAAAAATATTATTTCCAACACATAAATTTTTTCAAAGAAATTGCCAATTAATTATGTCGAAGTGCCTCTATACCAAGGTCGAAAAAAAATAATTTTGTCTCGAATCACTGCCATGGATGTTGACTATATTAAAAATTGGCAGTCCGATTTTCTCTCGCTCGTAGGTAAGCTCATTATTATTTGGGTGCTTCTTATGATGTTAGGGTCACGTGTGTTTTCCTCTCTTTTCCCTACATTGGATTTCCTCTAACAAAATTTGCGTAAGACAAACTTCATGTCATATAATCAATCGTGTGTATCAAAAGAAAAATTCTAAATAAAGTGCATATGAAATTTGGTATAGAAAACAACCTAAATTGAAATACTTTAGGCTGTTTGGTAGTAAATGCTATGTTTGTAAAGATATATAAGTTAATCAACATTTGTATTTAGAGGTGATGATGCTATCTTTTTTAGGTTATTCACAAAACAATCGTGAACATCACGTGCTCAATATAAGAACAAAATATATAATAGAATCTATAAATGTTGCTATGAATGATATTATTGGCCATCATATTGAAGAAAGTGAAAATTCTATACCCGTTGACCAATCTAAGAATGAAAATGAAGCAAATTTACCTAAATAGTCAACTTATAGTGATTCTAAATCTCTACCACCTAATGAACTTGATTTTCCTAGCTGTGTTAAGGAGTATCACCCTAAGAAAATCATTTTTGGAAATGTTAAAAACCTCATGAGAACTAGATCTGAAACTATTAGTGCTTTATTTTCTTCTTATGTGTCTTTAATTGAACCTACACACGTGAAAGAATCTTTGATAAATGAATCTTGGTTATTATCTATGCAAGAAAAATTAGGACAATTTAAAATTAATGGGGTTTGGTATATAGTCATACGTCCTACTAACACTAATATAATTAGAAAAACATGGAATTTTAAGAATAAGTGTGGTGAATTTAAAAATATTTTAAGAAATAAAGCTAGATTAGTAGCACAAGGTTATTCTCAAATAAATTGCATAAATGTTGATAAAAAACATTGTACTATTGGTAGATTTGAATCCATTGGACTCTTACTTGTTGTATCTTGTCATTTAAAATTCAAAGTCTATCAAATGGACGTAAAATCCATTTTTCTAAATGGAATATTAAATGAGGAAGTTTATGTTGAATAACTTAAAGCCTTTTTAGATCCTTTCTTTCCAAATCATGTTTTTAGATTAAAGAAAGTGCTTTAAAGTTTAAAACATGCCTCTTATTCCTGATATAAAAGATTATCAAATTTCTTAATGGAAAATGGTTTCAACTGGGGGGAGTCGACCTAACAATGTTCATTAAACATAACAAAAATTATTTGCTAATTGGTAAAGTTTACATTGATGACATTATTTTTTGGTCCACTTCTCCCTTGGAAGATGAAAAATTTGCTAATATAATAAAATATGAGTTTCAAATGTCTATGATGGGTGTGGCCATCCCTCCATGGCTTTTTACTCCATCTCGTGGTTCAGTGCTCATGTGCGCGGGGTTTGGAGGGGGAAAGAAGGTATCGCACCCTTTTCTAGGAGTGTTATAGCCGTTATCAATGTGGCGTGATGTAAAGAGATGGAGCCACCAGCCTATTTTGCATGAAATAGGCAAAAGGACATGTCACCTCCTCGAGAGAGTGGCATCAAAGACAAACTTATGCTTACAAAACTAATAGTTCAGAGGTTTGGGGGCTAAGTTACAAAATGGGAAGGTGTTAGGCACCCATTTCTCCCTTTTGGTCTCTCGTGGTCTGATGTTACTATTTCCCTTAATTTCTCCCTGAAGTGTGCGCGCGTGTATATATAAGTGGAGATCGGAATCGCTCAACTCGCATCATGGAAATGATGGAGTGAGGTCATCCACATAAATGTTCCCAAATTAATAAGTGGAGAATAGGATATGTGCACTTGATGAGATATTGATCGTTATAATGAAACAATAATATATGTTAGATAAGATGCGATTATGAATCACAACTATGATATATACGAATAATATATGGATAGAATAGGAAAAAGATGAAAAATGTGAAAATAGGATTCGAGTCTCGGGTTTTAGCCTGAGATGCCTACATAGCCTATAAAGGCATAAGTGTCCATGTAGTTTATTATACATATTTATCTTCTATAAAAAAAACTCAAAACAAAGAAAAGAGGGTTACACCTATAATTTTTGACAAGATTATTCACCACATTTTTTCAACACTAAAAGTATGTTTTCTACACACATACATATAATAAACTCCCATTTGCATCTATTGGATAAACCCCACCCTTGTGTCGTATGCGAACTACGAGAACTTTGATGCCTTTATAGGCTACATAGGCATATCGGGCTAAAACCCAAGAGTCGAGTCCTATTTTCATATTTTCATCTTTTTCCTATTTTATCCATAAAACTAATGTGAAAATAAAGAAATTTAGAGAGGGAAAAGGGTATTTGGACCTTCTTTGGAGACTTGTAGCTTGATCTTGATCCTTCATGATCTCCCTTGTAAGTTGAGATGAATGTTGGATGAGAGAGAATGAGATTTTTTTTAAATCGAGTATGAAATTGATGGGATTGAAAGGTGGAAAGGAATTTCACACAAGGAAACTTCGTTAATTGCAGAAGAATGTTGCTACGATCACTGATATTAATGTTCCTTGGAAGTGAACTCATTACCTTCTTATATAGGGTAGGGGGATTTCCAATCAGCATATCCCTAGCCTTGCCAATCGACAGGTGACCCTAAACACACTACCGATTGGCAGGGAAATTAACCTGTCAATCAGTAGTCTCGTATAGATTTTTTTGGAGAAATGATTGTAGAATTCAATTCGTAAATCTAAATCATTCATGTGTCATACCATTAAAAATTTAATCTGGATACCTTCAAGAGTCCTTTGGGCCGCTACCAGCTCCGGGAGCTGACTTTGGGTCAAACAGGGTCGAAAGCACCTATCGGTCCTTCTGACAGGAGATCGTCGAACTATAACGGATCATTCGTACAAATTATAAGTCATAATTATGCATGGAGTGGACCATTGGAATGGTTATGAGACACACTTTTATGTTCCAAAGAGCTTTGCTCGGTTCGGAGAGTTAACTTTGGTAAAACAGGGCCCAAAAAAGCTCGATGACCCTTCGAAGTAAAATGGGTCGTTTGTTCGTATTATTAAGATAATTCATGTATGGGATGGACTATTGGAAAGGGTATTCGGTTAACTTAAAAAATTAATTCAGTCTCATTCAAGCTAAGGAGTTAACCTTGGTCAAATTTATCCTGAGAGCGCTCGATGGCCTCCATATCAGTTTTCAAGGGAAAACGAATCATTTGTCTGAAATGTTATGCTATTTTGCACACAGGGTGGACTATTGGAAAGGGGTTTCAGTTCCATTCGAATATTGATTGAGCTTTCACTCTGACGGCAAAGTTGATCGGGGTCAAATCGGGTCCTAAGAGTGCTCGGTGGCCTTCAGATCAATTTTCAGTAGTAAAATGGTCCGTTCATCCAAACTGTTATGTCATTTTGCACACGGGGTAAACCATTCGAAAAGGGATTCATAGACCTTCAAAAATTCATTGAGATTTTTCTCTGATGATAGAGTTTACCAGAGTCAAACGAGGCCTGGGATTGCCTAATGGACTCTAAATTAGTACTCGAAGTACGACATAGAGTTTGTAATGAATTGGGGAGGTGTTAGGGTCCTAATGAGAGACTTAAGGGGTCCTAGAATGTGGTTTCTATAGATACCCTTTATGGGTGAACATGGAACAAGTGAAAGTCGTCAAATAGACCTTACACGATGTTTAGGGAAGAGTTCGGTTTTGAGGACCAAGAAGGGATAAGGATGAATAATTTAGAGGGTCGAGGTCAATTCCAAGGATGTAAGGTAATGCTGAGGATAGCCGTTTCTGAGGTTCGAGGTCAATTCCGATGATCTAAAGTTAGAGCGACCAATTCTTAGGGTTAAGGTTAATCCTGAGGACCTTAAGTGTAAGCAACCAGTTCTGAGGGTCTAGGGTAATTATGAGCACATTAAGCTGAAACGATCAATTTTGAGGGTCGAGGTCCATCCTAAGAACCTAAGTAGAGGAAAAAATCCTAAGCGTTGAGGTCAATTCTGAGGACCTTAAGTCGAGCCGACTAATTCCAAGGGTCGAGGTCAATTCTGAATACCTTAAATGGGAGAAACCAATTGTGAGGGTAGAAGTCAAATCTGAGGACCTTAGGTAGGGAATGACAAATTTAAAGGGTCGAGATCAATTTTGAGGACCTTAAGTGGGAACGACCAATTCTGAGGGTCGAGGTCAAATTCTGAGGACCTTAAGTAGGGAGCGACCAGTTCTGAGAGTCTAGGTCAATTCTAAGGACTTTAAATAGAGGCGACCAATTTCGAGGGCCGAGGTTAATTCTGAGGACCTTAAGTAGAAGGGACCATTTTGAGGGTCGAGGTTAATTCTGAGGACCTTAAGTAGGAGCGACTAATTTGAGGGTCAAGGTAAATTCTAAGGACCTTAAGTAGAGGTGAACACTTTTGAGGGTCGAGGTCGATTATGAGGACCTTAAGTGGGAGCGACCAATTCTGAGGGTCAAGGTCAATTCTGAGGACGTTAGGAAGAGGCATGTGGAATATCCCTTATGGGGAATTTTTATTTGAGACTATACTAGGGATGAGACATCTTTATGGGTATTGTGTCTTTTGAGAAGAGCTTAGTTAGGAAATTCCACTTGGGCAGACAATTTATAACTTGAGGTTTTGGGATTCCGCTATGGAATGAGTTGCTGGGGAGAGATGCTCGATTAAGGCTTCTAACTCTACTTGGGGAAATTTCGGAATTTTTTCTGGGGAGAAGTCTAATTCGAGAATTCCTGTTAGTAATTGGGTAGCTCTGCAGAGGAAGCATTCGATTTCTATCGAAGATGAAGTTTGTTTGGGATTCTGTTGGGGAGTTGTATTGAGTTTTTGGGACGCGGGTGCGCTGATTTTTAAGGTTTGAGTTGGGGGATAAAATGTGGTATTAATCTGGATGGGGATTTAGGAGAATGAAAAAATGGTTTTCTTGGTGAAGAAATGTTTCAATGTTCATTTGGCAATTTTAGAATTTTTTTCGAGAAATTCTTAAAATTTTCTGCCATTTTTTGTTTTGAAATTTTAGCGGCTTACCGATCGGTAGGTTATAGGAGTTGCCAAATGATAGTGGCATAGTCTTCTAGGATACCTTGGGAAGGGAAGGGACAGTGCCAATCGGCAGGTATTAGGGAACTGCCGATCGGCATACCCCTTAGCCTTCTATAAAAAAAGGAGAATTATCTTCATTTTTCACAACTTTTAGCTTTTCTATTTTCTGCTTATCTCTTTTGCGATCTACTTCCGAGTTCTTTCCTTATTTGATATTAGAAATTGGCAGATTTTTCAAGCAGTGATACCCACATGACATGGCTAGGTGTTGACGATTGGGCGCACTTAGAGTGGCGGGCCAGGGTGCCTTCAGCGTTGGGTAACGAGAACGCGCTTAATTTATTCGAGCATGTTGCCAATGAACCGACTCTTTTGTGTGAGCCTTCACATTATCTATTATCTAGGGTAAGGTACCCTGATGGTTATGTAAGTATTGCATGACTTTTGGTATTCCTATTCTCATTTATTTTCATTTTCTTATTTCTTAAAATTTTGACGAAAGGTATTTTTTTTTTACAGATTGGCATTGCTGCGATGAGACTTCACTCCCAAGGGACGACGGGATTTAGAGTGGTGCGTTCAATGGTTTCTTCTACGAGTTTTGGTCACCTGGCGTCTGTATTGGAAGAGACAACCCACTCAAAGGTTGTTATATTTGCTATGGGGGAGAGGTGGTGGGACACTATCCACACCATATATTTGGGTTTTGGGGAGATAACAGTAACTTTTATTAACATACAACATCTGCTAGGGATAGACTATGAGGGGAAGCAGATGAAGGTGGATCCAAGCCTGAGGGTGACACCGTCGGAGGTGGAGGTAGCGCTAGGTGATGTTTGACCGATGGTCTTGAGGGACTCGATCCGTATATCACTTATGCGGGAGGTTTTACTGAGTCGACAGTTCAACGAGACTGACGGGCTATAGGTGCGATAGATGGACCATTTGTTTATTCTTTTGCTATTGGGAGGGTTTTTTGTGGCATCAAGAGGAGAAGTCATCCCTCTCTTTGACTGCGGGATCCTGACATTGGCGACCCTTTATTCATCTTTGGATGCTTTCAGCCGGTGTTACCGGTAGACTTTTAGTGAAGCCACGTATCTTTTGGAGGTATTTTTCCTTTTTGCATTTTTCTTTTATGCATTTTCTTTTATTTCCTTTTTTATTTCTTCTGATCGGTGACCTTTTTCCTTCTGAAAACATGGTTCTACGAGGTGATCGGGCTCAATTCCCTCTTGATTAGTTTGCGTGATGAGTCGATGGGGGGTTTCTATCAGATGTATCGGTGGAAAAAGTCCAACCGTTAATCGAAGCGGTCTCTTTCTTTGGCTCCGGTGCGTCAGGTCTTGAATGCCCTGACAAGTGACTAGGTAATTTCTCTTTTGAATCCTTTTATTATGTATTTCCTCTGTGCAAGCATTGACTTTATCCTAGAAAATGTAAGTGACCTTCCACTCCTAAGGGACGACCATCCAGTATACGGGGGTGATGGGAGGGAGTGCGCAGATGCGTTGTCTGTTGGTTATTGGCGCACGAGTTTGGCTACTTCTGGTATTTGGGGGAGATATTAGTCTGGAAGATAGTAGAGGACGAGGTGGAGGTCCCACCAGCGATGCCCCCAAGGTATATGAGGTGGGTTCAAGAGATGTCGGAGGAGGCCCAGGTAGGGGTGATGATTGGCTATCTCTATTCATCGTATATGGACATGGCGATAACTTACCAATATCTTGACTTCATGATTAGATAGATGATGCCATCACGCATCTACGATATGGTTAATATGCCTTCTCCACCTATGTCTTCAGGCAGGGGTATGAATCGGACAGTGGGGTCTGCCCACAGCATTGGTGGTGCATCGACATTAGAAGCGATGACGACGCCCAATATTTCATTTATCCGTCTTGCTCCTCCCTCCTCCCTCCTCCCTCCTATAATTTTAGACTGCTTGGGGGAAGGTCGGTGAGTATGCATCATCTCCCTAACCCGATGGACCCAGAGGTGTTGGGGCTGACGGAGGACGTCCTCCAGCCAGAGGTGTAACATTATCCTTTGCCTTTTGTTTTTTCAATTTCTTCTTTCTCTTAAGACTAACTGATTTTCTCTTTTTAGTTTTATTGTAGTATGTCTGGGTGTCGGCTACCTGGCTGAGGGATATTCATGACTGGGTGGATTAAGGGACAACTCATATTCGGCATTCGATCCTGGTTCCTTATTATTTTATGCCATCTTCTTTGCCTGAGGAGGGATCAGGATTGGGTAGGGGGCTCCTCAGCTCATCGTCAAAGGAAGCGTGCAGTTCACCGAGATGAGGAACCATTGATAGATAGATAGTGTTGATACAAAAATTAGTCAGCTGACATGGATCAGTCAAATAAAGACATGTGTCAAACTACGTGGAAAATACTTACTTTCACCAAACTACTTAAGCGTGCAGAGCATCTAAACCAAGAAAACCAAAAGGCAACTACGCATTTAATGAACGTCAGATTTAATGTGCATTATTATTGTACAGATGTATATGTCTACTAGATGACAACATATTACCTTTTCATATGTACAACCTTCAAGGCTATAAATACATTGTAACCCAAACGTAAAAAGGGGACTTAGGGATCTCTTGAAAAACCCATTATCGAGATTCAAGGCAGACAATGAGCAATACAACAACAGTGGACGTAGGCCATTTTGATAGCCGAACCACTTTAAAAATTCATTATCTTATTTATTTATTCATTGTTATCTGTGATTAAAAAACTAGATTATGTCTAGTTTTTACATCAACAGATTGGTTCCGTCTGTGGGAAACGACTATACTTAGCGTTTTTTCACCAAAAACTCATCATCTGTGGCTGATAACCCAGAATCCAGTAATCGAAACAATGTTGGGGTCCCTCCAAACCCTTTTAATCCACCAAATATGCAAGATTTGGCTGGCATAATGGCCAACTTAGCCCAAGGGCAAACGGCTATGCAAGAAACCATGCATCAACTTATACAAACTGTTCGAGATGAAGCACCTTCCCAGTCAGGACAACGTAGTATTCATAGAAATACCCATCTGCCATCTTCAAGAACCAGATGAACGCTGTTCTCGGAGGTTTCTCAATCCAGGCATACTGGCTCATATCGTACTAAGAGATCTAATGATTCTTCGTATCAACCTGGCCGAACTTCTTCAGTACGAGTTATGGATTCTCAATGGAATGTCACTCTAACTCCAGAACGGTCTAGAGCTCTGGAAATGTTGAGTGGAGTCTCTACTTTTGATCGATTGGGCCATAGGAGGAACATAAACCCTCCTAGGATTGCGTCGAGGAACTCTCAACGACCGTCTGATCTAAGGGAAGATTCTGCCCAATCACGCCCGACAGCCCATAATAAACGATCCCAAGAGGAAAGTTCTGCGCGATCAGTTGCTCAGACAAATAAGTCTGAGGTCAGAAATGATGTATGGAATGGTTCTATTCAAAGGTTAGAAGGCAGGTTAGGGGAAATGGCTAAGGCCAAGAATCCTCTACAGAGAACTTTCATCCAAGGGACCCTTTCGTGTAGGAAATTGTGGATTTCCCCACACCATTAAAATTCAAAGCTCCTATGGTGACACCTAAATATGATGAAAAAACTGATCTTGTCCTCCATATAGAGCAATACCAAGCTTCTGGTGATATCTATGCGATTCCCAATGAGATGAGATACAGGGCATTTTCAGGAACTCTCGTAGGGTCAGCCCAGATGTGGTACAATAACCTTTCTCAGGGAAAGATTACGACTTTCCATCAACTGGCAGAGCTTTTTATAGGAAATTTCTTCCTTGCAGCGAAACCAGTTAAAAGAGTAGCGCACTTACTGAGCGCTAGACAGAAAATAAAAGAAATCACCAGGGATTATATTACTCGTCTCAATAATGAGAAACTTGAGGTGACCGATTACGAGGAGAAGGCAGTAATTACTGCTCTGATGAGTGGTCTGTTACCGAATAAGTTGTACTATATTATGGCTAAGGATCCTCCCAGGACCATGGCAGAATTGATGGCGAAGGCAGCCAAGATCATGAACATCGAGGAAGCCACGGCTGCGAAGAAGAATACAGACACTAAGGATACCAAGGTTGAAGGTAGTAAAACTGAGAAGAAGGATCAGAAGAACAATGGTGGCAATAAGCATTCAAAAGACAAAAAAATGCTGGAGCAGATGAGGAAGTATGGAAATTATACTCCCTTGAAGGTAGATATAAATCATATTCTGGAGGAGATCAAGAACAGCGAGGATCTAACCTAGCCAGAGAAAATGAAGGCAGATCCGGACAAAAGGGACAAGTCCAAGTATTGTTAATTCCACAAAGACCATGGCCACACAACCAAAGGTTGCATAGCTCTTTATAATGAAATCTAAGAATTCATCAGGAGAGGAAAATTAAATAAGTACGTTGATCGCCAAAAGGGTGGAACGACCAGCGACAGAGGAAGGCAAAGATCTAAATCTCCTCACAGAGAAAAAGATGACAAGATGGAAGATCACGAAGACGATCCAGAAGATGATCCCGATCTCCCCAAAAGGCCAAGGCAGCCCCAACGCGAGGTATTTTCAATCCATTTTGGATCATTTAAATGTAATGTCATTACATGTGGAGATAGAATAGGTGGAGATCTCACTACGAAGAGGAACGATTACCTCAATGAGGTCCAAGCTTGCTCTTACATACAGAGCATAAATTTGGCTGAAGATGATCGCCCGAGGAAGGTAAATAAGGATAAACTGGTTATCGGTTTTTCTAAAAATGACTTAGCAGGTGTACTATATCCTCATGATGACCCCTTGGTGATCAAGATGAGAATGAAGGATATGGTGATTTCACGAGTATTGGTGGATAATGGTAACTCTGCAGATATCATGTTCAACCCATGCTTTGACAGCTTGAATCTGAAGTTAGCTCAATTGGAGCCATATCATAGGACCCTCCTCGGTTTCACTGGCGAAAAGGTTTTTCCACTTGGGACGATCAAGTTAGACATGCTTATTGGTTCGTGGCCTTCTTGCCGAACAGAAAAAGTACACTTTTGCATGGAATCATTAAGACATTCCAAGGATAGATTCGACTTTCCTATGCCATGAGCTCAGTGTTAATAAGGAGGTTAAGCCAGTGAAGCAGCAAAGAAGAGTATTCATCCCAGAAAAGAACCAAGCCATACATGAAGAAGTAGATAAACTGTATAAAGCCTCTTTTATTGAGGACGTCAAGTATCCTGATTGGCTAGCAAATGTTGTCGTGGTAAAGAAGAAAAACAATAAGTGGAAGATGTGTGTGGACTTCACTAATCTTAATAAAGCCTACCCAAAGGATCATTTTCCTTTCCCCCGAATTGACCAACAGGTGGATGCTACATCGGGGAATGAATGCTTATTCTGTTTACAACCAGATTAAGATGAAACCAGAAGACAGGGAAAGTACCTTTTTATTACCCCAAGGGGAACTTATTGCTATAATGTTATGCCTTTCGAACTTAAAAATGTAGGTGCAACATACCAACGGCTGATGAATAAAGTATTCGCAAAGCGAATCGATCATAACATGGAGGTTTATATTGACGATATGCTGACAAAGAGAAAGAAAGATGCTGATCATTTAGTTGATTTGGGGTAGAATTTTGACCAGCTAGATAAATATCAAATGAAGTTAAATCCCACCAAATGCATATTTGGAGTACGAGAGGACATGTTTCTTGGGTATATTGTTAATCAAAGAGGCATTGAGGCGAACCCTGAAAAGATAAAGGCCCTACTGGAACTACGATCTCTAGGTACGAAGAAGGAAGTCCAAAGTCTCACAGGACGAGTTACAGCAGTCAACGGATTTGTGTCACGAGCAATAGACAGATGCCTCCCATTCTTCAAAACACTTCGAAAAACTTTTTAGTGGAATGACGATTGCGAGGAGGATTTTCAAGAATTGAAGAAATATCTGGGGACCCTTCCACTGTCATCTAGACTAGTGATGGGAGAAAGACTATACTTGTATCTGGCAGTTTCAGAGAACACAGTTAGCTCGGCAATAATTAGAGTGGAGGATGGAGCTCGGTCTATTACACTAGCAAGGCCTTCTGAGGAGCATAGATCATATATCCAAGGTTAAAGAAGTTGGCACTAGCACTAATCGAAGCAAGCAGAAGGATGAGGTCATACTTATAAGCCCATACTATAGTAGTGTATACTGATATGCCATTAAGATAGGCTCTGAACAAACCGGAGAAATCGGGAAGATTGATGTATTGGGCGGTAGAACTTGGTGAATACGACATAGTGTATGAGCCTAGGTCATCAATTAAGGGGCAGGCAGCAGCAGACTTAATTGCGGAGTTTACTTACTCTGACACGTCCGAAAAGCAAGAGCTTAATACAGACCAACCCGTGGATGTTACGGGATTATCTAAGACAACCCCCGACCAACTTCCATTAGTAAATCGGTAGGAGGCGATAGACAACGATCAACGAGAAGTGTCGGGTAATTGCCCAAGGATAGGAGAAGATAAAAGGAAGTATCAAATACTCCACCGTGGAACTCTGTCTGACCAAGAGTTTGATAATGATATACCTATGTGGAATTTTTACGTGGATGGCTCTTCGTGTGCTACTGGTAATGGAGCAGGAATAATCTTAAACAGTCCTGATGGAGTTGATATTGAGTATTCTCTATGTTTTTAATTTAAGGCTTCCAATAATGAAGCTGAATATGAAGTTATGATCGTGGGTCTTAGTTTGGCCAAAATCATGAATCTAGAGTAGGTTATCGTGTTTAGTGATTCACAATTAATTGTAAATCAAATTCTCGGGTTGTATACAGTAAAGAGAGAATTAATGTTCAAGTATCATACAAAATTTATGGAGGTTGTAACAATTTTTACCGCAGTCCAATTAATCAGAATACCGAGATTAGAAAAAGCGAGAGTCGATGCCCTAGCTCAGCTGGCCTCAGCAACACGCATCGAGCTACGAAGAATCATCCCAATAGAGATTCTAGCATATCGGAGCATAGACGAAGTTTTAATGGTGAACTTCATTACCCTCGACTTGGGTCCATCATGGATGGATCCCATCAGGGTCTATATCAAAGAAGGAATTGTGCCAACTGATAAACTTGCAGCCAAGAAACTAAAGTTTAAAGCTTCTCGTTATGTACTGACCAATGGCATTTTGTATAGAAGAGGCGTTATAGCAGGACTATAGAGATGTGTGCATCCCTTCGAAGTTAAAGATTTGATTGAAGAGGTTCACAAAGGCTCTTGTGGAGCTCATATAGCAGGACGAACGCTTTTGCAAAGGATAATGACACAGGGATATTATTGGCCAACTATGAGAGATAATTGTGCAGCTTACGCTAAGAAGTGCGATATATGCTAATATTTCTCTTCCATCCGAAGAACTCCCCAAGCATTGTTAACGCCCATTACTTCCCCTTGGCCATTCACCATATGGGGTATAGATTTGGTCAGTCCACTTCCAACGACTAAAGGGAGATTCAAGTATCTGGTAGTTGCTGTGGATTATTTTACCAAATGGGTAGAAGCTGATCCCCTCATTGACATGATGTATGACAGGTTCTATCAGTTTATTTGGAAGAACATTATTTGTAGATATGGTCTCCCACATGCATCCATTACTAACCATGGAACCCAATTTGACAACGAGGAGTGTTTTGCATATTGTCACCAATCCAATGTACAGAAGATCCATTATGCACCAGGCCATCCCCAAAGCAATGGGCAAATTGGGGTGACGAATAAAACTCTACTGAATGATTTGAAAAAATAGCTAGATAATGGAAAGGGAAATTGGATTAACGAGCTACACTCTGTATTGTGGGCTTATCACTTTACACCACGAACAACAACTAGGGAGTCTCCGTACATGTTAGCCTTCAGAAGTGAAGCCGTCATACCTACTGAATTTGGTCTACCCACACATAGGGTGCTTAATTTCAATTCCCTTGTAAGCGACTTGATGAGACGTTTAGACCTGGATATGTTCGAAGAAGTTAGGGACGAAGCAGCGATCAGGAATGCAACATACCAACAACGAACAGGCTTATTCTATAACAAAAGGGTGAAAAAGTGCGATTTGAAAGAGGGGCATTATGTGTTGAAGAAGGTGATCCAGAAGCATAATAAACTAGAGGCCAACTGGCATGGACCTTACAGAGTAACTAAAGTTGTTCCTCCGGGGACATACAGAATTGAAACTTTGGAGGGAGAAGAATTCAAGAACACGTGGAATGCAGAGCATCTACTCAAGTATTATCAGCAATAGAAATTCATGTGTAACCCACTTCTTTCAATATCAATAAAAGTGATGTTTTGCCCATTTCTCTCTTTTGTTGAAATTTTTTGGAGTATTCATGCTACACACTACACAAACCAGATCAACAACCACAAACTCTGGTTGGTCAGCAATTCAATAACCACCAACTCCGGTTGATCAATAACTCAGTAACCACCAACTTCGGTTGGTCGGTAATCTAGCAACCACCAACTCCGGTTGGTTGGCAATTTCACTAACTCCGATTGGTCGGCAATTCAATAACCCCCAACTCTGGTTGGTCGGGAAATAAAAATCATATAAGGCAAAAGTCTATTTAATCACGAGTGATCTCAAGGGACACCCCAAACTAGACAAGAAGATGGGTGACCTCCTAGGGCATCCACAGTTTAGGAAACAAGGTAATCCTGGCACGATTACTACAATAAAGCAGGAATATGTGATGTAAATCATTCCATTGCTTAGGCACTAAGAGTGACAAGTCACTATAATCAGACAACAAATGGGACAAGTTCCATTGTCTAAAAACAAAACAGGACATTTTTTTTCCTTCTACAGATACATATATATTCACCAGCAAATAACAAAGGCATTTTACAAAGTATTTTCAAGAAAATGAAATTGCACAAAAAATAAATCTTTCTTTATTAAAACCAAGCAGATTACATACGAAGTGAAATTTGATTCATTATATACAAATGTCCTATTCTATAGGTTTCTTTCTTTCTGTTTTTTATATAGGTTCCATCCCAGCTGGAGGATCATCTAATGCATAGGGAGAATTTATAAAATTCATATCTCGCAGCATCAGACGTTAACTATGGATAGTCGGTCAAGCAAATGCTCAGGACGAGATATTACCAAATTAGAATGAAGACTATAGTCACCAATATATTTAGAAATCAAGCACCAAGGAATAGTACGAGCAGGAATCCAACTAGGATCAAGTTTAAAAGGAGGCACAGGAAAATCAAGTACTCCAGGTTCATAATAATCCCATAAGAAGTGTCATTGCTCCAGTTTCAACACACACATAGCATTCAACCATCCCTGCTTGTACCCCTCATTATTTGACTGTTACAACCGAGCATCAAGATGATACAAAGCTTCGTTGTACCCTTCCATCCAAACCTCTCTAGGTTGTTTGTGAAATTGAAAAGTCAATCTTTCTAGCTGTACGTGGAGCTTCTACACCAAAATCTCGTTACTTTCCAGCGCAAAACTCTGATTGGAGAGTTGGTTGGTATAAATCTGAATTTTTTTCGACATCTCTGCCAAAGCCTAATTCTTGGACGTCAATTGAACATCTTGATTTTCTAAGGCCAATTGAATTCGTGTCTCATCAATATCAACCTGACTAGCCCTTGCTCATCCATGGGAAGAAGGTTTTTCTCTGTCGCAAACAGGTGTCGAAGGTGGGGCTTGTTTCAAATCCTCTAACTCTTCTCTTAAAGTATCATTTTCGATTTATAAAAAGGAAAAATCGTCATCATTAATTGGGATCAAAGCTCCCGAAGAAGAGGAAGCAACGGATTTGAGCTGTTTCACTTCCTCTTGCAACGCGATATTCTCTTGCTCTAACAGCTTGGCAATGTTTCTATGCTCTTCAACCTCAAGCTTTAACACACATTCCTTTTTCTCATGGGCCAAAATGTACTTATCATAACCCCTGTCATCACTCAATTGTTGGTATTTTTTCTCATAACCTTTAGGCAAGAGAGTAGTGGTCTCTTTGTGTTGAAGTTGAAGTTCCTCGATCATGCCTTGAACGTCTTCAATCATTTCGTAATAGGTCACATTGTTGCCTACAACATGATCAAGTAGACACTTCAAGTATTGTTAAGCATCAATTGCTCATTCAGAGGCATCAGATCCGAGGATGTCTATTATTTGGGCCTCAATAAAATCAGTATGACTAGCTTTGAAATAATCGTTGCATTTCTTCATCAACTTTGTATCATTAGCTGATAATAGTTCCATCCTGGCCATAAACTAGCAAGGAGAAAATTAAATGCATCAACAATAATACAATACAGGCCAAAGAAAGACGCGAGATAAATAACAAAGGTTCATTTTTATTCATCATACAAAAGGAAAATACATTCTAAATTACAACTGAGGAAAAACGAAAGTAACATAAGAACCGAACAACTTTACACCTTCTCCTTATTCACTACAATATCATCAGCTGGTTTGGAGGGAAGAGAAGCTTGTTTGGAAGGAAGATCAAGTTGCTCGGAAGGCAGTGCAGGTTGCTCGGAAGAAGTTCTTGCTTGATGAACTTGCTCGGGAGGTTAGGAAACGACGGTAACGGGTACTTGCTCTGATACCATCATAGATGACTCATCAGATGGGGCTTCATCTTCTTATTCTTTGTCGATAATAGGAGGAGGGCCATGAGTATATTTCTGAAACAATTCTGAATCATCCGCTGTTTTTAATTCTTTCAAGGTCGCAACCCATCCATCTCTGAAGTATTTTAGGCTGACATATTCCATTTGATAAGTAATGGCAGTTAAGGCCTTATTCCATCCTTTATCCCAGCTAGAGCTAAAAGAATTCATTACAACAATTTTCTTCTTCACCTTCTCCAACGAAGCATGTTCCTCGGTAAGCTTCACTTTTTCTTCCAACTGTTTCTTACACCGTTCAGCCTCTTTAAGGTTGGCCTCAACCTCCTCGACCGATATCAGCTTATCCTCAAGCTCCTTCTTACGCTGTTCATCCTCTTCAAGCTTGCTATCAACAGCCTTCAGTTTGTTCCCCAACTCTTTAGAATCGTTTATAGCTTGATCTCGAGTGGTCTTGACAGATTGAAGTTCAGTTTTTTCTTCCTCGTACTTCTGACGGGATTCATTCAAAGAGCGAGATAGACCAGTAAAAGTTTCTTCCTCCCCAATCGAGGAAGTGGAATCCCTGATAGCTTCATCTTTCTTCAAGATGCCATTAACGTAAGCCATAAACTGAAAAAGGAAAGATCTCAACTCATAATATAAATGCAATATCTAGAGACGAGGAAGTAATAAGGATGAAGATACTTACTGACGCAATATGTTGGGCAGCTAAATCAATGAGCTTCTCCCAAGAAAGGGAATCCTCAACAGCTTGATGTTCGGGATGGACCCAAGATTTGATCAAGTCCTTGGCCGAACTAGGAGCAACGAGAGATGGAGCTTTATCTCTCAAAGGACCCTCAATATCAGAAGGTTGAGAAACAGTTTCTATAGGTCTTTCAGCAAGACCTCTTCTTAGTCTCCTTAGAGGAGCACTTTCAATCAAAGGTGATGCCTCTTCTTATATAATAGCAACACCTTCAATCAAAGTGTTGCCTCTTTTAGAACAACTGGGTGCTTCTTACCCACATCCTTCATAATTGTAGATGTTACCTTAGACGGAGTAATGTCCATTTTCTTTATCCCTTCAGTTGGGACATCCACTTTACTTTTCTTTGCCCCATCAACACCAGGAGCATCTTTGACAAAGAACTCAGGCATCCTCCTTTTCTTCGTCATCAAATTAACAATGGAAGTATGCAAATCAGACGAGGAGTCTCCCACACTTGCTCGAGACGTTGGCAGTTGATCAAGATCGATTATCGTAGGAGGTGTAATAGGACGCGCAATGAAAGATGAGGTGGTGTTTTTGTATCTCAACAAATAAGAAGCATCTCTAATGTGCTCCCAAGCAACTGATTGATGAAAGCTCCAGATAAGTTTTAAATCTTTTATGTTAACGTCAATCTCTTTTGGGGGCTTCCTTTTACTGTCAACTGTAACAAACAAAAATTAATGTCAGTGACGCATTTTGCCAAACATAAAGAAAGCTAAATTCAAAAACTGAAAACAACCTATCCCATTTCCATAAAGAAGACATCTGGGACATTAATACACATCATTTTCATTTAATGGGGGGTGTTGCCAATTTTTCATCATAACCCCATATGATCAAAATAATCCCTATTGGCATCGGGAAGATTAACAACTAAAGCTCTATTCGAAAACCTAGTTTCCAAATAAAAAGTAGTGTCACTGGTAACCCATTCATAAAAATACATAATTTCAGGGACTCCTAAATTAGTTCCATGAATTTGATTCAGCCTATATACGCCATTAACTGCCCTCCATGTATTTGGAGCTACCCTTGCAGGTACAATATCGAAATATTGGCAAAATTCCAAACACAAGGGATTTGACGGGAAAGAAAAGTCACACTCTGCCATAAAAGGGAGGGAAACCAATGTACCTCCGCTAGAGAAAATAAATCAGAAGGACAAGAAGGCTCCTCCAAAATAACCCAAGAGGGAATTGAAAAATCAGTCCGGAATTTATCTAAAGATTCAACAAGGTAAACCATGATGACTAATGAAAAGAAAGATGAAGGAAGAAAATATTACAGAGAATGGAGAAATCTTCTAATGATGGATGATGGAAGAACGACGGTATGAAATAGAGAGAGAAACTAAAGAGTTCAGAAAATACAGATGTGAAAAGTGGAAAATGATGGGATTTCTATCGCTCTTAAATACCTTGCATCGAAAAAAGAGAAAATAAATGATTATCGAGAAAGACGATTGCGTTTCCGACGATTAAATCATGAGAAAGGTGTAAATGTCGAGAAAAGAGAAAAGAAATGATTACCCAGAAAGACGATTGCATTTTTGGCGATTAAATCATAAGAAAGGCGCAGATATCGAAGCGGAGGCTAAAAATTCAAAATATTTACAAATTTTCCATTACGTGCTCAAATGGAAAGAAATACAATAAAAATGACCCAAGTATTGGAGATCTGTAATCCAGACATCTTTTAAGCAAAATGTTCCACACTTTCTTATTCAACTTCAACTGTGAAACATTGGGGGCTTCTGTTGATACAAAAATTAGTCAGCTAACATGGATCAATTAAATAAAGACATGTGTCAACGTACGTGGAAAATACCTACTTTCACCGAACTACTTAAGCGTACCGAGAAATAGTCCGAGCTACTTAGCGTGCAGAGAATCTAAACCAAGAAAACCAAAAGGCAACTACGCATTTAATGAACGTCAGATTTAATGCGCATTATTATTGTACAGATGTATATGTCTACTAGATGACAGCACATTACCTTTTTAGATGTACAACCTTCAAGGCTATAAATACATTATAACCCAGACGTAAAAAGGGGACTTGGGGATCTCTTAAAAAATCCATTATCGAGATTCAAGGCAGACAATGAGCAATACAACAATAGTGGACGTAGGCCATTTTGATAGCCAAACCACTTTAAAAATCCATTGTCTTATTTATTTATTCATTGTTATCTGTGAGTAAAAAACTAGATTACGTCTATTTTTTTACATCAACAGATAGATAGATAGATAGATAGATAGATAGATAGATAGATAGATAGATAGATAGATAGATAGATAGATAGATAGATAAAGAGAGAGAGAGAGAGAGAGAGAGAGAGAGAGAGAGAGAGAGAGAGAGAGAGAGAGAGAGAGAGAGAGAGAGAGAGAGAATTTGGGGTATCGGTATGAGTCCCGTTGTTTTTTTCTTCCTTTTTTCTGCAAAAAAATGTAATGATGGCAACATATATATATGAAATTAATGGGATTTTATTTATTTATCTTTGTTTTAAATGACTTAATCTACTTGCATTTTTCACATTGTTTGCTGAGACCTAAAAAGGATCAGAACTACTTAAAAGAGAATTTTATTAAAACATGATGAGTTAAAAATATAAGGAGAGTAAAATTCTAAATTCTTTTGGAATAAAAAATGATTTTTTTTGTTTTGACAAGAAAGGAAAAAACAATATTCTAAAAATGAGGGGATATCGATTGATATACCCCTTATCCTGCCTATCGGTAGGACAGTCCAGTCAAATCACCGCAAATCTTTGATTGCACTTTCTTCAGCTACTTTGTCCTTGATGGGGTATTGTTCCGTCTGTATTTTGCAATACCCTTGTATTTCACCAAGTTTTATAAAAAAGGAAAAGTGGAGAGGTTTCTTCACACATTCACATTTTTTTCTCTTGCTTATTTCTTATCTTGTGTTTTCCCCCCAAAATAGCCCTTCTCATAAGAGTGGAATTTGCCTCTTATCTTGAAAATTTAGCGGCTATGTTTTCGTACAATGTAGACTATCACGCCTTTAACTTGCGTCGGGTTTCTTTGTGGCGAAATCGGCCTCTTGACTGGAACATGTTGATAGATATAGCACAATTCTAATACCCTGCGGATCATGTTTTTCATTTTGGCTTGGATGAAGTCTGACCGACTTACGAGGAGTTTTCTGTTATGTTGGGTGTAAATCCTAGTGTGTCGACGGCCAGGGCTGAATTCTCTCGATCTCCTCGGGCAATGTTGGAGGAATCTCCCCATATCTCACCTTCGGTGGCTCGATCATTGGTCACTGGAGGAATGATCTCCCTCCCAGCATTATTGTATCTCGTGTGTCTGTGGGATAACAATCATTTTGACTATGTCAGAGCCGTCTCCCTTGGCTTAATTTTGAAGCAACTGTTGGTGATTGGGACCTGCTGGTGGACCCTCAAATTACTGCTGTTAGAGTGTGGATGTCATATCATCGCAATCCTATGATGGTGATACTGGAAGAGACACTAAACGATTTAGATGCTTTGTATGAAGGTCGTTCTGATTTTCTGAGAGGTATACCGGTTATTCTATTCATGTGGTTGTCTGAGATATTCTGCTTGGCGATCACCTTGAATATCCCTTGGCAGCTGTGTCGAATTTCTTCACTCGCTATTTCATCATATTTGGATCGAACATCGAGAATTAGATAAACTGGTTTGTGGAGCACGACGCTCGATATCTAAGTTGGTTAGTTCCTAGGTAGGGAGAGTTACAGCCCATTCTGGAAATGGGGGAATACAAGTATGTTCGGTTAGTTAGCCTTCGGCAAATCTCCTTCTATCATCCATGGTGGATCCTGTATCAAGTTGGATGGGAGGAGATTGTGCCTTCCCATATCTTAAACTTTTTCCATGAGGAGGAGTTGACGGAAGGCATACACATGCAGTTGGTCTCTTTATAGGAGAGTCATCGGTTGTCGATATGTCCCTCTTAATTTGTTGGAATAGTTTGGCACGTTTTTATGGACTACATGAAATGGTTGTGGAGGAGGGTTGTGGCTAAGATGTTAGCCAAGGAAACCGAGAATAGATGGTTTGCTATGTTTGACAACATGGAGTGAGGCATAGTTGTTTTCCCTAGGCTGGTCTGGGCTAACTGTTCCATAGAGCGCCTTCGGTATACTATCTAGGCAGGGGAATTTTTGGGGCCTCAAGATGTGGATGATGATGGGGCTGAATCTTCTGCCAGCTTCGGGTAGTGTCCTTTTTATGAAGCTGGTGATGTTTATGAAGATTTTAAGTGGTTATGTGTTTGGTTATTTTTGGTCGGTGGGAATAAATTTGGGAAGGTTTTTTAGGAGTAGGTTTTGTTTTTAGGACAACTATTTTGGTGGGTGAAGTTGTTTGACTCCCTACACTAATATTTTCTGTAATTATGCTAGCTTTTCAATAATGGAATAAAAAAGGATTTTAATTATATTACTGTGCCTCTTGATGAGTTTTACATTTGAATTATCTATACTAATTCCTAAGGCATACATAATCCTTTTGTTCATGTAAATGATAAAAAGAACTGTTGTTCTCGGGGATAAGAAAAGAATAGCATTTTGTGCAAAAGAACGGGACTGTGACCATGTAAAGTGTATGAGATCCCTACGTACCTCGGGGGGGTTTTGAAATTTTTTTTATTTTAATTTTTAAAAGCAAAAGGTTTTAAAAGTATCAGGCCCCACATAGTTCTAAGTGGAGGGGAATGAAGAATTTTTCTTTGAATATACTGGAGATTAAAGGAGTCATAGCGCGCTGAGATTTCAGACCAGGGGTAGAATTTTTTAAAATAATACAGGTTGACTGGTCAGTTCATGACTTCTCTACTGAGGTTGGTGAGCATAGTGGTGCCATCAGACATGATATTATTCACGATGTAGGGTCCACTCCAGTTTGGCTTGAATTCCCTTTGGTGTCCTAGACGGGTTTTATGGTTTCTTTGAGGGATAAATCCCCTTCTCATACACCACGATCCTTGACTCTCCTGTTGAATGATTTCTCTATTCGACTATGGTACCCTGTATATGATATAAAGCCTTTAGTCTCCTTTTGTCCAATAATGACAACTCTTCAAATTGAATCTGATGTTAGTCTTCTTCGTTGACCTTTCTTTCAAGCATGATTCGTTGTGAAGGTATTCCTAGTTCAACGGGTAGAACTGCTTCCATGCCATATAACATAAAGTAAGGGGTATCCCCAGTAGATGCTCGAACTAAAGTGCGATAGCCACATAGGGCATAGGGGATCCGATCGAACCAATCTCGACAACTCTTGATCATCTTTCTGCTGATTTCTTTGAGGTTCTTATTAGTGACTTTAACTGCACCATTGGTTTATGGTCGGTAGGGAGAAGATTTGTGTCTCTAAATCCTATACTCGTCGACCAATTATTTGACTTCTGCCTCAATATGTAACCCATTGTCTGACACTAGCTTGTATGGGACTCCGTATCGACAGATAATATTCTTTAGATGAACTTGGACACCTTTTTAGCATTCATCACTGCATATGAATTGGCTTTGACCCATTTAGTGAAGTACTCAATGGCAACCAAAATGAACTCATTCCCATTGGAGGCTTTGGGTGTAACTTTACCTATAATATCGATGCCCCAGGTGGACAACAGCTAGGGAGAGATCATGTTGTATAATTTCTGTGGAGGAAAGTGCTGGAGATTGGAAAATTATTGGCATTTAAAGCATCTCCGAACGTAAGCGGTGCAATCTTGAACCATGATAGTCTAATAGTAACCCTTTTAGATAATCTTCTTAGCAAGTATATAGCCATTCATGTGGAGTCTGCATTCCCCACTGTGGATCTTTCCTATCATCTCTTCAATGTTAGCCCCTGTGATTCACTGTAAGTGGGTTCCACTAAAGTTTCTCTTGAACAAAGCTTTATTGCAGTCAATGTACTGGGAAACCAGTTTGCGGAGGGTTGATCGGTCTTTCTTGTTGGCATCTTTGGGGTACCTACAGTGCTTGAGGAGACACCAAATATCGTAATACCATAACTCGTCCATATCATAGTCCTCTTCCGTGACGAGCTAAATATGGTAATAGTGGGTCGGTTTAGCTTATTTTTGAATTAGGAAAGGGGCCACCATTACTCCTTCGAGCATGTCGACCATGGAGGCCAAGGTAAAAAGGTCATTGTCTAAGATGTTACTTGCTCGGGGCAAGTAGTCGAAGGTTATAGCTCAGAATTGGGAGGCCAGCACTTCTAGGTGGGTGTGGAAGGGTAGAGCTTCTCGTCCTTGACCTTCCATCTTCTAAGGACCTAGATGATGATGATAAGGTATGAATCCCCGTACACATCTAAACATTGGATTCCTTTCTTGAGACATACTTTGAGGCCTATAGTGCATTCCTCGTATTCGGTCATGTTGTTGGTGCAGGAAAAATCTAACTTGATGGAAATAGAAGTGTGAAAGTCAATAGGGGGATCAGGAGTACCCAATGTCATATCCTTTCTTATTGGCAGCACCGTTAAAGAAAATTTTCCACCGGATGTCTTCCTGAGAGGTGTAAAGGATGTCTTTGTCTAGGAATTCGAAGATCCAAACGTCGGCTTCTTCCATGGGGTAATCAACAAAGTGGTCAGAGATGGCTCTCCCTTTCATGACTTTCTGCGTGACATACACTGTATCAAACTCAACCAATAACATTAACCATCAGGCCATTTGGCTAGACATGGCAGGTTTCTTAACCAGGTATTTGATAGGAACCATTTGAAATACAAGTCTGATGGGAAAAGGGAGCATGTAGTGTCAAAATTTTTGGGTGGCCTAAACAAGGGAGCCACATGCTTTCTCTAAGGCAATGTAGTTGACTTTGTAACCATCAAATTTGTGACTGGCATAGTAAATAGCCCTCTCTTTATGGGATTCTTTAATGTATTAGGATAGCGAATCCACAACTATGGTGTTTGTTATGATTAATTATAGGAGTAGAGGGTGATCAAGCTACAGTGGCATGAGTACCGGTGGTCAGGTTAGATATTGCTTGATTCGATTAAAGGCTTCCGAATAAGCTTCATTCCAGACTTTAATAGTATCTTTTTGGGGGATTTTGAAGATGGGTTCACAAATAGAAGTCAAATGGATGATGAATCGGCTGATATACTATAATTTTCCTAAGAATCGTCGACTTCCTTCTCTGTTCGGGGTGGTGGAATTTCGAGTACCAATTTTAGTTTGGAAGGATATGCTTCAATCCCCTTATCACTAACCATGAATCCTAAAACATTTCCTTTGGTAACACCAAAAACACACTTTTATGGATTAAGTCGCATCTGGTATCACCACAGTTGTTCGAAGAACTTTCTGAGAGCGAGAACATGACCTTCTCGAGTTTTAGATTTGATGATCATATCGTCCACGTAGACTTGACCTCTTTTTGTATTAGATCATGTAAGATGGTTGTGGCATCACTTTGGTAGGTAGCCCCTACGTTTTTTAGACTGAATGGCATAACTGTGTAACAGAAGGTTCCTAAGGGGTGATGAATGCGATTTTTTCTTAATGATCAGGGTATATCTTGATATGATTGTATCTGACAAACCCATCAATGAATGACATTTAGAGCATGACTGGTCGTGTTGTCCATAATCGTGTCGACATTGGGGAGCATGTAATCATCTTTCAGAGAAGCCTTGTTCAAATCTCGATAATCAATGCACATGCGAACCTTTCCTCCTGATTTCACCATGGGTATAATTTTGGCTAATTATGCGGGATATTCGATCACTCGGATGAAGCCTGCATTCAACTATTTTACCACCTTTTCCTTAACCTTAAGTGACCATTCGGTGTGGAGCTTTCATAGTTTTTTTTTACCATTTTGCATTCGAGAGAATAGGAATCTCGTGTTGAGTCACTTAGGATCCATGATGGTTATGTTATCGTAGGACCATAGGAAGACGTCCATAAATTCCTTCAGTAGTTCTTCGAGTTGCGCGCACTCATGATCATCAAGGGTGGACCCTATCCTAATCTCATGCAGTTGTCTACTATAACCGATATTGATAACAACAGTTTCATTTTCATTAATTTGAACGCAATTATGTTATTTATTATTAAACTTATTAAGACCAGTTAATAATTTTTTATTTGCAAAATCATCATCATCAAGAGTTTAATTAGAATCAAGAATTTATGAAAAGCAAAACAAGACACTAAAAATCTCTATTTATTTCATTCTTAAGAGAAACAACATTGAGAACCTCAACAAAGGAGGTCTCAATTACATTGTGATTAGAACAAGGGGAACAATAAATGAAAAAGAAATAGGATAAACATATAGGTTGGGTTGCATTTCAGCAAGTGGTACTAGTATAACATTCCACTTAAGGAAGGTTTCATTAGTATTCTTGATCAGGATGGATGGAAGTGATGATGTATGATCTGAGTGGATCATGCAGAGAGTCATCCCCAGTGTCTGCAAATTGAATGAGTCCTCAGAGTCACTTCCTTTAGAAACCTCGGTATCAGCTATAATATTCTCAATGAGTGGTTGTACACGAAGCTAACTTTCGGCCCATGAGTAACTATCTTGGAAGAAGATCTCCATCTCCGACTTAATCTTCTTTTCCACGTGATCATACCATAGTTCGGGAAAGCGACAAAAGGGAAACTTTTCACCTTCTTTGCCAAATCTTACGTTAAAGGATTCTCCAAAAATAGTCTTGGAAGTATCTAACCCTCTCTTCAATCGGGGTTAGCGGAGAATTCTAAGTTCTTCTACTGATGGGTGATAACCCAGACCATAAGGAGGAAAAACATTGTTCAATACTATGGGTTCTAGTATTTCTTGTTATCGTCGTCCCAGCCCCAGTCTGGGCATGAAGTGCATATTCTTGAACATCTGTATCACGGTGACATTATCATGGGGGTTGTTCTCTACACATACTTTATCTTTGAAATCATCCCTTGCTAGGAATGGAAGCGGTTTGACTCAAAAACCAGGTAGAACCATATCATTCGCCCCATGTTGTATCTCTAGTACCAGTTTACTGGTGCTTACATTCTCAGTGTTATCATCATTGCCCAAGATAGTGATGACTGCCCCTTAGTGAAGACTTTAATTTATGATGGAGGGAAGAAGTCACCCCTTTGATGTTGTGAAGCCATGGGCGAGCGAGCTGTATATTAAAATAATCTGGTATGTCGATGACTTGGAATTCAGTAATAGGATTTATAGGGGGTAAGCTCCTATTGTAAGGTTTATGAATCCCATCACCTCTTGGAGAGTATTGTCATAAGCAAACACCACGGCAGAAGTTAGAGAAAGGTCATTTACTTTCAAACCCAATAAATTGAGAGTCCTTAACGGGAAAACATTAAGTGTTGATCCCTTGTTAACGAGCGAAAGTGGAATTGTCTTCCCCATCACCTCGACAGATATATTGAGAGTATAGTTGTGATTTGGGCTAAACTTAGGGATTTCTTCCTCAGATAATTAGAGAATTATAGTAGAGGTTAAGGACCCGACCAAGTTCATGACCTCTTATGGAGCGGTGGAAGGAGGGATAGTGGGTCTGGTAAGAAATTTTATCAAGCCATTTCGCTGCAGTTAGGAAAACATGAAGAGTCCCCATAAAGTGATGTTAGACTGAGTTTTTTTCAACTGCCTAAGGATCTTATTCTCCTTGCTGGTCGTTTCAGATATGGGGACTTTCTCGACAATACTTTTCCTTGATCTGTCGCTACTGATTGAGGGGTTAAACTCTGGTAGTGCCTCCTAGATCTAGTCATATGGTGAAAAAAAACCTTATTTCTTCATCTATTTCGGGTTATTCATCCACTTTGTTGATCTCCCCTAACAGATCTTTAAACGATTTCATCCCACATACATTGATCATCGGGCTAGTCTTTTTCGGGATTGGCTCTTCATCTAAACTATCAAGTTCATTCCCTTATCCGGTGGTACTAATGTCATCCTTCCACAAGAAGTAAATGCATTTTATAACCTTAAAAGTCTCTTCATATAGATCCTACCACTCAACGGGGAGATATAGAAGCGAAGGGGCAAACCTCCCTTGTAGTTTCAAAGTATCGAGTAGCTTGGACATACTGCAAATTTCACTGGTCTGTTAGAATAAGTCTTCCATAATCAGGAAGACATCATCTAAACTAACTTCGTCGGTAGGTACCACCAAATTATCTGAGTCTTGAGCCCACTTCTGGGCTTCCATGAACAATATACTGACCTTTTGGTAGTCAATGGTAATTTGGGGGGCAATTTCATCCCAAGATCTAGGAGTTGGTTTAGTACCGCTGGCAATTCCATATGTTTCTCATTGAAACGGGTACGAACAATAATACATGCTCTTGTAAGAGTTACCGGGCCTGGTCGACAAAACAAGAAGGGTGTAGGAGAAAGTATGGGCAAAATTTAAGAGGTTTAGGTTAATATACGGGTATGGTGGTGATTTGCTGGGCACAATATGGGTAGACAGGTCAAATTCTGCATAATTTTCTAGGAAGATTGCATTCGCATGATTTGGGAGTAAATTGTGGGTGGTGTGTTGTTTAGGATTGGCTAGTGGGGCGATGATACCTTGATTAATCATACCTTGGATTATATTTTGGAGATGAAATCACTGATCGTTGGTAAGACCGACAGTTTGATGGAAATCATAATGGGCATGAAGTTTCAAATTTTTGGGAAGTGGGTTTGGTAATGAACGGGGGTCCAAAGACTTGGTGAGATTTCGACTCAAAAGAGTTTGGTAGACTTTAGAGAGGGGATCATGAAGTTTGGGGTATTCCTTTTTTACCTGATTATGGAGAATTTCTGGTGCCCATGAAGTGGCAGGTTGAGAGATGTTATTAATGGTTGAAATTGTGGTATTAGCAAGCTTTTCATACTTTTTGAGAGTGAACTGTCTGGATAATTTCTTTGGCTCAACTTATGTCTTGGCAAGACTTTCTTAAATTTCCATTCCTACTTCTCTAAGGGCTCAGAAATCAGGGTAATACTGTCCTCCCATTATCGATTGGACATGTGGTAAGAAGATTTTCTTCATAGTACTGATTTGATACTCTTCGAAAGATGGGTTAGTTACGGTGGCTGCTTTCTCTCTCCATCTTGCTATGAAATTACTGACAGATTCCACAAGATTCTACTTGAGAAGTTCTAAATCATGGCGTGTAACCTCCAGCTCCTCATTGTACTTGTACTGTGATATGAATTCACGGGAAACATCATCTCGACTGCGAATTTTGGATCCCTCGAGGGATAGGAATTAGTGAAGAGCATTGTCCTTCAAAGTTTGTTGGAACATCTGAGCCATTATTTCTTAGGAGGAACCTAGGACAGTTAGGATCGGTGGTAACTTTGGAGATGGGCATTATGGGACTGAATCCCCTAAACTTCTTAATGTTGGGCATCTTGAATTTTTTCGGAAACCTTGATTTAGGGTAGGGAGACATATGGGTGTAATCCATGTAGTTCCCGGAGATTCGAACTTGGTAAAAATTCTTGGTCAATAGCATAAGGTTCTCTTTGACCGTGTTCAACTCTTCATCCTTTGGATCGACAATTACTAGAAGGTTAGCCCCTAGTTGAACCAGATTCAACATAGGGAGTTGAACTGGCAGTGGCCCATTGGTAGGAGGGGAACGTGAATCGTGCTAATATTCTTTCGGGACCCAAATAGGCTCAGGTGTGGATGGACCCATAGCAGTAGGGAAGAAGACCTCGGTCTCTTCAGTAATAGGGACCCGGTTTCACTGCATCTCATGAACCTTAATTTGAAGGTTGTCAATCTTGGTGATAAGTTGGGCTAGGACCGTCATTTAGGCTGCACATTCGGTACTTAATCTGCGTTCTTCATGGAAAGTTAGTGAAGGTGGGTTCCAGACCCGAAGGAAGAAGCGAGAGAATTGACAGAGCCTCGAGGAGGTTCGACGGAAGACCAAAAACAATAGGGAGTCAGGCCAAGGGTCTGGTATGCAATCAACCTGAGAGGAAAAAGATTCGAATTTATTTTTGAAATAGAAAAGGAAGAATCTTCTTTTTGGAAGAAAGGATGAAGGTGCGAAAGCCCCCAAATTTTAAACTCTAAATTATGAGATGGTTCAATTAAATTCCAAACTACAATTACTTTAAAACTTAATAATTAAATGCTACAAATATTAATTTTACCAAAATTAAAATTAAACTTAAACTGGAAATTCAATTCAAGTCATAAATTAGTCAAACTAATTAAACACCAATTTTAACAAATTAAATTTGTCAACTTGAATCAAATTAAACTTACCCAAATTATAAACTAGCACCAAATTAAACTGTAGAAGGGTGTCTACCTATAAAAAAAAGTAAATAAAATAAGAATACTTTTTTTATTATTGGCATTCGAGAGGTGCCTGCAAGGGCCACCGCAGAAGCCCAATATTGAGAAGTGTCACTGCAAGGGTCACTGCCACTTTAAGGGTCACTGAAGCAATGACATTCGAGAAGTGCCCCGCAAGGGCCACCGCAGAAGTCCAAGATTAAGAAGTGCCACTGAAAGGGTCACTGTCGCTGTGAAGGTCACTGCAGCAATGACATTCGAGAGGTACCCCGTAAGGGTCTCCGCATAAGTTCAAGATTGAGAAGTTCCACCGCAAGGGTCACTACCGCTGCGAAGTTCACTGCAACAATGACATTCGAGAGGTGCCTCGCAAGGGCCTCCACAGAAGTTCAAGATTGAGAAGTGCCACCGAAAGGGTTCCTGCAGAAACTCATATTGAGAAGGAACCCACCCAGGGTGGCCAGGATGAGGGAGTGGCTACCACGAGCAACTTCTCATCATAAAACGTCATTATTTAAAAAGAACAATAGTACTAACACTTCGATTCTTGTACAGGTCTCCTAGTTGAGCAAGCAGGACTCAAACAGGCTAGTTGGAACCTCCTAGGAGTCTTGGCTTGGCGGATAAGGGACAAGGTATGTTGAGCAAGCTCAACCACTTAGCACTATAGGATTGAGAGAATACTAGTAGGAAGACCCAGACGTCACTCAAGATTACACACACTTCACACTTGGTCACAAGTGAAGTGAGCATCCAAAGAGCTGGCTACTCACAAGAAATAAACTCTTTATAAAAAATGAATTTTCCAGAAGAGGGGGTCCTCGAAGACCCTCTCAAGAAAAACAACAATTTTAGAAGAGAGAGGCTCTTAATGTCTCCTCTCTCAAGATTTGCAAAATTGCACCACAAGTTACCGTTTCAAAAGATAATTACCAAATCTGATATTTTATCTTCATTAGGAGACATATGTGCTTTTTGACTTTTGGTCGGTGCCAGGTGGCTCCTGTAGGAGGGGACAGGCAGGGATGCCTGCAGGTAGGGACAAATGGTACACTTCAGACATTGTTCCCCACCAATCCTCTCAGTTTTGGCGCCCAAAAATGCTAACTCGTCCCTAATGCACTTGTATAAATAGACATATGGGCAAGGTCAATAGACAGACATTCGAAATTACACTGTTACTCTGCCAAAATACCATCAGAACTACCTAAGTATTCTCTCCATGCTCATTCTCTTAGTGTTGAGTGCCTTGTTCCTTCACTCCCCACTAACAGCCATCATTCCTAGGTGTTTCCCTTGAGAAAATTACTATTTTTGCTGTGAAAGTTCATCTTCTTGCATGAAGTGAGTTAAAGCTTGAGTTACATTATTACCAGAAGGTGAAAGTTTCTGAGAAGTTGCACCAAAAGACCTTGCAGACAGTGTCCATTGAAGTGGGTCACACCTCACCCTTTCCAGTTATTCATAGACCCCAGTCTCACTACCCTCCTACATTTGGCGACTCTGCTGGGGAGGTATTCTTGCTTTAATGGACAAAGAAGGTTTCAATGTCTCTAAGCAGTTGGTTTTTTAGGACATTCCGTCTGGTAATGGAGCTCACGGTGACCAGACTACTTAGGAAGAAGTGATGGTGATTGGAGCCAAGGCACCTGCGCCTCAGGGAGGGCAGACCAGTTCTCCGAAAATGGCTCCAATGGAAGGTATGAATCTTATGACAATGTTTTTTGACTTTTTGAAGAAAAATAATGTGGGACTATCAAGTTTGGGTCAGGCTTGTGTGACACCTGTTGCTACCCCTTCTGGAGGGGTAGACACACCTTTTACGATTTCGACAGAGACGATTCCATCCCGAAAGGCGGCGCCGGAGCAGATTCTGGAGCCAACAGGTTAGTCAGCTGCTAAAAGAATGTGTTTAGAGGAGTCACCCTCTAAGGATGTTACTATGGAGTATGTGAGGATGTGAAGAAGCTCCTCTCCTCCTCTCAGAGAGAGTTATAAGACCCCTATCCGTAGGAAGTAAGTGAGAAGCCATATCCTCAGGTGTATATTCCACTAAAATTTATCAAGTTAGGCGGTAGGAGGGAGAACCCTAGAGAGCACGTGAAGAGGTTTGTCGAGTACCTGGGAATACATGCTGGCGACAAGAACCTGAGGTTGAGGGAGTTTTCTAAGACCCTCACTGGAAAGACTTATACATGGTATTCCCACTTGGCGCCTAACAGTGTCCCTACTTGGGAGGAGATGCACAGGCAGTTCCGCCAGAAGTTCTTTGTAGCGGAGGACGAATTTACATTGAGGCACCTAGCACAAGACGTACAGAAGCCAGGAGAAGAGTTGATGCACTAAATCAAGAGATTTCATGAGAGGGCCTTAGATGTCCATGAGGATGTGGCGGAGGCCAGGTTACTGCAGATATGTGTGGATGGACTCTTAGAAGAGTACAAGTTGCACTTGATCAACGAAACTAGAGATGGAACTTTTAGAGAATTCACCAGGGCTGCTAGAAACATAGATATGATAATCAAACCAAGAGCCCCGGGTTGGAGGACACAAGTACCACTGACTTCCGAGAGGTTTCAAGTTTTAAGGAGGCAAGCGGTTAACTATGTGGACGGGAACCCCAAAGGGAAAAAGGGAGGCTCTGGGGCCAAGACTGACAGTCCCGACAATAAGAGAAAGTTTGGGGAAGATACTCCACCACCACTACCATGCAGTGTAGCTGAGGCTATTATGGATTCTTACTGCACCTTAGTACGAGAAGGTGTAGCAGGACCTCCTCACCTAAAAGGAGAAACCCCCACTGCAGCTGACAAAGCCAATCCAAAGTACTGCGAGTTGCACTAACGAGTGCAGCACTCTACCAAAGATTGTTACTACTTGCGAAGGATCATTGGCGAGCAGATGGCCAGTGGTACCTTGTAGATACCCCATGTGGATGTTAACGAGAACCCACTTCCTGCGCATCACTTTGGCACCACCAACATGGTAGTTGCCTATGACGAAGAAGCTACAAAAAGTCTGAGGAAGTGGGAGAGCGGCGAGCAGTTATGCGACTAGTTAGAAAACCTATCACTAAGCAGACTTGAGCTAGAAAGAAAGCAAGAGGAGTGGTTCTTCACTCCGGAGCAAGAAGATGGAAGTGGGGAAATTGAAGAAGCGGCCCTCTCGGAAAGTGAGGTAGATGTCATTCTCGCCTTAGATAAGGAAGGGACCTCTGAGGCGGAATATGTCTGCAGTGCCCAGACGTATGAGGTGGACCTAGATTATGAATGCGAGGCGATCGCAAGGAGCCCCAAGTTCAAGTGGTTTTTTTACCAGATAGGGGTAAAGTACGATACAAGGGTGTCCATCACGAGGAAAGTCTTGGAGGCAGTACAGCAGTGTGGAGATCCTTTGCGAAATTGGCAGGGCCAATCGGAAGGATGATTAAAAAGTATACTTCTGAAGTGGTGTTTTCAGAAGAAGATAGGTTGGTGCCTTACTTCCACAATCGCTTGTTGTATGTTATAGCCACGGTTAATGGAGTCTCATTTCCCAGGGCGTTGATGGCTGGGGGAGCATCTATTAACATCATGCCCATCAGTACATTATATGAAATAGGAATTGACCAGGGGAAGGTGGTTCCGGTACCACTAGTAATTTTTGGATTTGACAATACCGGAATGCAGTGTATTGAATACGTGAATGTGGGAATCAAGTTGGGAAATTTCACCTCCCACATCAAATTTCATGTTATTAATGCTAACACTAGCTACCAATTACTCATCGAAAGGGTATGGATGCACACTCATGGCATAGTGCCTTCCACCTACCATCAATGTGCGAAGGCAAATATTAGAGGTACAGAGATAGTGATCAAGGCCATGCAGAGACCCTTCGCCGTTGAGGAGGACCACCCGGTAGATGCTGCCTTCTACACTGAGTTAGACGAGGAAAGAAAGGTCTCTGCAAGAAAACTAGAAGGGACCAAGGTAGCCGAGGGAAGGGTCCCACAGAATAAGTCTGTTCATGACCGTCTAGGGGGAGGATATGGCAAAAGGAAAGAGTAAAGTAGACGAGGTAGCTAGACCCCCTCGTCTTTCTTGATGGAAAATCATCTACCGTTTATAACGGTCTGCGCGGGCGGTGTTCTGGGATGAGAGCATCGACCCGATGCTCAAGTGTTTTATCGTTGATGAATACCATATTGTTGAGCATGCTGAGGAACCACAAGAAGCTCCAGAGTGCATGCAAGACGGACCCAGAAAGCAGCTGCAGGAATTAGACGAAATCAAGTTGGGGCCAGAAGAGGGTGAGAGTAGACCCATTCTAATATCCAAGTTCCTAGAACCGAGGCAAAAGGAAGAGCTCATTGGGCTACTTAAGGAGTTCACTGATGTATTTTCCTGGAAGTACACGGAGATGCCAGGAATAGATGCAGAAGTGAGCTCTCATAGACTGAACATCCTTCCCAATGCCCTTACGGTAAGGCAAGCCACACGTATATACAAAGAGAACCTTGATTTGAAGATAAAAGCTGAGGTGGAGAAGTTGTTAGCAGCAGGGTTCATCAAGCCTATTCAGCATCCCATATGGCTTTCCAGCATAGTGCCAGTGGTGAAGAAAGACAAGAGCCAAATCAGAATCTGTGTAGATTTTCATGACTTGAACAGGACGTGTCCTAAGGATGAATTCCCACTACTAAGTATAGACAGCTTAGTGGATTCCACCATGGGACATGTGATGTTTAGCTTCATGGATGGGTATGTTGGCTATAACCAGATTAAAATGGATTCTGCCGATGCAGAGAAGACTGCCTTCCGCACACCATTAGGGAACTTTCACTATACAGTCATGCCCTTCGGATTGAAGAACGTCGGGGCCACATACCAGCGGACCATGATGGAAATTTTTCATGACCTATATCATGATATACTAGAATTCTATGTGGATGATCTGGTGGTGAAGTCTAAGAAAGAAAGAAAGCATATTCAGGATCTCAGGAGAGTATTCGAAAGGTGTCGTCGGTATAAGATGAGAATGAACCCCTTAAAGTGTGCCTTTGGGGTTACGGCAGGGAAATTTTTAGGCTTTATGGTCAATAGACAAGGGGTGCAAGTGGATGCAGAGAAGATGAAATCCATTGTGATGATGCCACCGCCTAAGAGTCAGAGGCAACTTAAGAGCTTCATGGGAAAGGTATCCTACCTGCGGAGGTTTATACCTGCGCTGGCAGAAGTAAGTCATTCGTTCGCGCCTCTACTAAAAGACAAAGCCAAGTGGGTTTGGAGAGAGAGGCAGGAGAAAGCGTTCGAGAAGATTAAAGAAATCCTAGCCTCTCCTTCCATGATGATCCCCCCAAAGTCGGAGCGCAACTTCTGCTCTACCTTACTTCTACAGAGAGATCGATAAGGGTCTTCTTGGCTCAAGAGAAAGAAGGAGTGGAAAATTCGATCTACTACCTGTCAAGAGTAATCTCTAGAACCGAATCGAGATACACCAGCATTGAGAGACATTGCCTAACATTGGTATTTGTGGCCCAGAAGTTGAGACACTATCTTCTACCCTTCACAGTTCACATAGTAACCAAGTGTGATCCCATCAAGTACCTCCTCGCGTGGACTATACTCGTGGGATGAGCAGCAAGGTGGTTTTTTATCCTGTCAGAATACGATCTAAAATGTGTAGTGCCTAAATCCATTAAAATCCAAGCAGTAGCAGATCTGCTTGCCCGCTTCCCAAGTGGAGTTTTTGAATCGCCTAGTAAAGAACTACCTGGAGAAATCTTTCAAGCATACATGGCGAAGGAGGTAAAGAAGTGGTTTATGGAGTTTGATGGTTCCAGTGCTCAAGGAACAGGTGGAGCCGGCATTATACTATTAGATGGGAAGGAGAAGATCACCTTCTCCTTCAAGTTAGATTTTAAATGCTTAAATAATGAAGCTGAGTACGAAGCCCTCATTCTAGGGATGTTGGAAACACTCAGAAGAGGGGTCAGGGTATTGTGTATACGAGGGGACTCCAATCTGGTAGTGAGGCAGGTCAATGGAGGGTTTTCCCTTAAACATGCCAACTTAGCGCCGTACAGACACATCATCCAAAGGCTGTTGGGATAATTCTTAGAAGTAACTGTGGAGAGGTAGGCGCGAACGATGAACAGGCACCCTGATGAGCTCGCCACCATAGCACAGAAGCTGGACATGGAAGAGTCAGAAGCAACCATCACAGTGAGGCAGAGAACGGTGCCCACTATTGTAAAATCTTTATTCCCAAGTAACGAGCCAGAAGATTGGAGTCGTCTGGTGGAAAAGCAACTTGAAACTAGAGAAAGGACAATGAAAATATTAGAGTTAGCCAACTATCATGTGTTTTAAGGAACTCTCTACTTCAAGAGTCCTGGAGAGTTTCTAGCAAGGTGGGTAGGGGAGAAAAAAGCCAAGGAGAGGTTAATAGAGATGAACCAGAAGCACTGCGGAGATACGGATATTCCCCTTTATAGACGACTGCAGCGAAGCGAGTATTATTGGCCTGCCATGAGTATAGAAGCGGCCCGCTTGCAATAAAGTTGTTTAAAGTGCCAAGCTAATTTTTACCAGCCGACGGAGGCTAACTTTGTGGAAGCCTTCGAAGATTGGAGACAGCCGTACCTAGCATATCTAAAAAATGGGGAGCTTCCAATCGAGAGAGCGGATGAAATTTACCTTAGAAAAAGTATTGCCCATTTCTACTTGGTCGAGGGAGAGTTATATTAGAAGGGGTACAATGAGAAAGTGCTAAGGTGCGTAGCCAAAGAGGAGGTGGAAAGAGTGCTGAAAGAAGCTCATGAGCCCTCCCACATGGGAGGCGCCAAACTGTATGATCAACTGATGATGTTGGGATACTACTGGCCGACCATGGAGGTTAATTCCATCGGGTATGTGAAGAAGTGTAGAGCATGCCAAGTGCATGGGAACATGGTGCACGCTCCCTCTGTCAGTCTACAAAGCTTGGCGGCTCCTTATCCCTTCCATACATGGGCGTTCGACCTGGTAGGAAAGATAACCCCGGTATCTCACGGCAAGGCTTTTATCATTGTAGCTATAGAATTGTACACCAAATGGGTGGAAGCCATTCCTTTAAGGAGAGTCACCTCCCAAGTGGTAACCTAGTTTATAAAGGAGTATATCATATGCAGGTTTGGTATACCCAAGGTGATCTTAACGGATAATGGGAAGCAATTCGTATGCAAGGAGATGGCCCTCCTCACATACAGGTATAAGATTGTGCATAATAGCTCAATCATATCCTACCCCAAGGGAAATGTCCAAGCAGAGGCTACTAATAAGACCCTGATAAAATTTTTGAAGAAAATGCTAGAGGACATGCCGGGAGCATGGGATGAGAAGTTTCCTATGGTGTTATGGGCTTATCGTACTTCGAAAAGAAGGCCAACAGGGTTCACTCCCTTCTCCCTGGTATACAGGACCGAAGTTGTCCTACCAGTGGAAATGGCAGTACTTTCAGCCAGAATTTCTCTTAGCAATGGGCTCATCCCTGACCCAAGGCACGTGCAGCTGGAGGCGCTGGACGAGCATAGGGACAAGGCGAGAGAGAATTTCAAAGTCTACACTCAACAACTATCCAGGGCCTACGAGAACTTAGTCAAGCCTAGAGATTTACAGGTGGGAGATTTAGTCCCGCGGGCATCAACTCACCATCTCCGTAGCATGTCGGCATCAAAATTCAAACCTAACTGGGAAAGCCCCTTTGTCATCAGAGGAGTCGGGAAGTCGGGCTACTGCCAAATATCAGAACTAGAGAGTGATTGCCTCCAGTCCATCAACTGCGAGTGGCTGAAGAGGTATTATGCTTAGTAACAGCTAACAAATTTTATTTGTGTTTTGCATGTCTGTAATGGATTTTCATAATTGCTCCTATACCAGAAAATTCTTTTTGTAAATTTTCTTTCTTTTGAGCAATACCACATTGTAAACAGCACACAAAAGTAAAGAAATGAAATAGCAACACTTCTGGTCATTATTGATGCATGATTTGTTTACTCATCTATATGTATATACATAAATATATATATACTCCCTACTAAGTTAGAAGGGAGTACACAAAAATCAGGAAATCTGCTCACTACACTTGGGAGGTAAATCTACCCTAAGAGAAAGTATACCGAGCAAAGTCCCCCAGACATAAATTAATAGAAAATATAGAGAGGGGTCAAATTCCTCTATATATCAATGACCCCAAAGGCTAGGGTCTAGCTAATTCAAATAGTTTTCAATAAAACCAAACTTTCTGGAAAGGGACAAGGGGTCACCCCCCCCCCCCCCCCCTCTCTCCAACCTGTCATTTACGAATGCAAGTAGTAATATGCAGGAATGCCCCCACAGACAGAAGGGGAAATCCAAGACAGTAACATGCAAATACCTCACAGCTATAAGAGGTGCATTTTCGAAAAAATATATACAATATATACACATAACTTTTCATATTAATGCAAGTACCCCGCAGTATATGGGGCAGCCATCAGTAGACTAAATGCTCAAAGAAATTAAAGCAAGTCATGTAAAACAAACACCCACAGTATAAAGGGAGAACGAGGGAAAAGGAAAGTGCAGAAGAAAAGAAGTGTTTCATCCATGTAGGATCAACAAATGAACGCATAACATTTTAAGCATTATAAAGCAATAAGTAGTCTATCCGCTAGAAACGACAAAAAATAGATCATCACGAGCGATGGCGCCGGCATATGATGGACCAGCCTCCCGCAGAAACTCTACCTCCAACCTAAGGAATTTAACCTCGTCCTCCTCATCGCCAGACTCGAGTCTGGCAAGCTTCACCTGCAGTAAGGCGATTTGATTCCGGATTCTCGTGGCCTCAGCCTACCGCTGCTCAACTCTAGACTGTTGGGAAGTGTGAAATCTCACTATCTTTCGAAAAGGAACACTCAGAAAGGGGCGAACCCCCGCCTCAAGCCAATCCAAACGAAAATGATAGAACTGTTGCAAGTCATAGAGAGCATCCAAAAATAGCAAAATGGAAGAGCTAGTCATCCTACTAGGGGAGGTAGCCAAGAACTCATGAACATGGATGGAAAGATCCCTCAGGTTGAAGGTCGTAACAGTGTCAATCTAAAGTATACTCTAAGAAGTGAATGTCTCGGTATGGTGCTCTAAGATGAGATCCAAGAGCTGACGCTCATGTGCCCTGAGTCCTCCTGGTAACTCCTCACGCCATAGTCTACCCACAATAGTCGCATCATCCTCTACTTCATCATCGTCGTCGGAGTGGTGAGACCCCACCTCAAAAGGGAGGAAAGAAGACTCTCCACCAGAATCAGCGTCACCGACCAAAGGAGTGACCTCAGAACTATGATCTCTCTCCATATACATCCCACAGCCAGACTCCACAGACATCGGAGTACTCTCATGCACCTGGAAACAATGAGACAAGGGTAAAATGGGAACGCTTGCACACAATATGCAAGAAGAAAAGAGGGGAATAGTAAAAAAGAGGGGGTATGCTAGTTTAATACCTCTCTCGCAGTTGCTCCATTGCCAGACTCCACAGTCATCGGAGTACTCTCATGAACCTGGAAACAATGAAACAAGGGTGAAATGGGAACGCTTGCACAGCATACGCAAGAAGAAAATAGGGGAATAGTAAAAAAGAGGGGGTATGCTAGTTTAATACCTCTCTCGCAGTGGCCCCACCGCTAGTCTCCATAGTCATCGGAGTACTCTCATGCACCTAGAAACAATGAGACAAAGGTGAAACGAGAACGCTTGCACGGTATACACAAGAAGAAAAGAAGAGAAATAGTAAAAAGAGGGAGTATGCTAGTTTAATACCTCTCTCGCAGCCATCCCACTCTCAGACTCCACAAATATCAGAGCAACTTCATCAGGCTCCATAGTCATCGCTCGCTCACCTAGAGACAATGCAACAAAGGTGAAGATGGGAATGCTTGTACAATTTAAATAAGAATGACATGAGGGAAGTAGATATACTTATACACTATACCTGAATAACGCTCTCCATAACGATAAAAAGAGGAGGGGCAGGGGCTCCCATAAGGGCCACCGCACTGGTCGATGATCCCGAAGGGGCTGTCTCAGCGACCAGTGCTTCTAAAGAGGTGGCCTCAATATCGGGTGCTCCTAAAAGAGATACCTCAAAGACGGTAGTTGAAGGGGGTGCTCCTAAAGGGGCTATCTCAGTAACGAGTGCTCCTAAAGAGGCTACCTCAACCTCAGGCGCTTCCGGAAGAGCAACCTCAGCGATGGCAACCGCAATGGGTAGGCGAGGCTGCGAATGACAAGAAAGGGCAAGAGGTAATAAATCACCTACCTCGTGAATTACGGATACCTCAATTGAAAAGAGGGAGAGGGAAACTCCTCAAAGGCATAACAAAGATAGCTACCTGAAGGGGCGCGATAATAGGGCAAGCTGACCCATACATAGGGGTTGCTGAAGAGACAATAGCAGGATCCACACTCGAAACAGCACCAAGGGATAACTGCAACAAAGTGAAAGAGGGCTACGATAAGTACAAGCTGGATAGAGAAGAAATATATAAATAAGAAAATAGGAAAGTACATGAGCCCCATCCATAGGGGAAGAGAGGAAAAGGACGGTCGGCGTAGTAGGGGTTGCGCTGATAGCCTGCAAAGAATGAAAATATGTTATTCATCACATGTTTGAGGAAAAAGAGATTCCATGCTCCAATGGAAAGGCCTGACCTGAAGTGTGGGCTCACTAGTTGAAGCCACAGTAAATATTGGGCCACGAGAAATTGCCTGAACCAAGGGTCTATCGTCCATAGATATGCGAACCCGAGGGATATAAATCCTACCCGAAGAGGATAAACCTGGGATAATAACATCAGGTAAGGGAAGAGTCCCTCCCTGAGAAGAAAATCCAAAAGCCATCAGGCCCTGCTACTGAAAGGAAACAAATATTCAAAAAAAATGCATACCTTAGATGAAAAGGTGCCCAGGGGCTCAGCTGTAGAAGGGCCCACAGCCAAAATAAGAGAAGACGAGGTGACAACGTCGGAAGGTACGACCCTCTACACATTGAAAATGGGTAAATAAAAGGAAGAAGTAAAGAGGAAAAGGTCACAATGAAAGTTTTGATAATGACGAGGCATACCTGAGCATAAGGAGAAGTCACGAAAGTGGTCCTGGTGCCAGTAAGGTGCACAGATGAAAGCTGAAGGGAAATGCCAACGTACACAACCAAGATATAATTGGAAGATTAATAAATTACATTAGATGGTAAAAGAATTAAGGAGATAGAAAACCTCTCTAAAAAGGCCCCGGGGAGAAATAAGCATGGAGTCCTCTCCCGCTGAAAAGGCGTCAGTCGTAGTGGGGGAAGGGGAGAGCTACTTGCCTCCATGGAAATGACCCGCAAAATATAACAGAATACTTTCATTAATAAATATAAAAAAATAATGAGGGGGAAGAAAGAAAATCATATGCATAAAAAAATTTCCAACAAGGGGGAACACTTACAGCAGCAGGGCGCGTGGTCTGGCGATAAGGGAGATGGGTGGGGCTAACTCCCCCAGGAGAATGGGATGCTTCATCATCACTAGAACACTCTCTCGAGACTGATAAAAAAGTATAAGTGTCAGTACTGTCTTCACCATGGAAATCCAGGCCGCCCATATCACCAGAAGAAGAACTATGGTCGTCATAGGAAGGGGTGCTTCCATAATAAACTAGTTCCTCTTCCAATGAAGGGGAGGGAGATCCAGGAGGTGAAACTCTGAGAGAACTAGTTCCACTAAGTAAAGAATGTCGTGATATAGTACCTTCTAAAATGGGAATAGGGGCGACCCGCGCCTCTTGGGAAGCAAGGATCGGTGAGGAGTAACCCTTCTCTATCACTACTTGAGAGGCCTCCTCCACCCCAAGATCGCCAGTGTCGGACTCTTGATCCGCCGTAGAGGAAGCAGCCATGCCAGCACCATTTCCTTTCTTCTTCTTTGCAGCCCGGGTCCTCACAGGAAAAGGGGGAGGAGAAGCAATAGTAGCAGGAATAAAATTAGATACATCAGTGTTAGGGTGTTTCCTTTTTCTCGTGGTAGAGGTGCTCGCTTTCCCTTTGCTTTTTGATTGGCTTCTAGACTTCACAGGGGGAAGCTCAGTTGGTAGAGGCTGAAGTGACTCGTCAAGGAGAGGCTTCACTAAGACGGGAATGGCCTGCTCCAAGGGTGGTGTGGAGGTAGTGCTGAGAAACCAAGGATCTTTCTGCGTCCGTTTGACCAAAAATTGGGCTTTGGTATATTTAATTGGGTTAGTCTCATGAGGGGGACCAACTACACATTCTTGGATAAGACGAACCTGCCACTGGCAAAAGAAGGATCCAAGATGAAGTAAACAAAGGAAGATAATCACAGGGAGGCACATAGAGACCACCCAAACCACCGACCCTATGGAACAATCCCCTGAGAGTGAAGTTGGAACACGCCTCAGAAAGATCACTATAGGTAGGAAGAAGAGGGATGTGAATGCCCTGATCATAGACAAACTGTCGTCTTGCCCTCTCGGAATGATAAGATTCAGCACGCGGACCTAACTCGGTCCAAGAAGTGAGGTGTCATGGTAAGAGCATCGTCACCACATTAAAATGAGGACAGGTGGAAACAGACTCCACTGCTGAAGGGCAATAGAAAGTCCCGCCATCGTCAGGGAAAGAAAGCCAGCTGAAAGTTCCCCCAGGATGCTTGGTATAAGGCTGAAACTAAAACTCCTCAATATCATCAATCAATAATCCCAAAGATTTTTTCAAATTTTTTTGTGCCATTGGAGAAGTCGCGCAGCATCGCTATGACAAACATGAGTCCCCGGAGCAAAGTGGGGGAAGTGCTCAAATAAAAAGGCCATCAAGAGAGCGGCATTTGCATAATTAGCAACATCATTCCGACCGCAAGACCTCTCTACATCTATATGTGCTCGGTCCATCTAGGTGTAAAGAGAACCCAAAGTCAAGGCAGCTATAGGTATTGACCTGCCACGTGATAACCGTACAGGCAGTCTAAAAAGAAATTCGCGAGGGGAATCTTCAGGCTTACCTGGCAGAAGGAATCGAGTCAGAAAGGTAACCAAGAAAGAGGCCAAATGTGATGGAGAGTGGAGCTTAGGACCATCCTGGGTTCTGGGGACTTCACAGGAAGTATCTCCCTTCTGCAACTACTCGAAATCCCTGAACCAGTACCTTTTCCATTTGGCAAAGGAATGCTTAGAATGACTAGTTATATTTATAGCTACATACTTTGAGCACTCACTGATTGCCGACTGTAGCTCCCCCACCATCTCCTGCTCTAAAGAATCCTCACAGTCATCAGAAAAAACCTATTGCCCAAAGAAAGGAAGAGCATACAATTCACATACATCCTCTAAAGTGATGGTAAATTCACCCCAACCCGTGGCAAATGTGTGGGACTCCATACTCCATCGAGATAATAAAAGATTAAGCGAAGAAATATGCCTAGATATGGTGCAGGACTTCAGGCTGATGACGGCGATAAAAAGACCTACCTCCCTAAGAGTAGTCACATAATTGGGAATGCTCAGATCATAGTCGACCCAGCTGTCCCACTCCTCCGGGGGACGCCCCGCAGCTTTGACGTCAACATTAGAATAAGGAAAATCACCGCGGTCAACACGGACTCGGAGAATAGAATCTGGAGAAACAATGAGGGAATCAGCAAATTCACTTAATCCCACGTGAGGGCACTCGAGAATAGTGCTAGAGAATTTTCTTCTCAAATTAGGTAAGAGAAACCATGAAGTTGTCAACCGGACCAAAAAAAGGAGCGCGACGATAAGTACTAAAATCCCGCCCTTGACGAATGCGCATATAGTCCTTCTATGCCCGAGAAGAGGATGATGTAGATGAAGAACTACCGAGGGTCATCGGCTCAAGAAAAGAGCTAATCCTGGTAGAGATCCCAAGTGAAGAACCCCGGGTATCCCCCACCGCCACAAAGAGAGGGGAAGTGACAACCCCTGCAGAAACAACAGATTGCAAGGAACCCCTTAGCATGAAGCCTTCTCGCAATGAGTCCACAACTACACAAGGTCTTGGGACGCCAAGTGGTGGCATTGATGAGGTACCCACAGTACAAAAGGGGTCTCATGAAAAATTCGTAGAAAACAACACATTGCCCGCAGAAACCCCAGAAGGGGCTACCCCGAATGCAAAACCCAAGGATGAGTTGAAATTGGACGAGACCTCCAATCCTATAGAGTCACTGGTCGAGACACCCAGTTCCACATTACCACTGGTCGAGACACCCAAAATTGTAGAAGAATTAGTCGAGACCCCCATCTCCACACCCACTAGTCACGATACCCAAGAGCGCGTGGGAATCAGGCGAGACCTCGCTTTTCAAACCGTTGAGCCCCTACTTCAATTTTTTTATGGGCGAGACCCCTCCACAAACCAGATGGGTCAAGGCCCCCTATTACGAACGCTTCTCGGCGAGACCCTACTCCAAATTTTTTTATGGGTGAGACCCCTCCACAAACTAGATGGGTCGAGACCCCCTATTACGAATGTTTCCCGGCGAGACCCTACTCCAAATTTTTTTTTTATGGGCGAGACCCCTCCACAAACCACATGGGTCGAGACACCCTATTATGAACGCTTACTGTCAAGGCCCTACTCCAAAAAAAACTGGGAACCAGTTGAGACCCTTGCTCTACAAACAAAAAAATTCTGATGTTTTTTCCTTTCAGCCGTCGAGACCCTCCTCTCCCAAACCGAATCAGTCGAAACCCCCTTTCCCCAAACAGAATCACTCGAGACCCACTTTCACCAAACAGAAATTAGGCGAGACCCCCTCTCCCAAATAGAAATTAGAATCAAACAAAAAATATGTTTCTCGAAATCACAACCGATATCCCTCGCTGGTTTCTCATCAACCACCGATATCCCTCGCTATTAACAATAGCTAAAAAAAACCCGTCGAGACTCCCTCTCCCCAAAACTCGTTCCAACAGATAAGGAACCCTTAGTAATTGTGAACAACCAGTCACTGATGAGATCGATAGGGACCCTCGGCGACGGCATCCACAGACGAGACAAGAATCAACCTAGACGGTTTTGAAATATTCAAACCGACATTTCTTTTTTTCCTTTTCTCTTTTCGACGAAAATAAGGGTTGGGAAGAGTATAAAACAAGAGGACTATAAGGAGTTCACATTTGAAGAGGTATTCAATGGATGAAAAGCCATTAATGGGGTGTTTTAAAAAAAAGATAAAGCAAAAAAAATTAGAGGCTATGGTGTTTTAAAATCCCTTTCTCTCACTTTCTCTCACTACAAACCCAAAGAACCTATGATTTTTTTTTAAGACGAAAGAGCTCAAGAAAAAGGGTCTTATGTTTTTTTAGATCAAAGTGGGAAAACTTACAGGAAGGCAAAAAAGGTGATGCCCTTTTTTCCCAAATGATGAGATGACAGTTCCCACACTGACGCGTGGATTCTTAAGAATTAGAAACCTCGGATAAAGGGACACCGCACTTAATGATCCTAGGGTCCCTAAAAAAAATAGTATATATATATGTATGTATGTATGTATGTATGTATGTATATATAATTATTGAAATTGAATTTATGGCGTACAAAGTTTTTTTAGTCTACCCAACCAAAAAACCTTTGCACGAGGGGCTAATGTAGAAGGGTGTCTACCTATAAAAAAAGAAAATAAAATAAAAATACTTTTTTTATTAATGACATTCGAGAGGTGACCGCAAGGGCCACTGCAGAAGCCCAAGATTGAGAAGTGCCACTGCAAGGGTCACTGCAGCAATGACATTCGAGAAGTGCCCCGCAAGGGCCACCGCAGAAGTCCAAGATTGAGAAGTGCCACTGCAAGGGCACTACCACTGCAAGGGTCACTGCAGCAATGACATTCGAGAGGTGCCTCACAAGGGCCACCGCAGAAGTCCAAGATTGAGAAGTGCCACTGCAAGGGTCACTGGTACTGCAAGGGTCACTGCAGCAATGACATTCGAGAGGTGCCCCGCAAGGGCCACCGCAGAAGCCCAAGATTGAGGAGTACCACTTCAAGGGTCACTACCACTGCAAGGGTCATTGCAGTAATAACATTTGAGAAGTGCCCCGCAAGGGTCACCGTAGAAGTCCAAGATTGAGAAGTGCCACTGCAAGGGTCACTGCAGCAATGACATTCGAGAGGTTCCCCGCAAAGGCCACCGCAGAAGTCCAATATTGAGAAGTGCCACTGCAAGGCTCACTGCCGCTGTGAAGGTCACTACAACAATGACATTCGAGAGGTGCCCCGCAAGGGTCTCCGCAGAAGTTCAAGATTGAGAAGTGCCACCGCAAGGGTCACTTCCGCTGCGAAGGTCACAGCAACAATGACATTCGATAGGTGCCTTGCAAGGGCCTCCGCAGAAGTTCAAGATTGAGAAGTGCCACTGCAAGGGTTCCGACAGAAACTCATATTGAGAAGGAACCCACCCAGGGTGGCCAGGATGAGGGAGTGGATACCATGAGCAACTCCTCATCATGAAACATCATTCTTTAAAAAGAACAATAGTACTAACACTTTACTTCTTGTACAGGTCGCCTAGTTGAGCAAGCAGGGCTCAAGCAGGCTAGTTGGGACCTCCTGGGAGTCTTGGCTTGGCGGCTGAGGGACAAGGTATGTTAAGCAAGCTCAACCACTTAGCACTATAGGATTGAGAGAATACTAGTAGGAATACCCAGAAGTCACTCAAGACTACACACACTTCACACTTGGTCACAAGTGAAGTGAGCAGCCAAAGAGCTGGCTACTCACAAAAAATAAACTCTTTATAAGAAATGAATTTTCCAGAAGAGGGGGTCCTCGAAAACCCTCTCAAGAAAAATAATAATTTTAGAAGAGAGAGGCCCTTAATGTCTCCTCTCTCAAGATTTGCAAAATTGCACCACAAGTTACCATTTCAAAAGATAATTACCAAATCTGATATTTTGTCTTCATTAGGAGACATATGTGCTTTTTGACTTTTGGTCGATGCCAGGTGGGGCCTGTAGGAGGGGATAGCCAGGGCTGCCTGCAGGTAGGGACAAATGGTACACTTCATACATTGTTCCCCACCAATCCTCTCAGTTTTGGCGCCCAAAAATGCCAACTCATCCCTAATGCCCTTATATAAATAAACCTCTGGGCAAGGTCAATAGATAGGCAATCAAAATTGCACTGTTACTCTACCAAAATACCATCAGACCTACCTAAGTATTCTCTCCCGGCTCATTCTCTTAGTGCTGAGTGCCTTGTTCCTTCACTCCCCACTGACAACCATCATTCCTAGGTGTTTCCCTTGAGAAAATTACTACTTTTGCTGTGAAAGTTTATCTTCTTGCAGGGAGTGAGTTAAAGATTGAGTTCCAATGTTACTAGAAGGAGAAAGTTTCTTGAGAAGTTGCACCAGAAGACCTTGAAGACTTTACAGACAATGTCCATTGAAGTGGGTCACGCCTCGCCCTTTCCAGTTATTTATAGACCCCAGTCTCACTACCCTCCTACATAAACAAGTGTGATATTTAAACCCATTTTTATCTTGATTATCCAGCATGCATCTACGGTGATTTTTACAATATAAAAATAAACAAACTCATTACACGACGATGTACGAGAAAAACCCAAATGGGAAAAACCTCAAACGGCCCTTGCCTACAAGTCCACTAGGTCTGGTAATTTCAAATACAAGACAAAAGACTTACTTCTTCAACTTTACTCCCTACAAGCCTTTTGAGGTGACCCCAGCAATGCGGGTCGGTGCGCAAAGACTTTATATGCGGAAGTAAACTATTGTTGAGTAAACACCTTAAACCTACGAGTTTATATGAATGATGCCAAGGGGGACCAAATTAAACTTTTACTTAATCTGATTAACTTTTATGAAAATACTTTTAATTTTCAAAGTTAATTAAAGTCCAAAACAGATTCAATTTTTAGGCGAGTTTCTAATTATTTAGTCCTACCTTTTCGTGTGAGGTGAAATGCGATAAATGTACAACACACAGTATTTATTTAACGTCGCAAAAACCCTTCCCCGGGAAAAACGACGAACTCCTCTAGGACTTACCTAAACTACTTCCACTAAAACAATAAAACAACAGGAACGAGTTACAAACAACAAACTTAACAATTAAAGAAGAATGATCTAGCTATTACCCCACACGACCAAGTCTCTAGCCTGGTTGCTTATTTAGTTCTCTTTTTAACTTGTCCTCACTTGTTTTTGCTTTCTTCACTTCTCAGCCTCCCCTTTAACTTCCTTAAGCGCAGGTTGGCTCAGTGCCTATTATTTACTTTCTAGTGAAGTGTGTGTGATGCAACAGACTATATAACACCTATATCTTTGCAAGTCTTGTGTTATTCAAATCAAGTCATCTTGACTTTGAATACACTTTTGAAAACTTTATTTTCTCTTTTTTTAAATCTTGAACACTAGACTTGTTCAGATATTACACAAACATGTGTCTACGTGAATACAAAGTGAGTGATATGTGAGTGATATGAGATGCAAACAATTTCGGAAAATCACTTAAACAATCAAGCAATCAAGTTCACGCATATATATTCTAGACTGAACAGAAATAAAACATATCAAGCAAACAGTCAGAAATAATACAAACTGTTTATAACTATTTTAGATTAAAATGATTTAATCCAGTTTAGTACAAGTTCCAATCAGTCTGAACAGTTCAGGTTCTTGATTAGGTCCAGTATGTTCTTGTTCTCAGTCCAAGTCCTTGGTCAAATACAGAGGTATAAATATGTTTAGTCCAAGGTCATATATCCAGTATCAGGTAATTCTGTTCCGGTTCACAACTCGTATTAGGTTTAAATCTCTAAACCTAGAATCAGTTGTTCTTTAGTGTAAATCAGATTTCCAGAAAAATCAATTTAAAACAAAGTGTTTTAAATGAAGTAAGATCACTACTAGTTCTAGTGTGTGTAGTGTTAATAAAATATATTCCAGCACAATACATACACAAGCACTTCAGATCTAGCACATAACAAATCTGAACTTACAAGAAAACAAGAACAATGATAGAGAGACTTACAAAAAGATTTTTCAGAATGAAAAATAAACTGATTTGGAAATGCAGAATTTCTGAGATTAAAAACCTTCCATTCTTGAATCCACAAAACGACTTGAAGACTCAGCAATGTTTTGTAAAGAATACACACAAGATTTCTCTGAAAATACTGGTGTTTAGTCTCTCTCTCAGAATTAATTTTGGCAGAATTTATGCTCAAAAATGAATTTTCTCGGGTTTAAAAAATGAAGACACAGTGTCTCTATTTATAGAGTGCACAAGTGTGTGCTGATAGGTGTAAAATAGAGTCACACGGATTGACAAAGAATACACACCAACCACTGATAAAAATAGATCTAAGGGCTCACAAAGAAACACAAAATGGTGTGTTAAAATTGTGACACGTGTAGTACAAACAGTTACACACTAACAGAATCAAGAAACAATTCGTTTATTAAAACACAGTCGTTTTGAAAAACTGAACGCCAGCTGTTAAAACAGTAGCGTAATGAAAACGCCAAAAAAATTGTTACCGTTGTAACAAAAATTACATGACGTCGTTTACAAAAAGTAAAACCAAAACTCATTTCTGGTTTTTAGAAAAACTGTAGGCGGTTCTGAAAAGAAATAAAGGGGCGGTCAGCTTTTAAAACAAATCAACTGACACACGCCATCAGACATAATGGTGCCACAGGGCATCTCGGCGAGCTCAACAAAACAAGGGGTCAAGTCGTATGTGGCCAACAGTTAAAGTGAACAGTCCAAGCCAAGACCACATATCAACATTTAAGTCTAGGAACTAGGCATGCAGGAGTCTTATCTTTCTCATGCCAAAAGACAAGGCTAATATATATAATATATAAAACTCAACCTAAAGAACAAAGCCATGGACAATAAAAACAATCGGCCACTGCTTTTTAGCTAGGTAAAGGAAGCACTCATAAGTATAATAATATACACATATTACTAACATATCTATATATAATATTATACACACGCACACAACATATATCACATATGCTAGCTTATTATATATATATATATTAATATACACGCATTTTGTTTTAAAAAAAATTACTTTTTAACAAAAAAAAAATTATTTAAATGACAAAACGTATTTTTGAGTTTTTAAAAAAAAATATTCTACAATTTTTATGAAACAAATATTTAGTGACAAACTTATTTTCGCACAAACATTTTTCTTATAAAAATTTCAAATTAAAATTTTTGAACTCAAAAAAATAATTTTATTATGACGAAACAAAACATTATCATAAGGTATGATAAAAATGCAAAATGCAACGTGGTGTCGTGTCCTATGTGACAGAAATTCCTATGAGCCATAAGATTACCTTTTCTGAGAGGCCAGACTGAATTGAGAGCACATTTGATGTAGATGGTAACAGTCTGAATTGAGAGCACATTTGATGTAGATGGACACGGAGAGCTTGGAGTCGATATGGGGACACGCAATCCTAAATTACAAAAATATTTTGTCAAAATTCAAGTCCAACTAGATGAAGTCCTATATAGCTAAAGCACGAAAAGCAAATCATAGGTGTGCTCTATATAGGGCCTTCAAACTCCCCCATTGGACTAATTTTGACAAAACCCTTGAGTACATCAAATGATATACTAAGGAAAAATAATTCCTAATATGTCCTATACAAAAAATATCTATCTACCCACCCATCCTAGAAAAAGAAAAAGACAGAACTCGATCGGATGCACGGTTTAGAAAATCTGCAAAACATAAATACACGATCTGCCAAGAAATCAAGTTAGTAGCATTTGTTCTACCAAAATATTAAAATGACAGAATTAAATGTGCAGAAATTATAAGACAGGATATGTATGAAAAATATCAACAACACAAGACTAGAATATGTACTCAATTCTCCCCCATTTTGTCTAAATTAGACAATCGAAAAGAAAGAAAAAAAATAAGTGTTCATAATCTGCAAAATAAGCGTCTCCTACATTAAACATGGCTTTAAGAGATACCGTTATTAGTAGATACCTTTATCCTAAAACCTCGGAGATCTAGTAATCAAAGTATGCAGTTTAAACACAAGCAAAACAGTCAAGTACAATCTTTCGAATCAAATGTTGAAGTTACTTCAAAACAAGAGTTATCTTAAGGTATATAAACCATATCAGCAAGCTAAAAAACACATGCAATAGAAGGAACAATCCTAATTGTTTAAGCGTTTTCGGAGCATAAAACTGGTACGAATATCTATTAGCATCGCAATACATGGTAACTCCATTTTGATAAAACTCACCTCCCCCATCATTGAACAAATCTAAGGGTGTGGTGGTGTTTAAGTCCTTAACCTTCTCGTGAGGAGACTTAATGATTTTCTCACACTCGCAAGCGTTACATACATTAGTTGGACATTTCTTAGACTTTAAAAAATCTATTTGAGGTCTCAAATCACAAGTCCTAATCCAAATAGGCCGAGTTTTCAAAGGTTTTTGTGCCTTTTGGAATTTAGGAAAAGATTTATCTTTCGAAAATGTGTTCTTGTTCACATGAGGCCTGGACTTATTGAAGAAATGATTCCAATTATTATTAGTGCGCTGCCTTCAAAAATTTGTAAATCGCTTCACGTTAGGGTTATGACTTTTAAAATGAGTACCTATCTTGCGATTACCAAGGCATTCCCAATTTTGGTGACCAAAAACATCACACCTAGTACAGAATTTACTAGAAGTAGGTAGGATAGATTTGTGGTGTTTTTCTTCTACATGCTCGACAGATTCATTGCAAATAAATAGTTTAGGAGGTCTATAGAGTCTCTTGGCCGGAGGACAATATTTAGATGTAGATGCCTCAACAAAATTTTCAATGAAAGTATCAATGTCATTTTCAAAATCACTTTCAATAAAGACTTGTTTTCCTTTATCCTTTTCAGACAACTTACTTTCCAACGGAAGAGCCATTTCTACTTGGGCTTTTACAAAGGGGACAGGTTTAGTAAAATCATCAGTTTTTGAAATAGGACCATCATAACCAAACCCTCTAGTATCACCCTTATATCGTTGTTCAGCAAGCAATGTGTCAAGGTGAAAACATGTTATATCACGACTACGACACATTTTGAAAGCTGTTTCACAAACTTGTTTGGATTTTTCAACTTGCAAAAGCGCTTCATTATATTTTTCTTCAAAAGAAGATAAATTTTCTTTTAAAGTCGTAATCTGAATTTTAAAATCAAGTGATTGTTTTTCAAAATCAGTTTTGACATTGTTCATTTCAATAGAATTTTGTTGAACAATCTTATATTGGTTCTCTAAGGTCTCACTAAGCATTTTTACCAAATTCGATAATTCTTGTCTATTTTGCAAAGTCCTCACATACAATTCCGAGTAATCATCATAGCCAACAAAATTTTCATGCTCATTAGTGTCCGTGTGTGAATTGTTGTTATCATCAAATTCAGTATCACACAAGGCACGTTTAGCATCAAACGGAGCAGTTATTTCAAGCATAGAAGGTTGACTAGCTAATAAAGATTTAGCAGCATCAATTAAATCAAGCACTTCATCAGAATCAGAATCATCTTCAGAATCAGACATTCCAACAAGATATACATCTCCACAACAGTCATAAACTTCTCCTAAAAACGCAAGGTAATTTGATTTAGAATTTCCTTAGTTTTCTTCTGATTCAGAATCAGAGGGGTCATCCCAAGTTTTTGTAATGTTTGCCTTGAGCTTTTTAGGATACTTTGACTGTGGTTTGGATCTACATTCAGCAATGAAATGTCCAAGTTTACCACAATTGTGACAAGCCATTTTCGATTTATCAACCTTACTAGTAGAACTATCATGATCAGAAATACCATTTGATGTTCTTTTACGGTGTCGGGTGATCGGACTAGATTGATTATTCACTTACGTATGTCCCTTAGCAATAGAATTTCTTTGATCTAAAAGTTTCTTAAATTGAGAGGACATAATAGCAAGTTGATTGTCAATCTTATCAAGATCATCCGATTCCACATCAGAATCATCATCAGAGGAGGATTGTTGTTTAACTACCTTATACTTATTTTTAATAGGATAGGCAGTTTTAAAAGCAACTCTAGAAGTATTGGTCGACTCATTTTTAGCATAAGATGTGAGAGTCTTCCTAAAGGCTGTTTCAAGTTCCATAGTTCTCAATTTAGAGCTTAGCAATTCAGGTGTGAGAGAAGGATCATTCATTTCTTCAATGATATAACGTTTATGATCAAACTTAGGAGCAAGAGATCTCAAAATTTTAGCACACACATCATTATCAGAATATACAATACCATTCACATGCAATTGGGTAATGATATTAGTCAAATGCATATAAAAATCATCAAATGGTTCATTATTGTTCATAACAAGCATATTATATTGTTGAACCAACATTTTTGTTCTACATTGCTTTACTCTATCGTCACCCCCGTGTGAAATAACTAAAGTATCCCAAGCATCCTTACTAGAAGTGCAATGACATATACGTTTCAATTCATTTTCACTCACACTCATGAAAATCGCATTTCTGCCCTTATTATTGAAATTGCTTATCTTTTTCTGATCAGCACTTAATTCATTAATTTTCAGCTTTCTAAAAACAGTGCTACCTTCTGCAATAGGAGTAGTGGGGTGCCTATAACCATTTTCAATCAAGTCCCACACATCATCTCCTAAAGTGCCTTGAATAAATGCAACCATTCTGATTTTCCAGTATGAAAAGTTTGAGCCATCAAAAATAGGAGGTCTACTAAAATTACCAAGCCTAAGAAATTGACTTGAATCATCCATTAAAACAAGGTAAAAAGTGTTTAACAAAAGTTTTGAAAACGATCTTTAAAAGTCTAGCTCTGATACCACTTGAGGTGACCCCAGCAATGCGGGTCGGTGCGCAATGACTTTATATGCGGAAGTAAACTATTGTTGAGTAAACACCTTAAACCTACGAGTTTATATGAATGATGCCAAGGGGGACCAAATTAAACTTTTACTTAATCTGATTAACTTTTATGAAAATACTTTTAATTTTCAAAGTTAATTAAAGTCCAAAACAGATTCAATTTTTAGGCGAGTTTCTAATTATTTAGTCCTACCTTTTCGTGTGAGGTGAAATGCGATAAATGTACAACACACAGTATTTATTTAACGTCGCAAAAACCCTTCCCCGGGAAAAACGACGAACTCCTCTAGGACTTACCTAAACTACTTCCACTAAAATAATAAAACAACAGGAACGAGTTACAAACAACAAACTTAACAATTAAAGAAGAATGATCTAGCTATTACCCCACACGACCAAGTCTCTAGCCTGGTTGCTTATTCAGTTCTCTCTTTAACTTGTCCTCACTTGTTTTTGCTTTCTTCACTTCTCAGCCTCCCCTTTAACTTCCTTAAGCGCAGGTTGGCTCAGTGCCTATTATTTACTTTCTAGTGAAGTGTGTGTGATGCAACAGACTATATAACACCTATATCTTTGCAAGTCTTGTGTTATTCAAATCAAGTCATCTTGACTTTGAATACACTTTTGAAAACTTTCTTTTCTCTTTCTTTAAATCTCGAACACTAGACTTGTTCAGATATTACACAAACATGTGTCTACGTGAATACAAAGTGAGTGATATGTGAGTGATATGAGATGCAAACAATTTCGGATAATCCCTTAAACAATCAAGCAATCAAGTTCACGCATATATATTCTAGACTGAACAGAAATAAAACATATCAAGCAAACAGTCAGAAATAATACAAACTGTTTATAACTATTTTAGATTAAAATGATTTAATCCAGTTTAGTTCAAGTTCCAATCAGTCTGAACAGTTCAGGTTCTTGATTAGGTCCAGTATGTTCTTGTTCTCAGTCCAAGTCCTTGGTCAAATACACAGGTATAAATATGTTTAGTCCAAGGTCATATATCCAGTATCAGGTAATTCTGTTCCGGTTCACAACTCGTATTAGGTTTAAATCTCTAAACATGGAATCAGTTGTTCTTTAGTGTAAATCAGATTTCCAGAAAAATCAATTTAAAACAAAGTGTTTTAAATGAAGTAAGATCACTACTAGTTCTAGTGTGTGTAGTGTTAATAAAATATATTCCAGCACAATACATACACAAACACTTCAGATCTAGCACATAACAAATCTGAACTTACAAGAAAACAAGAACAATGATAAAGAGACTTACAAAACGATTTTTCAGAATGAAAAATCAACTGATTTGGAAATACATAATTTCTGAGATTAAAAACCTTCCATTCTTGAATCCACAAAACGACTTGAAGACTCAGCAATGTTTTGTAAAGAATACACACAAGATTTCTCTGAAAATACTGGTGTTTAGTCTCTCTCTCAGAATTAATTTTGGCAGAATTTATGCTCAAAAATGAATTTTCTTGGGTTTAAAAAATGAAGACACAGTGTCTCTATTTATAGAGTGCACAAGTGTGTGCTGATAGGTGTAAAATAGAGTCACACGGATTGACAAAGAATACACACCAGCCACTGATAAATATATATCTAAGGGCTCACAAAGAAACACAAAATGGTGTGTTAAAATTGTGACACGTGTAGTACAAACAGTTACACACTAACAGAATCAAGAAACAATTTGTTTATTAAAACACAGTCGTTTTGAAAAACTGAACGCCAGCTGTTAAAACAGTAGCGTAATGAAAACGCCAAAAAAATTATTACCGTTGTAACAAAAATTACACGACGTCGTTTACAAAAAGTAAAACCAAAACTCATTTCTGGTTTTTAGAAAAACCGTAGGCGGTTCTGAAAAGAAATAAAGGGGCGGTCAGCTTTTAAAACAAATCAACTGACACACGCCATCAGACACAATGGTGCTACAGGGCATCTCGGCGAGCTCAACAAAACAAGGGGTCAAGTCGTATGTGTCCAACAGTTAAAGTGAATAGTCCAAGCCAAGACCACATATCAACATTTAAGTCTAGGAACTAGGCATGCAGGAGTCTTATCTTTCTCATGCCAAAAGACAAGGCAAATATATATAATATATAAAACTCAACCTAAAGAACAAAGCCATGGACAATAAAAACAATCGGCCACTGCTTTTTAGCTAGGTAAAGGAAGCACTCATAAGTATAATAATATACACATATTACTAACATATCTATATATAATATTATACACACGCACACAACATATATCACATATGCTAGCTTATTATACGGATATATATATATATATATATATATATATATATATATATATACACACATTTTGTTTTAAAAAAAATTACTTTTTAACAAAAAAAAAATTATTTAAATGACAAAACGTATTTTTGAGTTTTTAAAAAAAAATATTCTGCAATTTTTATGAAACAAATATTTAGTGACAAACTTATTTTCGCACAAACATTTTTCTTATAAAAATTTCAAATTAAAATTTTTGAACTCAAAAAAATAATTTTATTATGACGAAACAAAACATTATCATAAGGTATGATAAAAATGCAAAATGCAACGTGGTGTCGTGTCCTATGTGACAGAAATTCCTATGAGCCATAAGATTACCTTTTCTGAGAGGCCAGTCTGAATTGAGAGCACATTTATGTAGATGGACACAGTCTGAATTGAGAGCACATTTGATGTAGATGGACATGGAGAGCTTGGAGTCGATATGGGGACACGCAATCCTAAATTACAAAAATATTTTGTCAAAATTCAAGTCCAACTAGATGAAGTCCTATATAGCTAAAGCACAAAAACCAAATCATAGGTGTGCTCTATATAGGGCCTTCACCTTTTGTATATTCTAGTACCAACATCCACCTAGGTGATAACTACGGACTCCTCTACAGTCTCAGAATCCACCGATGGGGCTTTGGTCTCCGTCAACCCGCACACGAACTCTATCTCCGTATGGGAACACCATAGCAAGAAAACTTTTTCTCCTTTGTGGGTAGAGAATGAAAACCCAAACTTCTCCTTTGTTGGCGTAGAGATGAACCCGGTGCCAAATAAACTCTCCAAGAAAAATATCTATATAAAAACGAACTTGGATTTAAACAAACATATGGTTGTATGCGTTTTGGTAGAATTTAATCCATGAAATCAAAACCACAAAACATGAACTTTTGGGGAAACTTTTTTGCTCTCAAGATCAAGAAGAAGTATGTCAAAAGTTGGTTTCATGATGTTTTTCCCACACATAAAGTTTGGTGAAATGTATTGGGGAAAGTAGTGGGTAAAAATGGAGGGAAAACTAAAACAACTCCAAAACTACCTACATGTCGTTTGAACGACACTTCTCGTTCGAACGACTTTGTTCGAACGTACAACTAACGAAAGTTCAGAAAATTTAAGGTACAAAGTCATTAGATAACTCATTTGAAACTCGTTCGAATGATTTCGTTTGAACGGAAACATAGAATTTTTTTGGCATAAAGTAGTTAGAACCTCATTACATGTGCGTTCGAACGACATGTCTCGTTCAAATGAGAATCCAGTTCATTCGAACGAAATCTCAAAAAATTCTAAATTTTAGTTTAAGCCCATAAACTTTTATGAAAGATTCTAAAATGATTTTTTGGAAAAAAAATCAAAATTCGTTATTAAAATAACTTTAAAAGTACACCCAAACAAATATCCAAGGTACTAAATATATATAAATGCACTCATACCTTAGGAGACTTGGAACCTCAAATGTTGATGACGTGAAACTTGGGAATAAAACCGGCAATGATGAAGCTTTAAAATCTGGGTCGCTATGTCTTCAACATGTCAAACACGTCATAGGCTTGAGGAACAATACTTTATGACTCAAATGGTTTTGTCCAAAATTTAGACAATGCTACAAATTGACTCTATTGGAAATTTGTCCTTATAAATCTCCCCCTTTGGCTATTCCGCGAAAAAACCAAACCAAAATCCTAAGGGCCGTCAAGTATGTCAAGACACAATATCCCACCCCAAAAAATAAAAAAACAAACTCTTGACTCGATTCTTAGAAGCTTTGCCTCTTAAATAATGACACTAAAATGAATTTTCTGCACACTGAAACAAACCATTAAACACATAGGGAATATGAAAGAATAAATTCTCCCCCTTTATCTAACAATGATCTACCAAGAAAGACGTCTCCCCCTAAGGTTGATCTCCCAAAATTCAAAGGATTAGATATCATTTATCCCTCTCTTTTTTCGGGAATAGACAAAAGTTAAAGAATTATAAACTAACTTATTTCTCCCTTTTTTTTAAAGAAAATAAAAATTCTCCCTCTAAAGTCTACACAAGGGATATGAATTAAGAAGAAACAAGTTAAACATGCAATGGTGCATAAACAGGAGCAATAAAGCATATGACAATTAAAAACTACAACTAATCCATACAAATATTAATGGATACCAACTATACTTAAAATGTATTACGCTAAGTATGGGATATCAAACCAAAAATTTACAATAATATAGATACCAATTTTGAATTCAATGCATTACTGGACTAGCTAGAAAGGTAAAGACTCAAGATAACCAAAATATATTAAGGATGCACAAGCACACACACACATACACAAAAAAAATGATCTTTCCACACTCTTATGGCATAAATGTGTCATATGGAAATGTAAGTGAAGGATTGTGAACTAGTAACCAAGGAATTAAGACCCAATCACGTAAACATGTTCATGGAGTTCTTATTTCATTGCAAAACTTTATCAAGTAAGATTTAGCCTTATATTACAAGATAAAGTGAACTCAATGAACAAAACGAGCACAATGCACACAAGCCTACCATATTGATTATTCTACAAATCAATAGAGTCATGACATGATAGCGCAACTAGGATACAAAGACATTGTTCAAAGCCGTTGATATTCCATCCAAACTCCCTTAAATATAATATTGTCTTTTCTTTTCTTTTAACAAAAATATCAATCTAAACAAACTTGGCCTTGGCTATATTTTTCTTTTAATGACATATTTTTCTTTTAGGCCTTTGGACCACGTATTTCTTGTAGGTCCATTGCAAACGGTGGCTTAATCGCAAAGGATGGCTATTCCTTTGGTAGCCCTTCACCGTGTACTTTCATATATCATTTTTAACACACAATAATCTGACGTGCAGTGATTCTAACATGCAGAAATCCTCCTAAGTAAAAAAATATGTAGATGACTAGATTGGTGGGAGAACATCTCACAAAGCTCAAATATACATGTGAAGTTAAAGGTTCAAAAGAGCTCGTGCATGTTTGCAATAAGGCATATAAAAATTGAATCCCTTAAGCAAGTCAAATTTAAACTACTCCATGTAACCATGACGAAGATCACTTTAAGGATTGAAACTCCTAACTAAAGGTCTAGCCACATGGAAGTAGAATGATAGGATTCAACACAAGCATATGACATAAAGGTGTGTAAAACTCAAATATATACACACACAAAAATCTTTTTGAGTTTTTCAAAAATTTCCACCAAACAAAAAAATTCAACTTAAAAGAAAAACAAAGAAAATCTTTTGTATTTTTCAAAAACACCAAACAAAATAAAATAAATACGAAAGATAAACAAGTCATAATTCTAGCAAAGCATATATGATGAAGCATGGACTAGAATATAACAAACATACAAATAACTAGCAAGAATATATCATGATGCACAAAATCTAGTGTATGCAAACAACGATAACACATTCAACCTTTAGATTTAGCAAGGGAGGTATCACATGCAAGCAAATGAGAATAAAAAATCCTTTTTTCTAAAGCTTCTAAATCGAATTTCCTAACCCAAACTAGTGAAATGTGACGCTCTCGGTATTTGGGAACCATGGTGACTATACCCTTGGATTTCCTAGGATCCTTTTTGAGATCAAAACAAAAATTCCTAAGATGACCTTTTCGACCACAATGTGAACAAGTAAAGACTCAGTAAAAGGTAGTACCTAAGGATTGACCTTTCAAAGTGTTGCTAGAATATTCTCTCAAAATTGTGACTTTGGCTTTATTTGTTGAACCATTTTATGTACCGAGACAATCCCACACGTGTCATTTTATATTTGGATGGTTCTAAAATTTTATCTAATTTTTCTGACCTACACTCCAAATCAAATTTAACCCAACTTGAGTCTCTAAATTTCTCTTCTAAGTCTAAAATTCATGACTCAAGTAAACACTTACTCTCTTCAAACCTAAGAAGATCTTTCTTCATAGCCTCCATTGAACCTTTAAGGCCATCTCTCTCACTTTCTACATACTCAAGGTTCTCACAAGATCTTTCTCACGTGTCCTAAGGTCTTCAACTAAAGCACTCTCATTATTAACCTTCGCACGTTCTCTTAAATTCGCTTCTATCTTCAAATTAGCCATTTTTAATTTAATAGATTCGGCATACAACTCTTCAAAAGCTACTTAAAGTTCACTCACATCAACATCTTCATCATTTTCACTCTCTATTTTTTATCCACTCTCATAACCATCAAAATTTTGGGATTCACAAACAATGGCCTCAGAAGTGTCATGTACTAAGATGTCATCATTGGACAATTTCTAACTTTCACTTACATGAATTGCCATGAACGCGGTAAAGTTGCGCTCAATAGGGGAATAGGGTCCCTCTTCCTTATCACTATCATCACTAAGGGTGGCATTATATAAAAGTGTTGTTTTCCTTCCTTCCTTAGCTTAGTGGGACATTCTCTAGTCATATGGACATAACCCTCACAACCATAACATCTATTCGACTCATCCCTATTAAGATCTTCATTAAGTTTTTTTTGGATTATTTTGGCTTTGTCATACTTAGATTTATCAAATTTCTTGAAATCCTTTTTAAGACTATTTATTAAACTTAAGAAATTTTCTAAACTTCCTAGAAAACATAGCCATCTCCTCAAAATAGATTTCACGCTCATCATTCAAAACTTTTTTTTCCTCCTTTTGGGATTTCAAAGCGATGCCCTTATCTTTCTTCTTTTCATCCTTGGAGGTAAACATGTCAAGTTCATAGATTTGTAAGTCACCTACGAGCTCTTCAAGTTTCGTAGAGGCTAAAGTGGGTAAAGAATTTTGAACGATCACTTTGGGGATAAATCTATCGAGTAAGGACCTTAAAATTTTCTTTACTACACGATTGTTGGGTATTTTTTATCCAAAATTAAAAGATGAATTAATAATATCGTAAAGTCAAGCATAAAATTCATCAAAACTCTCATTTTCTAACATTTTAATGGTTTCAAATTAAGTGGTGAGTTTTTGGAGTTTCGAATCCTTCACGACACTAGTTCCCTCATGGGTGAGTTGTAAAATATCCCACAACTGTACTACACATCATGATACGTCGAAATTCATCTGGTGTGACGGCACTAAAGAGAGCATTTAAATAGCGGGAATTAAAATTTGCTAGTTTAAGTTCATTCTCACTCCATATCTCAACGGGTTTAGGTACACGCTCATTATCAACTAGACACGTAGGTGGGGACCACCGGGTAACTATTGATTGCCAAACCCGCTCATCTAGGGATTTGAGTGCCCACTTCATTCTCGCCTTCCAATACGCGTAATTTGAACTATCAAAAATAGGAAATTTTGAAAATGGTGAAATTTCCATTTTTAAAGCAAGCGCAATAAGGATCTAAATACAATAATTTAGCGCTCCTAGATCTGATACCAATTTGAAAGTGAGGAAGCCCCCAAATTTTAAAATCTAAATTATGAGATGGTTCAATTAAATTCCAAAGTACAATTCCTATAAAACTTAACAATTAATTGCTACAAATATTAATTTTACCAAAATTAAAATTAAACTTAAACTGGAAATTCAATTCAAGTCCTAAATTAGTGAAACTAATTAAACACCAATTTTACCAAATTAAATTTATCAACTTGAATTAAATTAAACTTACCCAAATTATAAACTAGCACCAAATTAAACAAGTGTGAGATTTAAACCCATTTTTATCTTGACTATCCTAACATGCATCTAAGGTATTTTTGCAAGATAAAAATAAACAAACTTACTACACGACGATGTACGAGAAAAACCCAAATGGGAAAAACCTCAAACGGCCCTTGCCTACAAGTCCACTAGGTCTGGTAATTTCAAATACAAGACAAAAGACTTACTTCTTCAACTTGGCTCCCTACAAGCCTTTTGTATATTCTAGTACCAACATCCACCTAGTTGATAACACGGCCTTTTGTATATTGCAAAAGAATGTTCCTGAGATCACTGATATTGATGGGTCTGAGATGTGCCTTCGAAGTGAGCTCACTACTTTCTTACATAGGGTAGGGGAATGCCGATTGACATATCCCTAGCTCTGCCAATCGACAAGTGACCCTAGACACACTGTCAATTGGCAGGGAAATTGACCTGCCAATCAGTAGTCTCATCTAGATTTTTTTTTGAAAAATTGTGGTAGAATGCAATTCATAAATCCAAATCGCGCATGGGTTATAACTTTAGAAATGTAATTAAGATACCTTCAATATTCCTTTGGGATTATCTCAGGTTCGAGAGTAGACTTTGGGTCAAACGGGCTCTGAAGCGCCCATCGATCCTTTGGACAAGAGATTATCGGATGGTAATGGATTGTTCGTCCAAACCATAAGTCAGAATTATGAATGGGGTAGACCATTAGAAAGGTTATGCGAGGAACTTAGACATTACAAAGAGCTTCGCTCGATTCATAGAGTTGACTTTAGTCAAACGGGGTCTGAAAGTGCCTAGTAACCCTTTAGAGTAAAATCGATCATTCGTCCATATCGTAAAGCTGATTTATGCATGGGGTAGACCATTGGAAATGGTATTTGTTTCCCTTCGGATATCCATTCAATCTCATATGAGATGAAGAGTTGACCTTTGGTCAAACGGAGCCCGGGAGAGCTAGGTGGCCTTCAGATCAATTTTTGAGGGAAAATGAATCATTTGTCTCAACTGTTAAGTCATTTCACACACGAGGTGGACCGTTAGAAAAGGGTTTCAATGCCCTTCAAATATTAATCAATCTTTCGCTCTGATGGTGAAGTTAATTAGGGTCAAATCGGAGCCCGGGTTTGCCCGGTGGCCTTTAAATCAATTTTCGATAGTACAATGGTTTGTTCATCCGAATCATTATGTCATTTCAATCATGGACAGACCGTTGGAAAGGGGATTTAGATCCCTTTAAAGATTTATTGAGATTTTGCTCTGGCGATAGCGTTAATCGGAGTCAAACAGGGCCCAAGAGAGCCGGATGGAATCTAGATTAGTACTCGTAGTACAACCTACAGTTTGTAGTGTATTAGGGAGCTCCTAGGGTCCTAAGAAGATACTTAGGTGGTCCTAGAATGTTGTTTCTACAATGGGAGAACTCTAATTTTCTTCAATTTTCAAATAGCTCAAAAACCCGATTATATCTTTATTTATCAATAATATATATATATATATATATATATATATATATATATATATATATATATATATATATATATATATATATATATATATCATACTGATTTGATCAAATGTTTTGGTATAAATACTGCTAAAATTTTTAGAACACTTATGAGTTCCTTAATTTTAACCGTTAAAATATTTATGTGGGGAAACAATTGATGTCAGTTTGTATCGTAGTATGATAGGAAGGTAACTTTACTTAACTAAGAGTATACCAGATATAATGCATAATATATGGGTATGTGTGCTAGATGCCAATGTGATCCTAAAGAATCCAACTTACATGCTATAAAATGTAATATTAAATACATAAGTGAAACTGTAAACTATGGTAAAACGTACACTTTTGAAACAAACTATAGAATAATTAGTTATACATACACTCATTGGATGGTTTTGCCGATGATAGTAAAGCACCTTTGGTGTCGGTTTTTACTTAGGATGCAATTTGGTCTCTTGGTCATCTAAAAAGTAAAATTGCGTCTCGCTTTCATCAGCAAAAGCCAAATACATTACTGCGAGTAGTTGTTATACTCAACTTCTGTAGATGAAATAAATGTTAAGTGAATATGGTTTAAATGAAACATCCTCCCTAATCCTATGTGATAATAAAAGTGCCATTAATATCTAAAAAAATCCTATTTTGCATTCTCGAACAAGACATATAAAAATGAGAGAATATTTTTCCAGAGAACTAATTAAGAAAAAAGAAATTGAAATTGAATATCTTGACACTACAAATTAATAGGTAGACCTTTTCACCAAACCATTAGACAATCAACATTTTGAAAATCTTAAAATCTCTATTGTTGTTTGTGCCTGCCCTATTTAATGTGTTAGGATTTTATGTTAATACCTATTTAATCATAATATCTTTTGGTGCTAACATCTTTATAGGGTCTTCCCTTTATCCCTTTATGACAAACATAGGGAGAATGTGAAACTCCTAATTTTTTACTGTATTTGTTGAGTCTCTCAGGATATATGTGTTTAGTTGAGTTATGTACTCTTCCTCTTAGGACATCTGTGTTTCGTTGAGTTATGTACTCTTAATTTTAGGAAATATGTGTTTAATTGGGCTATGTCCTCTTATTTTTATGAAATAATTGTATAGTTGATATGTATTTGTGTGTGATACTTATCTTTTTAAGTCTGTATTTCGTTAGTTCCAAAATTGGTCAAAGGGAGGTATTGAAAGTACCTTCACTTATCCCTCAACTTTTTATTGGCTTAATTTTGTACAAATAGTCTCAAATACACTGGTTTCATTGGAAACACTAAATATATTCCTAAAAAGCTTTTGAAGAATTTTGAAATCAAAATTTTTATTTTTATAAAACCCTAATTTGAATTTGTGCATTATATATATATATATATATATATATATATATATATATTTATATATCAATTTTTGTGTTAATACATCTTATATGTATTTATACTTAAATATTTTTATATTATATTTTTCTTGGTTTTATAATTTTTCAGAATTTAAAAGTTAGTTTCCATATTTTTATTTCAATTTCTGGAATTCATTAAGGCTGATTAATTTAGTTAATGAAAAATATCAAATTCATTATTTTTCTTAAATTAATTTAGCATAAAAAATTACAGCATTTTGAATAAACTCGAATGGGCTATGTTCGTGAACCGTATATTATAGTTTGGACCAATTAAAGCCAAGGGTTTAGCCCACGCAATTTCATCACGTGAGAGCTCTGTGTTGAGTCTGCTTGACTAGAGATATGTCGAGGTGGTTTGAACGTTTTTCCCCTAACTATGGACTTATTTATTACGAATGTACCCCTCACATTTAGGCTTTTGTGCATTGCTTGTTATGACCTTATAATCCCTTGGTTGATTACTCTTGTGCCCTTATTATTTGGGTAATTACATGCTCACCACAAGCACTCCACCGTCTCAATAAATAGTAATCTTAAGGTCATTATTTTTTGGAGAGAATTTTTTTCTGAACTTAAATGTTACTTTACCAAAATTTCAACTCATCTTTCTCTCTCCAAATTTTTCAATGTTTTATATGTATTGAGAGATCACTTAAACACCTTTCATCCTATATATATTGTGAGGATGAATGTTTAATTTTGATGAGTTTTGGAGTTTGGGGGTTTTCTGGTTTACGGAAGTTGAGACGTACGGAGCTTTGTGGACATCCCTCCTTTGTCTCTTTCCTCCCAACTTGAGGGTTCTCGACGCTCGCGTGTGAGCACTCGGAGAGGAAAAGAAGGTCTTTTACCTTTTTTCTAGGAGTGATTCGGTCGTCGTCGATGTGGGGTGATGTAAAGAGACAGAGACGCCAACCTATTTTTCACAAAACAGGCAAAAGAACATGTCACCTCCTCGAGAGAGAGGCATCAAAGACAAACTGATGCTTATGAAACCAATAATTCAGAGGTTTGGGGGCTAAGTTATGGAATGGGAAGGTGTTAGACACCCATCCCTCCCTTTCAGTCTCCCATGGGCTTATTTTAGCATTTTCATTAATTTCTCCCTGAAATGTGTGCACGTGTATATATACATGGAGATATGAATCGTTCAACTCATATCATGAAAAATATAAAGTGCGGTCATTTAAAGGAATGTTCCTAAAATAATAATTAGAAAATATGATGTGCACGCTTATCGATATATTGATCATGATAATGAAATGATAATATTTTTTAGATAAAACGCGAATATGAATCGCAAATATGGCATATACAAGTAATGTTTGGATAAAAAAGAAAAAGACAAAAATACGAAGATAGGAAAATTGGAAAATTGGATAATTAGAAAATTGGACTCGAGTCTCGGGTTTTAGCCCGAAACCCTACGTAGCATATAAAGGCATCAAATTCCACGTAGTTCAAATAAGGCACAAGGGTGGGGTTTATCTTATAGATTTAAATGGGAGTTTATTATCTGTGTTTGTGTGGAAAAGGTATTTTTAGTTTTGAGAAAAAGTGGTGAATAATTTCGTTGGAATTTATAGGTGTAACCCTCATTTTCTTTATTTTATTTTATTTTTAAAATAATAAAGTAAGTGCAATATAACTAATAAATAATGGAATATTAATGTGTATAATCTAAAGTAAGAGAATTTATAAAACTAATGCGAAAATAAAGAAATTTAGAGAGAGAGAGAGAGAGAGAGAGAGAGAGAGAACGGTATTTGGACCTTCTTTGAAGACTTGAGACTTGATCTTGATCCTTGAAGAGCTTCCTTGTAAGTTAGGATGAATGTTGGATGAGAGAGAAAGATAGTTTTTCTTAATTGGGTATGAAAGTGATGGGAACAAAAGTTGGAAAGGGATTTTACTCCAGCAAACTTCGTTGATTACAAAAGAATATTGTTAAGATCAATGATATTGATGGATTGGAGGTGTGACTTGGGAGTGAGATAATGCCCTCATTTTATAAGTTAGGGGGACATACCCTTAACCCGGCCAATCGGTAGGTGACCCTAGACGCACTATCGATTGGCAGGGAAATGGACCTGCCAATCGGCAGTCTCGTGTAGATTTTTCTAAAAAATTATCGTAGAATGCAATTCATAAATCCAAACCGTGTATGGGGAATAATATTATCAAGTTAACTCAAAGACCTTTAAGAGTCCTTTAGGCTACTCGCGGGTCTGAGAGTTGACTTTAGGTCAAATGGGACTCAGAAGCACCTGTCGATCCTTTGGACGAAAGATCTTTGAACGATAATGGATCGTTCATCCAAACTGTAAGTCAGAATCATGCACGAGGTAGACCACTGGAAAGGTTATATGATTTAATTTGACTTTCCAAAGAGCATCGCTCATTTTGAAAAGTTAACTTTGGCGAAACAGTGCCCGGAAGGACCTGGTGACCTTTCAGAGTAAAATGGATCGTTCGTCCATTTTGTAAGTCTAATTCTCACATGGGGTGGATCATTGGAAAGATATTGAGTTCCTTTTGAAGATTCATTATGTTCTGTTCGAGCTAAATAGTTGACTTTGATCAAACGGAGCCCAAGAGCGCATAGTGGCCTCTGGATCAGTTTCGGGGGAAAACGAGTCGTTCGTCTGAATAGTTATGTCATTTTGCACATGGGGCAGACCATTGTAAAAGGTTTTTAGTGCCCTTAGAAGATATGTTGATATTTCTCTCTGACGGTTGCTATCAAAGTGGTTCCCGGGAGCCCCTGGTGGCCTCTAAATCGATTTTCGGTAGTAAAATGGTTCGTTCGTCCAAACCGTTATGCCAATTCGCGCACGGGATGAAAGGGTATTCAGATCTCTTTGAAGACTCATTGATATTTCGCTCTGGCGATCGAGTTAACTGGAGTCAAATGGGGCCCGGGAGCACCCAATGGCCTCTAGATATGTACTCGGAGTATGACCTAAGGTTTATAGTGGAAGGGGGAGGTGTTAGGGACCTAAGGCGAGACTTAGGGGGTCCTAGAATGTGGTTTCTACAAGCTTGTTTGACTATGATTGAAAGTTGATTTTATTATGAAACCCATGCTATTTGTGGGTGTATTTTCTAAACCATCCTTTTACATGAAAATCATATGTTGTGATTTTTCTTTTGTGTTTTAGGGTTTGAATGACTTAAAGTTTTTTTAAAATACTTTTAAAATATATATATATATATATATATATATATATATATATATATATATATATATATATATATATATATATATATATATAGGGAGAGGTTCACAAGTGGACCAAAAGAATGGACTTTTTAATGGACCTTAACAAAAAACACATATTAACACATTAATTTTAATTTCTATAGTGTAATTGATCCGTGCCAACGGCACCCGAGACCACACCTTCACCCCACTACCCCCCCACCCCACCCCCCACCGCCCCTCACCTACCCCCACCGCCCCCCACCCACCCACCCCCCAACCACCACCATCACCAAAGCAGTCCTTGTGGCAACCCTTATGACAGCAGGGCTTCCATGGGGTGGGGGGGATCGATCAACACGCGTATTTGGTGCCGCCGGCGCGGACCAATTACACTATAAGAATTAAAATTAATGTGATATTATGTGTTTTTTGTTAAGGTCCATTAAAAAGTCAATTCTTCTGGTCCACTTGTGAACCTCTCCCTAGTTATATATAGAAGATATGCGCTTATTGAGATATTGATCATTACGATGAAATGATAATATATGTTATGAATCACAAATATGATATATACGAATAATATGTAAATAAACTAGGAAAAAGATGAAAATGTGAAACTAGGACTCGAGTCTCGGGTTTTTATCTGAGATGCCTACGTGTCCTACAAAGGCATCAAAGTCCATGTAGTTCCCATGCGGAACAAGGATGGAGTTTATCCCATAGATTCAAGCGGAAGTTTATTATATGTGTGTGTAGAAAAGATATTTTTAGTTTTGAGAAAATATGGTGAATAATCCCGTCGAAATTTATTGGTGTAACCCTCTTTTTCGTTGTTTTGGATTTTTTATAGAAAATAAATTATGTGAAATTTAACTAATAAAGGATGAGATGTTAATGTTCATGATCTAAAATAAGAGCTAAGTAAAGAATTTATATAACTAATGCGAATTTAAAGAGGGAAAAGTGTATTTGGACCTTCTTTGGAGACTTGAGGCTTGATCTTGATCCTTGATGAGCTCCCTTACAAGTTTCGATGAATGTTGGATGATACAGAAGGAGAGTTTTGCTAAACAGGGTATAAAGATGATGGGAATTAAAGGTGGAAAGGAATTTCACATAAGGAAACTTCACAGATTGCAAAAGAATGTTCCTGAGATCACTGATATTGATGGGTCTAAGATGTTCCTTCGAAGTGAGCTCACTCTTTTCTTATATAGGGTAGGGGAATGCCGATTGACATATACCTAGCCCTGCCAATCGACAAGTGACCCTAGACACACTGTCAATTGGCAGGGAAATTGACCTGCCAATCGGTAGTCTCATCTAGATTTTTTCAAAAAATTGTGGTAGAATGCAATTCATAAATCCAAATCGTGCATGGGTTATAACGTTAGAAATGTAATTAAGATACCTTCAATATTCCTTTGGGATTATCTCTGGTTCTAGAGTTGACTTTGGGTTAAACGGGCTCAGAAGCGCCCATCGATCCTTTGGACAAGAGATTATCGGATGGTAATGGATTGTTCGTCCAAACCATAAGTCAGAATTATGAATGGGGTAGACCATTAGAAAGGTTATGCGAGGAACTTAGACATTCCAAAGAGCTTCGCTCGATTCATAGAGTTAACTTTGGTCAAACGGGGTCTGAAAGCGCCCAGTAACCCTTTAGAGTAAAATCGATCATTCGTCCATATCGTAAAGCTGATTTATGCAAGGTGTAGACCATTGGAAATGGTATTCGGTGCCCTTCGGATATTCATTCAGTCTCATACGAGATGAAGAGTTGACCTTCGGTCAAACGGAGCCCGGGAGAGCTGGGTGGCCTTCAGATCAATTTTTGAGGGAAAATGAATCATTGGTCTAAACTGTTAAGTCATTTCACACACAAGGTGGACCGTTAGAAAGGGGTTTCAATGCCCTTCAAATATTAATCAATCTTTCGCTCTGATGGTGAAGTTAATTGGGGTCAAATCGGAGCCCGGGAGTGGCCGGTGGCCTTTAAATCAATTTTCGGTAGTAAAATGGTTTGTTCATCCGAATCATTATGTCATTTCAATCATGGACAGACCGTTGGAAAGGGGATTTAGATCCCTTTAAAGATTTATTGAGATTTTTCTCTGGCGATAGCGTTAATCGGAGTCAAACAGGGCCCAAGAGAGCTGGATGGAATCTAGATTAGTACTCGTAGTACAACCTACAGTTTGTAGTGTATTAGGGAGCTCCTAGGGTCCTAAGAAGATACTTAGGTGGTCCTAGAATGTGGTTTCTACAATGGGAGAACTCTATTTTTCTTCAATTTTCAAATAGCTCAAAAACCCGATTATATCTTTATTTATCAAATATATATATATATATATATATATATATATATATATATATATCATACTGATTTCATCAAATGTTTTGGTTTAAATACTGCTAAAATTTTTAGAACACTTATGAGTTCCTTAATTTTAACCGTCAAAATATTTATGTGGGAAAACAATTGATGTCACTTTGTATCGTAGTATGATAGGAAGGTAACTTTACTTAACTAAGAGTATACCAGATATAATGCATAATATATGGGTATGTGTGCTAGATGCCAATGTGATCCTAAAGAATCCAACTTACATGCTATAAAATGTAATATTAAATACATAAGTGAAACTGTAAACTATGGTAAAACGTACTCTTTTGAAACAAACTATAGAATAGATAGTTATACATACACTGATTGGATGGTTGTGCCGATGATAGTAAAGCACCTTTGGTGTCTGTTTTTACTTAGGACGCAATTTGGTCTCTTGGTCATCTAAAAAGTAAAATTGCGTCCCGCTTTCATCAGCAAAAGCCAAATACATTACTGCGAGTAGTTGTTATACTCAACTTCTGTAGATGAAATAAATGTTAAGTGAATATGGTTTAAATGAAACATTCGCCCTAATCCTATGTGATAATAAAAGTGCCATTAATATCTCAAAAAATCCTATTTTGCATTCTCGAACAAGACATATAAAAATGAGAGAATATTTTTCCAAAGAACTAATTAAGAAAAAAGAAATTGAAATTGAATATCTTGACACTACAGATTAATAGGCAGACCTTTTCACAAAACCATTAGACGATCAAGATTTTGAAAATCTTAAAATCTCTATTGTTGTTTGTGCCTGCCCTATTTAATGTGTTAGGATTTTATGTTAATACCTATTTAATCATAATATCTTTTGGTTCTAACATCTTTATAGGGTCTTCCCTTTATCCCTTTATGACAAACATAGGGAGAATGTGAAACTCCTAATTTTTTACTGTATTTGTTGAGTCTCTCAGGATATATGTGTTTAGTTGAGTTATGTACTCTTCCTCTTAGGACATCTGTGTTTCGTTGAGTTATGTACTCTTAATTTTAGGAAATATGTGTTTAATTGGGCTATGTCCTCTTATTTTTATGAAATAATTGTATAGTTGATATGTATTTGTGTGTGAGACTTATCTATTTAAGTCTGAATTTGGGTAGTACCAAAATTGGTCAAAGGGAGGTAATGAAAGTACCTTCACTTATCCCTCAACTTTTTATTGGCTTAATTTTGTACAAATAGTCTCAAATACACTGGTTTCATTGGAAACACTAAATATATTCCTAAAAAGCTTTTGAAGAATTTTGAAATCAAAATTTTTATATTTATAAAACCCTAATTTGAATTTGTGTATTATATATATATATATATATATATATATCAATTTTTGTGTTTATACATCTTATATGTATTTATACTTAAATATTTTTATATTATATTTTTCTTAGTTTTATAATTTTTCAGAATTTAAAAGTTAATTTCCATATTTTTATTTCAATTTCTGGAATTCATTAAGGCTGATTAATTTAGTTAATGAAAAATATCAAATTCTTTTTTTTTTCTTAAATTAATTTAGCAACAAAAATTACAGCATTTTGAATAAACTCGAATGGGCTATGTTGGTGAACCGTATGTTATAGTTTGGACCAATTAAAGCCAAGGGTTTAGCCCACGCAATTTCATCACGTGAGAGCTCTGTGTTGAGTCTGCTTGACTACTGATATGTCGAGGTGGTTTGAACGTTTTGCCCCTAACTATGGACTTATTTATTACGAATGTACCCCTCACATTTAGGCTTTTATGCATTGCTTGTTATGACCTTATATTCCCTTGGTTGATTACTCTTGTGCCCTTATTATTTGGGTAATTAAATGCTCACCACAGGCATTCCACCGTCTCAATAAATAGTAATCTTAAGGTCATTATTTTTTGGAGAGAATTTTTTTCTAAACTTAAATGTTACTTTACCAAAATTTCAACTCATCTTTCTCTCTCCAAATTTTTCAATGTTTTATATGTATTGAGAGATCACTTAAACACCTTTCATCCTATATATATTGTGAGGATGAATGTTTAATTTTGATGAGTTTTGGAGTTTGGGGGTTTTCTGGTTTACGGAAGTTGAGACGTACGGAGCTTTGTGGACATCCCTCCTTTGTCTCTTTCCTCCCAACTTGAGGGTTATCGACGCTCGCGCGTGCGCACTCGGAGAGGAAAAGAAGGTCTCTTACCTTTTTTCTAGGAGTGATTCGGTCGTCGTCGATGTGGGGTGATGTAAAGAGACAGAGTCGCTGGCCTATTTTGCACAAAACAAGCAAAAGAACATGTCACCGCCTCGAGAGAGAGGTATCAAAGACAAACTGATGCTTATGAAACCAATTATTCAGAGGTTTGGGGGCTAAGTTATGGAATGGGAAGGTGTTAGACACCCATCCCTCCCTTTCAGTCTCCCATGGGCTTATTTTACAATTTTCATTAATTTCTCCCTGAAATGTGTGCACGTGTATATATACATGGAGATATGAATCGTTCAACTCATATCATGAAAAATATAAAGTGCGGTCATTTAAAGGAATGTTCCTAAAATAATAATTAGAAAATATGATTTGCACGCTTATCGATATATTGATCATGATAATGAAATGATAATATTTTTTAGATAAAACGCGAATATGAATCGCAAATATGGCATATACAAGTAATGTTTGGATAAAAAAGAAAAAGACAAAAATACGAAGATAGGAAAATTGGAAAATTGAAAAATTAGAAAATTGGACTTGAGTCTTGGGTTTTAGCCCGAAACCCTAGTAGCATATAAAGGCATCAAATTCCACGTTGTTCGAATAAGGCACAAGGGTGGGGTTTATCTTATAGATTTAAATGGGAGTTTATTATCTGTGTTTGTGTGGAAAAGGTATTTTTAGTTTTGAGAAAAAGTGGTGAATAATTTCTTTGGAATTTATAGGTGTAACCCTCATTTTCTTTATTTTATTTTTTTAAAAAAATAAGAAAGTAAGTGCAATATAACTAATAAATAATGGAATATTAATGTGTATAATCTAAAGTAAGAGAATTTATAAAACTAATGCGAAAAAAAAGAAATTTAGAGAGAGAGAGAGAGAATGGTATTTGGACCTTCTTTGAAGACTTGAGACTTGATCTTGATCCTTGAAGAGCTTCCTTGTAAGTTAGGATGAATGTTGGATGAGAGGGAAAGATAGTTTTTCTTAATTGGGTATGAAAGTGATGGAAATAAAAGTTGGAAAGGGATTTTACTCCAGTAAACTTCGTTAATTACAGAAGAATATTGTTGAGATCAGTGATATTGATGGATTGGAGGTGTGACTTGGGAGTGAGATAATGCCCTCATTTTATAAGTTAGGGGGAATTCCAATCGACATACCCTTAACCCTGCCAATCGGTAGGTGACCCTAGACGCACTATCGATTGGCAGGGAAATGGACCTGCCAATCGGCAGTCTCGTGTAGATTTTTCTAAAAAATTATCGTAGAATGCAATTCATAAATCCAAACCGTGTATGGGGTATACTATTATAAAATTAACTCAAAGACCTTTAAGAGTCCTTTAGGCTACTCGCGGGTCTGAGAGTTGACTTTAGGTCAAACGGGACTCAGAAGCACCTGTCGATCCTTTGGACGAAAGATCTTTGAACGATAATGGATCGTTCATCCAAACTGTAAGTCATAATCATGCATGAGGTAGACCACTGGAAAGGTTATATGATTTAATTTGACTTTCCAAAGAGCATCGCTCATTTTGAAAAGTTAACTTTGGCCAAACAGTGCCCGAAAGGACCTGGTGACCTTTCAGAGTAAAACAGATCATTCGTCCATTTTGTAAGTCTAATTCTCACATGGGGTGGATCATTGGAAAGGTATTGAGTCCCTTTTGAAGATTCATTATGTTCTGTTCGAGCTAAATAGTTGACTTTGATCAAACGGAGCCCAAGAGCGCATGGTGGCCTCTGGATCAGTTTCGGGGGAAAATGAGTCGTTCATCTGAATAGTTATGTCATTTTGCACATGGGGCAGACCATTGTAAAGGGGTTTTGGTTCCCTAAGAAGATATGTTGAGATTTCTCTTTGACGGTTTCTATCAAAGTGGTGCTCGGGAGCCCCTGGTGGCCTCTAAATCGATTTTCGGTAGTAAAATGGTTCGTTCGTCCAAACCGTTATGCCAATTCGCACACAGGATGTGTAAGGACAGTTCTCTCATGTCCGAAATGTTTTATTTTTTGTATGTTATACGCCGCTACATTTGGCACGTCACCTCACGATCTCACATGATGGCCTCTATCCGAATTCTGGGAATCAAGCATGCATTATCTCCACTAATATGTCCCTCATCTGCATCAATGACTTCACGTTCCTTGATTGTAGGCTCGTAATGCAAGTGGAACGCAAGAGAAGTCAAATCAGTGAAACAAGGCATGATAGGGATGTTCAAGGGCAAATTGGTAATTTTACAGCCACTGTCCAGAGGACTGATCAACTGGAAAGTTGAATATCTTGCATCAACAAGGATACTGGAAGAAACGGCACCTCAATCCGAGCTACGGTGAACAAGTTATGGCCCGTTGAAAATGGAGATATGTTCATTGAAAATTCTGGGAATTTGTCTAAGTGTTTAAGCACCTGTTCCCATCACACTTTTCCGAACCCAGCCCAAAATCGGTTCGGGGGGGCTAACCGGTTCGGGGTACCTATAAGCTGGATAGAATTTCAGCAGTTTAAAATCGTGGGTCTCTTCATGTATTTCCCTATAAATACCAACTTCGGGAGAGTTGTTTTGCAAGACTTTAGGAGACGAATTTGAGAGTCCAAATACATCTAGTCTTCATATTTTTGATTCCCAAGACTCATGTTTTGATTCACACATCCTTGCCAAATATTTTTGAATCCTTTTGCAACCCAAGAACACAACTTTGGTTTGTTCAACCCTTGTGGAGGAGACCGTTTTTCTTCTTCATTGCAGCCCTACTGGAAAGGGATAATTCCAGCCGCGACTACAGAATCCGATACCCGAGGGTAATTCTTAGTCAACATGTATTTTCATTGTAATCCGATTGTAAGCCGTTTTTTTACAAATTATAGTGAAAATAAATGGTTTTGCCCCTGAGGGGGATTTTTCCTTAATTGCATGTGTTTGAATGTTCTTGCGTAGATTATCAATTTATTCAATCACATACTGCTGCATGTTTAGGGTTTGTTTGTGTTAAAAGGGTTTTATATATAATTTGACCATTTGAACGCGAGCACACACGTTCTTCAAATTGGTATCAGAGCAGGTTACGCTAATCTATCGCGTATTCCTTTTTCCGCAAAATTTTTCTAAGATATCAATTTTCTGAAAAAAAATTGATTTTTGAAAAATTGCGTGTTCAAATGGAGAAGTCATATTATAAAATGCCTATTTTTGACGGGACAAATTATGCTTATTAGAAAGCCCGTATGAGGTCGGCTTTAAAATCCATTGATGAACGTGTCTGGATTTTGGTTGAACGAGGGTGGACTCCTCCTACCGTGACTGTTGATAATGTGACCAACTAGAAACCTGACATTTCTTGGACTGATGAAGAAATTAAATGGTCATCTTTTAATTCTAAGGGTCTAAGTGCTATTTCTGGGTCTGTCACACCTGATGAGCTCAAACGCATAATGACGTGTACCACGTCAAAAGAGGCATGGGATGTTTTACAACTCACCCATGAAGGAACTAATGCTGTGAAAGAGTCTAAGTTGCAAAACTTGACAACTCAATTTGAAACAATCACCATGCATGATTCTGAATGCTTTGATGAATTTTATGCTAGACTTTCTGACATTGTGAATACTAGTTTTAATCTTGGTGAACATATTCCGAATGCTAGAGTTGTTAAAAAGATTCTTCGTTCTTTGCCTAAGCGTTTTATCCCTAAAGTCACTGTGCTAAATTCTATGGGTAATTTAAATACGCTAAAATTGGAAGAACTTGTAGGAGATTTGCAAACTTATGAAATTGATATGTTCCCTAAAAATGCTAAATCTAAAGATAAGGGAATTGCTCTTAAAGCCCAAGAGAGAAGGAGTGAGGGGTCAGCTAGAAAGAGGGTAGAGTCATCTAGAAAGAGAGAGACTGACACGTCAGATTCTGAGTGCGATTTTGACTTAGATGATTTGGCTCTTTTCGCAAAAAAATTCAAGAGGATTCTCAAATTTAAGAAAAATGGCAATTTTAAAGATAAAAAGAAATTTGAGAAAAATAAGTTTGAAAAGAAAAATGAAAAAGTTTCCAAAAATCCTCCTCTGAAAGAAAGTGAGAGATGTTTTGAGTGTGATGGTAGAGGTCATAGAGCTTTTAAGTGTGCCAATCGTCTGAATAGAGAGAAAGGGAAAGTTGTTCTTAATGCTACCCTTAGTGACGATAGTGAGGTCGAGACGGTGGATTCTGGAGATGAGTCACCGCATGAGTGTAACTTCACCGCATTCATGGGTAGCCAAGTGAGCACTCCTAGTTCTCCTCACGACGTTGAGAATGATGCTTCACAGGGACACCTCGACAGTGAGATCGATGTGAGTGAGGGGGAGGATGACACAAGTGAGAGCGTGAGTGATATACAACGCGCCTACGCTGAGTTATATTCTGAGTCATTTAAAACTAAAAAGCGTAACAAAGACTTAGTTCTTAAGATCACCTGCTTAGAGGAAGATTTAAAGAAAGCAAGAGAAAGAGAGTTCTCCACTTGCACCGCCCTGAGAGAGAGAGAATTTGCATGTGTCGGGAAAGAGATTCTGTTTAGAGAGAGAGAGAGTATTTTAGAGAAAGAGAGAGGGGACTTGACTAAACAAGTGGCTAGTCTTACGAGTCAGCTCCATTCCTTCGTGGAGACTCGAAAGAAACTTGAATCCCTTGTTGCCCAGCTGACTCATGACCTTGAGAAAGCACGGGAAGTCAAGGTACAAATCGAGGACAGATCTGGGAAGATGGGAAAGATGCTCCTCGGCCCCGCTTTAGGTTTTGGTGATCGTCAAGGAATTGGATATGATGGTGCCTCCACGTCCCAAATTGCACCTGGACCCGTTCCTGAGTTTACTACAACTCCTTATGGTCACCGTAAAAAACCTCGAAGGAGAGTTCGACCGATAAAAGCAAACCAAGGTCCGCCTTTGACTGTGCTCTTTTGTACTTATTGCAAAAGAAAAGGCCACCTTAGGGAAACTTGCTATAGCATGGGATGGACACGACGTACTACTTCTCCACCACGTCATACTGATGAGTTTTCTAGTCTGAGAGAGCGAGTTGAGTTCTTAGCTGCCACGACTCAAAGATTAATGGAAGAATTTCGACGGATCTCTTTGCCGTTAGTGAATGCTTCTCACATTCCAACTAAAATCAACAACAACAAAGGCAAACAAAAGGAAATCTCGACTTGGGTACCTAATAAAGATAAAAAGGCTTTTGTTGTTCATGTTGCTCTCAAAGCACATAATACCTCTCAGTGGTATTTTGATAGTGGGTGCCCCAGACACATGACAGGTGATGCCTCATTTTTTACTACTCTTGAGGATTATCAAGATGGCAGAGTCACCTTTGGAGATGGGAGTAAGTCTAGCATTATAGGACGAGGTACTATCGAGTTACCTAGTTTTCCTAAGCTAGAAAATGTTTTGTACGTCAAAGGTTTGAAAGCAAACCTTCTCAGCATTAGCCAGCTGTGCGACACTGACCTTGCAGTAAAGTTTGATCGGGACGTGTGTAAAGTCTACAATCAAACCGGTAAAATATTGATGCAAGGGGTGAGGAACGAGGATAATTGTTATGGGACTGAGCCCTCATCCTCACTTGTCTGCAACAGCACCATGATCACTCCTATGGATCTGTGGCACCAACGTCTAGGTCACGTGAACGTTAGAGATCTTAATCGTTTATCTAAAAAGGACATAGTACGTGGCTTACCATCTCTTGGAAAGTTAACTTCAACCGTTTGTGGACCCTGTCAGTTGGGAAAACAAATTCGTAGTCCTCATAGGAAGTTACATTCCATTACCACCTCTCGTGTTATGGAATTGATTCACATGGATCTCATGGGTCCCACTCGTACTGAGAGTCTAGGTGGTAAGAGGTACATCCTCGTGATGGTAGATGATTTCTCCAAGTACTCCATTGTAGGTTTTCTGAGAGAGAAATCCAATGTTGTAGATTTCTTAACGACTAAGTGTCGTGTCCTGGAAAATCAACACGGTGTCACTATTAATAGAATACGTAGTGACAACGGCACTGAATTTAAGGAAGCAAAGGTGGATTTGTATTGTGATAGCCTTGGGATCAAATATGAGTTTTCTGCTGTGAGAACTCCTCAGCAAAATGGGATTGTTGAGAGAAAGAATAGAACGATCCAAGAGATGGCTAGATCTATGCTTCTAGGTCGTAAAGTTTCTAGGAGATTTTGGGCAGACGCAGTGTCTACTGCATGCCACACGGTGAATAGGGTTTATTTGCGTCCACACACACTACAGACACCTTATGAGTTGTGGACCGGCAAGAAGCCCAACCTGGCGTATTTCCGTGTTTTTGGGAGTAAATGCTACATCCTACGGGATAGAGAGAAATTAGGAAAGTTCGACTCCCGGAGCGACGAGGGAATATTTCTAGGATATTCATCGAATAGTAGAGCATACCGGGTATTTAACCTGAAGAGCTCTAGGGTTATGGAATCAATAAATGTTACCGTGCAAGATGACGAACCGTCGACGGTTATTAATCCTAACCTTAAGTGTGAGGATGAGGATTGTTCTGACAGTGATTTACCTGTTCCTCTCTCACACTCAGTGGATCCTACTCCTGTGTTAGGGGACACACCTGCTTGGGTTCGCAAGAGTCATTACCCTTCTGCCATTGTTGGTGATCCCACTCTAGGGGTCAAGACTCGTGCTCAGCTAGAGAACGTTGTTAGCCATCTTAGTTACACGTCCAAAGTCAAGCCCAAGAACCATAAAGAAGCACTCAAGGATGAACACTGGATATCTGCTATACAGGATGAGTTGCTTCAGTTTAAAAAGAATAATGTCTGGGAATTAGTCCCCCGACCTAGTGAGACTAATGTGATAGGTACCCGGTGGATTTTCAAGAACAAAATGGATGAATATGGTACCATAATCAGAAATAAGGCTAGGTTGGTCGCTCAAGGCTACACACAGATAGAGGGTGTAGACTTTGGGGAGACATTTGCTCGTATTGCGAGGCTTGAGTCCGTTCGTCTTCTGCTCGCCATCGCATGTCATCTGCGCTTCAAGGTGTATCAGATGGATGTCAAGAGTGCCTTTTTGAATGGCATTCTACAGGAGGAGGTTTATGTGGAACAACCAAAAGGGTTTGAAGACCCTCAGCACCCTGAGCACGTCTACTATCTAAGGAAAGCCTTATATGGTTTGAAGCAAGCACCTCGTGCTTGGTACGAGAGGCTTACTTCCTATCTCTTAGCTTGTGGCTTCAAGAGAGGGGGAGCAGATATGACGTTGTTCGTTAGGAGAGATGACGGTGCTATTTTGGTTACCCAGGTCTATGTGGACGACATAGTCTTTGGATCCACATGCTCCCAGCATGCTCATTACTTTGAGGAGGAGATGAAAAGTGAGTTTGAAATGAGCATGGTTGGTGAGCTTACATTCTTCCTTGGTCTCCAGGTTCGTCAGCTAGAGGATGGGATGTTCATCTCCCAATCCAAGTATGCTAGAGACCTAGTGAAGAAATTTGGTTTAGACTCCGCTAAGCATGCCCGAACACCTATGAGTACCACTACCAAGCTTAGTAAGGACACTTCAGGCAAGGACGTAGAGCAAACCTTATATCGGAGTATGATAGGTAGTCTTCTCTACTTGACTGCCAGTCATCCCGACATCGCCTTTAGTGTTGGAGTCTGTGCGCGATATCAGGCATCCCCAAAAGAGTCACATTTACTTGCTCTAAAACGTATTATTAAATACGTAAATGGGACTCTCTCATACGGGATTTGGTATTCCTTTGATACCGATGACCGCCTGTCCGCCTATTCGGATGCCGATTGGGCTGGGGATGTAGATGGATGTAGGAGCACTTCTGGTGGGTGTTTCTATTTTGGTTCTGCTCTTGTCTCCTGGCTGAGCAAGAAGCAAAATTATATCTCTTTGTCCACTACGGAGGCTGAAAACATAGCCGTCGGGAGTTGTTGCACACAACTCTAGTGGATGAAGCAAATGCTGGAGCATTATGGGATATCACAGGACCCCATGACCATTTCCTGTGATAACACGAGCGCGATACACATATCCCGCAATCCAGTTCAGCATTCGCGCACAAAACACATCAGGATACGTGAGCACTTTATACGTCAGTTAGTTGAAGATAAAGTCGTATCCCTGAGTTTTGTTCCCATCGATCGTCAGTTAGCCGATATTTTCACGAAACCTTTAGATGCCCTTAGATTTGAGAGTCTTAGGAAATCTTTAAGGATTTGCACAGTTGACTGAGGGGTTGGTCTATGTCTAGAATAGGATGCTCCTTCATGTTCATATCATATGCTTCTTATTGCTAGTCTGTTTTATATATACCATTTCTTAGTTGTACAGCTTTGTTTTATTCTTGTTGCTTTTTTTATTTTTTTTGAAAAATACAAAAAGATTTTCCTTTAAGAAAAATTTTGAGAAAAAGCACAAAAAGATTTTATTTTGATAATATTTTTTGAAAAAGGCCAAAAAGATTTTTCTGTTTTTGCACCTTTTATGGATGAGCATTTAAGTTAGCCAAGTCACAACTTCATTCCATACATCCATGTGACTGTTTGATAGAGATTTGAGAGGCTACATCATTTCATCCATGTGCTTTACATTGATTGGAGTCTTTGAGATGTAATTACTGATATCTTCCTACATGTTTGACTCCTATATCCTTTATTTCACACATGCACGGCTATATTTGATTATTGCACTTGTCTATCTCATGTTGGCTTGCGTGTTTTCATCTCAATCCTATCTATACAATGTACAATATGCGATAAAACTTGACAAGATTGGAATGCATGTAAAAACCGTTTTGGTGAGACTGTGTGTTTTTGTATAACGGGGAGGGGCTGCGAAAGGTAATCATCTATCCTTTGCGCAAAAGCCACCCTTAAAAAGGACCTAAAAATGGAGGAATTTTAATATCCGAGGTCCAAAGAGGTTAAAAGAGCCCGAAAAAAATTTACAGGCAATAAAAAGCAATTCATGCCAAATATGGGCCACTTAGGTTTCACCATCAATTCTCCAAAGTTTGAGAATTTAGAATGCCTCTATTCAAAATTATATCTGAGGGAGTTTGGTTGGAGAATTTTTAAACGGGTTTGCACTTCCTTGAAAGTCCTGAAATAGCATAAAATCATTTTGGACGTTATTGGTGTGAAAATCATTTTGAGCTTTGATTTGTTGATTTGATTGAGTCAATATCTTATACTGTCACTCTTTTACACCAAAGGAAGCATTTGAGTTCATTCGCTAGGAATATCCAATATTCATCGTGCACATATGTCATGTTTGTATGCATTGATTTTCCTATCGAATTTGATCACACCACTTCATTTACGCTATCATCGACTTGGGTGCTTTCTGTTTATTCATGGTGTGATTTTATCCTAGTGACACCCCGCACTTGCTTATTTCATTTATTTCTCTAATTTGTCTATTTGGAGACATCATAAAAAAGGGGAGAATGAATTATGGAGGAGTTTTTTGAAATTTGAGTTTGCTCATAAATTGATATATATATATGTTTATCTCATCATTTCAAACTCGATATGTCACTTGGTATTTTGCTTTATCTCATGTGTGTAGGTACTACATTGATGATCTTTGAATTGCACACCCTGATGAGAAAAGATCTGTTATTCCTGAAGAATTTAAGAACAAATGCTGAAGACTATTCATTTGTACCTTTTCCAGTTTTGGGTTTATGGGAGGGTAGATTTGTACAGGCAATTTCATATTTGATAATTCGTATTTTTTTATGTATGTACCGGCATAGACATAGGGGGAGATTTGTAAGGACATTTTTCTCATGTCCGAAATGTTTCATTTTTTTTATGTCGTACGCCGCTACATTTGGCACGTCACCTCACGATCTCACATGACGGCCTCTATCCGAATTCTGGGAATCAAGCATGCATTATCTCCACTAATATGTCCCTCATCTGCATCAACGACTTCACGTTCCTTGATTGTAGGCTCGTAATGCAAGTGGAACGCAAGAGAAGTCAAATCAGTGAAACAAGGCATGATAGGGATTTTCAAGGGCAAATTGGTAATTTTACAGCCACCGTCCAGAGGACCGGTCAACTGGAAAGTTGAAGAGCTTGCCGCAACAAGGATACTGGAAGAAACGACACCTCAATCTGAGCTACGGTGAACAAGTTATGGCCCGTTGAAAATGGAGATATGTTCATTGAAAATTTTGGGAATTTTTCTAAGTGTTTAAGCACCTGTTCCCATCACACTTTCCCGAACCCAGCCCGAAATCGGTTCGGGGGGGCGAACCGGTTCGTAGGGGTACCCGAACCGGTTCGGGGTACCTGTACGCTGGATAGAATTTCAGCAGTTTAAAATCATGGGTCTCTTCATGTATTTCCCTATAAATACCAACTTCGGGAGAGTTGTTTTGCAAGACTTTAGGAGACGAATTTGAGAGTCCAAATACATCTAGTCTTAATATTTTTTAGTCCCAATACTCATGTTTTGATTCACACATCCTTGCCAAATATTTGTGAATCCTTTTACAACCCAAGAACACAACTTTGGTTTGTTCAACCCTTGTGGAGGAGACCGTTCTTCTTCTTCATTGCAGCCCTACTGGAAAGGGATAATTCCAGCCGCGACTACAGAATCCGATACCCGAGGGTAATTCTTAGTCAACTTGTATTTTCATTGTAATCCGATTGTAAGCCGTTTTCTTACAAATTATAGTGAAAATAAATGGTTTTGCCCCTGAGGGGGATTTTTCCTTAATTGCATGTGTTTGAATGTTCTTGCGTAGATTATCAATTTATTCAATCACATACTGCTTCATGTTTAGGGTTTGTTTGTGTTAAAAGGATTTTATATATAATTTGATCATTTGAACGCGAGCACACACGTTCTTTAGGATGAAAGGGTATTCAGATCTCTTTGAAGACTCATTGATATTTCGCTCTGGAGATCGAGTTAACAGAAGTCAAATGGGGCCCGGGAGCACCCAATGGCCTCTAGATATGTACTCGGAGTATAACCTAAGATTTATAGTGGAAGGGGGAGGTGTTAGGGACCTAAGGAGAGACTTAGGGGGTCCTAGAATGTGGTTTCTACATGCTTGTTTGACTATGATTGAAAGTTGATTTTATTATGAAACCCATGCTATTTGTGGGTATATTTTCTAAACCATCCTTTTACATGAAAATCATATGTTGTGATTTTTCTTTTGTGTTTTAGGGTTTGAATGACTTAAAGTTTTTTTAAAATATATATATATATATATATATATATATATATATATATATATATATATATATATATATATATACAGAAAGGATCTCATGCATACCCAGTTTGCATACCCTCCGTGCGGACCATTTTTTTAAAATAGTAAAAAAAATAATTTCGGGCTGATTTTTTTTAATGATTTTTAAACATTTCAGTAGGACCATGAAAAAAAATTCAGCTCAAAATGAATTTTTTTGCTATTTTAAAAAAATCGGTCAAATTTTGTTAGTTTTTAAGTTGTTTTTAAGTTGTTAAAAACTGACAAAGTTTGACCGATTTTTTTAAAATAGCAAAAAAAATCATTTTGAGTTGAATTTTTTTTATGGTCCTATTGAAATGTTTAGAAACTATAAAAAAAAAATTAGATCAAAAATATTTTTTTTACTATTTTATCAAAATTGGTCCGCGCCAGCGGTATGCAAACTGGGGTATGCATGAGAACCTCTCTCTCTCTCTGTCTCTCTCTCTCTCTCTCTCTCTCTCTCTCTATATATATATATATATATATATAGGTTCAGAAGTGGACCAAAAGAATGGACTTTTTAATGGACCTTTACAAAAAACACATATTAACACATTAATTTTAATTTCTACAGTGTAGTTGATCCGCGCCAACGACACCCGAGACCACACCTTCACCCCACTACCCCCACCCCACCCCCCACTGCCCCTCACCCACCCCCACCCCCACCCCACCCACCCACCCCTCAACCACCACCATCACCAAAGCAATCCTTGTGGCAGCCCTTATGACAGCAGGGCTGCCATGGGGGGGGATCGATCAACATGCGTATTTGGTGCCGCTGGGGCGGACCAATTACACTATAAGAATTAAAATTAATGTGCTATTATGTGTTTTTTGTTAAGGTCCATTAAAAAGTCAATTCTTTTGTTCCACTTGTGAACCTCTCCCTATTTATATATATATATATATATATATATATATATATATATATATATATATATATATATATATATATATATATATAAAGTGAGAAGTTTAGAAGAAAACATAAAAGATAGACATTTTAATGAACCTTAACAAACAACACCTAAAACTCAATCAATTTTAATTCTTATCTTGTAATTTGTTCGCTCCATCAGCAACAGACATGCGTGTGACACACGTGTTTTTTAATACACTCATGTGACTTGCGTGTGACACACGTGTCCATTGTCGTAGGCTCGTTTGACACGTGTGTCCGTTGTCGTTGGCGCAGACTAATTATAATATAGGAATTGAAATTGATTGGATGTTAGGTATTTTTTGTTAAGGTTTATTAAAATGTTCATCCTTTATGTTCACTTCGAAACCTCTCCCTATATATATATATATATATAACAATGCTCTTGTGCGGACTAGTCCGTATTTAAAGAATGCGGACCGGACATGTGTCACCTAATGGTGTGCTTAGAAATTATCGCCTAAATTATAGGCACACTCTCTCTCTCTCTCTCTCGCTCTTCTGGGCTCACGGCCAGGTGACAAATGTTCGATCCTCACCCTTAAAATGCGGACTGGTCCGCATAAGAGTAGGACTATATATATATACATCTTGTTATTAGATCTTGTTTAAAACTAAGTTTGTACTAATCTCATATATAATGTAAACATTATTTAATTGTAATTTTTTTTGCATGCATCTTTTGTGGTTTCTTCAAATCTCATGGTTTTAGTTTTTATCACACAAATTGTTTATGTTTTGTACAAGGTTGAAATATCAAATAATAAATCAAGTATTCTTGTTCTTTGCATTAAAATTGATCTCTCAAGATTTAGCGAAAATCAAAATTATTAAAACTTATTTTTATAACCTTTTCACTACATGCTCTGTCTTTGAGCATGAAGTTGTGTTTTTACTACTTGGATATAATCTGTCTTTGAGCATGAAATATCAACTATTTTTGTTTGGTTTGATTCAGTAATTACGTGACAAAAACATTTTGTCTATTGGTAGTACTAGTGCTTGCCTTGGTTTTAGGTTTTAGTCCTTGTCTTGGATTATTAGGTGTATTGGTAGTACTAGCTCATTTACACATTGTAAACTATAATTTGTACCAAAATTGTTATAGAACTGTGGTGTGTGTGGTCTTGAAACTAAAAGACCAGAGGCTTATTAATATGACGGGTTCCTCATTAACAAATATTGTGTTCATCTCTCTTCTCCCCATCTCATTCTCTATTCACTTTTATTTGTTTAACTTTGAACATCACACAAACTTAAACTATTTTTATATGTGTGTGTATTCAACCATTTATGTTTAAAGGGTTTTTACGAAAGAGTTAAATGAGATTTTTAATCTTAACATCTTTTTTTCCCATAGATTACTTTCACACTACCCTTTTGCAATCTCAAAAATTAAATCACGCATAGATTCTAATACTACCCAACCTAAGGTAGCCACTACTTCACCTTTCCGAAATGGGGCCCTCCTAGAAGCAATCAATCTCTGCCTCCTCGCAAAGATTTTAGAGTTTAAAGAAGAAAATTCACTAACCTTCAGGATCGTTTGAGTCATACATGCAACCCTGCAAATGGATGGTCTCTTGATACCTCTCAACCCTAGGCCACCCCAGCATTCACAAATAAGAACTGGTGTGCCTATTCCCATTGTGAGTTCCATGAAAGACCCGATCACATTACCAATAATTCATGGACCATGAATTTTTCCATCGAACGCCTCATTAATGTCTAGGGCCTCATCCCACCAAAGCCTCCCATTCCAAACACCAACCCCTCTCACTAGTAGTCCCCATTCATCACAAATGGTGGATGAGGACACTCTTCGACTTCCAAACATCCACCCCTTTGGGAGTACCATCACCCACCCTGAAGATCATCATCAAAACTAAACCCACCACAGACGATATGACATTCTTCATCATATCTATACACTTCTTAAGAACTTAACAATGTAACCCAAATTTACTCCTGGTCACTGAACCCATGCTCTCGAAAAAAGCATGACTCCTCACTCTTTATCTGGGAGAAATAGATCACTCGATTGAGTGGGAGAAAATGTATGACAAAGCTCTCTAAGCCACTGGGCAGATCTCGTTCTTAGTACTAATCTAATCCTTCAATTGGGGATGATCGACCTCTGAGGAAAACCTATTCCCCCTCACGAATTTAGGATCCAACAATGGTACCACATTCTCAATAAACTCTAAGTCAAATAGTGGGGGCACCACGTTTGCCAATCACCAGGCTGGAGGAGCCATAATTCACGCACCCGGATATCCGAGATCCCTGACAAAAATGAGTGAATGAGACAGATAACTCAGGTTAGATGATCACATCACTTGAAAGTTATGAACCTTCCACTAACTAATGTATGAACAAGAAGAAATATTTAGGTCCCATGTCTCTCAAAGGGATGCCTCTTAGAATGCCTAACTAATAAAACACCCCGTATTTTTAGCAATTTTTTATATTAGGATTATTAAAATTAAAATGGGAAACTAATTTAGGTTAAAATAAATGTTAATTAGCATGATAAGATTTAATATTTAGTTATGTGAATTAAATTGAATATTAATTAGTGAACAAGTATTAAAATATTGAGAATGCACAATGTTAAGCCGTCTGTGACATATACGACAGTTAATGATAATTTAGTCGGGACGCATGTGTGAATCGTGTCGGGACTTAATATATAAAATAAAATTACAATGGTATATGGGTAATACAACTAGTCATTTTAACTGCGTCAATGTGTCCCGATAGGTCGAGATAGTCATAAAAGTATACTCGGGGGTTGTAATTGGGTCCCGGGACATTTTTAGACCAAACCGGCACTACGTAAGGGTATTATGGTCATTTGAAAAAATAGAGTTACAATCCCTACGAATTTATGAAGGATATATCAGCTAACATCTTGTGTAATCTAGGTTTATAACAAGTGAGAAACAAAAGAGGGCATAGGATAGTAAGAGAAATGGGTTTCTAGGCTATATAGCACCACCTAGCACCACCATTACTGTCGAAATTGAGAAGGGAACAAGGAGGAACCAGCTCAATCACAAAACTACTGAAATCTGACCTTCATAATCCAAGGAGAGTGTTTAAACTTTCATAAATTGGGTAGTTATAATGTCCAAGCAAGTCTACAATTATCTTTATAATGAAAACATGTTAGGTTCGGTGATTTCATGGGATTTAATTATGGTTTTGATTGGGAATTATATTATAAAATAACCTCCTAGGATTATATTTAAAATTTTGATTTTTGAGACCATAAAGATGGAATCTTGTTGGGTTCTTGGTTGAAGAACATGAATCTTGAATAACTTAGGGTTTAATTGATGAACATAAGAGGACAATCTGCCATAATTTTTTAGGTATTTTTAAACGTATGCCATTTTAATTGTATTTAGAATTAGATAGGGTGCCATATATGTACGAAAATTTCTACTTCTTGGATTTTCAATGAGATTTTTAATGAGGTCATTCGGATTTCTCTAGGGGGAGAAATCGACTTTTTACTATAATCTGTCAGCATCTCAATCTGCCAGAATTTTTTACCTTACTTTAAACGTATGCTATTTTAGTTTTGCTTGAAATTAGATCGTGTGCCATAGGTTTTTGGAAATTATCGGTCTTATCTTTCAAATTAGCTTTGAATGAGGTCATTCAGAATTCGGTAAAGGGAGAAATCACAATTTTACTACTGGGTATTTAATCTGCCAGAAAATTTACGATTCGATTTTGTTGCTTTGAATATGACAATTTTGTTATTTTAGGTGTAAAACTTGAAATAAATTATTGGAACCATAACTTGAGTATTTTGGGATTATAAAAAAAATAATGGAATGCGAGTGGTATATAATTGAGATATAAGGGTAGTCGAGGAGTCAAAATTATAGACTAGAACCTATCGAAATTTATTGAACGTATTAGCGTACGGGAAGGTAATGGGGACACATAGAGAATTGAGATGAACCCTAGATTTGGATAAGAAGAATAATGTGATATTAACTACTGAAATTATAAAAGATATTATCAGAACTCTTCGAATAGCGAGAGATATTCATAATAAAGGGAATAAAAATAAAGTGTGAAATAATAGTACGTTGATTAATTCAGATATATATGGGACGTACTATATGAATACATATGGGTTATGTTAATGCATGTTATGTATGATTCTTATGTGTATGAGAATACCTAAACTACCTACTATCACGGGAGGTCACGCGCAGTGGGCAATCTCACCTTGACGATGACAACAAGTTCGGGATGTGTGCCCCGTTAACATAGATCTTAGGAAATCACTATCTAAGTGTACGATAGTCTGATCGGTCATTTCGATTCATTGGATATGTGTGTATACCAAGGGTGTAGGACTAGATGACTTGGAATTCAACAACAGGATTTATAGGTCTAGCCCCTATTGCAAGTTTGATAGATCCCATTACTTCTCGACGGGTGTTGTTGTAGGCACGTACGACAGTAGAGGTTGGAGAAAGGTCGCTCACTTTCAATACCAGACAATTAAGGGTTTATCTACAAATTCCAAAAGAGGGACTCTCACTACACATTCTCATTCTTAAATCACATTCCTCTCCATACACACAATACGAGAAATCCTTCATTTATATTTATGGGATAAACCCCACCCTATGTTATCTTCGAACCATGTGGACTTTAATGCCCCTTGGACCAGGTAGGAATCTTGGGTAAATATCGAGATTTGAGTAGGGTATCTCGATTTTCAACGTTCATTTTAGAAAAGATTGAAAATATTCCAACCCCTTTTATATTTGGTTGCTTAGTGGGGCAAACATAGAAACAAGGGTTTTCAGCGACATCTATTTAGGTCTAGGAACGTCTAATAACTAGTTAACATCTTTAGTTTGGTGGCTTATGTGTGAAAATAAGGTGATTAAAACACCAAGATGGATAAAGCTTCGAGTGTGTAGGGTGTCTTGATTTTTTTACTTTGGCTTTACTGAAGATTTAAAAAAATTTAACCCTTTTAATTTTAGCTCGTTTAGGGGACAAGAAATGGTAATGCAAGGTTTTAACGGTGTCTATTAGGGTGTAGGATTGCCTAGTTAACCACTTTATTTAACTATTTAACCTCTAGTTAACCTCTTTAGTTTTAGTAAAGCTTAAAAATATTCCAACTCCATCTATTTTAGTTATTTTATTGGACCAGATGAAAAAATGTGAGGTTTTGGTATTATCTGTTGGGGTGTAGGATCGCTTCACAACTGATTAACCTCTTTAGTTATTAGGAACTGAAGAGGAGTGAATTAAGTGTTAATGTGTGGTGAATGTCGGGTATCTCGATATTAAATTTTAATTTTATAAAAGATTCAAAATATTCAAACTCCTTTTATTTTAGGTTGCTCAGGGGTTCTGACGCAGAAATGTAGGGTTTCGACAGGGTCTATTTAGGTGCATGATTTCCTCACAGTTGGTTAACCTCTTTAGTTATTGGCAACTCAAGAGAGGGGTTTTAAGTGTGAATGTAGGGAGATTAAAACATCGAGAGGGAGAAAGATCCCAGGATAAAAGGTATCTTGATTTTTGAATTTTATTTTAGCAAAGATCCAAAAAATCCTAACCCCTTTTATTTTAGGTTTCCCAGGGGACTAGATGCAGACATGCAGGATTTCAACATCATCTATTTAGGTATTGAATCGTCCCACAACTAGTTAACCTCTTTAGTTACTAGGAACTGAAGAGAGGTGTTTATGTTTGAATGTAGGGTGATTAAATGACTAAGAGGGGGAAAGATCCGGTGGGTGATGGGTATTTCCATTTTTTACTTTGGTTTTGGAAAAGACTGGAAATATTTTATTTGCACTTTAGGCCGACTTAAGTAAGTTATCAACACAAAGCACTTCACCAACAAACCCCCATAACTTGATAATTCTTTTCTTCTAGTACTTATTGGTTACCCAAGATCATTATATATAATTATTATCCATTCTTCACTTCTCTTTATTTTAGTCAATGGCTTTAGCTTCTCCGTACCTCTAACTTTACTATAGTATTGTGAAGGCTTCTCCACATGTTTGGGGTCAATGTTTTCCGTTTCAAGTTGAAGCAATTTAATTGTTGAAACCCGAACACAAAAAAGAATGACAATATAGATCTTATTAATATAAGTAAGCCGCAAATAATCAAACTATAGAACTATTGAAATATACCACAAATTAAAATTCATCATTTCATTCTATGTTAGTCAAAATGTACAAGAACACAATTGTCAAAACATTATGCTATAAATATTAAGCCATAGTCTAGAACAAATTTCACACAACCCATATTCAATACATTCAATTTCCAACAATCAACTATTGTAGGTTCCACACGAAGAATAAATAAGTTGGACAACGTCACCCAACAAGCTTACATTTTGAAGCAAACTATAAATAATAATAAAAAATAATGCAAACATAATACCATATGTAAAATTCATATGTTGGATACTACTTAAATCGAATTGGCAAATTTCCAAGTTAACCTTATTTAATCGGTGTCAATTTTTAATCCAATTTTATTCAGCCCTCACAAATAAAATTGCTAACTCGCAGATTTCAAGAAAAAAAACCTTTCATGTAAAACCTTTATTTCACTTTAATACTTATAATGATTACAATGAAATTCTCAATGAGTTAACCACTGAAAACCACATAGACCACATCCTAGAGTCAGTAAGAACCGTAGTTCCAATTCAGCCCGGAATACCCACGAGCACTCCATATCGACACGCATTCGTCTTTAGCCCAGTACTTCCCTCAAAATCACCTAGATCAGCAGTAGAGATTTTCTCTAAAAGAGAAACTTGACACAAAGATGTGTTCTTGGGTTCCAAAAAAACTCACATAAACTATTTAGATCTTGTGAATTGAAATAAAAAAGGGATAAAGGTGTAACCAATGGATAAAGGTGCGATTATGCTCATCTTCAAGCCACTTTTTTTTCTCTTTTAGAGGATGGGTTTCTTTAAAGTGTTGTTCATGCTTCCTAACAAGGTATTAACGAGTACTACATCATTAGTTATTAATATATCAAGAGATAAGTATGTGAGGAAGTAACTTCATATTCATGGGAAGTTAGAAAATTCCTACTCTATATAAGGTTGAATATCACTCATGTTTTATAACACATAAACATGTGCCTACGCCAATGACATGAAATTATCATCATCTTTACTCAAGGGAATTCCAATTTCATCTAATTTCGATAAGAACTCATAACAAAACTCAATATCATCTTCTGTTATGTAACATTGAAAAATACAAACTTCTGGCCGACTATGATTTCTCACATAACCCTTTAATACTTCGTGTACCTAACACGTTGAAAAAACACTAAGTCGGTACATTTATTTACTTATATTAATACATGATAGTAAAGTAGAATGATCTAACCTTTCAATGGGTGTACTGTAATGTTCGACCACCCTCACAAGATGCACCATTAAATGTACTATAATATCAAATAAGGATGGTGGAAAGTATTTTTCCAGTAAACACAATGTGATCACAATTTTTTATTCTGATTTTTTTTTGTTTTTACACGTACACTACTTTGGCAGAAAGGGCATTGAAGAAAAAGAATACTCTCATCATCGTATATCTCACATATTTTGGCAACAGCGATTGAATTACAATTGGAAGAAGTTGTTGAATTAAAATATGACAATCACAAGACTTCAACCCATACAATTTCAAATCTTCCATAGAGGCATGGCTTATAAATTAGAAGAGTACCCATCCGCGACCTTAAGGTCATGAAAATTTTGGCAAAATAATTTTCTTTCCTCTCTCGATAACGTATAACATGATGGCGGTAGATATGTCCCTTTTTCATTAACTTGTGGTGCTAACTAATTCTTCAGCCCATTTCTTTAAGGTCGAGTTGACACTTCATTCTGTCTTTCATTTTTCTCAGAATATTAAATAAGGTTTCAATGATACTATCGCAAACATTCTTTCCAATGTGCACAATATCTAAGTTATGTCGAATAGGTAAATCCTTCGAATAAGGAAGTTAAAAAATATAGATTTCTTTTTCTAAACAATTTCAACAACATCCCTACTATGACCGCCTTTTTCATCAGCATAAACTAGCCTCCTTGGTCTCTTACGCTATGATGATTTCTTCAAATCAACCGCCTTCGCCATTTTTACCTTTTTTTTCCCAATGAAACCTTAATTATGCCAACTTTTATCAATATTTGTTCACTACCTAAAGGTTCGAGGGAGGATTGGAACTCTTGCTCACCGTTAAAAGCCTTTTTCTGTCTTCAAAATGGATTTTTTTGTGGAAGGTATCTCTTATGTCCCATATAAACGCACTTGCCAGAGTGTCGTAATCTAGTGGAATACGTTTTTTCACTACATGTTGGACAAGCATTATAGCCCTGAACAACACTTCCAGATTAATATCCTTATGCTAGAAAATAATTAATTATCCATAGCAGTATTGCACGCAACGTAAAAGATTCTTATCTAAACATGTCGTATGCTTTTCCTCCTTTATGCACAAGGTATTCAGATCTCCAATCAATAGAGCCAAAGAAACATCTATATTATTCCATGGTTGTTTTGGACCTGATATCAATATAGTCAACATCGTAAACTTTCTATTCATACACGACTTTAGTTCAAAGTTACATGTGTTCAACATGACCGACCAATAATTTTACCTACTACTAAAGGAACTATAAGGATTAATTACGTCCGTTGATAGTGCTAATTGAAGGTTTCTTGGTTTTACTGCAAAATAGGGCCACTTTTTGACAACTAATTTCCATGTTAGTGAGTCTACAGGGTGACACAACAAACCACCAACAATTCTATCATCTGCATGCCTTGTTAGAGACTTAGCAGTCTCCATGGATTGAAACCATCTTTTAAATTTATAATGGGTGGAAAGTACCATAACACTTATACAAGAACACCTTTTTTCCCCTAATCGCTTTTTTGTTATGTCAAATTCTTCTAATGCTTAAACCTATGTGTTCCATAAGTGGGGCATTCAATGACTTCTTTATACTCTTTTATATAGAGTATACAGTCATTAGGGCATGTGTGTATATTCTGAAAGTCCATTCGAAATACAGATAAGCAATGTTTTTCCTCGTCATTAAATGAAGGAAATACATTATCATCCAAAAGCATGTCGAAAATGACTGACCGAATTTTTGAAAAATATATGACGAGAATACTACTATTAAGTTTAAGATTAATTAGCTTTATGATATAGTATAACTTTGTATACTTTTTATATCTTTCATATAATGGCTTCTTCTAATCTACAAGCAACTTTTGAAAAAATTTCTACATTTCCTGTGAAATCTTCTTTTATAGCCTCCACCATGGTTATCAACTATTCAAAATCCTTCACGGTATCCATATTATGACTATAAAAAATAGGATCACCCATACTAACATCTGACAGTGTTTGATGATGATCCTCCGCTCCGTGCCATTTCCATATAGTATAAATAAGATCGATACACAAACTATAGAAAATTTATCTTATTTCTTTAACACCCATTTATAATCTATTCTCACATTGGTTACAGGGGCATCGTATGAAGTTCTCATCCAAGCGGGTGTTTTGAGTAACCCCAAGAAAATTACCAGCCCCTTCTATGCAGTCTTTTAATATTATGTCCTTGCTCATCCAAGACCTCTCCTTTCTGACTCAAGTACATAAACCACCATGAGTGAGATATAAGAAATATGAGATACGTAATTGTTAAATGTAATGCAACATTATACAACCTAACACATTCACACCATTAGAAATATTTTAAAAAACATAATTTGGTCACCAACATATTTGAAATCATATATTTCAGTTTAATTATGAGAAACATTATGACTGAATGATAGGAAGTTGTATGTCAATATCTAACTAAAGTAAACCATGGGGTTAAAATGAAGATAATTAGACCTCTAAAAATATCACAAAAAATTCCCAATATACCAACACCTAATAGTATTAAGACTCTATCAACTGTAACCAACCAACTCAAGAAAACCAATACAACTACCAAGCACTCTACAACCAATCCATACATAACATAAAAACCAAACAAGCACAAGATTTATTTATTGTATCGGTAAGTATTCTTCTCGAAAATATACCCAATAAATCAAATTACCACAATACATATTCAGTCACGAATCAACAACTACATGCAAAGCCAATAAAAATATGGAATTAACTAAGTGGTAACTGAAGAAATATATTTTTCTTTCTCTATCGCACTTCACCAAATGAATGTGCAGAACTAATAATATTTTATTTTATTTCCCTATATCTTCTTAGCATACATATATAATAAGAAAATGAATGTCATAACTCAAATTATAAAAAAACAAATGAGGTACATTGTATCCAAAAATCTTTTCCATCCATCAATAGACATTCTAACCAAAAGAAGGATGGTTTCAGCAGCCCAAGTGAGCCATAATAGAATGCTACCAGAAAGAGATAGAAATAAGTAAATCTGATGAAAGGTTCTACTTACACAAAATTAAATAAGATTGAAACCTTTTTTAGGTGATGTTATAGATTAAATTTTAAATCCATATAAATTAAGATCAATAAAAAAACAAAGCCAAAACAATATATTGCTGGCTAAATATAAAAAACACAGTATAATACCACTAATACCTCATGAATACCATCATTTTCAAAATAAAATTAATGTCAAATCTCAAGAAAAACCTTCATTTCAACAAAGCCTTCTGCACAACCAATACCCTAATCAAAACAAACTCGTTCTAAAATAGAAACAATATCATAACAAAGATCTAATGTAATATAATAAGGAAAAGATCAAAGACCCAAATGGGTTAAATTAAGAAAAACAAAAGACTGAGATTTGATATCAGAACATACATACATATATGTTCGGCATGATTGGGTGTGTGTGTGTGTGTGTCTGGTAGATAGCTCACCGTGTGTAGAAATAGGGAGGTAGAGATGATGTAGTCAACTCGATGATGCAGTCCTGGTAGAGATGAAGTTCGTGAGGGAGATAAAGTAATAGAAAAGGAGATGAAGGTCGGGGAAGAATGTCTTGGAGACGAAGGCCATGATGGGGAAAGAGAGAGGGATGGAAATTAAAAGTTTTCTTAGGTTTAGTACAGAAAATCTCGATCGTTCTACAAGTAATGAAAAATTGTCCCCCGCTTTTTTTTGTTATTATGTCACTAAAATTTGGGGATATAATTGTCACAATTTTATATAATCTAACATAAAGTGTGTTCTTTTTATCTCGCATTTATTACAAATGTTGAAAAATATCATACTCGTACTCAAAATGTGATAAATGATGCTATGTAAATGTTATTTATCTCATTTAAACCTTTTTTTCTCAACAATTGGTATGAGAGCCCCGGTTGATATTAACCATAATCTAGAAAGGTCCATGTTATCCACCGTGAAACCTAGTTTTTGTATATTATATGATTATTCAATCTTGTTTATGGAATCGTACTAACATGATTTTGTAGAGATTCTATTTTTATATCATTTTCGTCATGGTCACATATGTTTATTTTCTGTAATTGAATCCTACGGTGGTTTCTTCATAGTTATTATTTGCTCCTAAATTCGACATGGTTGCAATAATTAGGTTTTTCTAATTATTTCAATAACGATGTATTTGAAGGCAATTATGAAGGGATAATATTTTTCACTATTAGAATCATGTATTTGCTTCAGTTTAAGTGTTAGGAAAACTTTTATGGATTTAATGAATATTTAAAAGAGTTTTGGCCATTTTTGGATGAATTTGCGAAGTGGAGAAGAAGTTTTCAACAAAAGTGATTCAAATAGATATGAAATCTAGGTCGGATCGATCCAAAAATTGGACCGATTTTATTTCCAGTCTTGATGGATTTGATATAATGCAGGTAGCCTTGGATGGTTATTTTTCATGGTGTTTTGCAGTGGCTTTTATTGGTGGTTCCTCCTCATCTCCCTTCCAGACTAGGTTGGAAAAGATTCTAGAAGGGAAGATATTCAAGAACATTTTCATTGTGATGAAGTCTACTTTAAGTTGTACTCTATGTCAAGGGAATGTCTCCTACAACAATGATTCTTAGGCTTGAAGACTTTTACTTTAGAAGATGCTAAGGCCATATTGGAAATGGAAATTTTTGTCCTTTTATTTCTACTTCGATTTCTATTTTTTTATTTGCATGTTTCCCTCTTTATTATTATGTTGCATAATTTTTCTTGCCAATTGGATTGATTAGAAACACCCAATTTATGAAAAACATAGATTTAATTTTAAGACCGACCTTGATCACCGTTTTTCTTTGAAAAATCCATTTTATTTATTCTTTTATATATTAAATTAAATCAGGCTATTTAATTAAGGTATAAATTAAATATTATTCTCTCAGTTTTATTTTAATTTAAAAAAAATCAAAATTAAAATAGTGAGATCAAGTGATTTAATTTGTATAAGTAAATGTAAATTACCAAGGATCTAATTCGGTCTTTTAAAATCGAATGAATTGTTTTTAAAAATTCTTAAGTTTTCAACATAATTGTAACATCTCGTATTTCTGGGCATTTATAATTAATTAATTCGGTAAATTTTAAATTACTTGTGTGACTTAATTTAATTGAATTAATTATTTTTGATATTATATAAATATTAATTCGGTGAGTAGACAATTAATATTTGTGGGATTTAAACTTACTAAGCAAGGTAACAATTTACTAAGTTAATGGGTGAATATTAACTTTTAGAAAAATAATTCGAATGGCAATTCTGAGTGTACGGTTGAGTCCGGATGGGTCGAAATATAGTACCTATGGATAATAAATGGGTCTTGGGCCATTTTTAGGCATAATCAAGCCTAAATGGGAGTTTTTGGGCCCTTTTAATAAAGCCCACAAGCCTAAAAATGGGATTGACTTAATAAACCCTAAAAGTGAGAGGGTGTGAGAGACATAACTCATTTAAGAAAACCTAATCAAGTAGAGGACAAAAGAGGGAGAAAATAGAGAAACCTTAGGAGCCTAAATCAAGAACAAGTGTGGACATTCTTCATCAAATCATCATCTACACCAAAGAGATTCAGACCCTACAAACCCTAAAAGGCAAGTGGTTAAGCTTGCTCCTAATTAATTGCAGACTTCTATTCATATCATAGTGGGTGTGAGATGAATGTACTATTTTTGGGTTAGTTGATATCTAAATTGGGTTTTAATAAATTTAGATTTATAATCTGTAGAGGATTTGAGAATTCGCTTTATTAAGCCTTAAATTTGTATGATTATTAAATTAGGATTTGGGGATCTTGAAATCGTGGGTTTAGTATAAACTGTTAATGGTTGCCGTGTAAGATTTTGGGCAAAACGTTTATAAATGTTTACAATGGCGGATTGGATTTAGATGACGAAGTAGGAGAGATAAAACTAGGGTCGTTCTAACGACCTAGTTTCCGTTCGAGCGACGGCCAACATCATTCAAACGACAGGTCAGTCATTCGAATGAGATTGCTTTTATGGTAGCCTTTTTCTCTTCCCCTGTTTTGGCGTTGGGTTCTGTTTTAGGAAATTTTCGATTATGGGCCATGGTTTTGGTGTGGGATTTTAAGGTTTATAGTTATGGATTGTTTTTGGTTTGGAAATTTTAATGGGAAAATTAGGGAAGTAATCCCAATGTGAAATTAACGTTTAAATTGAGTGATTTAAGAGCCTTAAATTAATAAGTGTGCAAGAGTTACTGATTATTTTATTTTTGGACCAAGTGAGAAAGTCCGGGTATATTGGTTGAGTAACGTCAAGGTAATAAATTAATTCATGCATGTTTAAATAAATTTGAGTCGGTATATAGACTCGAGTATAATTTGGGCTAGTGCTATGGGTTTTGTGCACGGTATAGTTGGGATTAAATTTAATGTATGTATATACGGTATATATATATATATATATATATATATATATATATATATATATATATATATATATATATATATATATATATATATATATAGGGAGAGGTTCACAAGTGGACCAAAAGAATGGACTTTTTAATGGACCTTAATAAAAAACACATAATAACACATTAATTTTAATTTCTATAGTGTAATTGGTTCGCGCCAGCAGCACCCGAGACCACACCTTCACCCCACTAACCCACCACCGCCCCCCCCCCCCCCCATCCCCCCACCCCAACCACCACCATCACCATAGCAGCCCTTATGACAGCAGGGCTTCCATGGGGTGGGGTTGGGAGGGTGGGGTGGGGTGGGGTGGGTGGAGGGCGTGTGGGGGGTGGGGGATCGATCGACACGCGTATTTGGTGCCGCTGGCGTGGACCAATTACACTATAGGAATTAAAATTAATGTGTTATTATGTGTTTTTTGTTAATGTCCATTAAAAAGTCCATTCTTTTGGTCCACTTGTGAACCTCTCCCTATATATATATTGTGTGTGTGATCATAGGAGATTGCGCGGTGTGTGTGAATCCCCTGGCTTGAGGAGCAGAGTGAATATAGTCCCCAGGTCATAGCATCCGTATTTAGGGGTGAGATGTCTTGGGTATGATTCGATTACATTTTTCAGAGGGAACTATGACCGCCTCCACTGCGTTTGTTTTTGTTTCAATGATTCGAGGAGAGAACCGTGTTAGGGTGTCCCGGTGGATGAGAATGCCTCGATTGATAGCATTATAGATAACATTCAGTGAGGGCCTACTTGGGAGGATGGTTATATATTTGCAACATGGGTGTGAATGTTGTGATATGATTATACGTGTATATATATATATATATATATATATATATATATATATATATATATAAAAAATAAAGTAGAAAACTTATGTATGTCATAAGTTAATCTCATGATGTCATCTTTATGAATTTTTTCTTCACTTCCTACTTTGTCCCTCAAATATTTAATTTCCCCCTCTTTTTTTACTTACAAAATTTAAACTTCAATTCAAAAGTGGGGTTACTTTCGTCAATATCACTTCTTCAATTTGTTCCCACCCTCTCTCATCTCTCACAAACCTCTCATTCTCACGCATCTCATCAGCAAGACAAAAAAAAAACTACCTCAAAACCCTTCTCCCCACCATCTCTCCATTGCTTCATCCGCCGTTGCATCTGACCCCTCCACGCCGCTCCTCTCCACGCCGTCGTTCCTCTCCACTTCGCTGCTCCTCTTAGGTAAGTTTCATATGGTTTCGATTTTGGGTTTCAAATAGAAGAGAAAATCATGGTGAATTGAAGTTTAAATTTGATAACAAATATTTTTTTTTATAACGCGGGTCTATCACGTTTGGTTGTCCAATCGATTGATGTATTAGGTATGTCGGTGCTCTATTTTATTTTGTGCGTGTTGTTAGGTATTTTCTTGACAATTCATGTGTGAGATCCTTCTAAAAAATGTTTGTCCTTTAAAAAATATTTGTTGTCTAGATCTATGATTCTTTTACAAAATGTTTATCCTTTTACACCTGTTTATATGAAGTTTTTAAGGTTTATTATACGGAGCTTTATGTCGTGTTTTAGATGTATATTATATGGAGTTGTATGTCAATTTTTACACCTGTTTATATGGAGTTTTACACATGTTTATGTCAATTCACCTGTTTTTATTTTTACTGTTGTTGGGGTCGATTAATCATTCTTGTTAGTGGTCTATATATAAATAGCGTAATTGAGATATACCTATAATAATCCCTGGAGATGTTATTTCTCAATGTTGCAAAAACATTATTGTAAGTTTATTAGAGGTATATTACATGTTACTGCCTTTTATTTACCTATTTGTGGTTCTTTATTGTTGAATAGAATGATCTCAGATTTTTATAATTGCTTTTATCCATAAGACATAATTTTTTTCATGTTAGTTTAATTATTTCATCTAATGGTACTGGTTCTTTGGAAAAATGTAGGACAACACTGAAATCCATATAGGTAATTGTGATACGAAATGGGAGGTATGACTTTATGAAGAAAACTTTGATGAGTTTAGGTAATTTTGATCAGGCCATGGAGGAGAGGATCAAATTTCTATTATTGGTAAAAATCATGCTAAGATTAGTCCTCCGGATCCGAAAACTAGAAATATCTGCTCCCAAGTGGCGCAATAAATTTTAACTCTGAATCATCGTGCGTCTCTTTCACCACATCAAAAAGATATATCCCAATACTATTCTTTATAGACTTACAAAACCCCTGGTTTTTTGTCCGATGGTGAAGCCATAGCTATGCATTCATATCCCGTCTCAGTCATACCTATACTCGCATAATTGTTAACTTCAATGCCCTCTTTTGGAAACAACCCCAAAGCAAATGGTTAAATCATATATCAACATACACAAACACAAAAATAAATATCCAATTACTTGCTTCTACAGGGGTGTACGAACACAAATGCATACGCGCGAATGAACTCAATGCATCATTTAATCACATTAGTCATCTGAGATAATAATCCAGCTTAAAACGATTTAATTTTTATCAACAGGTCCTAAGTCTGATGTCATGAACATAGACCTATACAAAAATGCTTAGATAACAATTCCACGCATTTTAAATGGCCTAGTCACTGATAGGTTCCAAGATCAAGAATGATTTACTTGAAATCAAATAGAGAAATGATATATGTAACAGATGTAGCTTTGCACAACATTAAGCTAGCTTTGGTGATGCTATTTTCTTCCGTTAATATCCCATCTTTACAGGAGTTCACATATAGCTATGGATACGCCCTTGACAGTGTTGTGAGTCCTCATGGAAAGATAAGACATATGGCTTGCTATTGTGGTGCAACTGATTGTCGAAAATGATTATTCTAACGCCAAGCTATCATTTTTTTTATATGTATACTGATTCACAATGTCTATCATAATCTTATTTGCTAGGTAAGATGAGCTAACGCTTCCTTCGCCCCCACATTTTTGTATTCAAGATGTAGCATGTTATCAATTATAGTATTTCTCTAGAAAAAATTGCAACACTTGTTAGTATATACTAAACCTTGAAATCCCATTGTTTTCTCCTCAAAACAACCATATATGCTACTATATATATTTCAGTGAAATGTCATCTCCTCAAAATTACACATATATGCTGCTATTGATAATAAATATGTAAAATCCAACGGTTGGTTTATTACATTATGTATCGGATAAATATTTAATTTATCGTGATGTGTAAAAATTATCTTCATTTTACACCTGTGTAGGTGAAACCTACCTGCATAAATAATATGTACCATGTTTTTCTTTTTCTTGAAAGACGTTTTTTATTGTGTCAGATACATAAGGAGAGGTCAACCAGATGTTAGTTTTGCTCCTTTTGAGTCTGAGAAATATAAATGGCCTGGTTTTGTTGGGCTTGATGATATAAATCGGAAAATAATCACTTATTCTACACAGGATAGGTGAATGTATTCAAATACTCTTATACTTTTGTTTGCAAAATCATTGATGATCAGATCCAATCGGTTAAGTTTTTACTAAATTTGGTTTCTCTTTATTGTTAATGTTTATTATCAAAACTAAAGTTGTCTTTTTTCTATTGCGTTCTTTGTTAATGCTTTTCAAGTTTCTATTATGCCGTCTCTACAATGATAACGCATTGATGTTCTTTAGTGTTATTTGAAAATAAATTATGGGTAATATTGTAGGTGCGTGTTTTGATTGTAATTATATGTTTAGATATGTTTGCACATGTATTTTATCTTAGTAGTAAATTATGACTGTTAAAATAATTCACAGAACTAGGTCCAGGACATGCTTCTTTTGAATGTGAACCCTATTTACCTTGCTCTTGAAACTACTGATGGTGGGGTAATGACTGTATTGATTCCTAGGAAAATAACCTTCCCCAAAAATAAAGAGCGGGTCTTCTCTAAATACTAGGGTCATTCTTGATCGAGAACAACAAATTGCTTCGACATTGATGCGAATGGTCTCCTAAATGTCTCTACTGAACACACGACCACCAGACAAAAGAAAAAGATCACCATCACTAACGAAAAGGGGAGACTCTTAATTTGTGATATCTAGAAAATGGTACAGGAAGCAAATAAGTATACTTTATTTCTTTCTTATTTTTTGTTTATATATTTAACTGATATAAAGGAAAATGTTCAAGTGATATTAGTTGGAGGTATCTATATCTACATAGTTGAAAACCTCTGTTAAAATCCCTACTAACCTAACATATCTCTAACCTCAACTGTGATATTAGTTGGGATGTGTCAAAATTTAAAGCTCTTAGCAGCACATGAGGAGCATTATCGAACGATGGTGGATCGATTTTATTAGATGAAGGAAGTAGATGCGTTGTTACTTTTTTTCTTTTTTGCACTATCTAATTTTTTCAGTATGACTGTGACCAATAGCAGTTGCAGCAGGTTGAATGCCAAGGAGCAACAGTTATTGTATATATGGAAACTATAATGGAATATTTGACTACAGGAGTGCTGGAGTTGGCAGGTAATGTCAGCGTTTCATTTGATTTTGATGAATTTTCTCACATGATGACAACCAAGATTGGTGATAGGGACACTAGATAGGAGCTCATGAATTACTTTCTATGTATTCATTTGATTAAATTACATTACATCACCTTTTTTTGTTATGTTCTATCAAAACCGAACGATATCACTATTCCATTGGTCAAGGAAGAACATAAATAAAATTTATGTAAGATCTGATGGCAACGTTCGGACTTGCAAAATTAATCAACTCTATTTCTGAATAATTTCATGCTTTTCTTCAAAAATTTGACTAATATTGTAATGGCTGGACTCTTGGTGTTTTGTATTAATTTCCTGCGTGTTTTGTGTTTGTAATTGAAGGTAGTGATTGAGGAAAAGCGGCTCAAATATCTATATTTTGTACAAGTTGTTGCGATCTACTTTTTTGTTTGCTTCTCAACTCTCTATGATTACGCCAAGGAAAGGCACATTATGACATCCAAGATTGGTGAAAGGGACACTAAAGAGGAGCTCATGAAAGACTATAAAGTCATTGATCAAGATAAAAATGGGAATATATCTGCTACAGACATTAAGCTTATTTCCAAGGAGTTGGGGGAAAATTTTACTGACAGAGAGATTCAAGAGATGGTTGAGGAAGGAGATCGTGACTGTGATGGAGAAGTTAATGTTGATGAGTTTATGAGAATGATGAGGAGAACATCATATCGATAATTGAAGATAAACAAATATGATTTTTTTTCTTTCTATTGGTTTAATGAAGTGATATACTGGCTATACATGGTAATTTTTGAAGCTAAACACGCTGCTTGCTGCAGCCAATGGATTTCTTTGTATGCCTCTCTCTTGGTTCATGAGAAATGATGTCTGAAGCGAGTTATCTCGAATGTCATTGGCAACTCAAGTTGTGGCCTAGGGTTATCAGTCCATCCAATGATAGTCGTGATGCTTCCAGTAGGCCCAATAAGAGGATTCGACGATCAAAAGACTACGATATTCCAAATTTCAGCGACAGATTGATTGGTTTAAAAGGTGGAGCTGATAAGTACAGCCTCAAAGGTGCTACCCCTTGATCTGCGATAGTTTCCCCGTTATGATTCCACATTACGCTCGAGTCTCAAGTCCACACCCGTGTTCAAGAATGGAGTTTTTCAGTATGTATTTTGGGTTCAAAGCATCTCGAGTATTGGGTTTAGGGCCTGCTTGCATTTATAAATCGATCTATACGGAACACATGTTATTTGAAAATCTTCAAACTTTAGAATTAATATATGTTCAGATTTGAGATTTTTGGTAATTCATTATGCTTGCATTTACAATTTAGATTTGTCTTTGTTGGTGTTTAGATATTGGAATGTAGATACCTTTGCACAGGCTTTCATATAATTTAACTTTGTTTAGTATCTAAGTAGTGGATAGTTCATTTGGAGTTTGAATTGAAATATATACATGTATAGTAGTTTGTTTGTTGTACAAGTTCTAATTTGAAGTTTGAATGAGTACCTGGCAACACAAATATTGAGATGCATCAAGGAATGACAAACACTGATTATATAAAGGTGTCTCCCTCTTTTATATTAAGATCTAACGGATCTGACATATATTTTATTCTTTCTATTTTGGATCTCAGATCTAACCGCGTATTACGCCATCAACCTGGGGATATTAATAATTTCCTCCGTGTATCTTTCATTTATGAGGAGTTTCCAAGTTCATTCGTACTAGGTATTTCACTTACCTTGATGGTGCTACCCCTGTAGAGACATGGGTTCCACTGGAAGTAGAGCCCAGGGTGTTGAGGTTGATCAGGGTGATCGAGAAAAAGTTTAAGCAGGTAACAATACTTTGCCAGTTTTCTTTGTCTTCATCTTATACATTGTGATATGACTAATTGTTGATTTTTGTGCAACTTTCACTCTTACTACTTCGAGCTTTGTTACTGAATCTTCATACGGGATGGAATCTCGAGGAACTAATCGTGTTGCCATGGAGCTTGACTGATGTAATCAGGTGAAGGTCGAGCAGAAGAGGACAATTGAAGTTAAGGCTAATGACAAAAATAAGATTGACGCCCAAAGGAATGATGGCACTGAAGATGGAAAGAAGGTCGAGATAAATTCTCGGGGGAAGGCTGAGGCTAAATCCGCTGCTCCAAATCACTCACTGATCGGAAAGTGCTCTCGAAAATTATTCGTGAAAAAGTGAGCTGATGTGTCCTTTACGGAGCTAAAGGAGGTTTGACATTTGCATTTGTATTAAACTATTATTCAATGTCCAATAACAGTGTTATGTAACCACCTGTATTGCAGTGTGGGGAACGAACACTCCACCTCACCAAGTCTTTAGATCGGAAGAAGGTGCTTCGTTCCCCCCACCCACCCCACCCCACCCGAGGACTCTCATTTTTGCCTCTTTTTGTCATTTCACCTCTTTTCTATGTAATAATTGCCATATGTATATGTTTTGAGATCTTTATATTATCTATATAATAATTGCCATATGTATATGTTTTGAGATACCAATATTGTGGAGGATTATGATTGAGCGCATTGTATCAGATCTGATTACATAAATGATCTTTTTGTGAGAAGGTTATTGATGTGTATATCAATTGTCTTAGAATGATTTGCATTGTTGGTTTTTTATATATGTTTTACATCATAAATAGGGACATATAACAAACATATCCACTACCATTGGGAGTGAGTGGACAGGCCACATATTGAAGTTGAAACTATCATTTTCTTCTTTGATGTATTAGTAGTACTTAGTCTTGATTTTTCGTTTCTTTTCAATTTCCTTTTTTTTTTAAATCTTAATTTTAATATCTGTGTTTACATTATGGATTATAAGGTGAACAGTTTCCCAAGAGTGTTGATTGTTGGCTCATATACTACAGCACCAGCACGGGTACAAAAGCTTAAAAAGTGTACATTAAAAAAAATAAAAAAAACAAGGATTTAAATGATTTTTTATATTTTATAAGATTGTTTTTAAATTTTAAAATCCATATTAAAAAAATTGTAATTCATTTAAAAAAAATAGTTTATTTAAAAAATGAACAATATTTTAATTACTTTTTAATGCATAAAAGATGCGGGATTCAATGAGGCTTTTACCACAACATATCATAAGGATTTTTTGTGGCTTTATTGTGATATATGAAGGAACAATTGTCTTTACATGGTTCGAGGCAAAATGAAATAATCATATCCTAATGTACATCAATTGCCCAAGGCACTGGAAAAAAAATAACTATAGGCGTCTGAACAGGTATAACAATTATGCTTATAGTTGTACGCAACTGTATTTATATAAAAAGACTATGTTTATATTTATATACCCATGTATATTTCGTATATGTAGTACATAAGGATTTACACGCGTGGGGTTCATATTTTTATAAATGTAACGAGGCTCGAGTACAATGGAAACTCACAATATTAGTAATGTTTATAAAAGTTGGTTCCGTAAAGTTTGAAATGTTATAATAAAAAAATTACTAATTGCAAATTTAAACTATATGTTCTTAAAATCGTAATCATGCCGTAAGTGTACTAGGGGTGACCAACAATATTTATATTTGCACTATTAGCGATACGGGAATAAATTTATTGTCGTGTCATTGGCACATGTACAAAATATTACGGGAATAAATTTATTGTCGTGCCATCGACACAGGCACGACGTTATGCTTTTCAAAATTATCAATGTGCCTTCAGGCACGGGCATACCCTAGTATATATATATATATATATATATATATATATATATATATATATATATATATATATATATATATATATATATATATATATATATATATATATATATATATATGTGTGTGTGTGTGTGTGTGTGTGTGTGTGTGTGTGTGTGTGGTGCAGATAATTATATGCTGGTAAAATACATGATGTGAATTGTATTCTTATTATATAACTCATGAAAATGTTATATGGTCTCAAATGTAAATAATGATTAGTTAAGTTAATGTGATATAACTTATAAATCATCTATTAAACATACTCGGGCTAGAGTAGGGTGACATGAAGGAACTATATAATAAGAACTAGTTATGGGGTAAACGACTAGGTGGGCTATATAGAAAAATGGTTGGTGTCCACATTAGTTGAGGGGTGAGTCGGTCCTCAAGAGAGTGTGACACTAGCTTAAATATGAAGAGCATTCTTGCATTTTAATTTACAGCAATTTAATTCACTTGTTAAATATTTTCAAAATATTTTGGGTTCTAACCCTTGCTATCAAATATTTTCAAAACCCTTTTAGGTGTCTGACCACAGGGGCACGAGACTTGATCTTATTCTTGGGTACGTAGTTGCAGTAAGTGTGGGTGCTGCAAGACTTGCATATGACACTTATCTTATTCACTCCTAGATAAGGATAATATCTCAGTTGTACTTTCAAGCATGTTGCTCATGGTAGTTGTACATTTTATTTCAGTTGAGATTGTATAAGCTATATTTTTTATGCGTTATTATTATTTTGGTTTGGTTGTTTCTAGTCGATGTTTATTCGGTTAGCACTTATTTCAGATATATGTGACATGTTCTGGCCCTTCTATAAGGTTATGGTTCTACTATGTCTCTTGTTGTACTTAACTTGGTTGTTTAAAAGATAAATTTTGACACCATCTTAATTAATCCTTAGGTGGTTAGTAATTAATAAGTTTTGCGACAGTGATGCTAAGAATGAACCAGATGGAAATCTTGTTTAATTTGATATAGGCCAGATCACCTGGTATTTAATTAGGTGGGGTGTCACAGATGCATCAGAGCATCAGGTAGTGTCGATAGGATCTGTACAGCTTACTACGACTTCAGCGTAGCTTTCTTTTGATATAAACCCCTACTATTGGGGTTGTTGACTCATCTTTATGCTTAAGAGATTTCATACTTCTCCTATTAAGAATACTATTAATGGTGAACTAATACAAATCATTTTGAATTTTAGATTCCACCTAGGAGACGTAGATCTTCCACGAAAGCAGCTAGGGGAGGGGCAAGAGAGGCTCATCAAGAGCTCGATATTCCACAGCTATAGGTCCCACCAAGGTTTGTGTCCACAAAGAAAGTGGCTGATATTGTGGACCAGGCGGTCAATGACATCATGACAACCATGGCAGTGCACTTTCCTCATCCTTATCCTCAGCCCTAACATCTAGTGGCCACAGCAGTTAAGGCCCACCTAGGGTTGTCATAGTTGCAACGAGTTAGGGAAGCCTTTCAGAAGGGCCATCCCCCGGAATTTCAGAGTAGTGCAAAGGTTATTTTATCCTATCAGTGGAAGAGAGAGATGCAGCGCCACCTCTGCATGGTCGATTTCAAGAAGGTATAGAGACAGATGTTAGACACATTTAGGTTTACTGGGGCAGCCTTACAGTGGTGGGAATCTACTACCACTATTGGAGAGAGAACTACGATGACCATCGCTGAGTTTTATGTGCAGTTCGACCGCAAGTACTTTTCTCCAGCAGTTGAGACTGAGATGAGGAGGAGATTCAGGGAGGTAATTTAGGGTGACCATTCTGTGGCGGATTACGAGAAGGTGCCAGACGAGGTGAGCAACGAGGAGAGGAAGAAGGAAAAATGTATTAATGGTTCGGCCTGGAGATTCAGGCAATATTTGATTGGGAACCCTACTTTGGTGACATATTCAGATGTCATCAATGCATCCTTAAAATGCTGTCAGGACCATCCCTTCCACCTGAAGGGAAGTAAGAAGGGAGGTGAGCCGAACCAGTAGGGCAAGGCATTGGGGGGTGTTGCTGGTGGAGTAAAGAAGACAGGCAGCCAGCAGGGGAAGGATACCCTTCAGGGGAACCCTGCTGAGAGATTTCAACCTAGAGGTCAGTGGTTTAGGGAGGGCCAGTAGGGCCCTACTCAGCAGTAGGTTCCTCAGGGCCGCTAGGGGCAAGGGAATAATGGAGGATCCTAGTAGGGCCAACATCAGGGACAACCTCATCAGGGCCAGCATTAGGCAGACTTTCAGAGGCGTTGTTTCAGTTAGGCTAGATGGGCCATCTGAGGAGGGAGTTCCCACAGAGAGGTAGGGGCTAGCAGCAGGGTGCCCCACAGGGATAGTAGGCACAGATTCCCCCAGCAGCACCAACTCCACCATCCCCACAACAATAGGGACAGTTGCACTACAGGCATGTGTATAGTGTCCGAGATGTTCCAATTCCACCAAAACCTCAGTCCCCACCAACAGTCGAGGGTACGTTTCCTATTTATGGGCATGAGGGTAGGATTCTTTTTTATACTGGTGCATCGAATTCATTAATTAAGACCATATTTTCTAGAGTCGCTAGGTTGTTTAAGTCAGTCGATAGTCTCTTTATGTGTGTAGAGTCACGGATGGGGGGTGGGTCACTAATACACTCGATTTGTAGAGGAGTAGATATTGTGATCGAGAGACTAGATTTAACAGCATACCTCTTAGTGTTAGATATAGAGGGATATGATGTTATCCTAGGCATGGATTGGTTAGCAGGACAAAGGGAGACGGTGGATTATTTTGAGAGGACCATAATGTTTTCCATTCTGGTAGAAGAGATGTTTTTGGTGCCTCATCCTGAGGAAGGGTCGCGCACTCATTTATATTACATTAAACAGGAGACCTCATAGGGGGTGATTTCGATAGACCCGATTCCAATCGTAAGGGACTTTGAGGATGTATTTCAGGACATACCCTGGTTATCACGCAGTTGGAAGATTGAGTTCGTTATAGATTTAGCATTGGGTACGAGGTATATTGCTCGAGAACCTTATTGCATGGCCCCTTTAGATATGCTTGAGTAGAGAGAGCAGATTTAGCAGCTTTTGGGCCAGGGTTTCATTCGGCGAACCACATCGTCGTGGGGTGATCCTATGATTTTTGTGAAAAAGAAGGATGGTTCGCTCTGTTTGTGTGTCGATTACAGGAAGATGAATAAAGTCATGATGTGGAATAAGTATCCATTGTCGAGAATTGATGACCTATTCGATCACTTAAGAAGGGCAGCGTACTTCTCTAAGATTGATTTGAGATCGGGGTATCATCAGTTGTGCATTTTGGAGGAGGATGTCCTTAAGATCGCTTTCTTATCACGGTATGGATCCTATGAGTTTCGAGTGATGCAATTTGGGCTCACCAATGTGCTAGAAGTGTTCATGGATCTCATGAACAGGGATTTTTGAGAGTTTCTCGACCAGTTCATCATCGTATTCATAGACGACATTTTGGTCTACTCGCGCATGGAGGAGGAGCATGCAGAGCATCTACGTATGGTTTTGTAGACATTACGGGATCACCAGTTGTACGCCAAATTCAAGAAGTGTGGGTTGTGGATATAGGAGGTGAAGTTCCTTGGCCATATTGTGTCAGACCAGGGTATTATTATTAATTCGAGTAAGGTATCGACGGTGAGAGAGTGGGGACACCCCATGACACCGACCGAGATTTGTAGCTTTTTAGGGTTGGCTGGGTATTATCGCTTCTTCATTAAGGGGTTTTTATATATTGCGGACCCATTGACGAATTTTAATCGCAAGGGGGTGACATTTGTATGGAGCGACCAGTGTCCGTTATCTTTCGATGAGCTAAAGGTCAAGTTGACAACATCACCCAAACTTTCTTTTCCTAGGGGAGGATTGGAGTACCGAGTCTATACAGATGCATCCTTACAGGGACTTGGGGGTGTGTTGCCGCAGGAGGAGAGGGATATATCTTATATGTCTCATAATATTAAGATATATAAGAGGAATTACCCCACCCACGACCTTGAGTAGGCAGCGGTTGTTTTTGCTCTGAGAATATGGAGGCACTATCTTCTAGGAGAGCAGTTCACATTATTCATAGATCACAATCCACTTCAGTATTTCTTCACATAAAAGAATCTGAACATGAGACATAGGCGGTAGCTAGAATTCATTAAGGAATACCATTTTGATATTCAGTATCATCCTGGTAAGGCTAATACAGTGGCAGACGCGTTGAGCCAACGACCTACAGAGGACTTGGCAGAGGTCTAGAAAGCGAAGTGGAGTGAACTTCGTCACGACGATGAGGTCTCCATGGCATGTATAAAAGTTTTAGCGATCACGCCTGAGATTTTGATGCGTGTGGTGAGAGCACAGACAGAGGATCCATTTTGCCAATAAGGGGGGAGGCAGATCCTAGCAGAGGGTGCAGAGTCTTACTTGATCATCTCAGAGGGAGGGCCACGTTTTAATATGAGGTTAGTCGTGTCAGAGGACGAGGATTTGAGGTATACCATTTTGACTGAGTCCCATGGATCTATATTAACGGTACATCCCAGCGGGGATAAGATGTACCAGGACATGAGGAGGCAGTACTGGTGGTCAGGGATGAAGTGAGATATAACAGAGTTTGTCTCGAAGTACGCCACCTGTTAGCTTGTTAAAGTAGACCACCAAAGGCCTTCAAGAATGTTGCAGACGCTTGATATTCCCGTGTGGAAGTAGGAGATAATTTCTATGGATTTTATTATAGGGTTTCCGACATCGTAGAGAGGTCATGATTCCATATGGGTGATAGTGGATTGGTTGACCAAGGTAGCCCATTTCCTGTCAGTTCACACGAATTTTGAGACAATGAAATATGTGTAGCTATTCATAACAAAGATAGTTAAGTTTCATAAAGTGCTGATTAACATAGTGTCCAATAGAGACAAGATATTCATATCTCACTTCTGGCAGAGCTTTCAGGAGGCTATGGGTGCAAATTTGCGGTTAAGCACCACCCATCATCCACAGACAGACGAGCAGACTGAGAGGGTAAATAAGATGTAGGAGGATATGCTGAGGATGTGTACTCTGGACTTTAGGGAAGGATGGGAGAAATATTTTCCATTAGTAGAGTTTGCGTATAATAACTTGTACCAATTCACTATCGACAAGGCGCCATTTGAGGCATTTTATGGTAGACCTTGTCGTTCACCCTCTTGTTGGTTATAGGTGGGGGACAACAAGTTATTGGGGCCATAGATGATTCTGGAGATGCCTGCTAAGATATAATGATTCAAGGACATATTTGGATAGCCCGGGATAGGAAAACGAGTTATCTCGATGCCAATCGGAGACATGTTGAGTTAGAGGTTGGCGATCAAGTATTGGTTCGGGTATCTCCCATTAAAGGGGTGATGAGTTTCAGCAAGAAGGGTAAACTAGAGTCGAGGCATGCGGGACCTTTCCCTATAGTTGAGAGAGTGGGACCGGTAGCGTATAGATTGGGTTTTCTAGAGAATCTTCAAAGGATATATGACGTGTTCCACATGGCACCGCTGAAGAAATACTGGAGGAGTGAGGGATTTTTGGCACGGCCACTTGAGGAGATTGACTTACAGCCAGACGTCTCATATGAGGAAAGACTCGTAGCTATTCTGGATCGTAATGACCACAATCTACGGTCTAAGTTGGTACCACTAGTTAAAGTTTAATTGGGACATCACAGTGCTGGCGAATCTACTTGGGAGTGGGAGGATGGCATGCGAGAGTAATATCCAGAGTTATTCACCGCAGGTATGGCCTAATTTTAGGGACGAAATTTCCTTGTAAGGGGGGAAGTATGTAACACCTGGTATATTTGGGCATTTATTAATAAATTAATTCGATAAATTTTAAAATTACTTGTGTGTCGTAATTTAATTGAATTAATTATTTTTAATATTATTTAAATATTAATTCGTTGAGTATCTGATTAATATTTATGGGATTTTTAATTACTAAGCGATGTAACAATTTACTAAGTTGATAGGTCAATATTAACTTTTAGCAAAAAAATTTGGATGGCAAATCTGAGTGCACGGTTTAGTCGGGATAGGTCAAGATAGTTGAAAAAGAGTATCCATTGGTGGTAAATGGGTCTCAGGGCATATTTAGGCATAACCAAGACCAAATGGGAGTGTTTGGGCCCTTTTAATAAAGACCACAAGCCTAAAAACATAATTGAATTAATAAACCCTAAAAGTGAGAGGGTGTGATAGCCATAACTCATTTCAGAAAACCTAATCAAGTGTAGGACAAAAGAGGGAGAAATTAAAGAAACCTTGGGAGCCTAAATCAAGAACAAGTGTGGACATTCTTCATCAAAGCATCATCTGCACCAAAGAGATTCAGACCCTACAAACCCTAGAAGGCAAGTGGTTAAACTTGCTCCTAATTAATTACAAATTTCTATTCATATAATAGTGGGTGTGAGATTAATGTACTGTTTTTGGGTTAGTGGGTATATAAATTAGGTTTTAATAAATTTAGATTTATAATTTGAAGAGTATTTAAGGATTTTATTTATTAAGCCTTAAATCTGTGTGATTATTAAATTAGGATTTGTGGATCTTGAAATCGTGGGTTCAATATAAACTATTAGTGGTTTCTGTGTAAGATTTTGGGCAGAATGTTTATAAATATTAGCAATGGCGGATTGGATTTAGATGATGAAGGAGGAGTGAGAAAACTAGGGTCATTCTAACGACCTGCTTTTCGCTCAAGCGATGGCCAACGTCGTTCAAATGGCGGGCTAATCGTTCGAACGAGATTGCTTTTTCGATAACCTTTTTCTTTTCCCCTGTTTTGGCATTGGGTTCTGTTTGGGGGAATTTTCAGTTATGGGCCTTGGTTTTGGTGTGGGATTTTAAGGGTTATACTTATGGATTGGTTTTGGTTTGGAAAATTTAATAGGACAATTAGGTAATTAATCCTAAGGGGAAATTAAGGTTTAAATCGGGCAATTTAAGAACCTTGGATTAATAAGTGTGCGAGATTTACTGAAAAGAATTTTGAATAATAAATTATAATTATTTTATTTTTGGACCAAGTGAGCAAATACGGGTATATATGTTGAGTGACACTAAGGTAATAAATTAATTAATGCGTGTTTAATTAAATTTGAGTCAGTATATAGACTCGAGTATAACTTGGGCTAGTGCTACGGGTTTTGTGCACGGTATAGCTAGGATTAAATTTAACTTGTATATATATGGTAGTGTGATAGTATATATATATATATATATATATATATATATTACTTCATCATAAATATCATTGACTAGATATTTAGTAAAACCATATCCCTCTAGTGCTATCATAGGAGATTGCACGATGTGGGCGAATCCCCCGACTTGAGGGGCAGGGTGAGTATAGTCCCCAAGTCATAGGATCTGTATTAAGGGGTGAGACGTCTTAGGTATGATTCGATCTCATTTTCGTAGGGAACTATGACCGACTCCATTGCGTTTTTTGCTTTACTAATTCGGGGAGCTAACCGTGTTAGGGTGTCCGAGTGGATGTGAATATTTGGATTGATATCATTATAGAGAACATCCTGTGAGTGCCTACTCGGGAGAATTGTTATATTTTTACGGCATGTGTGTGAATGTGGTAATCTCTCTCTCTCTCTCTCTCTCTCTATATATATATATATATATATATATATATATATATATATATAGTGCAGGTAAAATACATGATGTGAATTGTATTCTTATTAAATAATTGGTGAAAATGTTATATGGTCTCAAATGGAAGTAATGATTAGTTAAGTTAATGTGATATAACTTATAAATCATATATTAAACATACTCGGGCTAGAGTAGGGTGACAGGAAGGAACTATATAACAATAACTAGTTACGGGGTGGACGACTAGGTGGGTTATATAGAAAAACGGCAGGTGTGCACATTAGTTGAGGGGCGAGACGGTCCTCGGGAGAGTGCGACACTAGCTTAAATATGAAGATCATTCTTGCATTTTAGTTTACTTAAATTTAATTCACTTGCTAAATATTTTCAAAATGTTTTGGGTTCTAACCCTCGTTATAAAATATTTTCAAAACCCTTTTAGGTGTCTTACCATAGGGCACGAGACTTTATCTTATTCCAGGGTACATAGCTATGATACATGTGGGTGATGCAGGGCTTGCATTAGACGCTTCTCTTATTCACTCCTAGATTGGGATAGTATCTCAGTTGTACTTTCGAGCATGTTGCTTATGGTAGTTGGACATTTTATTTCAATTCAGATTGTGTTAGCTATATTTTCTATGTGTTGGATTTACTTTGGTTTGGTTTTTTCTAGTCGATATTTATTCGGCTAGCCCTTGTTTCATATATATGTTATATGTTCAGGCTCTTCAATATTGTGATGGTTCTACTATGTCTCTTGTTGTATTAACTCGGTTATTTAAAAGATAAAATTTCACACCGGCTTAATTAATCATTAGGTGGTTAGTAATTAATAAGTTTTTCCACAGTTATGCTAAGAATGAACCAGATGGAAATCCTATTTAATCTTATAATCACCCGGTAATTAATTAGTCAGGGTTTCACAATAATCCCTAGAGTCACCATTGGTGTTTTATGAATTAAATATGATTAATTCCTCGTGTCAATTTGGCTGAAACCCCACGAATCGAATTAGTCAGGCATCAAGGATTCATTAAAAATCTTAGGTAATAATTCAAGGAATTATAATGTGAGTGAATTAGATCACCCCCATGGGAAAGACCTTCAGTAGTGGATTCTATTTCAAGGAATGAACTGGTAGTATACACATAGGCATAATTAGTGATATCCTCCCCCCATAGAGTCACTTTCATTTATTGCGGAACCAAAAAGTGTCAATTATTCATTATGTTGAACAGAAGGTCCTTAAAGTTCTTGATAGAATAATCAATATCTCTATTTCAAAGTGGATTGATTTAAGCTCCCCACAAGAAATCTCACCTCATAAGAGAATTAGGATGTTAGGTAGGATTAATTTTTATAAGAGTTTCAAGGATGAAACTTTCAAATGTAATCGAATTAATTCTCGCGTTTAATTGGAAATTATTATTTTTAATTTATAATTCAATATTTTAAATATGAATTCAACATTTTCTCACTATTTTAGTCTTAAAGTTTTAATTGGAATAAATTTTAAGGACTTAAGCTATTATTTGACATTGCTTTAACTTAAGAAGGTAATAAAATTTGTAATCCCACAATTTCAATCAATATTTTAAATTTGTAATGTGATTAACTCCTCATGTTAGTTAGGTTTCCCTCAAATGGTTTTAATCATGGGTTCACGATATTTTAAAATATATGGTAATTATTTTAAATTACATATTACATGTGTTCGGTCTCCCCCCCCCCCCCCCCCCCCCACACACACACACAAGGAAGTCTCATGTGTACATGTTTAATTTTAAAGAATTGACCGATGAGAGATTATTACCACTTATATTGGTTGTTGGAACTCAAGCGAGAATCATGTTCTTGAATTTATATTCATCATTGATTGAACTAAGAGTTCTTTAACTTAGACATGGTGGGAAACCTAGTACCATTTTGTAATCTGGGAGTGAAGATCATAAGTAGCCAAAGGTTAGTGTTAGTTTTTTAAGAAGAGATTTACTTCTATCCCAAAAGGGAGGTAAGAGGATAAGGATAAGTCTCTCATACAGAAGTTTGGGTTAAGAAAGGTTCATATTCACCTCTAGTAGTGCAATATCCGAAAAGCATGTATTCTCACTACAAGTAGATAGAAATTTTATAATAATTTATCCATTTTCTCCTTTCTTTATAAATAAAAAGTCATGGTAATGTTTTTTCTCTTAAAAGTAAATGCATAATTTATGATCCGATCTGCACTAACCTGGTAAGTAGACTCAGGAACCACAAATTAGGACTTTAGCTTATTGCAAAAGTTCAAGGTGATAAGGAAATTACTTAAATGAAGGATGCTGCTAGTTGTGGGAAATTAGAATAAGGTCATGATATTAGTGATGAAATATTCTTATCAATTTTGGTTTATGCATAAAGATAAGGTACGTAATTTATTAATGCAGATGGGTTTTAAAAATCTTGGTTTCAATTTCCTAAATTGGTTTTGAAGAGATATTCAATTTGTTTTATAAAATTATTTTTTATCAAAATTGGATATCTTTTATCTGTTCTAGCACATTGAAAAATAATTAATACATTATAAGGTTTATCTCACAAAAATTGCAAAATACTAAATTGACTAATATTAAATAGAAAGTTTCCTTCTAAAACTAAACATAATTTTGGCACTTATTCTTAGGTTGTTTTATTTTGAAAGGAATTCAAAGAATGGTTTAAAATGGAAAATTGATTTCATTGGACGTGGAGGTTATTCTAGCCCTGAATCTAATTTAGAAGGTAATATGACCAACGGCACTTCACGATTAAAAGATAAGGATCCGAAGATGTGTTGGGAATGTTTTAATATGATTGGTTAATTCAATGACTATTCGGTCAAGAACTGGTTTTAAATTCTTCATCGATTTCATTAATGATCACTTGAATGTATGAATATGCATACCTCATGTACCACAAGTTTGAAGACTTTTGATTAATTCAAAGTATCAAAGTCTGAGGTGAAGCATGGGTGAGGTAAACCAATTAAATTTCTATGATATAATTATAAAGATGTTTACTTTTGGAGATATTTAAGGGATCACTTATCGTAGGTTGGGATTCCATCCTAGTTATCTGAAATGGGTATTCGGTTTTGAAATCGCATAGAGGATAAGAAGTAGTAAGACTCTTTTAGATATGATACGGTTTACAATTAGTTATCCAAGGCTGGAAGATTTTTATTCGGACTTTACTTAAAAGACAGATATATAAATTCTAATTTTAGTTTCCCATTACTGATATCTTCAATTCCCATTGAAATTTGGAAAAGGCACAAGCTCATTCTAAGATATGTTCATATTTTGGGGTATACAGTGTTTGTAGTGTAGAAGGTGCCAAGTAGGTAGAAATTAAGGACAAATGTATGTCCTTTGTTGGTCATCCCAAAAGTAACAAAGGTACTTTATATCATACTCCTAAGTACAAGAAGGATGTTAATTCTATCAATGACATGATTTTGTAGGAGGATTATGCAACAAGTCACGAGCCGAGGTGTATGTTGGACTTACAAGATAAAATGGAACATCGTATTACCAATGTTTCTAGACCACCCATGCAGGAAGAAAGACAACTTGATATTGATAATACATTACCTTATAGTATTAAGAGGTTTAATGATGAATGAGTTATATGTGTTAATTATACTGGATAACAAGTGGAGACATAGCATAGTAGGATCATCAGGATTCATCCTGAATGGAAATTATCTTAGGCAATCGTTTCGATGATATCCTAGGAAACACGAATTGGGTTCGAAGAACTATAACGAGGCATTCAAATAGAAGGACTTTTTCTTTGACTCATGATTATGGATATAAAAACGAATTCGATATATTCAAATAAAGTTTTGGGGACTGCTGATGGGGATAAAATCCATCGTGTGCACATCTACCCAAAAGAAGTTAAAATAAAGATGGATATGAAGGTGAAAACATTCAAAGAAAGGCTTCCGAAATGGTTTGTTCATAAGGAAAGAGATTAATAATGAGAAAACCTTATTGTGATAGACATGCTAAAGTATATCAAGATTATTTTAACATCAAGACCACATTCTTGAAAGATCATGTTGAAAAGTACAAAGTGAGAAGTCGGGAAAGCAAAGTGTTGCATGTTTATGAGATCCAATTTTGAATTTAAGATAACATCAAGGTATTGGGTCATTTAGTTTGTTCAGGCAATAAATTCTTAATCCATGTAATTAGGAGGATTAAAAGTCTTCCACAAATGTCAATTTGATTACTATATGTGCGACTTGAATTTATATTGGGTCAAATGATCCCCGCACATTGGGTAACTGTTGTGAGAGTAGGCATGAGATCATAACTTAGAGGAATCTCGTGTTCAGGGGATATCGTGGATTGTGATACCCATTAATAGGCTTATATATTTTGTTTTCACCAAGTAAAAATAGATCGGTGGATTATTTTATAATACCGGTGGAGTAGTAAATAAGTTAAATCTATAAATCAAGGAATTAATTAGATTTTGTTTAAAATCAATTAACATTAAACTAATTTGACCAAGAAAGTATCAGACACTAAAGGTGGAGAATCATATTGTGTACCACAATTAACCTGGAAAATGAGACCTCGTTTATAAATGACTGATTTTTTAGATAATTAAATTGGAGTGCAGTCATAATTATTTAATAAAATTATTTATGATTAAATAAAAAGGAAAATAAATTATAATAATTAGAATTTAGAATTTTGGAGAATTTATTTTGAAGCTATTTTAAGTATATGTCTCGGGTCTTTAGTGTAGTCCATATATCCATGTAGTTCGGCTCCAACTCTCAAGAACCATAGTTCGTCCAAGCCCACCTTCTATACTTGTATATATAGGTATGAAAAATGGGTTTTAAGGATAAAGATTCATCATTAGGGTTTGAGGGGGTGAGAGAAAATACTATTCACATTTTTGTGAAGAAACCCAGAGAGACCACCGAATCTCAATAAAAAAATAAGGGTTTTCATCTCAAAAGGAACCCACCGATAAGTTGTTAACAACCCAATAACATCATCAATATCATCTTTTACTATTGAATTTATTCTTTCTTTAATCTTCTTCTTGAGGTCTAGATGCATTACCCTTTGCTCATTCATAAAACATCTTTTCATGAACTCATTATCCTTTGGCTTGAATTGAAATGTGTGATCTTCCATAACCTCTTTTCCATAATCGATCCCAAATAAATATTTCATATGATGACTTTTAAATTTCAAATTAGAACCACCAATCATAAATCCTTTTATCTTTTCATTATATGTTTGATTTAATTGACGTATATGTTAATTATACTTCTTTACTTATGTAACTGTTGCCTTTTCCTCCCATATAGATTTGAAAATTTGATGGAATTGTGTTTGTTTTAGAGCAACTTTGTGTTCCTGAGTACCGCTATTGTTCCAACCAATGTTGAACGGTAGATATGTATAAGCTCTTTTTGTTTAAAAAATCTGATTTTCCTCCATTATTATATATTATTTCACACCATTATAGCTGAACTTTAATTTGATATTTTGCAATTTTATTTATCATTTCATCTCGCATTGCGATTTTGAACTATGATTTTGCAATGACAAACATTTATATTTGTGAATGCTAATTCGTATTGAAATTTCACATTGTTATATGAATTGAGAAATAATAGAGATTATGAAAAAAAAAACGTATATCATAATGTGTTGTGTTTCCTGCTTCTAAACATCAATATGAATCCAATTTCATGACAATGATTGACGTTACGGACACTGGAGTATTATCAATGTATTAAATGAGTTCTTACATTAGGTCTGAATGTAATTTCAAATGAACAATGATAAGAGATATTTTCATTACTGCACTCACTAATTCTAAGATTTTCTATTACCAGTTGGTCGTTTCTATAATGAATCTGTTGTAGACACAACGTGTCATGTTCTTTTTATCCTTTCATTTACTAATATGGAAGTCAAGGAAATAATATTGGTATTCATCAACTGATGAACACGATAAATATGGAAGTGAGGAATATATCATAAACTTACATTTTAGTCGTCAAACATGACAATTTACAATTCATATTAAAATGGTAGTGCTGGAAAATTTCAGGGTACAATCATACATTACAATTTATCTTTTATAGAGCATGTTGTAGATTAAAATAATTAGGCCATGTAGACTAATAAAATAGAGACACCTGTCAGCATTATCACTAAATCCTCAATAGAGAATAGGTCTATTCGGTTCAGATATCTTTTGGTCGGCCACCGAGCCGACCACACCCAGGGAGGTGAACAATTAGTAAGATGAAATTACATATGTGGGATATTCAATAGTCACCATTCACATGCACGTGAATAATTATCCAGTTGACTATGATTGTGTAAAGATGTAAATACCTAGTGTATAAAGGTATTCCATCTCTTTAACTTCCAACTACTATAAAGATTACCACCTCTCTTAGCTAAGGACATAACCAATTTGTTTTAACCCTAGAAATTATACCTGAGAGACTCGTACTAAACCTTAAAAACATAGTGGCATTAACTAGTGGATGTATGCACTATATTTGGGCTGAACCACGTAAAATCCATGTGTCTCTCTACTCTTCTTATATCTTTTCAACTTATTATATTTATCTTTGGCTATAAATATTGGGTAATTTGAGCTAAGATTGTTTCAACATTATCGCACTTGAATTTAGACATCAATAAATTACTATCGTTTTTAGAAATCGACAAGTTATTGTTATTTTTTGCCTATTTCTTTAAAGTGTTACTTTTCAATCAGATTATTGAATTATGACGGATATCCCATAAGGTAGTCTTGCTATAGGCAACGTCTTTAACCTTTCTACCCCTCACGGTGTAGGAGATTTTCAAGAAATCTTATTGAACATTTCCAAGGGGCAGTAGGCAATGCAAGAAATTATAAGGCAACTTACTTAAATACTAAAATCTAGGGCGACTGCTACCCAATCCTCCAAAAGGGAAATTCCACCTCCAACTCTCAAAAATGAAAGAAGAAAATTCAGACATAAATGATCTTCCAATAATAGGACTTACCGCCCAGGCGTGACCTCTTCCCTCAGATTTAATTACTATGATGGTCTCTCCTTCTCTCAAGAACGACCGAGCCAATTGGATAGACTAAGCAGGGGCTCTTCCTTTTATTTTATAGGTCCTCGAGAAAATACGGGCCATAATCATAGGGAGCCACCTAGATCCCGAGATTGTCGAGAAGGTTATGTCAATTTAAGAACCAGTGTGTGAGGATCTATGCGCGCTGAGCAGACTTCCTAAGAAGAGAGCTCAGCATAAACGCATGGCCGAGATGTAAAAACTCCTTACCATAAAAGTAGTCCAAACGATCATCCCTGGAAGGGTTCAATCCAATGTCTTGAAGATCGTTTGAGATAAATATCCAAATAAAAGAACCCCTTGCAAAGGAGTTTTGTGAATGAATCACCTTTCATCCTGGCAATTGAGAATTTCCCAACACCTAGTAACTTCAATCCATTCGTGATTTCTCCCAAATATGATGGTAAAAATGATTATGTCCTTCATGAAGAACAATTCCAGTTTAAAGTAGACATTTTCTCGTTCCCAGATGAAATACGTTGTCGAGAATTTTTAAGTACTATTACTTGATCGGCACAAAGTTGGTACAATAATTTGCCATGAGGATAAATCTCTAATTTTTAGCAAATTGCCGAGACATTCATCTCTTCTTTGGAGACAAACCCATCAAAAGAGTAGCTCATTTTTTAATTATTTTCAATAACCGGGGGAAACCACTCGTGAATATATTACTCATTTAACAGTAAAAATTAGACGTAGTAGACGATGAGGAAAAGACAACGATTATCACTTTGATGAGTGATTTACTCCCTGAAAAGTTCTATTATACTCTGGCTAAGGACCCTCATAAAACCATGACTAAGTTAATGGATAAATCTGATAAAATCGTAAATGCCGAGGAGGCTTTGGCTGCCAAATAAGCCCCTTGCTCCAAGGTTAACAACCATAAGAGCTCCGATATGAAAGACCAGAAAGATAAGGAGGCTAAAAATCCCAATAGTTATGATGAGTATACCCCGTCACTTTTGGAGAGTACACCACATCCTAGAATAAATTCGTAGAAGGGGGTATTTAAAATGTCCTAAAAAATTAAAGTCTCCCCCTAGCAGGAAAGATAAGTCCAAATACCGTGAATTTCACAAAGACCATGGACATACTATGAACATTTACATAGCATTGAAGAATGAAATAGAAAGTCTAATCAAACATGGAAATCTTTCCAAGTTCATTAGCAGGATAAAAGAAAGAGACATTGAACGGCGATTTGATTCTCATACAAGGGGAAGGATGATAAGAAAAGAGGTAGAGATAATGACTCTCGGAACGAACTAGATATACTGAAGAAACCCCGAGAGCCCGAGCTTGAGGTAAAGATGATTTCTTTTAGTTTCCATTTTATTACAGGAGGTGACGTTGGTGGTGGTGACAAAATATTCGAAAGAAGAGATTACCTAAATGAAGCAAAGTCATATTCATACATTCAGCAAATCAATTTGTCTGACAATGTCTATGGTCTCCCTAAAAAATCAATAAAGATAAGATGGTGATAGATTTTTCAAAGAACGACCTATACGGAGTGATCTATCCCCATGATGATACTCTGGTCTACACCTTGAGGGTATATGAAGCTAAGTGGACAGCATTTTAGTGGACAATGGTAGCTCAGTCAACGTCATGTTATACGACTGCTTCAAACGATTGGGACTGAGCGACAACAAATTAAAACTTTATCACAGGTTCCTCATAGACTTATCGGGAGAAAATATGTATTCTTTAGGAACCGTCAAGTTAGAAGTCGTTATCGACACATGGTCAGCCAGCCGAGCTAAAAGGATCCATATTTTCATCTTAGACAAGAACGTCCAATTAGCCTATAACATAATCCTTAGGAGAGTTGAATTTATCAAATTTTAGGCAATACCATATTTTTTCCAACAATGATTAAAGTTCCCCACATATTATAGGGTCGATGTGATTACAGGAAATCAAATTGAAGCTAGGGAGTGTTATTATATGTCAACCGACCAGGAGGAAGTAAAGAAACTCACCACCACTTACTAGATTGAGACACTAGACCCTCGCAAAGAAGTTGAGTTAATCAAAAGGCAAGTTATAAAAGAAATATAAACCATTATCCTTGACGATGATTGCCTAGAAGGAACCACGTAAATTGGCTTATCCATAGATCCAACCTTAAAACAGGAATTAATAAAGTTACTTAAACAGAGAAAAAATGTGTTCTCCTGGAGCCATGAAGATATGCCCAGAATTGACCAAGAATTTATATGTCACGAATTGAATATCACCAAGGATGCCAAGCTAATCAAGTAGAAACGACATGTATTTAGTCACGAAAAAACCATGCCCATCCACGAAGAGGTGGACAAATTATAGAAAGTAAGGTTCATTGAAGATGTCAAATACCCTGATTACTTGGCCAACGTCGTAATGGTAAGGAAGAAGAATAACAAATGGCGTATGCATGTCGATTTTACAGATCCCAATAAAGCTTGCCCAAAAGACCACTTCCCCTTACCCAGAATCGACCAATTAGTCGATGCTACAGCTAGGCATGAGTTACTCAGCTTCATAAATGTCTACTCAGGGTACAACTAAATTAAAATACAGTCGAAGGATAAGTAAAAACCTCATTTATCACTAGCCGAGGTACTTACTGCTACAACGTTATGCCCTTTGGGCTCAAAATGCTGGGGGCAATATACCAAAGGTTGGTGAATAAAACTTTTGAAGAGAAAATAGGTAAAAACATGGAAGTGTATGTGGACGACATGTTCACCAAGAGCAAGAAAGTCATCGACCAAATTGTAGATCTAGGAAAGATGTTTGATTAATTGGAGAAGCACCAGATGAAAGTCAATCTTACTAAATGTGTGTTCCACAGGCAAGAAGGAATGTCCCTAGGATTCATAGTAGATTAAAGAGGCATTGAAGACAATCTAGAAAAAATTAAATCATTGATTGACATGTAGTCTCCCTCAATCAAGAAGGATGTACAAAAGTTAACCAGAAGATTAGCAACCCTTTAAAGGTTTATCTCCTAAGTTGCTGATAGGTGTTTACCATTTTTTAAATCATTAAGAAAAATATTTGGTGGAATAAGGTATGCGAGAATGCCTTCTTAGAGTTGAAGAAGTATTTAGGATCATCGCTACTACTGTCCCGACCACTCATAAGAGAAAAATGATATCTATATCTGGTAGTATGTGAGTCATCAGTTAGATCGGTGCTCATCCAACTAGATAATGGGGTACAGAAAACAATCTATTATACTAGTAAGGCTTTTCGAGGAACATACATTTGGTACCCATGACTGGAAAAACTTTCTTTGACCCTTATTGAAGCTTCACGAAGAATAAAACCATACTTTCAAGCACACGCTAATGTGGTTTACATAGACTTGATGCAACGACAAGCCATTTACAAACCAAAAAAGTCAGCAAGATTGATGGCATTGACAGTTAGAACTCAGAGAATATGATATACACTATGAACCCAAGATAATAGTGAAAGGCCAAGCGGTAGCATATTATAGTCGAATCCACTTATAAATAAAACTTTACTGACCAGACTCCGAAAAAAGAAAAAATAGTGATAAAACTAAGCGAGAAGACATCTACGGATGAGAGCTCAGTGGTAAAACTTACCTAGTAAACTTTTCTGAAAGATAGCTCCATGAGAGATAGACCATAAACGTCCATTGCGCAAGAAGTCATCGAACGGTACTTGGAGCAAAGGATCCTCGTGTGCTATTAGTGGAAGCGTTAGACTGATGATCAACACTCCTGATGATATGGATGTGGAATATGCACTCAGGTTTCAATTCCAAGCTTTTGATAATGAGGAAGAATATGAAGTGTTGATCGCAGGCTTTGAATTGGCATTATTATTAAGCGTCGAGCAGGTCATAACTCACAATGATTCTTAGTCAATCATTAATGAGTTAATGATAAGATATCTAGCCAAAGTTCAAAATAAGATATTTAAGTTTCCAAAGGTCCGAATGATCAGAATATCCAGAATTGAAAATGCCTAAGCAGATGCACTTGCTCGGCTAGCTTCTGCGTCTCAGACGGAACTAATAAGGACTATTCATGTAGAAATCCTGACCAACAAGAACATCGAAAAAGAGCATGTCACTTTGATCGCAGTACAATTGGGCCCCTAGTGGATGGATCCTATTAACGCTTATATCTAAAAAGGTTATCTACCAGATGATCCCAGAGAATTAAGAAAGATGAGGTACAAAGTAGCCAACTAAGTTTTAAAAGGAGTAGTCTTATACAAAAGAGGATTTGTTATTTATCAGATGTGCTCACACTTAAGAAGTGAAAGAACTGATTAAGGAGGTACACAAGGGATCTTACACAGTTCATTCAGTAGGAAGATCATTGGTCTGACGAGTAGCTACCCAAGGATGTTAATGGCCAACTATGAAGGCAGAGTGTGCTTCATATTCTAGGTGATGCGATAAATGTTAGTAGTTTGCCAGCATCTAAAGGAAACCTAGAGACACACTTACACCGATCACATGCACATGGCCTTCTTATATGTTGGGGAAAGTTTTGTTCAGCGCACTGCCGAAGATAAGAGGAAGATTAAAATACTTGGTCGTTGTTATAGATGACTTCACCAAATGGGTGGAAGCTAAACCCTTTATTAAAATGACCTATGAGAAAGTCTTTCAATTCATATGGAATAATATAACATGTCTCTATATATTCCATATGCTTTCATCACATACCAAGGGACTCAATTTGGTAAACAGGAATTTAAAGATTACTGCAATCAGTTTAAAATCCAGAAATCGCACTCCGCTCCTAGGCACCCTCAATGCAATGGCCATACAGAGATAACCAATAAAACACTTCTCGATGGATTAAAAAAGGCTTGATGACTCTAAAGGGAACTGGATCAATGAATTACAAAGTATTATCTGGGCCTCTTAAACCATGTCGAGGATAGCTACTAGCGAGACTCCTTACACGTTGGCATTTGGAACAGAGGCTATAGCCCCAATAGAAATAGGTTCCCCCAGCCATAGGGTACTCAACTTTAACTCTTTGGAGAGAGAACACATGAGGAGATTAGATTTAGACTTGGTTGAAGAGGTCAGAGAGAATGAAACACTACGTGTGGCAGCCTATTAACAACGTACTACAAGATTCTACAAAAGGGGAATATAGTCAAGTAACCTCAAGAATGGAGATTATGTTCTGAAGAAAGCTAATTAAGAAAGAAAATAACGAGTTAACATAATAAAGATTATGTCCATTAACTGGCATGGTCCTTACTTTTTTCTATGGTCATCCAACCAAGTACTTATTGCCTAGAAACTCTGGAGGGAGAGCAATTTAAGAACCCTTGGAATGACTAACACTTGAGGAAATAGTACTAATAGTTATGAATTGAAACTTTCAATATCTTTGTAGAATTACTTTTTGAATCTCAATGAAAATCATTTATTTATCAGGAATTGATTTGCTTTTGGGGGGGAATAGGAGATGTAACAAATCTCAAAACAAACAAACAAAAATTAATCCTAAGGACAATTAATTCAAATCTTGTAAACACAAGAGAAATCATAATACTTCTTGTATGACCTGGCCTTTAATAGGCCACGAATAAGAATTTTCCCATCTTAAAGCTTCCTATATGACTTCTTAAAGTTAAGCACAAGAAGTTTTACCAAACTAAATTTTGTAACATTTGGTCGCCAATGGTAACTAACACAAACACTTGGTTAAAAATGACAAGATCCATTTAGACAACCATACATAAGGCTGGATAAATTATATTCGTCCAAATAGGTAACCAGTTAAGCAGATTAGTAAGTCAAAACCTGTCTGACCACATAATATAACCTTTAAGATACTAGTAGGCCACAATCATACAAAGGAACATAAGCAACAATGAAAATTTTATTCAAGAGAAAAAGATATTACATTATTACATATTCTTATTCATCATTCATTTGTATGACAGGACCAATATAAACCAATGCAAAAGCTTCTTAGTTGCTGGCATTTTCCCAAGGATTTTTCCATCCCTTTAGGAGTAACATCCAGAGCCGAAGGAAGAACAGTAGACCCTAACTCCCTAAGCCTATTCATCCTACTAGAGTTGGGTTTGTCCACCAAATCTAGAGGTTAGCTAGTGTATTCTCTTTATAAAGACCATATTCCTCTAAATATTTCCTAACCCGGCTTATGGGTATAACATTAGTGGGAATCCACTTAATGCCTAGCTTAAAATGAGGTATGGGGTGGTCCAAACAACCAGGGTCATGCTAATACCATAAAGAGTCTTTTTGCATGCACCTTCACAATTGTCATCATTAAGCCAGTCCCATTTATACCCTTTCCTCCTATCCTACTCCAACTCATCACCCATATGTGACGATAATTCACTACACCCGTTTATCGAAAGGGTGTGTGGTTTCTTATGAAAATGGAAAGTTAGACAATCAACCTTTTCAGTCAAATTCTTAATCTTATTCGATTGATTCTTTAACAAATTAGCCAGGTTGGCCAACGTCTTCTTGGTCCGTTCCTCTTTAAATTTTGGATGAGCAACCACAACCTTCCTAGATGATTTGCCACCATTGGACTTCTTTAGCCTTTCAATTTCCTCCATTAAATTGTAGTTCTCCTACTCCAAAAAATAAACCCCTTCATTGTGATCGACATTTGTAGACTTTTTTAATCCCTCCATTTCATCCCTCAACATGTTACTCTCATTCTCTAATAAAATGGATACCTACCGATCACTATTTGCCTCACACTTCATCACAAACTCCATTTTATTATAGGTTGAGGATATGTCTTGTAACTTTTTATCAAAACCACTCTCACTACTTAGCTGAGCGAACTTCTTCTCATAATTAGCTGTCAAACTGGCAAGAGTTTCCTTGTGATCCTACTGCGTTTGGAGTATTATCTCGTAATAAGAGACATTAGTCTCCATGGATTGACTAAACAGTCTATATGAATGAAGATATGCCTCACCAACTTGGTTAGAATCATCTAAGCCAAGTTATTAAGATCTTCATGACCTGCCCTAAAGATTTGAACACTCCTCTTAAACAAGTCACTCTCGATAGTTGCCAGAACATCTTTCCTAGAGTTAAACTGAAAGGGATAAAAAGGGAATAAGTATGAAAAATTAAAAAAAATTACTACATACAATAAGGTTATGAATTATAAAAGGGAAACATCATTAGAATTATTGAAGGAGAATACAAAAAAGGGAGACCGATTTGGATTACAAATGAGCAACATTACAAGCCCTACACCTTATCCTTGTCATGAGCAATTTCCTCCTCCAGATGTATAATTATTGCGGCCATTTATAGGGACATAAATGATTGGGACACTCCATCTCCATCATACATCTCTTCATTAACCACAGGAGGAGTACCAAGGTTATATTAATAAAATAGCTCGATGTCTAGAGTTGTGCCGATCTATTTCAAAGAAGCATCCCATCCTTCCTTGAAGGACGACTTCTTCAAAAACTCCACTTGCACATCAATAGTGGAGTATGACTTATCCCAACCTCTGGTATAGGCATCCTCCTTCTCCCTCTTAAACTTCTCTTTCAAACCCCGATACTTTCCATCCACATATGCAATAGCTTTTTTGGCCTGATTGGCCCTCTTAACAACTTCATCATCGACCTTCACAACATCATTCTTATCTTTCTCTGCCTTCTCCATAATCCCATTATACTTCTCTTGGTATTTCACATCTACCTTCTTCGTGTCATCCAGGGACTCTTTTAACCCCTTAAAATCAGTTTCCACATTCGTCGAGGACTTTCTCAACTGGTCATCTCTCCTCAAAACATGGTCATAATCAACTAAAAAATGCAAAATCTAAAAAAACAAAGAAATTAATGGACCACGGTATTGAAGCATAAATAAATAAAATAAATTAAAAAGATGATATATTAACCAAGGATAAATTATGAACAACCCTCTCCAATAGTCTATCCCTATAAAGGGTGGCAACAATTTTTTCATCAGTAGGAAGAACCCCTGAACCTATCAGATATCGAGAAAGTCCAGGGTTTGCTATAATAGAAGAAGCACTAATTGAGCCCTGGTCGACTTGACCCTTCATAGGAAACTCCTGGATATTAGCATGTCCTTTCTTTAACTTCTTGAACTAAGGATCATGAGTCTTAACTTCTTTATGTATTATCACAATAGGGCACCTGGAACTATCCTCCTCAACGATTCTCTTCTCAGCCAGCGAATGAGACTTGGCTCTAGCAAGAAGATTGGGGATCTTTCTTTTCACCATCTCTTTTGGGGAAGGAGTAATGGTCGGTACCAAATTTATATCCAGGGACTCAAAGGAGGATGAAGTACTTCCAATAATAATATCCCCTTCTAATTGGGAAGAGGATTCTGAACCATCAAATGAAGAAGATGAAGTCGGTTCCTCTAAGACAGTGGGGCTATAAAAATGCCTTCGATTAGCTGAGCAACAAATGAAGTAATTGAGCTCTAATACTCCAACGGTACTGAAGCCGAGCGAGGATGATGCTCCTTAAGTCTCTGTTGAATAGACCAAATAAGTTTGAAGTTAACAAAATTCACCTCAGATTCAGGTGTAATGTCCTTCTTCCTTCTCTCTGCTAAACATAGATACAAGAATATTGATCAGTAAATGAGTAAATTGAAAAGAGTAAAGAAGAAAATATGAAAATAAATAAGTACCAACCTATACCATATCCATCCTGAGGGCAACGCGGCTCAATATATTCTTCACCCTCAAGAAGAGGGGAAAACTGTCAATTCTGAACAATCAAACCATAATCCCAATAATCTTTATTAAAGTCAGGTAAATTAACCACCAATGCTCTGTTGGAATATCTGGTCTTCAAATAATAAATGTTATCAGTAGTGGTCCCCTAGCTATAACAGTACATTAATTTCGTTATACCTTTGTGGGATCATATAATTCATTAATGTGATTGACCTCATTTACTACTCTCCAAGTATTTGTGCCACTCGGGCTGATACCGTGCTAAAATATTGACAAAACTCAAGGAATAAGCGATTGGATGGGAAACCCACCCCACATTTTGATATAAGTATCATGGGAAGCCAGTATCCTTCATCTAAGGCACACATGTCATAGGGACCTGTGACCAACTCACTTTCTACCCATTTATGGATCCTACACTCTATTTCTAAATTCTTCTAAAGAGATCTCATTCACCACATAAGTCATTGTAAAAACTCAGAAAAAGTACAAGAAGGAAAGGATTCTTTCATTGAAGACAAATACTCGACAACCAATCTCTTTTTAATAGCAAAGTAAAAGCTCAATAGTGAATAAGGAGTTTGAAATTCAAGGTGGAATGAAATTGAGGGGGAAATGACCTTTTATAGGAGTGATGATGACTCTTGAAATCCAAAATTTTAAGTGATTAAATGTACCATTATTTCAGATATAGATGACGTCTGATGTTCCCAGATGCTAAAATCACTAGTGAACCCCTGAGAGGTTCGTTATTTTTCTAACTATTTACAAAATTTCCACCACCTTAATGTGACATGTCGAAAGTTACAAGTCCTAGAGGTTGGAAGCTTACCAGACCCCTATCTAGGATGCTGAGAAACTTTTAAGGGATAATACTCCTTACTTTCACTCACCACCCTAATCCTATCAATAATGAAGTTTTGGGAGCATTTATTGTAGCCTAAAATAATTATGTCACTTGGGAAAATAAAATAGTAACACCTTTAAGAACTATCACCGAATCCTAAAATAGCGAATAGGCCTAGTCGGCTCAGATATCTCGATGGCCGACCACACCCACGAAGGTGAATGTCAGTAAGATGAACAAACACATGTGGGATATTCAATATTCATCACGCACATTCATGTGAATAAATATCCAGTTGCCTATTATTATATAAACATATAAATACCTAATGTATATAGGTATTCCGTCTCTTTAACTTCCAACTGTTATAAATAAATTACCACCTCTCTCAGCTAAGGACATAAGCACTTCGTTCTAACCCTATATATTATTCTTGAGAGACTTATACTAGACCCTAAAAATATAGACATTACCCCTGTGGATGTAGGCACCATGTTTGGGCTGAACCACGTAAAACTCTTGTGTCTCTCTACACTTCTTATATCTTTCCAGCTTATTATTTTTATATGTGGTTATAAATATTGGGTAATTTGAGCTAAGATTGTTTCAACATTATCAAACCCAAATTTAGATATCAATAGATCAATTGTGATTTTTGAAACTGCAATACACATGTAGGAGATACAATACACATGTAGAGGATAAAGGTTTTAGTACGATAACCGGCTACAAATGGTTTGTCATTTTGAGCTATCGATTTTTATGTCACAGGTTGTGCACTGTTCAACAGTATTTTACTAAGGTTCTCATTTAATATTTATTAAAAAGGGCCTTAGATTAAACATGTTTTAAGACGAGGCTTTTAGTTCTCAATGTTTCATGCCAAGGGCGGATCGCTGATTACCTTTTAATTTAATGGATTTAATGTATTTTTTATAGGAATAATCAATAGAGATAATACATTTGTGTTGAATATCAAAATCACTTAAAATATAGTAAACTTAATCGAAATATCTCATAGCTTAACAAAAAAAATGTAGTTAAAGCATGTATATTCATGAATGGGGATATATATATGAACATAATTACATGGAACTGATGAAATAGGTTTTGAAAAATCTAGTTTTAGATGTATGTAGTAATTGTCTTATTTTTTTTATTTCTACGTCAAGATCTTTGATGAAATAATATTAGCAAAACATTACAACTATGAAATGTGTTAATTTTTTAAAGCCATGGTTTATAATTGGTAATCACAGCCGTTTATTTTTTTTCTAGTCGTTCTTGTTACTAAATCCATACATATAAGATCGTAATTTAATCAAAATAGAAACAAGTCGATAATATGATTGTATTCCATTTCAATTAAATAATAAAATTCAAAAAATGCTTTATGTTCGTTAGGTAGGGCGTAACTGTACAAGGAAATGAAATATTTAGGGTTCAATCTCGTGTTTGTTTCAGTTGTGTTAATGAGTCCATAGTGTGTGTGTGTGTGTGTGTGTGTGTGTGTGTGTGTGTGTGTGTGTTTCAATTCAGTTTTGTAACTTATCCGAACTAGAGAATAAGAAGGGATCAAATGAACACTAGTAAATGGTGGTTGACAGTAAATTTACCTTTGTACAACTAAAAAAGATACACATCTAATTTTAGGAAACCATATGTGGAGCGTGAAAAAAGTGTTAACTTATTGTACTTTAATATTTATCCTAGGAGTTCAAATTGGAGACCCGCCTGCAAAGTGGGTCATGGCGACCTTCTCATTTGATTAGTTAAAACATTAAAAATAGCAGAACCTACTTCAACTACTTATTTTAATGTTTCAACCAACAAGGTGAGAAAGGTCATCATAACCCAATTTGAAAGTGCATTTCAAAATTTGAAACTCTTATCATAGGGACTAAATAGGTTAAGATCCCTTAATATTAATAAAAAATTTTGAAATACTAGTTATGACCATGTGCGTTACACGTGCAATCGAATCTGGGTATTCAATTGAAGCTTTATAAGTAAGCATTAAGGAATCATAAGCACAAAGATATATTACCAACTCAAAATCCATTTCAATGTTATGTTTTATTGGTAAAGATGTGCAAATTTTATATTATCTTATCTTATCGTATTGTATCCTTATTTTTTTAATTTTTCCTGTCCACGAGAAAATAAAGGAAGAAACAAAATGTTATCCAATAATAATAGTAGTAATAATTTATTTGGGAACCTAAATAAATGATATAATCTCCCTCATGCATCCCCTGTACACTACATGACATCACAATGCATATAATACCAAGTCAACTTGCAAATATAATCCACGAGAGTCACTAAACCTGGAGAATTGAACAATCATATACAAAAAAGTCTCCTGAAAATATGCAACCAATTTTATTCCAATCCGACTTGATCGGACCATCTAAAAAAGCTAAAGTTTATCTATTAAAAACAAACATGCAGGTGCTAGGAGAAAACATCATATGAAACCCTCTTGAAAGATAACCATCGATAAAAGATGATAAAATCCTCCAAAACTTAAAACAAATCATCGGATGTAAAATCCAATCTTCATGAAACTGATTGAAAATATTGTTGAATTTGAAGCAGAAATAAACTCATCTAAAATGTTGGATCAACCGATGATAAAGAAGATTTTAACTTCATAAAGACAATCACTGCCAATTGAAACTACTGACACGGACCTTTTAAAAAACAATCTGAAAATTGATACCAAATTACAATCGTTGGATCATTAATGGGAACCACCTAATTTTAATTCTAGATCAAAAGCAAACACAAAGTTTGCTATAATTTTTTTTATCATTTTGTTGATCGTTCGATTTGAACTTGTTGCACTTATGTTGTAATTGGGACCCATCATGTTAATGTGATCACATGTGATACCCATATCCATTCATTAAACCAAAAAATTACATATCTCTGTAGAATAATGTTTTCCCAATAAAGTCAAAACTTGATCTAATAAATGATCTCAGGCCCCATAAATCTTGTATATCAGAGATCCATTGTGAAGATTCAAAATTGAGGACCACTTGGAGAAAATTCAAAAGGTAATCAATGTAGTGATGCATCCATGTTCCACACATGGATAAGAGAAAAACTGGAACCACTCAAAATATCTATTGGCACCATATTAAAAGGAACAATTATTGAAATATGATGTTGTTCTAGATGAACCAGATCTAATGAAACTAATCCCAAACTAAAAAAGGATTAATCACAACAATAGTTTGACTTAAAGTAAAACACCCTTGGAAATTCCAAGATCGCCCAAGAATCACTTCTCTCTCTCTCTCTCTCTCTCTCTCTCTCTCTCTCTCTCTCCCCCTCTCTCTCTATAGAGATACATCTTTATGTCTTTCTCTTCAAGTAACCCTAATTTAGATATAAACAAATGGAAAGTAATGAAAAAATATTTACGAGAGAAGGCAATTGAGAACCCAAGATGACACACAACTACGTATTTACATACATGTGATAGTGCTAAAACCATATAAAAATATTCATCAATGAGTTAAACTAATAAACTGAGATGGAAAAATAAAGACATAAATACATATTATTTCATAAAACAAGATCTTAATTGAGATGGGATGGGAAGCCAGAACACCGAAGGTGGATGGGGGTAAGAGTTTGGGGGGAGCTTCGTATGAGAAGATTAAGAGGGTGAGAAAATGAAAAGAGAGAGGGTATGGGAGAGAATAAGATTGAATCGAATTAAGTTGGAGGTTATATCCAAAATTTCTATATTGTAGGAAGGTATTTTCGTCATATGAGCACTACAAATAGTTTAGCCTCTTTTTAGGTAGTAGGGAAACAAATGGAGAGTGAGGAAGAAATATTGATGAGAGATAAAGAGAGCAAGATGATAAGGTTTACAATTGAGAACCCAAGACGACACATAACTACATATTTATGTAAATGTGATAGTAGCCAAACCATATAAATATCTTCATCAATGTTAAATTAAGAAACTGAGATGGGAAAACAAAAACTTGGATACATGTCGTTTCAAAGAATAAGATCTTAACTGAGAGGGGCTGGGAAGAGAGAACGCCTAAGATGAAGGGGGTGAGAGTACGAGAGAGTGAGAGATTTATAGGAAAAGATTAAGAGGGTGACAAGATGAAAAGGGTGATTTTATGAGAAAGAATAAGATTGAATTGAATTAAACTGAAGGTTATATCCAAAATTCTATATTGTGAGAGAGTATGTTCGTCATACGACCATTACAAATAGTTTAGCCTCTTTTTAGGTAATAATGATTTTCTTCGAAGTCAAAATCACAATTTTAATATAGTTTTTTTTGTTAGTTTAATTCAATTTTCTAAGTTCTGTTAGGCTCCTTTCATTATTTTTTAAATTATTTTTGGGTATACAACAACTCAAAGTAATCATCAACTTTCTTATAACTGTATCTAATCTATGTATATATATATAATTGTAGACTGAAAGCATCCCACGTTGTCATGTTGGATATCATAAAAGAATTCCATCATACTTCTCGAGACTTTTCGTTCGTCCCTCTTTTTGTTTCCATTTTCCAATCCATTCATTTTAGATTCCTCACCCTCATTTCTTCGTATCTTAAATATCCCTCTTCTTCCATAGTTATGAGCCTCTTCCTCTCCCTCTTTCTTTACCCTCACTACTTCAGTTCCCACTAAGAACTCTCATCGAGTGTCTTATGAGAATAATGAAAAATTGTTACTAAAGCCATTTAATATAAGATTAAACTATTTAAGTAACTCCGAACTATTTTTTGAAGAAACTCTTTTCTAGAAATCAAATCAGTTTAATCACAATATGTGTTTAAAATTATGCACGAGATCTGTTCAAGATTTGTTAACAAGTTTTGAAAAACAAAACTAAAATCGTTTTTAATTCAGCACACTAAACAGAAAGGGATGAGGAGATGTAGAAAGATTAATGACAAGATATTTTTAACGTGGTAAAACCTCACCCAACTGAGGAAACATCCACGACTCCCTCTACGGAGTAAACCAAAAATTCCACTAAAACAAATTATAACAGTTACAAACTATATAACACACATGCACACTAATCAGACCAATACAAGTTTAGGAATGTACCCACTGGCGTCCTTCTAACTTTTTTGCAGTTCTGTTTGTTGATGTTGTTCTCCAGTTTGCTAACATCCAATTTGTTCCAGTTCTTTACGTTGACTCTTGTTTCAAGATCTTATTACCAACACTTTTAGTGTGGTAGGGTGCTAGTGAAGGTGCTTCTAACACATGCATTCACACACTCACACTGATTTATACAAACAGTCTTATCAAATTACATATAAAATCTATATGCTGTGATTTTCAGTTTCTCTCTTCCTAGGAAACTTTGAACCTTATTTGACCTTTAATATTATCCCAGAATCCACGACTATCATGCTCAGAAGACGTTTTAAGATCTTAATCAATCTCAAATTTTGAAAATATTTTTTAGATTGAAAATCACCAAGTGCGATTCCAACTAGGTCAAAGGTTTTGTTTCAAAAAAACTAGAAGTAGAAAATGTTTTTGTTGATTTTGAAGTTGAAAACATTTACAGAAACAAATCAACAAAAGTTTTCTCAAGATGAGAAACTATAAATGTAGATCTATGTGACATATAACATAAAACGTTCAGATCTACGATTTCTATGAATCAGAAACACAGATCTTAAACTTAATGTTTAAGTTGAAAACAAGATCTCAAAACGAAGAGGTTATAGCATGAAACAACTAAAAAACCAACACTCAAAAACTCTTAAACACTCAAGGTTTTGTTTGGTATATACTGGTTTTGAAAGAGGTTAGGGTTTGAAATATGTTAGGATGTTTTTAGGGTTAGGGTTTCTAACTCTCTCTCTCTCTCTCTAATTTCTCTCTCTCTCTTCTCTCTCTACTCTCTTCTCTCTCTACAAATGACGAAATGACCAAAAGCTTCTAAAAGGCTGAGAGTAAGGCTCCTTATATAAGGGATGAGAAGATTCAAGAATTCAGGTCCAAATCAAGGGCTATGAATTGGTCTAGGCAGTTTGACTTTAATCCAAGGGTTAGAGATAAGCAGTAGTTATTGGTTTAAGAGGGATTCACCAGGATTGAATTAAAACGCATATAGATAATTGATTAACACGATCCAATGGTTGAGATTGATCACAGGGGTTGTCTCTTGGAAGAAACACAAATCAAACCGATATATAAGCGATAGGTGTAGGGCTAGGATTAAAGCTGAAACGCGTGTTTTGGAAATAATTAGTCTCTAGCTCTTTTAGTTTCTACCTAATAGAGCTTTCAACCAATAAAACCAACAATCCAGAATTACATAATGACCCCAATACTTTATAAATCCAATTTTAATTAAGATAAAAAGTGTTTTAAAAATCATTTAAAATTTCCAAAAATTATTGAAAATTAATTTTAGGGAAATTAACACACACAACACACACACACAACCAATAATATGCAAGATACAAGATATGAATGTAATCCTAATGTGTGTAAGTGTTGGTACATATACCTTTGTCTAGACAAACAAGAGGAATGAATATTAAACAATTTCTGAGGCTTTTTTTATTCTAGGAAAGGACACAATTTTGTCACTTATTTCCAAACTAGATGAGCACTTATACAATGTAGACTCAAGTGAGTAAAGAGTATATGGTGCTTCAATATCCCCCTTTGGAAATATGAGACAAAATATCCTTTGAGTCATCTAGGACTCGTAGGGCAATAAAGAAATGAGGAAAAAAAACTATTCTTAAACAAAAGTTCTATCTACCCATTTCCTAGAAAAGAAAAGTGCATAACTCAACTAATTACAAATCAATACCCTATTGAGAATAACTGTACAAAATTCTGCAAATGGTTTCTAAGATCAAGCTTATTAGAAATATGTGAAAAAATTGAGCGCATAAGACTCAAACTTCTCCCCCATTTTGTCTCAAATGGACAAAGGGAAAAAATTATGTAAATCCAAGAAAGTATTCAGCACACACTATTCCAATTGATTTACGCAAGGTAATAAACCTATTATAATCCAAAGGTTTGGTAAACATATCGGAGAGTTGCAAATCAGTAGGAAGATAATTTATTTCTAATTCCTTAATTTCAACTAATTCACGAATAAAGTGATGTCTTATTTTTATGTGTTTTGTTCGCGAGTGTTGAACAGGATTTTTAGAGATATTGATCGCACTTTGATTATCACAATAGAGATGCAATTGTTTTTCTTGAATACCATAATCACTTAGCATTTGCTTAAGCCAAAGAAGCTGAGCACAGCAACTTCCAGCAGCTATGTATTCAGATTCAGCAGTGGATAATGAAGTGCAGTTTTGTTTCTTACTACTCCAACCTACCAATTTATTACTAATATAATAACATGCGCCTGATGTGCTCTTACTATCGTCAGTACACCCGACCCAATCAGCATCGGTTTATCCTATTACAGTGCTAGGAGTATCATTGGTGTACCAAAGTTCTAAATTAGAGTGCCTTTAATGTACTTGATAATCCTTTTAACACAAGTTAAATGACTCTCTTTAGGATTGTTCTGGTGACGAGCACAAACGCAAACAGCATACAAAATATCAAGACGCGAGGCAGTAAGATATAGTAAGGTTCCAATCATACTACGATAAAGGGTGGGATCTACTGTAACACCCCGCATTTTTCATGCATTAAATATTTAATTAATTCGGGAATTGAAAATTACTTGTGAGTCGTAATTTAATTGAATTAATTAGGGAAATTTTATTTAAATATTAATCGAGGAGTAAATGGTTAATATTTACGGAAAGTTATTTACTAAGTGAATAGTAATTATTTATTTAAGTCATTTCGAGTATTAATGACAGGGTATGCACTTATCTCAACCGGGAGTCGGTATAGACTAAAGGGGTGAGGGGATAAATATTTTTATAAATTAATTCAGATGCCAATTCTGAGTGTACGTTTGAGTCCGGATGGGCCGAGATAGTCAGAAAAGTGTACCCGGACGTAGTAAACGGGTCACGGGGCATTTTTAGACATAGCCGGGCCCACACGGGGGCATTTGGGTCACTTGGGCTTGGCCCATTAGGCAAAAAACGGGATTAGGTAAATTAAGGAATTGGGAGGAATGATAAAACGGCTGATAGGGTTTTAGAAAAGGCTAAGTGTATCAAGAAACCTAATAGCAGTTAAAGGCAGCTTTGGGATCACTAGAGAGCCAACAAGGATCGTCTTCAACCTTGGAAATTCATCTCCGAATCAGACACTACGAAACCTAAGGCAAGTGTATAACTTGAAATATTATTGAATCTATTTTTGAAATTCATATTCATGTGATGTGTTTGATAAAAATTCGTTTTGGGTGTTCATGGCATAAACATGAGGTTTTGAAAAATAATAATCTGATTTACGAATTTGAATGAGGATTCTTGTAGAAATATGATATTATAAATTGATACATATCTGGTAGGATGATATCTGGATAACTAGAAACGAATTTGGTGAAGAGATTTGGGATGTAAATGTGTAAGGAATTAAAGATGGATATTTCCCCAAATTCAGAAATTGTAGTTAATGGACGAATTAATTATGTTGGTGGACATTCTGGAGGTCCCTAATAAGGTTTCTAACATGTATTAATGCTAAGAGGGCTTAAGGTTACTGGTAGAAGGAATTAGGTTTTGAGAATTTTCGTCCATGGCTGATTCTGTCTTCGCGAAGAAGACGAAGACCTGCTCGATCGATCGATCGAAGGTCTGGGGTCGATCGATCGAAGGTCGGTAGATTTCGGCAATTCTGCCTAGTTATGTATATAAAAGAAAATTTATATAATAAATCTTTATGTAATTAATTATGGGGAAATTAATACATGAGTTTAAACCTAATTAATCATGAGTAAAGTTACTTAGGATTTGAGGAATTTTTGGGTGTCACGTCATGATTAAAAATTCGGGAGTCGGGAATTTAGACTCGGGTGAGGTGATTTCGAACTACGAGAGTAAGTCCAAATTTTATAGTGGGGTCGACACCAAAGGTGATTTAATTAATTAATGTGCGAATTAATTAATAATTAGGGTTGGGCCATAACTCTAAATTTTAAATAGGCTTGTGTCACAGATTTAGTACATGGTGTAGCCGGGACATTTTATATATTTTTATACATATACATATATATATATATATATATATATATATATATATATATATATATATATATAATAAAGTAGGAAACTTATGTATGTCATAAGCTTCAAGTATGATGTCATCAATATAATTTTATCCTGCAATACCTATTTTGCCCTTGAAAATTTTGAATTCTCCCTCTTTTTAACACACTCTAATGTATTGCCCCCTTTCTTCAAAATTTAAAAACATGGGTATGAAAGTAAATTGTACTCTCCGAAACTCATCTCTTTTCTCTCTACCGAACACACGGGCTGAAGACAACCCGAGTCTCTGCCCCCTCTCACTCCTCACAAACCCTAGCGCACACGATCTTCACTCTCACTCTCACTCTCTCAGCTAATCCTATTCATATTCCAGGTGTGCGTATATTAATGTCTCTTTTGTTATGGTTTTATTAAATTTAGGGATCAAAATTTTGTTTTTGAGAATTTTTTGTGTTTTGTTTATTGTTTTTAAGGCTTTATAATTTTGGTTTCAATTTGTAGATCCGTGTACTAATTTTGTTCTATAGAGATTTGGGGATTTCATTTTTAGGTACCTCTCTATTTTTTTTAAATTATAAGCATAGTTACTCATAATTTCTTTATGAACTTTCATCCAGTATTGTTGAACTTCAGGTCTCCATTCAGGTATTGTTATACCACTAAAATTTCTTATAGATCGAGTGTCTTTGTAAATTTTGTGCCTCTATACATTTCGTGTGCCTCTGTACATTTTGTGAGGTTTAATTTTTGTCATAATTTTTGCAGATCTAATGTTTTTTTCACAAATCTAATGTTTTTTTTTGCAGTTCTAATGTTTTTTTGCAGATCTGATGTTTTGGGTAAGTGATTTTTTTGCACATTTGAAACTATGTAGTTTAGTGGTGTTGGTTGTTTTGTCTTAGGTGGTGTTTATACATGTATCTAATTTTTTTTGATGATATATTTGTATTATTATTATGCAAGACCCTTTATTTTTTTAGTTAGTTTTATTAATACGTGACTCAAGAGTTTCCTACAACCGGAGATTTGGTTTGGGATTTTTCGTTTAACAAGGATCAGGGTTCACTTTTTGATGTTGAATGCTGAGGGGTGTTGATATAGATATGGATCATGGGGTAATTTTACATGAATTTTTTTAGTTAGATATGGAAATCAGTAGCTCACACCTGCTCAAGGTGAAGATGGCAGTAGTGCATATGTTGAAGGTGAAGATGACGGGAGAGTGTTGCTAACTTTTAGTTCTTTTGTAATTATTTTTAACTATATGAAATAATTGTATAAATTTTGTTGGAGTCTTTATATATTCCTTGCCTTTACCTATATCATGATTTTTTGTGAATATCATTAATGTTTATGTGCTGATCTAATTTATCTATTTTTCGCTCTTCTTTCCAGAAAAAATGACCTCGGCAAGCTTGCATCTTTGACTTGGTAGAAAAAAATAAATAGTGAGGGAAATACCCTTTTTGATTTATATGGTATGAATATAAACTCACACTATGAATATAGACTCGCACTCTTTCCATCCCAAATGTTAAGAGTCTTATTTTCTTTATTTAGACGTCCCTAATTAAGAGTCTACTTTGAAAATAACTTACCAAAATGCAAGTTTCCAACATAAGAAGTTAGTCTTTGAAACAAAATAAGAGCTAAATTATTAAGTTCCTTACATGAAGAAATCTGATTGTTTTTTGAAATTTTCAATTCTAAAATGTTAAGTTCCTTAGAATAAGAGCTAAATTTTAAGTTCATTGCAATAAGAGATAAAATGTTTTTTGAAATGCGATAAATGGAAGATACACTACATTTGAATTCTTGCGAGTTATTGTAATGTTTTAATCTGTTGAATTCTCTATTCAAATTGTTTTAATCAGTTGGTTTCCATGTTGAAAATATTTTAATCAGTTTAATTCGATGTTCAAAATGTTTTGTTCCCCTGTTGAGTGGGGAAATAGGTTTAGAGTTGTTCATTTTGTGTTGTTAATTTGTGATGTTTCATTTTGTATGGTTGTTGATTTTTCGTTTTAGCCCTACATCTCCATATCCCATTTCGTTTTAATCCCCTGTTGAAAATGTTGGGACCATCTTCAGTTTAATCATTTTTGGTTATTGGATTTGGTTCAATAAGTGCATTTATGTTTCATGTTTGGTTCATCATCACATGTAATGAAATCGATCATACGTATTGTTCAAGTGTAAGTTGATTGCGAAACCTATAACTAAAATCTCTTGCAATTGTAAGTTAAATGTAAGTTGTTTATGTTTCATAGGTATTGTTCATGTTTGTTCAAGTGTAAGTCGTCGAAACTTTTATGTTAAGTTTTATAAGTTAAGAGCATGTCACAGAATTACTAAAATACTCATGCTACTTTACTCATTATGAATTAAGAGTACAGTAATATAATAGCATGAGATGTCCAAGAGAAAAGGAACATTAGTATCTTTCTTTCTATCTTTCTTTCAAATCGATCGTCATGATTAAGTTGGTGTTCAGTGTAACATTAGTATAAGATCGAAAAGAATGAGATGTCCAAGAGAAAAGGAACGAGGGGAAGAATCCCTTGATAGTAGGGGAATCTATAACAAAAAATCGTGAATGCAAAAGGCGTGGCAAGAATTCTCAACTCGAGATGGAATTCTATTTTCTGAAAATGCTAGAGCCATATCTCAATAGATGGATTTTTCTCAGTCTTTTATTGGTTATGTATCTGTTGTATCTGTTCGTAGGTCTTTTTCTCTATTTTCGTTTACTCCAGGAGGTTATCAACCATAATAAGGCACAAGGGTTTGGGATTGGACTAGAGTATGGTTGGAGGGGAGTTAAAACAACCCCTATTCCTAATGTAGTAAGTGGTCGGGACGATCAGGCAGGAGAAACAAAATGAAATCCGAATTTGACCGAAACCCCCAAACAGTGGGGGGGGGGGGGGGGGGTCAGAGCATGGCACTAAATTCTAACTAATTGTGAATTAAGTTTTTTGACAATTCTATTGCAAGCTTTTATGTCTCATAGTCGTGCCATGCTCTTAAGTAAAAACATTTTCTCAAATCAATTCATAAGTTGTAGGGATCTGAAATGTTTTCTACTATATGCTATTGTACTCCTATGCCAATGTACTATTGCTACTGTACTAATAATTGTACAGTACTCATGCTACTGTCCTCTTTATTCAGTGACATGCTATTGTACTCTTATGCTACTGTACTCATTATGAATTAAGTGCTATGCTCTTAATTTGTTAGAAAACCTGACCATCATTTTATGCTACTGTACTAAACTCATAATTTGTTAGAGTTCAATTACAATTAAGAGCATGCCTGTACAGTTTGGCCAAATTTAGCTGGAGAGGTTCTCTTACAGCTTCTCTATTGATCAATTTTATTCATTTTATTGAGGTTATATGTGAATTAGTTCTATTGGCTTGATGTGGAATTCATGTATTTTAATATGAGTGAATTAAGAGTGCTTCATATTATATGGAAGCATGTCTTGGAACTCTAAACTGGTAGTAATCCATGTGAAGTTTAGCATGCACGTAGAACAATATGTGGCAGTGTATGTACGTAGGAGCAGCAAGTAATCTGTTTCATTTCATTAGAATTTATTTCATCTCTCTGTCAATGGGAACATGTTTTTTTTTTGCTTTGTTTTCTATATCATAGATGTTGGAGAGATTTCTTTACTAACACTTTATTCAAACATGTCATTGCAGGGACTATCGGTGAGCAGGCCATGCGTCTTGAGAATATTCAGTGTTTCTTTGCGCACTTTAGCCTATCCAAAATCAGGGCACGCGTAAGAACTTTGGGTCCAAATATTTTAACACCCAATAGGCCCGTCAACGAATATCTCATACACACGGTTCACAGAGATCTGCTTTTGCAATCACATACACAATTGGATTCGAAAGAAACTCTACTACAAAAACTGGTAGTTTTCAATCTCCTCCACAATTACAATATGCAATTAATATAGTTAGATACAAAAGAAAAATCCTTAACTCGATACAACTCAGTGATAAGAGAGTAGTTCTCTACGAGGTAATGAAGGACGGTTTTTCTTCCAACACTGTTAATAAATATTATTTTTGTCGTGTACAGAATGCTTTAAGGGCACCACTTTGGAACGTAAATTCCCACAGCGTGATCTATGTCATCAGAACTGGCCGCATACAAGTTGTTGGATACCGTGGAAAATCAGTTTTCAATGACACGGTCTGAGAGGGTCAGCTCATTGCTGTGCCTCAAAACTGTGGTTGTGAAAAAGGCAGGCGATGAAGGCTTGGAGTGGATTTCCTTCGATACCGTTACAAAATTTTTGGCAACTGATGACCTCAAGACCGTTACAAAAATCTGTAATGATTAAGGCCGGCAATGAAGGATTGGAGTGTATTTCCTTCAAGACCATATTGTTACAGAATCAATAAGTAAGTATACACTGGTGCAAACTCTCCCGTCACTCCCCTATTTTGTAACATCCATATTTTGATTAATTATATCTTATGTCCATTTTACTACCTTACTGTTTCTCTCCCACTTTGCCATATAAAATTCGGGAATATTTGGTAACTACAATTCACATTTTATACATAACAATGGAAGGTCCAGAAATCATCACTGCTAACAAATGTTAGACAAAAGCTTCCTCAAATATTTCGTAACTACAGTTCACATTCTTTCTCCACCTATTTGTGTTTTATTTGTCTTCATAAGGATTTTTTTACAAAAGCTTCCTGAAATTGTTAGTTTTATATATATATTTATGAGGTAGTTATTTATTTCATACACTTTGAGTCTTATTTATCTTTCTTTTTTAAAGGATAGATAAATGGGGGATGCTACTCTCAAACAGCCACTACGAATGGTTTATAAGGTGAAGCACTACTTTTAGCCCCTCAAAACAAGGGAAACTAATGAAGATATCCCTTTAAGTGTACCATGGATGTGAAGTACATTTGATGAGGTATTAAGTTAGTCCATGATAAATTTGATCTGTTTCGAATCTGGCCAAATGAAATCCCTATACATGAATATTTTGGGTAAAATATTATTTATAGATATTAACTTTGCATACATAATATACTCGAACTGTATATTTATATTTACTTTTATACCAACATGGAATTTTAAAAGAATCTTTACAAGTCAATTATTCCACAACTTTTCATAGTTTTTTGGTTATGTTTTTTGTATTTTGAAATGAGTATATGGAATATTTTTTTATTGAATTGGTGATGATCTATGTCCGTTACTGCAGAGAATAAATTTTGACGAAGATGGTTGTCGGCGCTGCAACTATATTGAGTACGATGACCACTCTGTGATGTGTAAATCGACTTGCCACCTGCCTTGATCGATGACCGCCCTATGGAGTATGTCCAATCCAGGGTGAGCATCTCACTTCTTCCACAAATACAAACAAAAAATATGCATTATCACTTGAAAATATTGGTTAAAGAAGAACCTAACCTTTGTACCAGATTATATGTAACTTAAAATTCTTCTCTTAGAAACATGGAATAGTTACATCCTTTGTTTATACATGGGATATATAAATCCTTTAACTTTAAGTTAGGTCCGCTAAATTGTTTATTCATCACATTAAACATATAATTTATAGAAACATGGTACACTCCCAATTTTACTTTACCTCTTAAGATATTATACAAGACATGTCTAACAAATATGAATAGGAAAGCTAGGGACATGAATTTATTAATAAATTATGAACTATATTAAAAAGTCTGTACATTCATATCCTTCTTCTTTTTTTTATATTCGAGGATGGTACACAGTCACAATTCCATCTTTTCTTCCAATAATATCCCCATACTCATATTTATTAACTTATTTTGAAATAGGATTGTTTAATGGGTTAGAGTTGTTTCCATTGCTAGCGGAGATCGCTAATGACCATAACGATGAGCACCGGAAACCCATTCGCAATCATCATCTCCAGCATATAATATCTAATATCTGTATATTTGACATAATGTTGACCATAGGTTGTTTTTGTCTATCACTATGTTAATTGTTTTGTAAAAGTTATCTGAATAAACATATATTTGTTTCCTTGGAACTAATTTTTTAATTATACTAATTAGCGAAAATTTTGTCTTTGGCACTACATTTTTCAACTGCATAATAATGGTAAACGTTTCAGACATTTGCACTTTAGAAATAAGTTCTGCAGTATGTTCAGGTATGCAGTACAAATGATGACACAGTATGCAATACAAAGGATGACACTTTAGCAACCATTTTTCATAGTTTAATTTTTAATAAAGGTTGAAGTAATTTATCATTTTAATATTTTTAGCTCCTGAGCACCTGCATTTTGTGATAGCGTATTTTTATCATAATCTCAGCTATGTGGCTTATTGTTGTCATCTCACTGTCTTTGTGTTGACGTTATGTATTCACAAGTATTACTCATATGGGAGATGGATGTTTGAATAGTGCCAACAATCCATTATTACCTATATTTTCTTTTATTGTGCATGTTTTTTTATAACAAGTCCTCCATAACAAGGAGAAAATAGGGGACGACATACCAAAATTTTATTGTGCCAGAGGACGACATTTACTTGGGGTTCACCATCTGAACTTGGGGGTTTATTTTATTTCATTTACATTTATTGTGGCAGAGGACGACATGATGGTCACGCGTATCTTCCATGGTGGTCGCCACCGCTGGAAGCTTAATCGTACCACTGGAGAAAATAAGGTCATCGGACCTTGCATTAAAGATAATATCGGACCACATTTGTGCAGAGTTAATTTTTTTTCCACGCTTCGTGAATGTTCTCTCAATTGTAGATATGGCAACATAAAAATCCCAGATAGTTATCCGTTTTTTAGTATTCGTTGTTCTCTCAATTGCAGATGTTCTCTAAAACTCTCATATCAGTGGGAGAAATACAACATGTATCAGGTATAAGTTTTTTCTTTATTTTTTTTGTTGTAGATTCATTTTCTAACGCATATCCGTTGTATTCATTTTAACGCATATCCGAAAGAACAATATCATATGAATACAATATCTATTTTGTTTTATTCATCGACTCTAATCAATATTTATTGATGTTTAATATTAAGATTTTTGGTATTTTTTATCACAGATTCAACGCCTGACTCTTATCAACATAGTTATTTTACTTTTATTCATCAGTGTTGTGATTCGCAATAGTATATACACATGATGGTAACATAATGCAAAAGGTAAGTGTGTCCCTGTTCACCCTACATTTTTTACAAATGGGGAGTTTATTTTCTTAAGATTTTAATTATGAAATTATGCTTTGTAATTATGAAATTACACACATCAGTGTGCTTTTCAGATCTTGGTGGCAGACTCAAATCAAATGTATATCTTAACATCACTTTGGGTGAAATCGAATATACTCGGTTTTATTTTTGGTATGCATCGACTGATATCGGATTTCAAATGTGATTTTCTTGGTTATATTAGTTTTTGTGGATTTACCATGATAATTTATGTTTTCTATTATGCGAGGTTTTACAGTACTTTGTAAGAGTTTTTGTACGAGACGTTTGAGTTTCATTTGCATTCTAATAGGTTTTCATATGATGGGATCAGCAAAAATCTATTATAATAGTTCATTTATCGAGGTGAAAATAATTTGTTGTCATGCATGGCTCTAATTTATCATATTAAGAATATCAATAGCTTATTTTCAATCTTACGAGTCGAATTTTTTGCTCCCTAACCTCGACAATGTTAGCGATACAATATACTTTAAAATTACGGGGTGAATCCCCATATTCGGGAGAATTATCATCGTGCCTTCAGGCATGCACACAATTGGGGAAATTATGACAATTTTTTTCAAATTATGCCTTCAGGCACGTGCATGAATAAATGAGGTTTTATTTTTTTTATACAGCGCGGATAATCCTATAAACAAAGGAAACTCTATTAAAAAATTTAAATTATTTATGATTATTTATATTATATAAAAACATTAGACTTAAATTATACATGATTTGATATTTTGAAAAAAAATCTTCATGAAGAAGTTGCTTCCGTGTTTTGAACCCAAGACCAATCTTAGTTTTGGGGAGGGCACTTTCCATCGAACCAGTGCACGATTTTATGCTTTTAAAAATTATCAGCGTGCCTTCAGGCACGGGCATACCCTAGTATATATATATATATATATATATATATATATAGTGCGGGCATTAATATCAGTGATTGAATATTATTAGTGTATACTCTAGTGCTATAGGGGGAGGTTGCGCGCAGTGGATGAATCCCCTAGCTTGAGGAGTAGGGCGAGTATAATCCCATGTCATAGCGTCCGTTGTATGGGTGAGGGGTATCTCACTTTCAGGGAAGGAATATGACCCCCACCAATTCATATGTTAAACTAAGTTAGTGAGCGAATCTAACTTGGATAACTAGGTTACGTGAATACACCTAGTGGGACAGCACTTGGGAAAATTTATATTTTGTGAGTATTCTTACTCGGTTGAAAGTTTGTATTAAATGTTATTTCAGTATGTTTGTGAATACTGTAATATGATTAAATATATAATTAGGTAAATAATTATATAGGGGATAATTAATACATAGTGGAAAATGTTTTATGTGCATAACAAGTGTGAATGTTATATGAAATTAAAAGGAGTAATGATTCAATTAAGTTGACGTTTATAATAACTTAAAAATCATGAATTAAGGCATACTCGGTTAGAGTAGGTAAAATTCAAGGGTTAAAATAAGCATTGGGTCAGGAGCGTAGGACCTAGTAAATTAATTGGAAGCGTTAGTAGTGCACATTAGAAGAGGGGTGAGGAAGTCCTCACGAGAGTGTGGCACTAACTAAAATATGAAGAGCATGCATATTTATTTATTACTGTAAGTTAATCATTTGTTAAATGTTTTCAAATATTTTTGGGTACTAACCCTTTCTATAAAATTCTTTTAAAAACCTTTTAGGTGTCCAACCACAAGGGCGCCAAGCTTGACTCTATTCCAGGTATCCTTGCTGCAGCACATGTGGATGTTGCGGGGTTTTGCTAGACGTCTATTTCTTCCATTCTTGTAGAGACTCTCTAGTAGTTATCTGAGCTTGTCGCTCACAATTCATTTATCAGTAGTAGACTTGTTGAGATGTTATCTGATATTTACTTGTATTGGATATTTGGACCGATGGGTTATTCGGTTAAGTGTTTTTAATTGTGGATGGTTATTTTAATTAACTATGATTGTGTATTATTGTATGTTTCGCACGAATTTTATTTAATTAATTGAAAGATAAAAATTGGCACCAGTCTACTTTTCTCACTTAGGTGGTTAGTAATTAAAAAGACGACAGTGATGCTAAGAATGGACCAACTGATAAAACTTTTCTAACTTTATTTAGGACTTATCACCCGGGATTAATTAGGCGGGGTGTCACATCTACGGATTTTCCTGTTTCATCCTTAGATAGTTTGACAGTAGTACTCATGGGAGTTTTAGCATCTTTTGCACTTTCAAGACCAAATTTTTTAACAATCTCTAATGCGTATTTTGATTGCGAGACAAATGATCCTTCTGAATTTTGTTTAACTTGAACACCTAAGAAAAATTGCAACTCCTCCATGAGAGACATTTGAAATTCTTTATGCATAATTTCAGAAAAGCATTCAACTTCTGAAGGGGAAGTAGATCCAAAGATGATATCGTCTACGTACACTTGAGCTATAATGATATGTTTGTCAAAATGTTTGACAAAAAGAGTTTGATCATTTCCACCTCTCTTAAAACCTTTGTCTAAGAGAAAGTTGGAAAGGCGCTCATACCAGGCTCTTGACGCTTGTTTTAGGCCATACAAAGCCTTTTTAAGACGAGATACGTAATTTGGATATTTACGATCAATAAACCTTTTTGGTTGTTCTACATAGGTTTCCTCGATCAATATTCCATTAAGGAATGCAGATTTGACATCCATTTGGTAAAGTGTAAAATGTAAGTAGCAAGCTATGAGAAAGAGAAGACGAACAGATTCTAATCGAGTAACGGGAGCAAAAGTCTCATTAAAATCTATTCCCTCTATTTGAGAGTATCCTTGAGCAACTAATCTGGCTTTGTTTATAATGATTATCCCACTTTCATCAGATTTATTTTTAAATATCCAACGTGTGCCAATAACCTTTTTGTGATCAGGCCTAGGTACAAGATACCAAACATCATGAATGAAAAATTGAAGAAGTTCATCCTACATTGCAGAAATCCAATGAGGATCATTCAATGCATCATTAACATTCTTTGGTTCCACAAGGGAAACAAAACATGCATAATGAGCATAGTTTCTTAATTGAGATCTTGTACGCATAAGTTCACTGGGATTACCAACAACGTTGTCTATGGGATGGTCTTTAGCAACCCAATTAGGTACTTCAGGTGTCTCAATTGGTAAAGAATAATCTATTTCAGGTGAGTTATTTTCTAAAATATTTTCAGAATCTACCACAATAGTTGGTTCTCCAGTCTTACTTTCCATAGTAGTGTCACTTACAATTACGTTTATGGATTCCATTATAGTCTTAATGTGAAGGTTATAAACACGATAAGCTCTACTGTTAGGTGAATATCCTAGAAAGATGGCTTTATCTCCTCGAGTCTCAAATTTGGATAAGTGTTCTCTGTCCTTACAGACATAACACATACAACAAAAGGTTTTAAGGTACTTAAGATTAGGTTTCTTCCCATACCAAAGTTCGTAAGGAGTTCGTTTAGAATTCTTTCTAAGATAGACCCTATTAACAATGTGACAGGCAGTACGAATGGCTGCTACCCAAAAATACTTAGGTAAAGTCTTAGCATGAATCATAACACGTGTCATCTCTTGAAGGGTACGATTCTTTCTCTCAACTATACCGTTCTGTTGAGGAGTCGTAGGAGCACTAAATTCATGTTTGTAACCATTATAGTCATAATACTCTACAACACCTGTATCTAAGAATTCTCCACCTCTATCACTACGAATCCTATTTACCTGAGAGTCTTTCTCATTTTCAATTCGAAGTAAAATCTTCAAAAAGAGTGTCAGAATTTTGTTTTAAGAAATCTACACAAGTAAATCTGGTGAAGTCATCAACCATAACTAGAATGTAACTGTGTCCACAAAGACTAACAGGTAGAGAATGACCCATTAGGTCCATATGGATGATCTCCAAAGGTTTAGAGATTATGATATCTTCGACTTTCTTATGAGGAGCTTAACAATTTTACCTTCCTGACATGAACCACAGACAATATTAGAAATAGATTTGATCTTAGGAATAACTATAACTATTTCTTGAGAAGACAGTGTACTAAGATTTTCATAATTTATGTGACCCATACGATTATGCCATTTCTCATTGTCATCCATTCTGGAAATATTATAAACCTCAACACTATTTTGAACAGTATCACAATTGTTCGGAGTCCTGAGTCCTGTAATAATGCATTCATCTTTTTCATTTAAAATTTTGCAATTATTCTTTGAAAATGTGACAGTATGATTTGAGTCACAAAATTGCGAAATACTAAGTAGGTTTGCCTTAAGACCTTTTACTAAAAGGACATCTTCATGCAAAGGTAATCCTTCTTCTTGGAGTGTTCCTTTACCAATGATTTGAGATGAGGCACCATCACCAAAAATAAATTTTCCCCCAGCAAAGTTGGTTTTGTTTAAAAGTTTTGTATCATCACCAGTCATGTGTTTTGAAGATCCAGAATCCAAATACCAACCAGAAGATGTGTGCTCAACTTTTAAAGCAGTAATCACAATGTTACACTTCATTTGGGGTAATAGATCATCTTTCTAAACCAAATAGCTCTGGTTTTCATTTTGCGCTTATTTTCTCACATTTGATAAAATTTGCGAACATTCTATTTTTGTTGAAAAATGTTTTGCGCATGAATTTAAATTTTATGAGACTCGTGAGCATTTGGTTTAGGAAAGTGTTTAGGAATCCTTTTAGGAAATGTTCTTTTAGGTTTGGTATTTCTTTTCTTATAGTTAGAGTTTTTGTCTAGTTGTCTAGGCAAAACATAATTGTTACGACTCCTTCTAGAGTAGTTAAAGTTTTGGTACACAGGGGTATTATAGGCAGGTCTAACTAAACGTCTAGAGTAACAACCATCAAAAGAGTGACCATAAAAGTCACATTATGAGCAATATAGATTGCTCAAAGAGGGTATCTCCTTAGGAAAGTCTCTAAACATAGGCTTGATGAGATTTTGATGTTGAACCTTATTCCTAGGGAGTACGGTTTGAAAGATCGGATCACTCTTCCTAAAAGGGGGGAAAACATATTTAGTCTTAGATGGACTTTCACACTTAGAGTTACTTGTTTCCCCAATATCAAACTTATATTGATTTTTGTCAAACACATTTTTCAGAGAATGAAAGTCTGGACAAGTTTCTACAGGTCTTTTGCCTCCTGACACAAACTTAATTAGTTCAAAAGTTTTGGTTTGAGTCTTCAAATTGGGGTAAAATCCTATTTCAGTTCGATCATCAGAATTGATTTTGGAATCAGCAACAAATCCATCAAAACATTTTAAATTATTTTCAAATTTTGCAATTTTTTTTAAAACTGTTGTTGTCTTTTCTTTAGATTGTTCCAATTATAATAATGTCCCTTTGTATTTTTTTTCCAGAGTTACATTTTCTTCGATCAAATTCTTCAACTTTTGATCAAAAATTTTAACTTCATTTTCATGAGTTAGACATTGGGTAGTATACTCTTCATCGTTAAGTTTAACCATTAGACTTAGGTCTTCTAATTTCTTAGTGAGATCTTTCACTATCTTTTCTAATCTATTGCTTTTCTTGAGAGTTTTAGCATAAAGTGTGTGAATGTCTGGGAGGTCTTCAGTGTCTGAGTCACTAAGTGCAGTGTGTGAAGTGACCCCTAAGGATTCATTTCTTGAACTCATGCACCCATGGACATCGTCATTATCGCATTCCCTTTGACTCGCACACCCCATGGTTGAACTAACAATATTCTCAGAAAGTAAAGCATTTAAACTAGTAGCAGCACGATTCACAACAGCAGGTGTAGAGTTACTATCATCATTCTCATACATAGGCATATCATCATTGTATATTATCTTAGCAATGAAAGACATGCAAGGATCAAAACAATCAGAAGATTCAGGTTCCTCATTCTCAGAATCACTTGAATCATCCCATGTTTTGCTAATGTTAGCCCTAGTATGTTTATTGACAATGTTTAGTTTCACTCTACAGTCGTGTACTATGTGTCCTAGTTTTCCACATCTAAAACACTCAATGTTCTTGAACTTTTTATTGGGTCTCATGTCCTTGTGATGTTTGTCTTGACCTTTCTCATGAGGTTTGTAGTTAGACTGACTTAGATAATTTGGCTTGCCTTGTCTGTTTTCCAATTTATTCTAAATTTGATAATTTTCTTAAAATGTTTTGACATCAAGGAAATTTGGTTATCCAAACTATCTATATCACATTCCTCATCAGAATCATCAGTGGGAATAGTAAACTCAGGTTTCATCAACTTAGAAGAAAAACTCAAGTTGGAACTAGTCTGTTTCCTATGGGACTGGGTCATTTGTTTCTTAAATTCTAATTCCATTTCCAGAGTTTGAAGTTTCCTACTGAGTAATTCAGGAGTGAGATTTTGATCACACATTTCCTCAATAGCATATATTTTATTATCAAATTTCTGTGGTAATGACCTTAGAATTTTAGATACAATTTCATGTCTGTCATAAGTTATCCCATTAGCATGCAGTTTGGTCACAATGTCAGTTAATCTCATGTAGAAATCATCGAAAGTTTCAGAATCAGACATAATTAGTGAGTTATACTGCTGAACAAGCATTTGAGTTTTAGCAGCCTTAACTCTAGTGTCACCCTCATGTGCAGTGACGAGTGTATCCCAAGCTTCTTTGAAGTGTCACAAGATGAGATCCTTCTGAACTCATGTTCATTTATGGACATAAAGATAACATTCTTGCCTTTGTTATTATTACGAGAAGTCTGCTTCTTTTCTTGTGTGAACTCACTTAATGCTTTCTTAACCCTCTCATTACTTCCTTCAGTGGCTGGTTTAGTAGGATAAGAGTATCCATTTTCAACAATATCCCAGACATCATCTCCCAAGGTTCCTTGTATAAAAGCAACCATCCTTACCTTCCAGTAAGCAAAGTTGTTTCCATCAAAGAGTGGGGGTCTGGTCAAGTTACCAAATCTTTAATTTTTCCCGTCTATTTTTATGATTTTAAGAAAACAATTTCAGAAACACAAGATCTTTTAAAAAGATTTCCAAAGCTCTGATACCAATTGAAAAACTGTTACTGAAGCCATTTAATACAAGATTAAACTATTCAAGTAACTCCGAACTGTTTTTTTGAAAAAACTATTTTCTAGAAATCAAATCAGTTTAATCACAAGATGTGTTTAAAATTATGCACGAGATCTGTTCAAGATTTGTTAACAAGTTTTGAAAAACAAAACTAAAATCATTTTTAATTCATCACACTAAACAGAAAGGGATGAGGAGATGTAGAAAGATTAATGATAAGATATTTTTAACGTGGTAAAACCTCACCCAAATGAGGAAACATCCACGACTCCCTCTACGGAGTAAACCAAAAATTTCACTAAAATAAATTATAGCAGTTACAAACTATATAACACACATGCACACAAATCAGACCTATACAAGTTTAGGAATGTACCCACTGGCGTCCTTCTAACTTTTTTGCAGTTCTGTTTGTTGATGTTGTTCTCCAGTTTGCTAACATCCAATTTGTTCTTGTTCTTTACGTCGACTCTTGTTTCAAGATCTTATTACCAACACTTTTAGTGTGGTAGGGTGCTAGTGAAGGTGCTTCTAACACATGCATTCACACACTCACACTGATTTATACAAACAGTCCTATCAAATTACATATAAAATCCAAATGCTGTGATTTTCAGTTTCTTTCTTCCTAGGAAACTTTGAACCTTATTTGACCTTTAATATTATCCCAGAATCCATGGCTATCTTCCTCAGAAGATGTTTCAAGCTCTTAATCAATCTCAAATTTTGAAAATATTTTTGAGATTGAAAATCACCAAGTGCGATTCCAACTAGGTCAAAGGTTTTGTTTCAAAAGAACAAGAAACAGAAAATGTTTTTACTGATTTTGAAGTTGAAAACATTTACGGAAACAAATCAAAAAAAGTTTTCTCGCGATGAGAAACTATAAATGCAGATCTATGTGAAATATAACATAAAACGTTCAGATCTACGATTTCTATGAATCAGAAACACATATCTTAAACTTAATGTTTAAGTTGAAAACAAGATCTCAAAACGAAAAGGTTACAGCATGAAACAACTAACAAATCAACACTCAAAAACTCTCAAACACTCAAGGTTGTGTTTGGTATATACTGGCTTTGAAAGAGGTTAGGGTTTAAAAGATGTTACGACATTTTTAGGGTTAGGGTTTCTAACTCTCTCTCTCTCTCTCTGGTTTCTCTCTCTTTTCTCTCTTCTCTCTCTACTCTCTTCTCTCTATACAAATGACGAAATGACCAAAAGCGTCTAAAAGGCTGACAGTAAGGCTCCTTATATAGGGGGCTGAGAAGATTCGAGAATGCAGGTCCAAATCAAGGGCTACAATTTGGTCTAGGCAGTTTGACTTTAATCCAAGGGTTAGAGATAAACGGTAGTTAAAACACTTCTGATTAGTTTAAGAGGGATTCACCAGGATTGAATTAGAACGCATGCAGATCGTTGATTGACACGATCCAATGGTTGAGATTGATCACAGGGGTTGTCTCTTGGAAGAAACACAAATCAAATCGATATATAAGCGACGGGTGTAGGGCTAGGATTAAAGTTGAAACGCGTGTTTTGGAAATAATTACCAAGACACCTTGTAGTCTCTAGCGCTTTCGATTTCTACCCAAGAGAACTTTCAACCAATAAAACCAACAATCCAGAATTACATAATGACCCCAATACTTTATAAATCTAATTTTAATTAAGATAAAAAGTTTTTAAAAATCATTTAAAATTCTCAAAAATTATTAAAAATTAATTTTAGGGAAATTAACACACACAACACACACACAACCAATAATATGCAATATACAAGATATGAATATAATCCTAATGTGTGTGAGTGTTGGTACATATACCTTTGGCTAGACAAACAAGAGGAATGAATATTATACAATTTTTTAGGCTTCTTGGATTCTAGGAAAGGACACAATGTTGTATCGTATTTCCAAACTAGATGAGCACTTATACAATGTAGACTCAAGTGAGTCAAGAGTATAAGGTGCTTCAAATAACAATTCAACAGAATCATCAAGCATTGGATTTCTAAATTAGCGGGGATTCGAAAAATCTAAAAACTTCATTGTGAATAATGCAAAATGATCGGCATGAGCAATCAATGTTATTATTTTAGAGTGGTAATAGGGTCGCAACAAGAATTGCCATATTGGAGAGGAGAATTTTAACAACAACTTTAGGTTGAGCGTTTGGTGGGGTTACCGTAGCAGCAGTGGAACCATTAGCCGGAGTAGAGCATGGTTAACTTCCAAAGCGACCCAAACATGCCGGTATAGTCATCTCCCAATGTTTTACCCCTCTTTCGAATTTTGAGATTTTATTAATTTTCTATGATTTTTATGATGGTTCTTACAAAAATGATTTAGGTTTTTTCCTTCTCTGTTGTTAGTGTTTAATTTGAAATAGGGCTTCCACACGTTTGAAGTGTTAGCAGGGGAAAAAAAAGAAAAATAACTTAACCGTTTGGTAGAAATATTTTAGACTTCAATTGTGTTGGATTTCAGATCGAATTTCAAATTGAAATGGTTTGTTGTTGTTGGATTTAAGATCCGGTTTCGATTTGGGTTAATTGTGATTTGTTGTTATTGGTTTTAAAATATGTTTTGTTGGTTTAAGATATGTTTTTGATTTTGGGTGGATTCGGAATTGTTGTTATTCGATAAAAGATCCAGTTTATTGTTGTTCAGGAGGATTGTTGAGGTTGAGGCTTAGGCTGGTTGTTTGCGGGTGTCACCACAATAATTCTTACATTTAACTGCGAAATTTTTCGTAGCCAAAAGTGTATATTTCGTTGCTGATAGTTTTTGGCAACGAAACTTATTTCGTAGAGAGTTTGTGGCCAAAGGCCCGTCGCTAAATGTATATGACCACGAAATTAAATTTCGTTGCCAATTGTGTAGATCATTTTCCACGAATTTGTTTTCGTGGCAAATAATCATATATACGCTACAATTTATTTCGTAGCTAATTGTTCAACATTTCGTTGCTAAATGATTTCATTTCGTTGCCAATTCTATTAATAAACTTGTGTGTTAAAAGCTTTTAGCTACGAAATTTACAATTTATTTTGTAACTATTTATTCAACATTCCATTGCCAAATGTCTTTATTTCGTTGCCAATTCTATCAATAAACTAGTGTGTTAGATGTTTTTAACCACGAAATTTGTACCTTCCCTTAAGATCCATTGGGTACGAAATTTAATTGTTGAAAAATAATTTTTAATCATAATTTTTTCAATAATAAACTATAAAATCTTAAACCACACTTTTATATATCAATTGCATATTTAACTATGAAAACATTTAATTTGGTAGCGTATTGTTTCAATATATTTTTTTTATTTTTAAAAATGAATTTTATGGAGTAATGTATACCACCAAATTTAAACAAATTACCATCTAAAAAAACACATTCATTTAGATGCACAAAATAACTAAATTATCATAAACAAAATTAACATTAAGTCACATACACATACACATACATTGTCAAGTCACCTAAACACTTGTTAAGGGACGTAGAAGTCTCAAATTTCATCCCCTTACAAACGACAAATAGTCATGGTGCAAAAAAACAACTTAAACTAGTTAAAGGACTTAGAAGTCTCAGATTTCATTTATAAACGTCAGATGTCCAGAGTTCATGGCGCTCCAAAAATAACTTCTTATCACGTCAAATCTGCAATTAAGAGAATACAATACCATTAGCTAAGATAAAGTAGTATTTGATTTGTCTTTATCATGAAAAAATTATAAAGACGAGCGGAAGTTAATAATTAAAGAGATAATAATCGACACGGAATTTTTTTTTAGAGTACGTAATTGTGAAACGGTTAAAATTTTCAAAGTATGTAATTGCAAAACGGTAAATATATTGCTCCACAATAAAACAAAATGTAATTTTTAAAAAAATTGGCCATAATCTCCTTTGTTTATAAAGACTATCCACCCTGCTTAACAAAGAATAAATTGTCCAAAAATATTCAAATAGTCTAAATTCATCAAACAAATACACATATAATATGAAATACAAAATATTCATCCACTGAATTCACATTGCGCCTCAAATAAACAAAGTGTTCATTTAAAAAAAATGGACATAATCCCCTTTGTTTATTGGACTATCCACCCTATTAAGGGATAACAACCAATCCAACAATATTCATTGATTTCAAAAGTAAAATCTAACAAATATTTTAACGAAACAAACTTCGTAAAAAAATCACATATATATAAACTGAAGTCGTCCCGCGTGTTCCACTATAATAATTGTGCGTAGTTTTCAAAATGCCACACAAAAAAGTGTGAGAAGAAAAATACCTTCATATAAGCTTGGCTCGGGCATCGATCTCACTGAAATCTCCGCTGTAACTGCCATCACGGACACATACCACCTTCACATTCAATCTATTCTTGGTTTTGGACTTCCACCTGGAAAAAAAACATGTACAGAAAGATCGAAAGCAGTTAGTATATGGAAGCCTAATGAATATGTTCATCAATTTCCTCTCCCTGGAAATCCCCAAACACTACATCTTCGCTACATTACAAATTTAAAATGACTACACCTTCTTGGCTACATTTCATAGTTAGTATCGTGACTAAAATGACTACATTTTCTTGGCTACATTTCACATTTAAAATAACTAAAATGACTAAAATGGTTTTGGTTTTATGTTTTTGAATGGAACCCACAACTTATGTCGTATATTGAATAGGCCACCTCCAACTATTAGTGCAAACTGAAGGTCAGGAGAGGAAGTGTTGGGGGTAATACAAAAATTATCATGACTTCTTAAATATTAACATATTTCAACTTATTCATAACATAAATAAAGACAAATTTCAGTTCAAAACTTACCACAACGATTTCCCTTTCATGAATTTCAGTTCAAAAATTTCAGCTCCTGCTTGTGTTACAAGGCTTCTAGCTCCCACTTGAGTGCTACATGGGTTGCATCCAACCTCTTACTATCAACTAAAAGTGCTTGAATCTCCTGATGTTGACCAGCAAGTCTCTCCTCAATGATGGCAGGGTGAGGAGGGAGTTATCAATTACAGTTGATACAACTAAGGAGGTTCGAGACAGTGCTGTATATATACATATATAATATATACACATACACATGTATGCAATTATGGATGTATAGTTCAACTACACTCATACCATAGAGCTCGTCTTTCATTTCTGAATCTCAACCAAGATCAGGGATAGTGAAATCAGGGACAGTGAAATGATCATCATTGTCCTCTGAGATTTCAATTCTAGTCTTCTTATTAGGCGAGTTGAATCCGGTTGATTTGTATGAGTTGGTATTGCTTGGATGTGATATGAATCCTATGGTTAAAACTGTATTAAATGCATTCTAACATATATAAAGTTTTGAATTTTCATTCATCATAAAATTGATGAGCCTGCATATGTGTATGTCTTTTGTGATATTTGACTACTTTAGGGAACCTCTGACTTTAACTACGCTGCCATATTTTACCTTTATTTGAATACAGCTATAACAATAGCTAAACTATGGCTAAACTACTTATAATTGAGTTTATCTCACTGAAAGGGCTACTACCTATGGCTAAACTACTTATAGCTAACACAATTTCTAAAGAGATAATGAAATCACGTGAAAATTTAGAGGTGGAACTCTTGCACAAGGATCAAATGTCTGTTGAAATCAGGTGACAGCAGGTCTGTCCCATCTTGTCTCATCCAAAACCTGCACGAAATTTCCAATGGCACTTTACCTACAGGTCGCATCAAATTTTTAAAAAAAATGGAATAAAAGTTCAGCAGGCTACTGGAGGTTCAGACCAACCTCATGCCATATCCCCACATCCATTTCATACTCTCCTTATACGCAATCAACAACATTCTGAAATCTGTATGATTGGAATGAAATAGTACTATTATGATCATTACCCTATACACAATCATCAATGAGCAATCAAAAATATGTATTATAAGAAAATTAGAACAAAATAGTACAAAATAGTTTTTGACTACCATATACTCAAGATGGGTTGATACTCTCTATCAACATTACACCGTAACTACATCAGCAATCATCAATGAGGATATCGAGTAATGGGTACAAGGTTTTCTAAGACAAGATGGTCTTTGCCTCAGCAATGATACACTGTATCTACAATGAGGATATCAGATACACTGCCAAAATGGCCTCTGCCTCAGGTTTTTTAAGACAAGTCATTAGGTAATGGGTACAAGGTTTTATTAGAACTTGTACCACCTCTGAATCAATAAAACCCTTTACTATGTTAACATGAGGATAGCACCAGTTGTGAATTATCAAATTTCAACTAAATATGAGGAATGTGGGTCCCCTGGAAAGGTATGCCAACCACATTAAACACATGATGTTTTTGAAACTCAAGAGGATAGTCAAGTTGATAAACATTCTCCTAAAAAAAGCACGTTACAGAAAAATGTGCAAGCATACTCATCTAAAACTTATGGGTATTTCCATGTCTACACTACTTGCAAAGGTAAACCATAAAATCATGGAATCATAATGTGAACAAACTTGCCAATTATAAAAGGCATACTCTGGAAAATAACTCAAACATCCTCGTGAATAAAAGCCGTAGGAGCAGCAAAATCCTTAGATGGCGAACATAAGACATCTTAGTTGAACGAGGAACTACATTTCGCTTTAAAAATATAAACATCCCAAGTATTAGGATTATCCTCGACCTAGAATGAGAATAATCCATTTATACTATTCTTAACACCCACTGTTTTTATGTTAGTCTATCTATGTAATGCAATGGAAGAGTGCAGGCTGCACCTAACAATTGCTACAATATTGACCAAAATGTCAAGAGAAATGGACATATCGTTATCAGAGATGATACTTCCCCGATGGTAGTGAATCATCGAGCTCCTTACGACAACATATAATTGGAGGCTCACTAGGTAGCCACTGCCCATCCACAACATATATTCTTATATCAAGCCAAATCAAGCAAAGTTAGATAATGTGAGAAATGACGCTTCTATAATTAAGAATGTGAATTTACAACTGATAAGAGAACTTCCAAATCAAAGAAAATAAAGGCAGACATTGGAAAACAGAACACTGATCGAATGAAGCAGGTCACTGAGACTAAGAACTGTGAAGCAACCTACCAAAACTCAAAATCTCTGGATTATATGAACTGTGAAGTAGCCTACCAAGAAATTCAGCATGTAACTATAAGCAAAGAAAATAAATTATTCTGCTGAATTACAACTGTTTGAGGGCATAATGCTCATGTTGCGATCTGTGTGAGCATGAATTAAGATAAGAACTAAATAGATTAACTCTAAGCTATGAGTGTAATACAACATGTCCCAGTATGTCTAGCAGGGAACTAAAACCAACATCAACATGAACCCATAGTAATACAGAAGTAATACAATATGTCCCGGTATGTCCCAGCCACTTGGCTTATATTATACTAAAATCAGTCCAGCAGGGTACAAATTTGCACGCCAACTTACTAATACAACATGAACCAAGTTGTGAATTTCTCTTCAGTAAATTACATTGGATTAATTGGACATGAGAAATTACTTGTGAGAAAAGCACGCGTCAATATTTCAATGATTTTCAATATTGTAATGGCTTTACTCAAGCAGACCATTCATACAAATTGTGTAACAGGAGTCATGTACAGAAGGACTACTATTTTCAGTATTTCATCTAAAATTCAATGATTTTCAGTATTGTGATTGTGTGAGTATATATGTGATATTGACATTTCAATAATATGTGATGCATTGTATGGCATGAAACCTACTATTTTGGTTATTGTTTATATAGGTAGATAGAAGGCAGCTCTTTTTAATGACTTAATTGATAAAAGCAAAAAGAGAGTGGAAGGTTGGTCTTATATATCGGGGGAAACATAAGGGATTTTGAACAGAAACTGTAACAAAATGGTAGAATATTTTCCTCATAAGAGGGTGGTTTAGGTTTGAAGAAGATTCAGGACTTTATTGCAGCATTAACAAGTAGAATGTGGCGAAACTCCTAACCACTTATTCCATGTGGTATGTTTTCATAAGGAAAAAATATTATGAAAGGTTTAATCCTTTTAACTCTAATTGTAGACTTTATTCTTCTCACATATGGAAAATAATGCACTCACACATTGAAGTAATTCTTGATTGGATTGACATGTCTATTAAGATCACTTAGAAAGGCACTTCTAATGGGATCTTCAACTTGAATTATGGTTAGGACATTTTAGATACAAGAGTTTCTCACAATATTCTTTCATCTCCATTTCGAATATGAGACTCCCCCAAAAGGTCTCTATTTTTATGTGGAAGTTTCTTAGTAAAGTCATACATACTATCTCTACAATCAGAAACCTCAAGATTCCCTTATCTTGGAAATGTCAATACTGTAATTTTCACTAAGAGGAATCCATTAATCATTGGTTCTGTAAAGGGGAAGTAGCATAACATACTTGGTTGTACTTTGGAAACTTAATGGGAATCACTTCCAATTCATCTTCTATTAGGAATCAGCTAATGATTTGGTGGATGGAAACTAAAGGAAAATCTCTTATTTCCACTATTTGCTCCCTTATTCCCAGTTTGATTTCTTAGGAGCTTTGGAAAGGGAGAAATAGAAGCAAGTTTGATAATCAACCTATGAAGACTCCTACCACTATTCCTAATATTTACAAGCTCATAAATGAGATCTTTAAATCTAGTGCTTTCTTAGGATCCAAATATAGGCTTGATCTTGAATTCATTAGAGAATTCAACATTCTTTGTTAACAAAATTTTTCCGTGGCATTAGAGAAGGGCTTTTCTTCTCTAAATAAATAAAGTTTTTCTTTCCCAAAAAAAAAATTCTACACTAACAAGGATATGAATTATTGAAAACAGCATAAGTATAAAAGCAAAATAAAAACTAGCCTTTATATTTTTAAAATTTTGATTTTTCTTCTATGAATCTTCTTTAGAGGATGGTTTTATGCCCAAAATTGATCCAATTCTCTCCCAGAATGATGTACTTCACTTTCCCTATGGTTATCCCTTCTATTTTCTCTTCTCATTGTCTGGGCTTTATTTCTCTTTTCTTGGTAATATACTGACCTTATTCCAAAAAAATAGGACTAGTTGTATAGGGGGTGAACTTTTATGGGATTTAAAGGGGTCTAAAGATATTGAAAGTACTTGTTGAAAGGTTCTCTTGGCTATCAGAATTCACGCGTCATTATTTGAGATGGAAAGCGACAAGTTTCAGTATATATGTATTAACTAGTTAAACAATAAATTAAGAGAATGAATTCCAATCGATTTGAGAATTTCAATTACCAACTGGCGAATCAGAATATGAGGGTTTTTTTCTGATGAAAACCTCAGGTTATTGTTTAGAAGTTGAACTTTTAGCGGATGACTTTAGACGAGATCATTAAATGTTGTTAGATATTGTCAAGAGAGTAATGAAAAATATATAAATGAAAAATTATCCATTTACTCAATTATATGAACTAGATTTTATTACTTGTATTTAGAGCTAGATACTAGACCTGCCCCCAATAAAGGGGATGCACTCTAAGATTTTTGTGCTTTTATGTGTGGTCCCTAACTCTTATTATATGACTATGAATATGTATTAACAAGATTACTTGTGATAGTTATATCATAAGACAGTCTCATATATTTATATTATGTAAGGTAGGACTGTATTGTACTCGAAAACTATCTTTCCTTGATTAGAACTGATCTAAATAGCCCCTTCTTATTCTCAATGCATTTGGTATTTATCGCATTTTTTTTACTCATATAAATTTGGATATGAAAGCTTTGGGGGTTTTCTTTGGTATTTGTCTTTGAATGTCCATACTTTGGGGTTTATTTTCACTTTCTAAAACCACGTATCAGATATTTTACAGCATCACTGTATGGACATTGAAATTATGGACATTGTAAACCACGTATACGATATTCTAAAACCCAAATTTACGATTTCATGAATAATGTTAGAATGAAACCTAAACTAAAATTTCATGAATATCCCAAAAGTTTGTAAAACAATTACAATCAAAATTTAACAACACTAAGCACCGTGATATGGTACCAATTAAAATTTAACAACACCAATATAGGGTTCATTCAAAAGGAAAAATAGATTGAACTAGTTTGAATAACTCAGCACTGAACTATTAACACACTATGTGGCTTAAAGCCCTTAAATTGATATTAAAACCATAAATATGAAGATGTGGGTGGGGATGGGAATAACAACTTGAAAAAGTGAACTCAATAATATCAATAATGTCAGTTTCATATCAACAACAACAATGAACAAACTCAGTAATACCTGAACACGATAGATTTGGAAAAAAAAACATACCCAAAAATAAAATCACAAATCGATTTTATATTACCCCCAAAGAGTAGACCTGCAAAAAAACATTAGATATTTAAACAAAAAACATTATAAATATGACAAATCTGAATACTTTTCTGCAAAAAAATACTTACTCACAAATAGAACCATTAAATCTGCAAAAAACAATGGATACGTAAAGGAAAAAATAACAGAAATGTGACAAATCGTAAAATGGTTATGGTTTATTGGTTAAAAACCCTTAATTTGTGTGTTCGTGTATTTGAGCTTTATGCGTATGTGTGTATGAGATCTGTATAGATGTGAGATCTCACAACATAACACTAATAAACATACATATCACTAAAATTGGAAAAATAGGGTTTATGCATGGCTGGAGAGAAAGAGAGACAGAGATCTTACTATCGACAAGCCAAAGTGGCGATCGGATTTGGAGAGAAAAGAGGAAAAGGGTTTCTTGGTGTATTTGGGTTTGGAGGGAAGAACGGGTTTGGAGGGAAAAATGGAGATTGTGAGATTGGGTGATAATTAGAGTGATCTTAATAATTAGAATATTTCACTACAAAATATTTCGTGGTGTAATGTTTTAAGACTTTACAGCACAAAAGATATTTCGTTGCAAAACATAAGAGTATTTGCAATGAAAAATTTCGTTGCCAATAGTTTATATTTCGTTCCTAAATAATTTTCTTTTTCGTGGGAATATTGGCGCCAACCTATTGGCACTTATTGTCAACCAAAATCTGTATTTCGTAGCTAAATGTAATATTTTTCTCCACGAAATTATTTTGGTGGCAAATAATGAGTTTTTGCTACGAATTTTCTTTTGTAGCTAAGAAATTCGCAGTTAAATGTAAGAATTGTTGTAGTGTCTTTTGCATATGCGTGGAAGGACGTGGAAATGGTGGAGGTGTTGGTGAGATGGAGTGGGGGTGAGTTCAGGTTGGCTGGAGGCAAGGGTTGGGGGGTGGAGGTGATGGCGGAGTTGGAGATGGGGGGGGGGGGGGGGGGAGGGGGGAGGGTGAGGGTGTGGTGGGTGGGTACGGGTTTTTGGTTTTAGTTTTTCTTATTATATTTTTTATCATCTTTGATTTTGATTAATTTTTATTTTCGGAGGTTTTTTTAGACTTTTAAATGATTTAAATCATTTTATTATAAAAATAAAACGTGGCAGTTAGTTTTAACACTCTTATGACGGAAAGTTGACAAAGTCTAATTTTTGAAAAAAATCATAAAATCGAAGATTAGTAATGTATTAAAGTCAAAGCAACTCAAAAAATAAATAACTCACACATTTCCGTTTGAGTATTTGTAAAAAATTTGCATCGGGGCTCCCTTCCACGAATCCTGTCGGAAGAAAAATAGCTCAACAAACCATTTTAGGCTTCCACTACTAGGTTAATTTTTATTCATTTACTCTTATTTCTTGATGTTTGATCTAATCATAATCAAGTTTGAAGATAGGTTGAGATAGTACAAGTTTGGATTAAATAGTCAGAGTAATCTACGTGGTTGAGTGGATGATACTTTTTTGTATCCATTGAGGTGGTGGTGAGGAAATTATGAAGTTATTTAAATAGTAGAAGTCAAAAGAATTGTATAAATAGAAATAATTTTTTTGGAGCAGATCTTTAAAATGGTAGACATTAAGTATGAAATTTAGATTGTATAAAGTGGTAGAAGTATCGTCTTCTTGTCTTTTGTTATGAATAGATCTTTAAAATGGTAGAAATCTCGATAATATTTTTTTACAAAACTTTGTAAAACTAATCTATATATGCTTACATTTGGGGGATTTAAAGCTATACATGTTGTTTGGTCTTTATATTATGAAAACAACCTATTTGACGAAAATGTAAAGAAGGAAAAAAGATGCACCTAATAAAAAGTTACTTTATTTTTTACTTCGTTGTTTTGATATTTGGTATACACGTGTTAAAATTAACAATACTTTTCTTGATTTTTATTGAACATTTCAGTGTAATTTAAAAAAAAAATATGTCAATCATATGACTATAAATATTAATTTAAAATTATATCTCATTTCATTTATAGAATATATTATTATGTGAAAAAAATCACAACAAACAAAAAATTAAGCTTTATAAATTTTGTCACGCATTACGTGCCTACATGCTAGTTGATCATTTTGTTTTTGAGAGATAATGATACTTATTGCATAATTATATAACAAACGCAACAATTGAGAACCAATATGGCTATAGTAGAATGTTTAAGATTGGAAATTTATATATTCGTGAACCCGTTTTAAAATGTATGTGAATGGTGAGATTGCGACAATTATATGCCGTTTGTGACTTTCTATGGGCGATGTCGGAGGTCTTTTAACAGAACACTGTCTTATTCAGCAGACAGTTGCACAGTCGCAACAATGTGTACACAAACTTTTATATTATATTATTATAATTATAATAGGATTGTACGACTTAACTTGTTAAAAACTGAGGGCTGAGATCACGAGTGTGGTATATAATTGGGCGCTGGCAGCAAAGTAACAGGCATTCAGTCTTTGCTTTCCATTTCTTTTTTACCTGTATGCCATTTGTATGTGAACATGTTGAAATTAGGCGACAATGAATGCTAGGTAGCTTCCTCCTTTCACGGACACGCAATATATTATTATACGGATTTTTAATATGCAACTTGTCATCTACAATTGTATCGACAGATTCGCTTTTTTTAGTCTTGCAAGTAGAGAACCTGGCAAAGTTTATCTCAAACTCAAATGAGCTGGACTAAGAGGGAGAGGGGGGGCTGCACATTCTGTTTTCTGACTATGGGAAAAGGAGAGAACCTAGCAAAGTTTATCTCAAACTCAAATGAGCTAGGGGATAGATATGTGTATTACTTTATTATTACTACTATTATTTCTAATTAAAAAAACATTATATAAATTTGATATTTAAATATATACAAAATATGGATAATAAATGTGACAAATCTATTTTGCATTTAATTCTCTTTTTTTGTTCTAAAAAAATCCCTCATCCAATTTGTAACAATTTTTGGTGAATTTTTTTTTAGGGTCTAGGACTTTAGATTTTAGATTTTTATAGAGTTTTGGGTTTAAAAAAGTCCCTCATCCAATTAAAAAAACATTTTTTTTCTTTTTTTGTTTGGGGTTTATATTTTTCTTAATTTAGGGTTAGTTTTTATGTATAGCGTTTTCTTTTTTTAAGTTTAAGGTTTATTCTTTTTAATTTAGTGCTTAATTTCTTATTTAGGGTTCAGTTTTTTAATTAATATTTTTATATTTTATGTTTTATAATATTATGGTTCGTGATTTAGGGTAAAAAGAGATAAAATATTTGTGAATGTTTTTTTTATAACCAGATATTTTCAAGAAAAAAAGGAGTCGGGTTAGGAATTATAAAAATTATGAGGGACTTTATATTAAGTGACACAAAAATTATAATAAAAAGTGGTATGGAAGATAATAAAATATTATATCACAAATTTGATTTTTTTTTTTGGTAAAATATAATTATATTAAACCAAAAGGCGAACAACCAAAGATATACAATAAGCTCAAGACACAAAAACAGAACTAAGAGCACAAAGGTTCGAACAACACATGTCCAAAACAAATCGGACAACGCCCTACAAACAACTCAACAAAACATTCAAAACAATCTACATCCAAATAAGGCATGCAGGCCACAAACAACCACTATTCACCACTGCAAATAGAAACTCTTGCACTATCGCAACACTCGTCATAGGAGATATGACACTAAATCGACGAAACAACACTACAAAACGCCACAACACCACAACGTCGCATCATCACAAATTTAGTTAAACCTACGTTTCGTAGAATTTTGAGCAGAAAAATGGGATTACAAATTGTAGATAGAGAACCCATGTCAAATAAGCTAACATAAAATATTGAGAGTTGCCCAACTAGTACCGAACTCTATACATATATAGTGGCTGAGTCGGGCATGAATTCTTTTTTGATCAGACAATTCAGCAAGTCAGGGTTCGGAATATCATAAAACATTTGTAACAAAAATAATTATTGAAAAAACGTTTCACAAATAATGCCTAAGCGAGCGAAGAGAGAGTGTGTGGTGTGGAAGTGTATAAGCCATAAGATTTTTACGGGGTTTAATGTGTTTCTATAAAGTTCATGTATTATCATTGAAGTCGATGGAGTTATTCTTGAAACACGTTTTTTTTATTAAGAAAAAAGAGAGGGAGAAAATTCAAAAGACTGTGAGGTATTTGCTGTATTTTGAAAAAAAAAATACTTAGATATGAGTGATCTTAATGCATAGTCCAATTAACTATTAAAATTATGATTAAGTTTAATATTTTATTATCTAAGTGAAGATTTTTCAAAATGACCCAAGAAGACAAAATAAATTATTTGGATTTTTACCCCCACTAGTTAATATCGGGTTGAGTTTTGACCTCCAATTAAAAATTATTATCCGTTTGGCCCCCATTTTTCACTATTAGTGATATTTTTTTGATATTTTTAAAGACACATATTTTCCCAAAAGTAAGAAACGAGGGCCAAACATACATCAATTTTTAATTATGGGCCAAAACCCAAATAATCCAAAATTTTAATATCATATTATCCAATTGAGAATTTTTCAAAATGAGCCAAAAAGAAAAAATGGGTTATTTGAGTTTTTGCCCCACTAGTTATATCGGTTTGAGTTTTGGCCCAAATTAAAAATTATTGTATGTTAGCGACACTTTTTGATTTTTTTTTTATTTTTAGCGGTAGATTTTTTTCAAAAAGTGTCGCTAAAAATGAAAAATTAGGGGCAAATATACAGTAATTTTTAATTGGGACCCAAAATCCAAAGGTGTAAAATTAGCGGGGGTGAAAACTCGTATAATTAAAAAAAACAATTACAAGTAATGTAAGGGCAAGTATTTTAGCTTAGGCTTTAATTTGTATTTTGGCGTATCCCGTTACAAATCGTCATAACGAACCGAACTCCAACATCTCCAAGATCAAAGACACGTCTACATCTTATGAAGGTATAAGACTTTTGTGTGTTCATAATTATTCATAATCGTGTTTGGGATGTATTTTCATAAAAAAATCGAGGCTGCATTTTTAAAGGATTTAAATTATTTTTTTTAAAGCCCCGTTCAAACGAGATAGAGTCTCTCTCGAACGAAATAGTCGGTGCGTTAGATATCCTTTTTAACGATCATCTGACGAAGTAAGGGCTGCTTGACAGAAGTTTCTAATTAGAAGCTCGTTAGACGTAGACTTCGAACGAACTGCCTTTTTCATTTGAACGAAATGTTTTCTCGTTCGAACGAATGTTTGTTCTTGTTCGAACAACCCTGATTTTCGTTCGAACGAGCCGCCGTCTCGAAATTTGTGTCAAACTTATATCGCGTTGTTTTGAACCTATTTTTATGGGACTTTTGAAATAAGAAAAATTGCATATCTTTATCAAAGGTTTTCGTCTTTTGTATTCTAAAACACCTTTTGATTCACAATCCTTTCATCCCCATAGGATTTGTGAATCTTTGTGAAACTCTACAAGTTTCAATACCTGTTCATATACTTTATGGAGATGAATCTCTATGGATGATTTGTGAACCAATGGTTCACTGCTGAAGAAGGAAGAAGGTTGATCGGTGGATACTGAGGGTCGACCGCTACTTGTGGACGACTCGGGACTGAGTCGTATTCTGTTAGAAGTTTTGAAGACTCTATGCATCTAACTTAGTATTGTTAAGTGTTTTATAAGGCGATTATCTGTCAAAACTTACGATAGTGTTGAATATCTAGTTTTTTTCCATTTTTAGGATTTTTTTTCTCATCTCTATGTGTTGATTGCACGTGTAGTTTAATTAATGTGATTGGAATACTTATTGTATGCAAACGTAATTTAATCGAAGATATGATTTGATAAAGAAAAATGAATTTATATGTTGGGTCATTTAATTAAATAAATCAATCCATTAAATCGTACGCATTTTCAAATTGGTACTAGAGCGGGTTGCACTAATTTATTGTGTAATCCTTTTTCGTAATTTTTTGTATATCAATTTTTTTTAAAGTTGTTGATCTTTAAAAATCTGAAAATTAATGGATAATCTGTATAATCAATTGCCCATTTTTATGGTTCAAACTATGCATATTGGAAAGCTAGGATGAGGTCTTCTTTAAAAGTCATTGATGAACGTGTTTGGTTAGTTTGTGATAGAGGATGTGCTTCACCCACAATGATTGTTGATAATGTCGTTGGCCCTAAATTTGTCTCTTTATGGATAGAGAATTATTTTAAGTGGAGTAATTTTAACTCTAACAGCTTAAGTACTATTTCTAGAGCTGTCACCCCTGACAAGTTTAGTCGCATTATGTCGTGCACCACGTCTAAAGAAGCTTAAGATTCCCTCCAGCTCACTCACGAGGGTACCAATGTTGTTAAAGCTTCTAAGCTACAGAATCTCATCACATAATTTGAAACTATCACTATACTTGAATCTGAATCATTTGACGAGTTTTATGAACCAAATAACTTGGTCCTTTTTGAAAAAAAAAATCTCAAATTTTCCAAAGAAAATTCTTCCAAGGAAAGATCTTTGAGAAAAATAAAAATAAGAATGAAGGCGAGAAGGTTTGTGAGAAAGAAGAGAGTACGTGTTATGAATATGAGGGTAAAGGGCATAAGGTGTGACACCTCGCCCAATAGAATACCAAGTGATCAGTTCTATATCAAATTAAAACAGGAATCTCATTTGGTTCATTCTTAGCATCACTATCGAAAACTTTTTAAAAACTTACTAACCACCTAGTATTCAAAAATCTGGTGCCAAATTTTTATCTTTATTAATCCAAGACAAAAAATATGGAATTAAGACAAAACATCCAATGTTGATAAAATCAATCATCACATAGAATAATAAAAGTATTGTCGAATAAGCTACCGTCTAAAACCAAAACTAAACCAAACTAACAGAGAGTAATAAATTCCATACCATCTGAAAAGAAACTAAATAAAACTGTGAGCGACATGCTAGAGAAAGACTGATATGAATCCCTACACTAGGAATAGAAAAATAGATGCGTCTATCCAAATCCTGCAACATCCCCACATGCTGCAGCTGGGAGTCCCTGGAGTGAATTCAAGTCTGGCATCCCTATGACTGGGCACCTAAAAGGTTTTGAAAATATTTGATAGCAAGGGTTAGAACCCAAAACATTTTGAAAAATTTAGCAAGTGATTAAACTGCAGGAATTTAAAATGCATGAATTCTCTTCATATTTATGCCAGCCTCGCACTCTCTTGAGGACATACTCACCCCTTAACTAATGTGCACACCTAACGCTTCCTTATATCCCACCCAGTCCTCTACCCCGTAGCTAGCTCTTGATAAAATCCTTCCTTGACACACTACTCTAACTCGAGTATGTTCAAATTATGATGTATAAGTTATTTATCACTTAACTTAAATAATCATATTTCCTTTAAGTTAATATAAAATTCACACTAGTTATATAATAAATACAATTTTCTCCATGTATTATATTACCCGTATATAATTATTTCTCCCATTATATACATAACAATATATTATAACATTCACACATATGTTGAATATATATATAATCCATACTCTCGAGTAATACCTCACCGAATGTATTCTCTAGAGTGATATCAACCTAGGATACTCAGTCCCACCTGGAGTTCCGAAACAACTATGGTCCGCTGAATCGGAACGTAAATAATAAGCGTAATGGAGGCGGTCATATTCCCCTGAGTATGAGAAAATCATCTCAATGACCCACCTCTGAAATTGGACGCTGTGACCTGGGGATATACTCGCCCTACTCCTCAAGCTAGGGGATTCACCCACATAGCGCAACCTCCCTCGATAGAACTAGAGTATATAAATTAAATAAATATATAATCACTGATATTTATCACACCATATATATATATATATATATATATATATATATATATATATATATATATATATATATATATATATACACTATCACACACCGCACATATATAAATTTTAAATCCCAGCTTTACCGTGCAAAAAAATCCATAGCACTATCCTATATTTCCCCGAGTCTATGGCCTGACTCTAATTTAATTAATTTACTTATTAATTAATTTATTAACTTCCCCAGTCTATGGTTCGATTCTAATTTAATTAATTTAGTCATTAACTAATTTATATGCCTTGGTGTCACTCAACCAATATACCCGGACTCGCTCACTTGGCCCGTATCTTAATATTATCTGAGTTTATATCCCGACTCCAAATTAATCCACTTCTCTAAATAATTAATTTAATACATTGGCTTTATTTAACTAATATACCCGCACTCGCTCACTTGGCCCGTATCTTAATATCCAGAATTAAATGCCCAAATTCCCTTTTAATAAGTTCGACACACACTTATTAATTAATTCTACTTTTAATGTCTCTCTCACATTAAATATAAACAATCTTATACTATTTGTCCTTAAAGTCCTAAACAATCCCAGATTTAAGACTCTTCCTCAATGTACATAATTCTTCCTTAAATTGCAATCCAGGTCAATCAATACAGTAACAACAAAGTGGCCTAATTTTCCATCTCGTTCGAACGAGAAACGACGTCGTTAGAACGACTGGTGATGTAGTTTGAATGACAATCACTGTCGTTCGAACCATAACATTGGTCATTCGAACGACCTACAACTTTTTCTCTCTCTTCGTCCAGAATCAGTTCTCCGCCATTAAAACTCAAGTTAAGCTTTTTACCCAGATTTCTCTACTGTAATCCTTTTTCAAATCAATTCCTTCTAAACCACTTTCAGTCCCAAATTTATACACAATAAACAACTCAAATTTGAATTTAAAGATGATTTCTCCCAATCTCTTTACAAGTCATACATCTATCCTAATTAAATTATAAATACCTTAACAGCACAATATGAATTTATAAATTCTTAACAATTCGAACTTTGATTTGAAACATCCACAAATTTAAAACCCAATTTATGTGTCACTCTCAACTCAAAATCATTAGTTTATACCTACTATGATATGAATTGAAGACAACAAATAAATTTCAAAGCAAGTTTAACCACTTGTATTAGGATTCGTAGTGTCTGATAAATCATTTGGTGTAGAGATTTGGTTTATTGAAGAACACCTCCCTTATTCTTCCTTTTGACTCCCAAGAGTTCTCCCTCTTTATTCCTCTACGTTCTCAAATTTCTAATGTGAGTTATGGCTACCCACAACTCCCAAACTTAGGTTTTTATCTTCAAGTCCCGTTTTTAGTCATATGGGCCTAATTAAAATGACCCAAATACCCCCGTGTGGGCCCTATTATATCCAAAAATACCATGTGACCCATTTACCACCCCCGAGTATACTTTTTCGACTTTCTTGGCGCATCCGGACTCAACCATGCACTCAGATTTGACATCCAAATTAATTTATAAAAAACCTTATCTCACACCCAAATTAGTCTATATCCGACTCCCGGCTGAGATAAATAAATACCGCATCACTAATACACATTATGATGTAAATGAATTATTACTATTCACTTAGTTATTCAATTTCATAAACATTAACCATTTGCTCTTCGATTAATATTAAAATAAATATTACCATAACTAATTCAATCGAGTTATGACACGCAAGTAATTTAAATTTTACCCCAATTAATTAAATATTTAAATGCATAGAAGTACGGGGTGTTACATAAGGTACATGAGTGTCCCACTAGACTTAAGAGAAAGGGCAAGAAAGTTGCTAATAAATCCACTCTTACCGATAGTGACGTTGAGTCGGTTGATTCTAGGAGAGAATCACCACATAAACTGTGCATTTAATTCATGACTAGTCACATTAGCATTTCTAGTTTGTCCCACGCCGATAAGGACACATCTAAATGTGAAAACCTCGATGATATTTCGATTAATTCTGGAGATAGTGAGAGTGAGGATGCAGATTTAAATGAAGGAGAATGGGGTCTCCAAAAATTTTTTAGCGATCTTTATACCATGACTCTAAAAATGAAAAGGCTTAATAAAGATTTATCTCTTGTGTTGCCTCATTAAAACCTTTAATTGAAAAACCCAATGGGAAAAAAATCTAGTTGAAGACAAAAGAGTACGATGCACATATCCTCCCCTTGATAAAATGCTCCCCTAATTGGATACTCCTCCTAATTATTGTATTTCTCTGATGATTGAGTCGATGCATATCAATCACATACACAACCTTTTGAAATGGTGCTTTGACATGGTGAATAGATTTGAATGGTTGTTATTTCAATTTCATTTTTCTTCATAAGATAAACTTCTATAAGACTTGGGTGAAGAAGGATGAACATGTTAATTTATTGGATTTGTTTGACTTTAATAGCATAATTCTTTTGGAATTTATATGCTTCATAACTCTTTTTGAGTTCATAGATGTAGAAGAATGGAAATATGTTAGTCATATCTGCCTTGTTGTATCCTTTTTGAGTTTGAACTATACAAGCACCATTAACTTCATAAGTAGTAGTAGGAATATATGTTATTTGAGGCAAGTCATGAGTGATTGATTGTTCTTTATGAGTATCATGGGGATAATACTCAAGTAAATTACTAACTTGACGTGGATCGTTAGATTTAAAAAGTATTACACCAATAATTCCACGAGCGTATCACAAAATATTGATATTAGTATCATGCTTTACAAGTCAATGATAACCATTTCTTACCAAAATATTGACCGTAATTACAATTTCCAGTATCATGCATTGTGACATATATATCAATATACTAATAATGTACAAGTATGGTATATATTACTATAAAAGCATGAACACATGGTACTTCGGCATCAATATTTATATTTGAGATATGGATAATTTTATATCCAAATGCCGCAGACCGTGGGTATACTAAAATTTTATGCTTAATGAATGTTATAATATTATGGGACTTTTTAATCCAGTTGACTAATCGATTTGAGTTTAACATAAACTGTGCTCGATCTGCAGGCCGAGACAATAACTAGTTACCCCAAGATCATTCATTTTTCAGTTTCTTATTTGGATATTTTTCATTTCAATTGAGCTCTTCAAGAGCAAACCGTTTTAAGGACATTTTGCATTTCAATAGAGATCTTCAGGAGTACATCCATTTAAGGATATTTTATAATGACATATCTATATATATGATTGTTTTCATACCCTGCCTTAGACAAATATTTACTAAGACGGTTGTACCTATATCCATTTGGATTACCTGCTATACAATGAACGTCTTAGTTCATTTGAGTACGTAATCTTTACTTCAGGCAAAGAACATCCTTCTAGGGTTTTATATGCATTCTTTCTATTAGTACCGTATAGATAAGAAATTATAATATTCACGAGTCTCATATACTATATTTAAAAAAACACTACTAAACTAGTCAGATATCTGAAAATTATTTATGGTCGTAATTGGATTGTATGATTATATATAATCAATTTTGGTTTCCTCATAAAACCTTATTGTGACACCTCTCCCAATTAAATATCGAGTTATCATTCCTTTATTAAATTAAAACATGATTCCCATTTAGTTCATTCTTAGCATTACTGTCGAAACTCATATTAAATACTAACCACCTAATTGTTAATTAAGAAAATATCAAATTTTATCATTCATTAAACATATAATAATATGTGGAAACAAAATAAACTAAACCATATACACAATCATTGACTAATATGAAACTGAATAATAAGTGACTTGCCGAATAAACCATCGGCTACAAAATCCAAAATCCAAAATATCCAACTGCTAATAATAAATCTCAATACAACAATCTGAACTGAAATAAAATCTGAATAAGTATAAAAGGCAACACGTCCAAACTAAAATACTGAGATAATATTCATAATCTAGGAATGAAATAAAAGAAGCGTCTACTCCAATCTCCTACATGCATCCATATATGCCGCAGCTACGTATCCCTGGAATAGATAATCAAGTATGGCGTCCCTGTGGCTGGACACCTAAAAGGTTTTGAAAATATATGCAACAAGGGGTAGAATCCAATACATTTTGAAAATATTTAGTAAGTGATAAATGTTGTAGTAAATCAAATGCATGAATGGTCTTCATATTTAAGTTAGTGTCGAACTCCCTTGAGGTAATTCCCACCCCTCATCTAAAGTGCACACCTAACGCTTCTCTCTAACCCTCCTAGTTGTACCACCCCATCTAACTAGCCTTATTATATATACTTCTCGACACATTACTCTAACCCAAGTGATCTTATAGTTGACCCATCAGTTATTTATCTCATTAGCTTAATTACTCATCTTCAATTAAGTCTTATACAATAATCTCAGTTTTATACCTTTTTTCCCGTCTAATATTTTATTACCGACTCGTATTGCCCATACTATATGCTACCAAATTCTTTATATCAATTAGCCAATTATGAAGTTGTCAACATATGTTTAATTCTCTATATACTAGGGTTATTTGATATGTCACAATATTTCTCATCTACTAAGCACACATAGTAGAATATATCACAAGTAGATATATATTTACCACTCTATTATATATATACTAACATGGAATCCCTAGGCTGAGCTGTAGTGTATGCATACTCTGCTATTAAGTCCTGGTACATCACGTACTCAATAAGGACCATCGGTTCAGTATCTCTCTCGAACCATAATTACAAATCACACATATTGGAGGAGAATATAGTTCTAGGCATTTGGGCTACGCACATACCTACGCATCCAAATGACCGTGCACACCACCGTTCACACAGATAATGATCCAACCTATGTTTTATGTTCAGAGGTGCAAGTCTAAAATCCCCCCCCCGCCCACCCCACCCTCATGGTCTCATCGGGATAAGTTTGTCCCCATTTCAAAACCTCTCGCGATAGCCAACAACATAGTTTTGTCATACACATAAGAGCATACACAATAGGCATTCACACATCCTATGTATAGATATATATAACATCATAAATATAGGTATACCCTCAACTTAGAATATGTATATCATAAGTAGTGTAAATATAGCACCAAACACCCTACGTATTATTATTAATTCACTATTTAATTTCTCATCGTATTTTTCCCGAGTGTTTCCCCGGTATTCAAAAGTCATAGTCACTCTATTATATTATTTCATTAGTTAAAATATGATACCCGGACACATCCACTAGGCCCGTTATTTAAGTCCCACGAATTTGATTTCTCTTACTTTATTAATAAAAATCAATCACTAATTTATTTTCCTCCTCGTAATAACTTCCCACCTAATTCCCCCTTCACATCGAGGTCAAATAATTCCATACAATATTTTTAGCAAGTATTCCATCCCATATATTTAATAATTTGCATTGAGAACCCTCTATTTTTAACCCTAAAAGTCCCTCGGCACAACAGACCCTCTGAACCGGTTCCTTGTACCTGATGCAGAACTATCTTCCCCAAATTCATTTTTCTTCATTGTTACACCCTCAAGCTCTTTGATCCTCAAACCATAACTAAATAGGTTTTCTCAAAACATAGTTTTCCCCTCTAAATAGATCTTAACATCCTACTAGTCATCAAACATAGTTAATATATACATTTTCCCCCAATGTTTCTCAAATCAAGTTCATAACCATTCATAAAAATATCACCATTGATTTAATTCCATCAATCCAAATTTCATGAATCATCTACTGAATATTGAACAAAAATCTGATTCTAACAATCCTATATAATAATCCGTCATCAATTTAATTATTAATATACACGATTTACTCTAATTATTAAAAATCCAATTTTCACATCAAAACCCTCCCAAATATGGCTTTTCACATACACCTACTATGATATGAATTGATTATCAAGAATTTACATTGAAAGAAAAATTAACCACTTGCCTCTATTGATTCATAGGGTCTGGTCCTTTGATGTAGACGACGATTCGACGAAGAACGCCCTCAATCCTTCTTGGTTTAGCTCCCAGAAACCTCCCTACTTTCTCCCTCTTTTCTTCTCTGTAGCTTTAGGATTTTCTAAATGAATTATATAGTTCCCAATTTCTTAATTTTGGTTAAATGATGTTAATCCCTTTTTTAGGCTTAATGGAATAAGCCCAAATGATTCGAACACCCCCGTGTGAGCCCACATGTGCCTAAAAATGTCTTGGGATCCAATTACTATCCTCGGATACTCTTTTACGACTATCTCGACCTATCTGGGATCAATCGTGACCTATAAATTATCATCTCAGTGGCTCTTTATAACTTTTCTTATTTCACTTCAAAATATGTTCCACGTAAAAATAAATATCAACTTGAATTAATTAAATCTAACTCACCGAATTAATTAAATTCTCCAAAGTAAATAATTCTCCAAATTAAACCAATTCTCTAACTTGAATAATTTCTCCAAATCACTAATTTTAATTTAATTTCTATATCCTAAAAAATACGGAGTGTTACACACTTCTCCCTTTACAAAGGAATTTCGTTCTCGAAATTCGATTAACTCTATCACTTCAAGTCTCGAATATACCCTTATTCACATACTCTGAAGATTAGTACACATATTCCTACCCCTTCTACTCATAGGTTATATTAGACTTAAATTACTTACCTAGGGACCCCATACACAATATACTCATGCTTCTCACAGCATAAATGTTAACCGGCTCCACTTAGCCTTACATCATAATATAACTTTCAACTCACAGCTATAACTACCTATGTGTATAATAACCAAGGTACCAAACCCAAGTCCTATCGAACATATATCTTCCAACTTCCAACGTTGTGCTGAGTTTCATGAGTGGAACGTATCGCAACAAAAATCTAAATAAGGAACCCTTTCGATACACTACTACCCAACATTATAGGTCGTTGAGATCCATTAGGCCCTTAGTCCACAGTACGTACCCCCAAATTCCCCTGATACCACCTGTGACACCCCGACTAATTAAATACTGGGTAGCTACTCCTTTATTAAATTAATTCAAAATGCCAAGTTGGCTCAGTTAATAGCACCACTATCGAAAACATTTTATTATTACTAACCACCTAGTATTTAAAAAGTAAGTTGCCAAATTTTAATTAAAGTCTGATTAACATGCAGTACAAGATTTAAAGCAAGAATAATATCACCATTCACCATAACAAAATAATAGAATAACCATCACAAGATATAAATAAATCCAGAGGAAAAACTCCTCACAACAAACTCCATAACTGAAATGAATAACTAAATACTGAATACTGAATCAATACATGACAAAGTCTGAAAAACTGAAATGGAAAAGTCTCTGATAGAATTTGGGCAACATGCCCTACAACTGAAGAATACTGAATATGGAATCCAAATGGTAGAAGCGTCTAAAATCAAATCCCTGTAGCTTCCACAAACAGCTACAACTCGTCACCTGAATGAGTATCCTATGCATGGTGTCCTTGTGGCTGGGCACCTAAAATGGTTTTACAAAGAGATAGATTTGAAAGAAAACGGGTCAGAGCCCGAATGTGGAGATATTTTAAAAACCTGCAAGTGCTTTAAAAACATTTAAAACATTAAATGCAAAGTACATGTTAGGACATGCACTCACATGAAATTCTCACCTCTCGTCTAACTGTGCACTCCTAACGTAAGTACTCATCTAAAGTGACACAAACCACTAGCTAAGTGACATTATAACTAGCTAGACTGTCATAGGTTCTACCCTTATTACTCGGTTCCCATTAACATAATAACGCTCGAAATTAAATAGGGGCTTAACGTAAATTCAGGTTCTCACATAAAAGTAATACAACTCATTATAGATCATCCCTTTCGTTATTCCATAGTTATACACACAATACCATATGAAATTTCCCAGTTTATTAAGTGTATATTTTCCACAACATAAATATACAATATAAGCACCCCGAGACTAAGCTGCGGTGCACACATACTCTGCTATCCATCCCGCTACATCAAGTACATAAGGATCACATATTCCGAATCTCTCAGGAATAGTTCACAGATAACAACATCATAAATAATGGAGGCGAACACAGTCACATCACATGGGTCACGCACATACCTGCGCTCCCACGATCATCAGACTTATTAACAACCCAATAAGTCCTTCTCTGACCTATGTTCATCGAGGTAACCAGTCTAAATCCGAGCAACACAAAGATTAGAGGGCCCTAAGCGAACGCAAACCTCCCGTGATAGCAAGTATGGTAGGTATGTCATACACACAAATCATATATCAATACTAAGTAAACACGCATCTTAGTAATCACCGTAGTTTAATTGTAATACTTATCGCATTCTCGTACCAACTTAATATATATACAACTTATATAATCCTGGTCCATGTTTATACGCGTCATAATTTATTCTCACGTCGTAGTAGACACTCACGTCTCAATCCATAATGTTCATTTGATTCGTTCCACAATTATATAATTTACTCCTCATTATATCCCAAATGTCGCAAGTATACCAATACATCATCAAGGGGTGTTATCTCTATCCTTGAACAATTTTATGGGACTCCAAAAATCAAAACAGGCCAAAAGGCCTAAACTGCCAGCTCGTTAGAAGTCTCGTTCGAACGAGGTTGTTCGAACGAGATTCAGTTCGTTCGAACGAACTGCCTTCTAACGAGATCTCGTTCGAACGAAGTTATCGAATGAAATTACCCCTCATTAGAAGTAACTGATCAACTCGTTAGAAGCTCGTTCGAACGAGCTCGTTCGAACGACCTGGAGAGGTCTTCTAACGAGGGACCAGTTTCAGCCCAGATTTCCCCAGTTTTGTTTTTCACCAATTTTAACACCTCAAATCTCAACCAAAATTCGTCCAATCAATGTTTTTAAGGTCTCCAATCATCCTAAAACGTACTAAGGTCATATACTAACATCTTTTAAGGAATTAACACATCCTAAACATCATTAATTCATCAAATCTCTACCCTTTCCCCCAAATTTTCAAGAACATAAACCCTAGAATTTTAAATCCTCAATAAGTTTATTCTAGATCCGTTTTTGTTACATCCAACATATATTAACATCAGAATAATCATCTCCATACTATTCTACATGCAATTTGTCCTCAAAATTCAAGTCCTAAGTCCAATTAAAATGGGTTTTTATTTAACTTCCAAGAACAAATGTAAATCTTTCAATTTATCTAACATGGAAGAAACATTCTCTGAATTAAATAGAATTAAATCACTTGCCTCGAGTGTCTCTGAATTTGATGTTGGTTTGATGAAGCTTTTTCTGCAGAATTCCTTCTCTCTCTCTCTCTACAAGCCTTCTTCTCCAAAGGTGGCTAGGGTGGCTAGGGTTTGTTTAGGAGACTTAGAAAACCAAATTTTACAACTCCCCGTCGTCTTATGGGTCAATATGGTTGGTAGTGGGTTTAGTGGTTAGTTACCCAAATAAGATTATAAATCCTAATTTTCGTCATTATTAAATCCCAAAAATACAATATTACCAAACTACCCTTATAAGATGCCGGTATGGCCTAAAAATACCCCGGGACCCAAACTAAACCCCCGGCTATTGGAAATAAGCCAATATGTCCTGAATCACATTAGTAAATATCCCTACACACCGGGATCACGTATGGCAATACAACATATTCTCATAAGGCTATTATGCAACACACGATAACATATATACACGGATATATAAAACCTCTTTCAGGTTGTAACTAGCAGAAGTAAATCATACCTTGAAACAACGAATATAAAGTCTCACCATACCATATACTATAGCCCAAACATCCCAACATAATTATCACTAACATCTCGCACATAACATACTTATCTCTAGCTCAGCTCTGCACTCTCATCGTGTCTATATCATACAGGAATCCTCGATTACCCCACAAAAAGGCAATCAAATTCTTCTCGATACTGCCCCACCCATTAACGTGTAGTGCAAAAGTTTTCTCAGTGCTTCCTTTGCAGCACTACCCGACTTCACTGGCCATCTATCGTAATAGCTCCCTGATTAAAGGTTTTTCTCTACACGTTCAATAATTTAACTTTTAAAATGGATGCACTAGCGATCAACAATGTAATGTTTATTAAGGTCCATGTGTGTAACATCTCACAATGAAGCTCAAAAGAACTTTCCCAAATGCACTACTTCTTAGCATTGTCGATTACCAAAATTTGTGGATCCAAAGCACATAGCTAAAATATAACCAATTCAATCTCTTGACACATAAATCAAATCGTCTATGCCCATGTCTCTTTAGGCGTCATACGATACGATGCTTTTTTTATTACTAGGTTCTCAACACGTAAACAATAATGAGCTAAAATTCTTCGCTCAACGATGAACCTGACCTACCCTGAATCTCGTCATTAGAAGTCCATATGAACCTGGGTAAAATTGAACTATACAAATGTACTCTCTAAAGTCTACTTCATAAAAATATCACTATAAGCTCAACCCTCTCTCAGGTGAGACATCGCAAACATATACATCATGTCTTGAAACAACGAATATGATAGTCTTACAGTAACCTCCCACCATCACTTAACAACCCATACCCAGGATAAAATCATACCTAGAATATTACCTCTTAAACCGAGCTATCCTCATAAGATATATCTCTTCAGTGTTCACACCTGCTCCCTTACAGATGGAACTAAAGAGAGCCCCGCTAACTCAGCTTGAATATATATACTACGATAGCCACAAACCATTGCTAATAAACTGAAACTTGGAAAATCATCTACCCTACTCCCATAACTCTCGAAATTAGTAAACTCGCATGTAATGCAAACACTCTCTTAGCAACACCACTCTCTTGTGGGTAACACCATGGAATCCCACTACCCCACAGTAAATAAATAAATAAATAAATAAATATATATATATATATATATATATATATATATATATATATATATATATATATATATATATATATGTTGTATTCATATCAACTGCACCTCTACTAAACCCGTTTCACGTATGAACTAGTATTAACAAATTATCGTGACTTGCTCGTGTCACACAAAACGGACTTCAATCAACCCTCATAAAACTTAGACTTTCAATTATCAATAGAA